>OX376342.1:20095694-21295694 GCA_947369235.1 Udea olivalis
TTAGTTAGGAAATTTACTTGACCGGCTATTAGAGATTGTAATACGGCCCCTGATAGTATAGCTTTCTAATGGTGAAGGAGTTTTTAAAATCGATCCAGTAGATTCGGAGCCCATTTAATACAACAAATAAATCATTCCTTTTATAATATATTATTTTTATGTATAGATAAACCACAACCCTCGCCATATAATTAACCGAGACTAACATCTCTATACCAGTTTCTCAATTGATACTAACCAAGTAGCATGCTCAAAAAGCAAACCTGTTCACAAGTGCTAAAAGCACGTCCCTTCACCCGCGCCGCAGGTAGCATGCTCATAAATCGCACGGCTGTCGATTTTTGAGCATACTCGAAAGTAGCATGGTCATAATTAGCAAGGCTTCGACACACGTGCTACTAAGTAGCATGCTTTCGTGCTAGTAAATGAGCATGTGTAACTGTAGCTTAATTACTCGTCAAATGAATACGACGAATAAAAATGGACGTATCTAGTTCCCACGCGTAATGTTATGTTATGACGTTCGAACCTTCGCGATTTATCACCTATAAGTAGGCATACTTACTCAAATAACCGGCCTGATGTGAATGTCAGAAATTTTATGTCTGTAATTTGGTCGTGTGAAGCAAGAAAGCGATAGATAATTTACTGCGCCGGCGTGCGACAAGGAGAGAGTTTAGGTAGCGCAATGACCGTTCGCTCGCGCTGATTTGTTTTGTTTTCAGGAAAGCGCGCGCCATTTTTTTACGTGTTGTTTGTTTGCTGTAGTTATTTTAGTGTGGGTAGGTATTAATTAATTGCTGTTCATGTTACTGTGTATGAGTCAGTGTAATGGATAACCTTAACTGATAAGAGGTATGGCGATCAATCGCTTTGCTTTAAATAAATTGCGGTCAAGTCCTTTCGGATCGTTTTCATATGTCGATGAAGTGAAAAATGTTGCATTTCCAAGACCGACACAAAATCTAAATTTAACGGCAAGAAAAAGGTAAAGTCGTCAGGCATTTTAATGTGAAAGTACCTAGTTACTATAATACTGATTAATCACTATTCACATGGATAACTGGCTGTTTGCCATTCAAATTTGTTATTCTGTTTACCGTGTCCTCTGTTTTCCACAACAAAAACTGTCTGAAATGAAACTGGTCACGCTGACTTAAACAATTTTACAAATCTTGCAAAAAAACATGACCAATCAGAAAAACATCTTCAGGTATGCATGGCTATGATATCTTTTGGGCAAAATCGTATAGAATTGAGCGTCATAGCGCTTAGACTAGACACCACGCGGCCTTTAGTGCCTACCAATTCTGAAAAGCAATGCACGCCACTGACAGTGGATTCATCCACACATAATTGAGCAGCCAGAGCAACGCATTTGCAGCTTAGGCAACTCTTAAATTGACATTGTCATGGCAGTGAAGGTTTATTTTCTTCGGTGCAGTTGCACGTAAGCATCGCTCATAATAATGTAATAAAATGTTGGCGTAAAAATAGATCATTTCATGCCGGCAACGGACTCGGATTCCGGAGCGTGACTCTAAGATATTAAATAAATTTCTTCTTGAAACTCGATTTATTCAGCACTAGCGCTGTGGACTCGGCCTAAGTAATTTGATTTATTCATTTCACTACGAGCGAGTAGTATGAACTGCTACATACGTTTCCTCGATGTGATATTCTCTAAAAATGTATAAACTGACCTACTGAGCTAGTCTGACAGTAAGCTAATAATACAATCTACACTTTTCTACTTTTCTTTAGCCCTGACCTGGAAGAATTGGATTGGACAAATATTGAATATAACTTTTATTGATTTCTTTTGCATTCACAATGCTATAAATTGTATCTAAAAAAATACTAATAAAATAACTGGTTAAGGTTCCAGGCGGTAATCGTAGCCTCTTCCGCAAACCGGGCGACTGCTATTAGGGATGAAAAAAAAACGTTTTTATTCATCTGATCCAATGAAGTAGTAGGTATTCAAGATTAAAGGCCCAAGCAGGACTAACTTAAATTCATACTCTAAACACCTAATCGTAATCACTGATTTACCGTCTATGGTCTCCTATTTTAGTATCAGTACTTCTACCACGAGTTGCCACTTTAAGTTTACATTATCGTTCGCGTAAAAAAATGTATAAGGATTTGACATTGTCATGTCATGTCATGTGTCATCCCAATTAATTTTTTTTACGGGTACGACAACGTAAATTTAAGGTGGCAACTCGTGGTAGATGTACAGTTGTGGTAGCAGTACCTACAATACAATATTAACCTTCTTGGTTGCGTTTACAAACAAATTCGCAGCTTGCCGGTTTTGCCTTTTAGCGATATGGAACGTTTGGTGACCATGGTAATCAAATTTTGTTATATAATATACCATTATCAAAAAGTTTAAGCAATCAATCTCTGAGCTGCTTATTATTACCGGAAAAATAACAAAAACCGTAACTATCCGCATAAAAAACTCCATTACAGTGAATAATTCATAATGGCAACATCGCTTTTAGCTGTCATTGCATTGCCGTGTCAAGTTTGACAGTAGAAAAAATACGTAAACGAATCAGGGAAAAACCGATACGTAACTTCTTATTTATTTCACTGTGAATTGGATTGGTGTTTGATATCGATTAAACCAGCGAAAATATAACTATCATGACTTCTATTCCACTAATGTATGCCCAGGAGGACTGCGAGCTTGGAGGGAAAGAAAACATTGAGGTAAATAATACTGTCGTTCGTAACAAAAATATTTTGCAACATTCTAAAAACCAGACCTATTGATTGTCACGCGCTGGCCTCGCTGCTGTTGTTTATTTTAATAATACCTTTGTTTTCATATCTGTTGATACATTGAATGCTATGAAAACACAATAAAACTACCTGCCTTTCAATCTATTCGTTTCTTAATCATCTTGTATCCTTATTACAATCTATTTCATATTCTCCTTTTTATCTATAATGTTTTTAGACGATTTCCTTCTCGAAGATAAGGTTGCCACAAGTAGTTAAAAATAAAATAATATAAAAAGTTGCTCATAATATTTTTGCATTAGGGTTTATCTTATCTTTCTGTATCTCTATTTCAGGAAATGTAGTTGTCTACTTACTGTCACTGATATGATATTTTAAAAGATTTAATTGTTATTTGAGTTCTAATTCTGGCTCAAAAAAGCTTTTTCCATGTGTTGAATTTAGCTATTTTTATTATATCTAAATATATCTTTGCTGAATTATATTGGTGGTCAAGTTTTCTATCTGAGTAGTGAAAGCTGTTGATTAAAATCCCTGTTGCTATGAAAAAATATGTATTTTCTTGTTTTAATTAATTTACTCATCACTTTTTACCAATGGAACCCAGGCTTGCTCCAGATGACTACTGACCTAATTATGCTGTAATGTTATAAAAGTTATCTCTGCCATTGATAACAGCAATTAATATGTTTGTTTCCAGGATGACTTCGCATACAGGAATAACGTAATGAATGCAGACAAGGAGATCCGCCTTGGTTTTGTCCGCAAGGTTTATGGGCTGCTAACAATACAGCTCCTAGCAACCACTGCTATAGCAAGTGTCTTTCTCCTTGTGAAGCCAGTGCAAGGCTTTATACATGAAAAGTAAGTTGTTTGTTTAATTAATCAAACTGTTAAGTTTACCTGTTAGATTTAGCACCCTGTAACACCTAAGAAGCATTTGAGTCAAACCATAATGTAGGTGAAATAATTTAACTAAATAAGATCGCAGGAAACAGCTACCTAGTTAAAAAGATCTCTAAATTTTTATAGTTGATCTTGTTTATTTAAGAGGATACAGAAGCGCCGTTTTTCCATACAAACATAGTCCCCTGTTTCCTACCTGGGTTTAGCTAGTAGAGGAATATTTTTTTCTCATAAAATCTATTGCCACTATGCATGCATAATAATTTAATATATAATAATAATTTGACCAGTCTATTTAAAAAAAAAGTAAACCTAGTAACACAGCCACAGTCCTTTAATTTTTAATAAAAAAAAATAACTGAATCAGTCAACTTTTCGAAAAGGGATTAAGAGACTACAAAACGTCGACTACTACTTACTACTTTTGATAGGTAATATCGGTCCGATTTGTATCTGTCTCTATCGCACTCTCCGGTTGGCTCGAGGTTTGCAAAAGACAGCAATCGATTTTACAAATACCTATTTTTAATTCCTTCGGCCGTGCTGTGTCCTCTTAACTCTAACAACAAGTGGTAGAGTTAATAAGAGTAACAGTTGTGTCTTATGCTTATTAAACATGAATAAATTTGCAATCACAAAGTGAAACTCAATTTGCATACCAGATGACTTCTTTTGAATAATGTATCCAAACAAAACTTAACACAATTTTTGTAGTTTTAATCTGGCCAAACAAAAATACATTAAATACTCTGCCAAAATAACTGATTGTACATATCAACAGAAAATTATATAATTTCAGTAAGTATACTATTGCTACCCGTTGTTACAATATGTTTTGATCTTAGAAATCATCCCACTCAGCGCTTTTTCTGACATAACAACCTAGTTTTATTTCATGTCAATTCAGAAAATTCGTATTTCTACAGACATAACTTGAAAGCAAATTTGTTTTTCAGCAACTGGATGGTGTTCATTGCCTTCATCCTGAGTATGGTCACATTGTTTGCCCTGATCGCCAAGAGACGAGACTCTCCAGCCAATTTGTACCTTTTGGCAGCATTTGTAAGTATTCCTCATAATATAGTTAAAGCTGTGTTAGCTAAAAATAGGCTCAGTGAATTTTTATTTGTAGCATTTAACAATGCACTATTTTAGAAATATATAGGAACTCTACACAGATATAGAAACTTGAGCCTAGGGACTTAAGGTCAGGTTGATGACCTAACCTGACCTTGAATCCCTAGGCTTAGTTTCGAATTTTACTAGTTTTTTTTTTATGTGAAAAGAGGCTCGTTTTTAGTTTGGCATCCCTTATTTTTCGAAGTTTTTATTTCTCAATGCATGGCCCCTACTTTTAATAATTTGTGCCTGAGACTCGAAAGTACTTTTTATTTTACATCAATAGGAGCCACTATAAAGGCAAAAAAAACATAAAAATTATGTGAAAGAAATGGCGCGTGCTCGCTCTATCTATCTTTGTTCTTGGTTTTCTAACCCTTGAATTCAGAAAATAATCTGACACTTTAGTGCAAGTGCATTGGCGCAAGCGTTCGAATGGCCGCCTTTAGTGGTCCGCCTCCTGCGCAGACTTGGCCACAAGCGCCGGCTTCTCACGGAGCAGCGCGGGTGGTGGCGGCGTCCAATGACTTCCAGGGGCCCAGTGTGCAAACACAAACATTAAAAATGTGTCAGAGATGGCTTATGTTCAGTAGTAGTCTTCTTGGTGCTGCAAATAATGTCAATGAATTGAGAGCAAACTAAACAAATAGCCCATTTGCAGCAATTTCTTTGTTAATTTCAGACTATAGTGCAAGCATACTCCATCGGCGTGGTGGTCTCGTACTGCGACACGCGAGTGGTGCTGCAGGCTCTCGCTCTGACGTTGACTGTTGTCTTCTCGCTCACTCTGTACACGCTTAACACCAAACGAGACTTCTCTTTCATTGGTTATGGGTAAGTTTTGTTAACTGATACATTTGAATGGTTTCAGAAATGAGCAGGTCAATATTATCTAGGCGGCTTGGGCTCTCAATGTTTTTTTGATTATCACAAAGTAGATGTTATGGAAAGTGCATAAAGCCTTACGATTACGTCTTGATGATGTAAACCGTTTTGTTTTATTCAATTCATGGGGTTTGACGCATATCGTCCCATTCGCATTTGGTCACGAATGCAAAAATGGTCCCATTCGCATTCGGTCCCATTTGCATTCGGTCCCATTCGCATTCCGTCCCATTCGCATTTAGTCCCGTTCGCATTCCGTCCCATTCGCAAAATTGTCACACTCAGATATAAAAGTTGTTTTAAACAATTTCAAAAATGGTAGGCTTGAAAATAAAAACATATAGCTTTAAATAATTATGTGTATTCTGTCAAATCAAAATTCTTATAAAATCAACATAACAATATACATTATTCAAAAATCAACATTCATAAATGACAATCAAAAACATCCTGTTCATTATAAAAATATGATGAAATAGGTATTTATTATTTTACCAACTGTAGAAATGTTAGTTTTTTCATAAATTCTTGCAGAGAATGTTGATTTTAGAATAATGTATATTGTTATGTTGATTTTATAAGAATTTTGATTTGATACACATAATTATTTAAAGCTATGTTTTTATTTTCAAGCCTACCATTTTTGAATTGTTTAAAACAACTTTTGTATCTGAGTGTGAACATTTTGCGAATGGGACCGAATGCGAATGGGACCAAATGCGAATGGGACCGAATGCAAATGGGACCATTTTTGAATTCGTGACTAAATGTGAATGGGACGATATGCGTCAAACCCAATTCATGCCATGACCAAATAAACTGTTGTAACTGCTAGTGGTTCCTTACTTAAAAAAGGATCTATTCAAAAATTTGAGAAGCACATAAGTTTTGCAAATAGTGTTTAAAAATATTGTTTTTTTATAGGTTGATAATTAATTGACATATGAACAATTCGCAGATTGGTGGCCGGCCTCATGGTGCTCATCGTTGGAGGAATCCTGCAGCTTTTCATCCAAAGTTCCTTGTTCGAGATCGCGCTGTCCATTACTGGTGCCGTACTATTCAGCTTGTTCCTAGTCTTCGACACCCAGCAGATGATGACCCAACTCTCCCCTGAGGAGTACATCCTCGCCACCATCAACCTCTACATGGATATACTGAACCTGTTTATCTACATTCTGCGTATCCTCAACGAGATAAACAGGAATTAGATACAGTATTATGTATGTAGCGTTGTGTGAATCAAAAATGATAGTTTTCACATTCCTTTTAGTGATAACAGGACTGACCTTAATTTTTTTCGAGTGACTACAGAAATATAGCCTTTGTATTAAATTTCAACAGTTCCTTCAGCATAAAGCAACTACAAATCGCTTGTAACCATGTAGAAATCGTATTCCGTTCGAGTTCCGTGATTTCGTCACGTAAACTACAATACTTAATACAGCACTTTTATTTAATTTTTATTTACTAGTGCCTATGTCCTCTAAGAATACGAATCCCACGGTAGAGCCAAAAATGTGTTTCAATTTAGCTGTGACTGACTGTTCGTGAAGTAATGTATGCAACAAGTAAAATGGACACTTGCTATTAAAACCCTGTTGTGCAAGATGCATTTAAAAATATAATTAAAATTACTGAAGTGGCTGTGAAAGGAAGAATTTTGTATGTAACCAAATGTACCTATATTTTCGAGAAAATATTGTTAACAATCAATTTATGAAATTATCTTCAAGTTTTTAGTATTATTTTCTTTAGTGACACAAGTATTTGAAACTATCAGAGTACTTCTTAACCTTAGCTTATTTGTTTTCACCTGTCAATGATAAACTATTTATCTCATAAATGTTAGCACAAAATTTAACATTTTATTGTGACGTGTTGTTGAATGTTAATAAAATGTAATATTTTATTTCTATTTTTTTATTTGACTACTGGGTTACCATCATCATTACAGATGCCATTTTCTTTTTAAATTAGAGCGGTTTTTTGACCAGCGTTTTATACTCTCGTTTAAGCGCGTTTTTGGAAGTGTTTGTAGGCGCATATCCCCTGGTATGAAAAACTGACGCGCTAAATGTACTCGTCATCTGCGCAGAGTTCACAATAAATGGCGACGCGCGCGCCTATTGATAGAATTTGTTGAAACTATCCTTTTATTTATATGAAAGTTGCTAAACTAAGGACTTTTCTTGTAACCTAAATAGTTACCTATTCGATCTTATGCACTGAGTTTTATTGAGACTGCTACTCAGTTGATGGGGGAAGCTCGGCCGCGGATACGGGACAAACCATACCAGGAGATATAGGCGCACTTTTTGCCACACGCGAAATTTGTACCAGCGTTGAAGCGCTTGTAAGCTCACTTAGGACTCGCTTCCCTGTAAACTTTAACTAAGTATTCCGTGTATCTTAGCTATTCATATAATATCATAAGGACTTATTTTTTTATCATAACTAAACTTTTTTTTTCACCTACCCCAATTCTAAAGGGAAACTGTACATTATGTTGCGGCATTTTACAGTCGCGTGAGGCGGGTAGACGTTATAAAGCTGATTTCAGAGTCACGCGTTTGATCAGCGCCGGTCACACACGCGCGCTTACAATTATTACACTAGATAGCAGTTGCGTTTCATGGTCACGCAGTTCAAACGCTATTAACTAGTGTAATTAGCGCGCGCGTGTGGGCCGGCGCTGGTCAAAGGCGTGACTGATATCAGCCTAACAATTACCAATAAAAATACACACCCGTCTAGACGGTGCGGTTTAAGATGTCCGAAATACAGACATGTGCTATCACATTTTTTTTATATTGCCCGTCAGGATTACCTTGTAAGCCTCATCGACCGCTTTCCATTAGGTGGAGTGCCTAATGGAAAGCGGTCGATGAGGCTGACAAGCCCAGTCATTCAATAGAATCACTGGGTTGGCCATCCTCACCTTGAAGGCCTGCCTTTTTACGCCTCCTAAAAGAACCCGGGACTATAAGAGGAAGGAAACACATGTGCTGGAAGGGCGTTCCACGTCTGGATGGTAGGTACGACAAAACAACTCACTGAACCTTTTAGGTTGGGCTTGGGCCAACAAATTGATGAATTGTGTGCGGATGACGCCGTAGTCCAGCACGCGTGGTATATACAGGAGAGGAATAAGTTGGAATAACTTGATTTTACACTATTTAGTGTTCTATTCTCAATACCGGTTTTATTTTCATCTTGTAGACTTTTTTGTGAGGATTGTAGGTGCATCAAGATTTAGAATCGTTATAATTGAAATATTTTGTAAAATGTTGAAATAGATGTGGCGGTCGAAGCAAAAGCGCTGATCCGCGTTCCGGCTTCATGCAAACATTCACTACAGGGTGTTGTGATTGTATTGCCTGTTTTTTGTATAGGTATGGAAGGTGTGTAGGTTAGTAGGTAATAAATTACTTTTAGGAAAGAACTGAAAATATAATAAACTAAACATAAAGCCTACAATACAACCTACTTACGTCAATACACCTTTGCGTCTGTACCTACCTATTGGTCTTTTTCGGGGATAATTTATATAGATACCTATTTAGTAAAAAAGATAAGTAGGTAAACGAAAGCCTCATACTTGGTACCATTTAGGCAGGTACACAATTTCTAATAACCATGATGTATAGCGATTTCAAAATGTCCAATGCCTATAATGTCCGATCCCCATAAATTGTAAAATAAATGAATAAAAAAAACTAAATAAAATGAATAAATAATAAAATATGGGGACTGGACATTATAGGCATTGGACATTTTAAAACCGCTAGACATTATGGAAATTGCACATTGTGTATCTAAACGATTGTTACATAATATACAGTATCGCCATTTAATTATTAATAAGAAGCTCATTTTTTTTAAAAACAAATCACTCCGTATATGAATTAATATTGATTGCCGCTGCGGGAACGTGGATCCGCGTGCGAGTGAAAATCTAGTTTCTCGCAATTTCGCCCGGCAGACAGCGGATGCGTAACTTTGATGCGTTCGGCATACGAAAGGTTAACATTACTACAGGAGTAATATTTTCTTGAAGGCCATAGTGTTGTGCAGTGCTTATGTGTGCAAATAAATCAGGAGGGCATAAGTTTCCTACGGGAGATAAATACCGATTTAACAGTGGCTTGTAGCCATTCGCAGTGATAAATTTACTCCAATATAAAATAGCCTCGTTGATTAATATTTATGAAGCATGGTTTATTATGCTTAATTAATTTACGTTTTTTGTGTTTTGTGAGTTGTAGTTGATTATTGTACGTTAGTAAATCATGGTTTATTTTGTTTTATTGATATAGATTAATCTACTACATCTTGATGAAACACAAATAACTGCAATTTAGAACTAAAGAAACCAAATCAAATCGTGTAAACAAATACTAGTAAGTTTACCTTTCAATGAATTTTTCCTTAGTACTAGTGGCTTTTCACCACTGATTTTGAGCTCAATCTTCAGTTCGGCGACTTGTTTCTGGCCGCTATCCATAATAAAATCAATAAACCTCCAAATTCATAGAATTTCAAAAAACATTTATATTTTCGGTACGAATCCATGAAATCTGACAGCTGTTTGGACCTAACGCAACGGCAGCGCCGACTAGTGGCAGAAGAAGTCTCGAGAACCCTCATTGGAGAGGCTCAAGGGTCAAAGTTGCCTCTGGGTTTCCAATAATACGGATAGCACGCCGCTACAACCTGTCGAGAGCTTCGAGTAGGTACTTGGCGGAACCGTCCCAAAGATAAGAGCAGTCTTCCACAGTCTTATACAAAAGATAGAGCTGCTCACACAAGTTACTAAACACATCAAGTTTTCTAAATCTGAATCTTATCAGTTCATTTCAAATTAAGCAAAGTTCTTATTTTTTCCTCTACATCAATACTAATATTAAAAAGAGGTAAAGTTTCTTACTTTGTTTGTTGTTAAGGCCTGCGCAGACGACGTACTTTTCTCCGCAGCGGAGAAAAAAGTACGCTCCCCGAATAAAAAGTCCGCCACGAACGGTAGAAAGTCACACGGTGTGCGATCATTTCGAACCTTTAAATAACTAAATGAAATTAACAAATTTTACAGGAGAGCCAATTTTAAAAAAAACCGTTAAATTTTCTCAATTAAGGCCAATAAAAAAAAATGTGCCATCATTTTGGTTCATTAAGATAGATATTTATCTACTTTAACCATATACAATACAAGAAAATATTATAGTTTACCTAAAACAATTCTTTTTTTTAATTTTTATAGTAACACTTTACTGTTAATATTTTTTTAATTAACTGTGTCTAAACAAATAGTTGCACTTTGTTGTTATACCGAACAAACAAAATACCTTTTTTCTGCCGCGCAGCCGTATTTATTCAAATAATCAAACTATTGCACTAAACTTCCGTCATCTTTTCTTGACGATTGACGAACGCGTTCCAATTGGTACAGACTTGTCGCGCGCGATGTTGCATTTAGCTCAGCGATCATTTTCGCAGTAAATTAACATCATCTAGCGTTTAGATGTAGAACTTGAAGAAAGTGTCAAAATCATTTTGAAGCTCACAAAATTTTAAGATAGTTGGCATTACATTACCTCATTTCTTGAAATATTTCGTTTAGTAACAGTTTATAATGATTAAAGGTGCGAATTTGTAGTCCGAGAGTATTTCAATATTCTGATATTAAGTGGTGCTTGTTACCGACCATTTCCGGTGGGACATCACGCTCCGCCTACAGCACTTCCGTTAATAATTACAAATAATTAAATAATGGTCTATAAATTGATTTAGTCACATTAAACCTAATTAAACGGCCTAAATATATTTTTCATCTATTTAGGTCAGTGAAATTTATTCAAATTAGATTTATCAGAATTTATTAGTTATCATTGTGATTTTATTGTTATGAGTTTTAGCGGGGGTAATTGTGAGTGATATAAATCGGAGTGTAAGTGTTAATTGATATAGTTTTTTTGCTAAAATTGTTACGGGGTAACGCTGCCCGAATAAATAGCGGTAACCATTGCAGTGCTGTGTAATTATTTCGCCACCCTGAACCCACATCTTATAACATGCTGTAATTTACATGAAGCTTAGGAAAAAGAAGACGTTTTAAAAGAGAATGCGGGGTCCATCCCTTTAATTCGAATCGATTATTAACGCGGATTATAGTCCGCCGTGTGCGTTGCTGCTCATAGTTCGTTCGTTCTTTATTTTCGTGGACACCGGCGTACTTTATTCCGCTACGCTCCGTGAGCGTCCGCGGTGTTTCGGCGTACTTGTAGTGTACGTTGCTCAATACAGTTTGTAAGGGATCTATTTTTTATTCCTTCGACTGCGCAGGCCTCAATATACAATTATTCATACGTCCCGGGTACTAGGCCACCCAGCTACGTAGTAGCACGTAAGGCGGTTATTTGAATAAAATAATGTAACTGTTCTAAAGCCGGCCCCCTTATTCTTTATCAAGCAACGCGAATCGATTTTGACAGCTTAACAGCCAATCACGATGCAGTATTCGACGTCAAATAGCAATAATCGCTGTCAAACTAGCGATTTTCTTGCGATCGAAGTTACTGAATAAAGCCCAGCGAGAATAGACCAACCGTCCCGTCCAACAACCAATGACATTGTCTATGGAAAAAAAGAGAGCATAAAGCTACAGTTACACATGCTCATTTGTAGCATGCTTATTAGCGTGCTAACTACAAACGAGCACGCTCATCTACTGACACACTTGCTTTTTATTAGCATGCTTTTTTTAAGCCTGCTACTAAATGACCGTGCTCAAAGCAAAGGATTGAACACACATGCTTTTTAAGCACGGGTTCGATTCGAAATAGTGTTGTTGCGATAGCGATAGTTTCGATGGCGATAGTTGACCTTGAAAATTAGTCGTACTATCGATAGTCCTATCGAAACTATCGACCCGTGATGATACTATCGATAGTATCGATAATCAGAATAAAGCGATGCTATTGACCATTTTCAATACAATCGATAGAATCGCGCCATTAAAGTCGATGCTATCGATACTATATATAACTATTGACACCCATCGATACTATAGATAGTTCTTCTTTAGTAACTATCGAGGTATTTTCGATACTATCGACTGGAAATAAAACGAAACCTTGTATGAGCTTGCAATATTCGCGTAAAATGTTCGACTTTCAATAGGGCAAAACTATCGATAGTATCGATACAATCGACACGCATCCTATCGATAGTTTTGATACTATCGAATTTATAGCATATAGCCTAAATTAAAAAGAAAGATAGCCTATGTCACTAGGCCGTCGTAGCATTTCATATAGCCAGTCAAGTTGATCTCCTAAGATGAGCGTAGCGAGCGATTTCTTACATTTTTAGCCAGTCAGCGGTTACCTGTCAATAAAAATGCATCTTCTAGGCATGAAATTGCTCGCTACCCTTAGTTTAGAAAATTTACTTGACCGGCTATAAGAGATTGTAACACGGCCCCTGATAGTAGGTATAGCTTTCTAATGGTGAAGGAATTTTTAAAATCGATCCAGTAGATTCGGAGCCCATTTAATACAAACAAACAAATCATTCCTCTTTATAATATATTATGTATAGATAAACCACAACCTCGCTATATAATTAAACCGAGACTGACATCTCTATACCAGTTCTCAATGGATATTAGACTATAACTGATGTCAAACACTCGCTGCCCGCGGGGCTATAAAATGTGGAACTACGACAGCGATTACTTATCTCTCTTTCACACTTACAGGTCTAATGGGGAGGCGTTAGTGTAGCACCAGTGTAGTGTCGATATTAAAAATATAAATATTTTTTACCACAATAAAAGGTATGGAATGGATAATAAAGACAAAAAATATTTAATACTTAATTAAGTTTATTAAAATAAATGAAATTGGTTATCATTCACGCATGCAATTAGAAAATAATTATCATGCGCCGGCGCACATAACAGTGTACGATTTCCTGGAAGAATGCGGGCAGTTATCGATAAGTGACGCACCGCGCACGGGTCGCCCTAGCGCACGGATAATTTATGGCACCGAGAGCAGCGAGTGTTTTACATTAGTTTAGTAGCATGCTCATTATGCAAACCTGTTCACACGTGCTAAAAGCACGCCCCCTTCCACCCACGTTGTGTCAAAAGTACTTGAACGTCGCGGCGTCGGGAAAGAAGCACATCTCGCCCGCGTTTCTCCGGCTTGATTTACATATACTATTATTTTTCACTGGATATTTTGTTCAATTATAATAAAGTATAGCCTATGTCACTCCCTGATAATGTAAAAGTAACTTAATATTGGAGAAAGAATTTTTAAATCGTCCAGTAGTTTCGGAGCCTATTCAATACAAACAAAAAATCTAATATTTCCTCTTTATTTTATAATATTTGTATAGATTTCGCGAAAGCTTTGTTACAATAGGCTAGTTGACTCTTTTTCAAAGTAGGTCTAAGATGGTTGATATTTGTTCTACTAAGCCAAAAACAATATTACTTAATTTTTTTAACGCCTGTGAAATCGCAAAACTATAATTAAAAATAATGGTTTTCTAAAACGAGCGAAAACGCTGTCCGCCATGTTAGTCTATAGATTATCTGTGCTCTGACGTCATACCCATTGTAAACATACATTTGACAAGACGCGGTTAGCATAACCTCTAAAAGTTTAACATAAAAACATGATTTCTACTAGTTTACATGAGAAATATAGTAATTATCGTTATTGCATCGTCCGAGAATGCAAGAACACATCGATAAAGACCCCAGGAAAGTTGTGGATTAAACTGCCTATTGAAACAAATATGCGCAATAAATGGCTAAGACTTGCTCAAAGGGATCCTGAATCTATATCGACTGTAACTCAAATTTATTTTTGCGAAGATCACTTTGATGTAAGTAACTACCTTCATAAGAATGTCCCGAAAGTTTATAGTTATTTTTGTTATACGTTTTTTAGTTTGAGTATCAACAAGTCAGTGGACAAAGTACTAACAAATAGTTCTTGTGTTACTTACCTTTTAGTTAGAAAATGACATGGAAAATTACATGCAATACAAACTGATGGGCTCCGTTAAAAGAATTCGAATGAAACCAGGCTGTACACCATCCAGGTTAAAGAGCCAGAGTGTTAAAAAACGCAGATGTAGCCCAAATCCAGATCAAGAACAGCTGGAGCATCCTTACAAGAAAGGATTAGTAGTAATGCCTTTATCAGAAGACAAACCAGTCTGTAATATGGAAATATCAACATCGTCATTTCATCAAGGTAATGTAAAAATAAGTATGGTATTATGATAAAACAATAAATAGACGCTAGTCTTTAGACATCCTTGCTAGTGCATAGTAAAAATCGTTAAAACAGCATTAATTTATTTCAGAATTACTTCATAAGGAGGATGTTTTACCGTCATGTTCCTCCTCTCTTGAGAAGTTCCATGAGAAAACAGTGCAAGTAGTACAGCATAATACTCAGTTCCGGGATCAAGCAGTATAAGTTCAGCCAATGCATGAAGATGTATCTTGTCAAGTAGTAAAACACTATGCTCACAAAATGGTTCAAGCTTGTGTTTCAAAACACTATAGAAGTAAACAGGTGCAGTTCAGTGCGGCTGTGAAAGATGCTGTATCTTCACCGATTCAAACAATTGCTCACCAGTCAACTGCAACATCTAACAAACCATCAGAAGGAAAGAGTTACTCACTATCCATGTCTGGTCAATCAGTAACAAGGAGAAAATTGTTTTTTACTGAGGAAAAATATGAAAGTGATGCATCATATACATTGTCTCAAGGGGGCTCATCCATTGACTCATCTCCATCAAAACCATCAAGTCAAACTACTGCAGACAGTTTGCAGGAAGCAATTGTTAAGCATGAAAATGTAAATTTACAGAGCACCCTATTTAAGATAAAGCAAAATCCGAGACTGTACATTGGAATACCAACAGAACTTTATTTTATAGTTCCTCTCATTACTAAACACACCAAACTGTCAGAGAAACATATTTTACTGTGTTTAATGAAAATAAGATTAAATAGAACATTTTCGCAGTTAGCTCATGATTTTGACATTTCATTGTCTCAAGCAAGTAAAATATTTTACAACAAAATGCCTTCAATTGTTAGTGTACTTTCACCTTTTGTTAAAACTTTTACTAAAAGTACAATTAAAAAGAATCTGCCAATAGCATTTCGCTATAAATATAACAAAATAAACTGTATTATAGATTGTCTAGAAATTGAAATCCAAAAACCAAAAAAAGCCATTCATCAGGCATTGACTTGGTCAGAATATAAAAAAGCAAATACCTATAAGTACCTCATATCGTGTACACCCGATGGTTTAGTTAGCTTTGTGTCTAGTGGATATGGGGGCAGAATCAGTGATATTAATTTACTTGAACACTGTAAATTTCTTGATAGTTTGGAACCAAATTCTTACATTTTAGCAGATAGAGGCTTTAAACATATTGAAATGTATTTGAAGCAAAGAGGTTTCACTTTGTTAAGACCTCCAAGTGTTGCAGTTGGATCAAAATTGACCAAAAGTGAGGCAAAACAAACTAAGGAAATAGCTAGTCTCCGAATTCATGTAGAAAGAGTCATCAGAAGGGTTCGAGAGTTCTCAATCCTAAAGCCACACTCAGTAGTTAATTTGAATTTATTACATGTATTGGATTTCTGTGTAATCACTGCCTGTGCTTTAATAAACCTACAAGATTCACTTATTAAATAAAATATCAAGATATCAATACATAATATGCATTTTATTTCACATTTTTACATGTTAACACTTTCATATAATTTAGGAAAAATATTGAGTTCCCAAAATAAAACTATGTGTCCGATTAATTTTCTTACATATTCCTCATTAAAAGTGGGTATGGGTAATATTGTCACTTTTTTACTTTGCTCAAAATCACTGCTAGCAACACAAAAATGAGTAAGATTTACTTTCGCACAAAACATTTGAATTTGTACCTGAGCTAAGCATTTCTTGGTTAATTTACCATCTTTTATATAATTTTCAAAATTTTTTTCTGTAGATGAGCATTTAATTTCAATAAGACCTTTTTTTCTATTAATACCATCTGGTGACCCAGCAATCATGGGATACTCATGAGAAATAAAGAGGCCACATTTTGTGAACTTTATGCCCAACTTTTCTTCTGCAACCTCTCTGACTTTGTCCTCTAACTTATGGCCACGTTTTATTGCCGGTGTTTGCACTGTTCTTGCACCAAAAATCAATGCAACCAGAGAACCATCAAATGTTTTGCAGCGGCTTACTTCATAGCACTTGGATGCTGTTATTCTCCCATAGCGAAGCTCAAACCACAAACCACTTTTGTACTGATTTCTAGTATGCATTTCTACATACTTTATGTTGTCATCATTGAAAAGACCTTTAATTTTGGTAAGAAAGCTTTTACAATCTGAATCATTGTAAGTGTATAGCAAGTTATGCAATGACAACAGTGATCTATGTTCTATATAGTTTTCAGTATGCTTTAAAAACTGACAAGTTTCTATTTTTTTCCTCTTACATTCATCTACAAATTCTGCTAATACACTTGCATTTGGTACAGGATCCTGATATTTTCGTTTGCACATATCTTTTGCAGTTAATACTTTCAATGATGATCCAACTTTGGAGAGATTGGATTTCTTCCAGTAGCACTCTACTGATGTGCAAGCAGGCTCCTCAGTGTGACGGTGCAACCAAAATAAAAATGCAATAGCATGTTTGCATCCACCGGCTGCCGCAGGGCAATCTTCACAGAGGGCAGTTGTAATTTTTTCTTCTTCTTCATCTACTAGTACTGACACTGTATAGTGCTTGGAGCGTACCTTATGTTCAGGACATACTTTACACTTGACTGTGCAGATTTTACCATCTCGTTTAAGTTGTACGTAACCTACAGCATCGTCGCCGTATGATTCCCTTGCAGATCTGTAAGAAGAAAGACCATAGGCATTAGTTATATTATTCAGAGGTTATGATGATACATGAGAAGTTTTGAATCACTTCTGAAAAGGAAGAGTATGTGAATGCACTTATTTTTTCCTTAGATGTCTTCTATTTTAACAAATTCACTGTACTTACATAGAAGTCTTGACGTTTCTTAGCTCGGCAGAGCAGAAATCTGGATTTGATGCAAAAAAAATACCAATCATCAATGTGCCAATTCTCGGCAAATTTGTGCTTTCTGCTTTTACGAATCCAACGTCCATGATTATTAATGTTGTTGTTTTTCGTTAATAGAAGAATCGTCAAAGATTTAGAATTTTTAAACCACGTTAGGTATAAGTCACGAGTGAAATACGGATGACGTTTAGTTGTTTACAATTTGTATGACGTCACATCATGGCCGACAGCGTTTTTGACGTTTCAAGTTGAAAACAAAAAAAGGATTTTTGAAATTGGATTTTAAATTAATCTTGCTCTTTTAAATTACTTTCATCGATATGTTTTGTTTTCCTAAGCCAAATACTGCAGGAAATTCTCATTTATTGTATGAAATTAGACATGAGTCAAGTAGCCTATTGTGTATTTGTTGCAGAGGACCACGAACAAGCTGATCCAGCTCCTGCTGTGAAGATCGAAATCAGTATGTAAAAATGTAAAATTGTTTTTCCTTAATTTTAATAGGTAGGTAGCTATTTAATATAATTTTCTTAAACATGCTCGGAAATATTGTCATTACTTTTGAATAAAGAACACGCGAAGTATCATATTTAAGTAGACTGAAAACCCAAACTCACTTCCCGGCGCGTTCTTTGAATTTCGAACGAAGAGCGCGCCGGCAATGTTGTATGAAACGGTGTGCTGTTTGAATTTAGAACTCTTTCATCTATCGTACACATTGCGTTCTCGTGGCTGTATAGCCACAGATGCGTTTACCTTTCGGCACAAATTGTAAAATAAAAAAAAACAAATTGGCGGTAAAGCGGAGTTGTTATTTTGTTAATAATAATAATTAAATTTATTATGTAAAAGGCCCTTTTTATTTCCTTGCATTTTTTTAAGAAAAGCACTATATATGCCTAGGCCGAAATGGCAATTGCCTGTCTCGTATCATTGAAGTCCTCGCCTGCGGCTCGGCCTTCAAACTCATACTCGACCTGCAATTGCCTATTTCGCTGCCTTTGCAATAATGTACTATTGTTCATTTTTGTTACAGTTGACCAGTTCGAGGAAAATAGCGCTACGGACAATGACAGTTCAAATAGTAATGACTGAATTTGCATATCGCACCTTAAATATAGAAATATAAATGTAGATTTATTATTAATTCATTTGTCAATCATCAATCTAAGATATTTTTTTTCAGGTGTATTCGACGATCACTTCAGTGAAATTATGAACTGGCTGCAACAGGTTGACGACGACAGTGACGACGACTTAAACTTAAGACGTGGACGACTACACTTGCGCCGTTCCAGTCGTGACTCCACGAAACGCGGCTGTCGAGCCCGCGACCGATGCAGATTTATCTGCGTTCGCAGCCAAAGTCATGGCTGTGGAGGATGCCAACAACGAAGCTGCCTTACGGTAAATGGCACCTGAAGACTGCTTTCACTTTAACTGGACCAAAAAAATGACGATTCAAAGGACGACGGGAGACATTCACAGGACCAACACCAGGACCGACATTTCCCTGAACAACAATAGTAGACGTTTTCAGGAACATGATTCACACCGACTTTATTGACAGACTTTGCACCGAGACAAATAGATACGCCCAAGCCAAAATAGAGAAACTGACGCGACAAGGGAAATTGACTGATAATTCACGACTACGACGTTGGACTGACACAAACAGAGACGAAATGATTACTTACTTAGCTTTGACCATATTACAAGGACTGTATCCACTTCCTGACGAAGAAGCATATTTTTCGTACAATGGCATTGGGACAATGCCGTTGTTTTCGAAAAATATGACCTATAATCGCTACCTTCTTTTAAAATCTTTTCAGCAGTTTGTGGACAATGACGTGACAGACTCTTTTAAATAAAACCTGTCGTAGAATATTTCAATTCAAAGTTCTGTAGCCTCTATAACGTTTCGCAAGAAATCGTTATAGACGAATCTCTTTTAAAGTGGCATGGTAGGCTCAGTTTCTCTCAGAAAATATCTTCCAAAGCTGCCCAAGTAGGGGTTAAAACATACGAATTATGTGAATCTGCTACTGGGTACCTTTGGAAGTTGTTTGTTTATGCAGGTGAACAAAACAAGGATAAACGGACAGACGTGATGACAGACCCGACGACTGACGCGATGACAGATCCGACGACAGAAGCGACGATAGACCCGGCGACCGACGCGGCAACAGTAGGACCTAACGACGTACGACCCGACGACCTGACGTTTTTGGAACATTACGACTGAACCGGGAATTTGTCCCCAGTACAATGAAGACTATAACAAAGACGGACTTGCGACAAGATGAAGTAGTGGCCAGTTACTGTCCCGATTTGTCGGTTATGGTATGGCGGGATGCTAACTTAGTTGGTTTGATCTCGACATACCATACCTAATCTCCAGATTGGGACAAAACAAAATGATAACAAAATGACGTACAAACCACAAATCGTGCTCGACTACAATAAGACCATGTGGGGTGTTGATCGAAAAGATCAGTACCTTGCTGCCCAACCAGTCGAGAGAGTAAGGAACCGTATCTGGTACAAGAAACTCTTCCGTCGTCTGTTCAACACAGCTGTGTTTAATTGCTTCGTGATATATACTCGTAACACCTTTGATCACAAAATGTCACACAGAAATTTTAGACGAGTGCTGGCGGAAGAGTTGATTAAAGTACACAGAGGACTTGACCCGACAACAGACACCAGACTAAAAGTAGTTAAACCACCCGTGACCCGACCACGTGACGCGACAATTCGGCCAGTCGTCGAACATGATCATTTCCCAATAAGGACAGGGACCAACCGAAGCCGTTGCTGGATGTGTTCTAGGCAAAAACGGAACACCAGGACGTCGTGGAAATGTAAATTTATGTAATGTAAATTTATGCATTGATAATTGCTTCCGGGCCTACCACAAACCGTGACCAACGTTATTTAGTTATATTTTTATTTTACTTTATGTACTTTTTAAAAATCTTATTAAAAACGTGTCAATAAAATAAATGTATTCAATTTTAACCCTAATATTCCGTGTGTGTGATACCTTAGCCGGGCGGCCATCTTGCCAATATTTTGCTTCAAGAGGGGGGGGGGGGGGGGGGGGGAGGGGTTGTTGTAATTCTGAGGTAATGAAAGGAATAAGGTATTATTGGCATGAATAGATAGGTGCTCTAAAAGTGCTCGCTGAGATTGATGCTCTAAAAGTACGCCAATGTAGCCCTACAAAGCGGGACTAAAGTGACCACTTTAGTCCCTAGGGAGTAAAAAGTAATTAGTTTTTTAATTTCCTTCATGTGACATAGACAAACTTAAACAGCCAGTAAAAATATAATATTATATGTGGAGTGTGGACCGTCTTAATTGCGAAAATATTGACAGTTTTAGTTCCATGGTTTGTCTGCAAAGAAGGTGGCGCCATGTGTTTGAAATTGTTAATCTGTGGTTCAGTTCAGAAGAAAAAACTGACCACGGAAATTGCAGAACTTTTGTCAAGTCTAAATTTGTTCGGTTTTAAATGTTTTTGTGCTAAATTACTATTTTTCTCGCACTCACTAAAAAGTACAGTTTGCACCTCGAGACTAAATGCTAACTTAATATACCCTCGGTTTCATTGACTCCCACCTCTGGTATATTATGGCTTCGTCTCTTCTTCGTCCTCGATATAAAATATACTACTAATGTTCAATTTAAAGAAGAGGGTATTACTCAGTATATATTTCATGAAAATTAATGTATTGCAAATTTGTTGAAAACTCTCTTGTTCTCAAGTTTCGCCTTTGTTTCAACAGTATAATAGTATACTTTATATCGAGGGACTAAACGAAGCCATAACATACCAGAGGTGGGTTGACTCCCGAGCGTGCGAGGGAGTCAATGAAACCGAGGCTATAATAAGTTGGCGTTTAGTCTCGAGGTGCAAACTGTACTTTTCACTTTGAGTACGAGAAAAATAGTCAATTTAGTACAAAAACATTTAAATATTACATATTAAATCACTAATGTTTCTTAATCCTTGAGTCCATACAAATTTTGTCGTAAGTTTTTAGGTAAATCTTCTGCGATTTTGGCGGCAAAAGATTATATAAGTCCTTTGCTCGAACTCTTCACTGTCACAGGACATTCTTAATAAATTTATTTTAAACCGAACAAATTTACACTCAACAGAAATTCTGAAATTTACGCGGTCAGTTTTTTTTTCTTCTAAACCAGTCACAGATTAACAATTTAAAACACATGGCGCCACCTTGTTTGCGGACAAACCATGGAAGTAAAACTTACAACATTTTTGCACTGAAGATAGTCCGTCCACACTCCACAGATAACAGCATATTTACTGGCTGTTTGAGTTTGTCTATGTCACATGAAGGAAATTAAAAAATAATTACTTTTTACTCCCTAGGGGCAGTGGTCACTTTAGGCCCGCTTTAGGGCTATATTGGGGTACTTTTAGAGCATGAGAAGTGAAAACCATACTTTTGAAATTAAAATAATTTCATAGATATAATCCTTGATCTTCACCCTTTGCGTAGTTGATATTTATTCTGATGTAAATAGCTTAGGTTGTTTGCTATGATGATTTTAGTTGTGAGGGAGTACCCCCGCGATCGTCCGTGAAACCATCTTAGTGTCGCGGGTAGGCGGACGTGCAGGTGTAATAAGAACTAAACACAATCAAGCTTACATTGTTTACTAAACTGTAAGTGAGTATATAACTATTTATTGCGATTAAAAATCCATTCTAATATGTACATGATCGATCAGATACAAACTAACTGCATTAGTCATAAAAACAGCAAAGATATGCAGTATGGCTCAAATCTAGCCGTTGTCGAAGTTTTTTGACATTCAAGCGAACTCGACACAAATAAATATATAAAAGGAATATTTTATGATTAACATTCACCCGAATTCTACGTTAGGCGTTTCGAATAATCGTTACTCAGCTGATATACCGATATCAGTACTAGTAGACCTTGTCTAAGCTGAAATGACGCGCCCCTCCACCGCATTCACGCACGAATATACATCGTTACTAATATTACAAAGAGGAAAGATTTGATTGTTTGTTTGTTTGTACATCTAAATCAACGAAAAAAGTAGTGGGGCGTGTCATTTCAAATTAGACAAGCTCTAGGATAAGTTACGTGTTTGTGTGAACTGACGCTGTCAAATCTGCGCTCACAGTTAGCTTCTTGAATACGGGCTTTAGATCTTACAACCACAATAAAATATTAAAGTTATTTGATAATTGGCTGCGCTTGCCATCGACATTTTCTAAAAAACCAGCGGTCAGAGTTGCCACGCATTAATGATGACATTTTCGAAGCTAAGCGATAATGTTTATTCTATCACGATTATCGCTTAGGCATTTATGTTATTATCTCATCAGATCTCTAAATAAGCCTAAACTCTGTGTACATTACGTTTCCTCTGTAAATATATCCTGTAGCGCTTCAATTTCCAGTAAAGGAACCTTGTCTTCTACCTTACAGTCTGTCGGCTCCTTGGAATGGTATATTTCCTGATGTACTTTCACGTAGAACGGATCTTTAAACACTTCACTGCACTGTGGACAGGAGATTTGAGAGTCTTTTGTTTCTTCAATTATGTCATTGTTTATTTCTAAAGACCAATCTCTCTGCAAGCTTTCTTCTCCAAGAAGGAGGAGTTTATTTGTTGAGTTTATTTCTGAAGGGTCCCGAACTTTCAGTTGGTTTCCTTCTACTTGTGGCCTGAAATGAAGAACGAACACGTTAAAAACACTAGTCTTGTGCGAATTAACTTTTGCTTTTTATATCCCTATTGCAATATTTGAACTTTGAAAACAGAGCACGCAATAATAAATGCCTGTAAACTCGAGTAAATTTCGTAAACCAAACAAAATCTTGTCGAAGTCGCGACGTATGTATCGGCATGGCCGTCCGTGTTTCGTGTCATTGCCGACGCATTTAAATGGATGGAGATTTGTTTCATAAAATGAAATAAAGGTTTTTTACTTCAAAATATATCCAACATAGTAGGTAGTAGTAGTAGTATTGTTTTCCTATAAGCTACACTATGTAACACTTTGCATATTATATTTTCATTACTTACAGTCAAATGGCGAATTGAAAAAAGTCTTTTGATAATCACCCGGGGGCGTATATGGCTTACCTTGTTTACCACGTCCCCTCAAGAGAGACGAAAGCGACATAAAGTTTCTTCAAAAGATTTCGACTCTCACTGAAAAGACGTAGTGAACAAGGCTTTTCCATGAATTTCATGCAAAATAGCCCGAGAAAGCCCAGTCGATCTCGTCACGGTGAACTGAGCTTTTCTGATATTTAGGCGCGAAAAACCCCTGTCGGTTTCGTCTCCCCGTGCGAAGACGTGGTGAACAAGGCTTTTCCAGGAATATCATGCAAAATAGCCCGAGAAAACCCAGTCGATCTCGTCACCTGCAGTAGACGTGGTGAACTGAGCTTTTCTGATATTTAGGCGCGAAAAACCCCTGTCGGTTTCGTCTCCCCGTGCGAAGACGTGGTGAACAAGGCTTTTCCAGGAATATCATGCAAAATAGCCCGAGAAAGCCCAGTCGATCTCGTCACCTGCAGTAGACGTGGTGAACTGAGCTTTTCTGATATTTAGGCGCGAAAAACCCCTGTCGGTTTCGTCTCCCCGTGCGAAGACGTGGTGAACAAGGCTTTTCCATGAATTTCATGCAAAATAGCCCGAGAAAGCCCAGTCGTTCTCGTCACCTACAGTAGACTTAGTGAACTGGGTTTTTCTGATGTTATTGCGCGGAAAACCCCTGTCAATTTCGTCTCTCCATGCGGGGACGTGGTGAACAAGGCTTTTCCATGAATTTCATGCAAAATAGCCCGAGAAAGCCCAGTCGATCTCGTCACCTGCAGTAGACGTTGGTGAACTGAGCTTTTCTGATATTTAGGCGCGAAAAACCTCTGTCGGTTTCGTCTCCCGGTGCGAAGACGTGGTGAACAAGGCTTTTCCATGAATTTCATGCAAAATAGCCCGAGAAAGCCCAGTCGTTCTCGTCACCTACAGTAGACTTAGTGAACTGGGTTTTTCTGATGTTATTGCACGGAAAACCCCTGTCGATTTCGTCTCTCCATGCGGGGACGTGGTAAACAAGGTAAGCCATATAAGCCACCCGGCGCCTGATACTGCTATTTAAATGCCAATGGAATTTTAATTGAATGGCGTGATTTTGACAGTTTTAGTATGAACCGAAAAAATCATGCAATTCAATTACGATTCCATTGACATTTAAATAGCAGAATAAGGCCCCTGATATGATGCTGTAAGTACCAGTATTTGTGTTTTAAGTCTCAGGAAAGGTTTCCGTTGCAATTTTTTGTTGCGCCAGCCATTAACTGGCATGACTTCATGGATAATATCCTTGTGTTGCAGGAATTGATAACATATTATGTAAAGAGCGTACTTCGCTAATCGTGTCGTCTTGCATCTACGTAATGGTATAGTGGTCTTAAACAGATAAGCTTCAAACACTGACGTTGCAAGGCACAGCAACAAATAAAGATACAAAACATAAGTGTGACCGAAAAGGCTGGATCTCTAGCCGATCAGCTATACAGCGTTATTGAAAAAACATCAATAACCTCGCAAAACTACGACTTTTGATAATTTGACACATTTTACTTTCATACAAAAATAAATACCAATTTAATGTTACGTCTGAATTTTCTTATCTCTGTGCGCATGGTATCGCTAAAATAAGGTGAACAAACCCTCCCGAATCACGGGGTGTGAATCCGAATCACTTACTATGTACTTTATATCACTATCAGCAGAATCGCGCGCGATTATCGCACACGTCGCCTTTTCGTATGTAAATGGAACATAGACTTACAAATGTCACGACAGTACAAAAAAAGCTTGTAAAATCAATCTTAATTATTGTATTGAGTTATGATAAAACTCGTAGAACAAACGTTGTTGTGTATGATGGTAGCTACCTAGTCTGGCGAGGTTGTTTATGTTTTTTTAATAACCCTGTATACAGAATACAGTATCGGAATGATTTCGAGCGCATCAATTCCATTAATATCAATTACTTTTTGAAACACATTAGGAATCGTATTGTTTAAAGTTCGACAGGGAATTCCGTATGTATGTGGCCGGCCCTAATAACTCACCTTATAACGTCGTCCAGCATCTTGGGGCGCTTGAGTTCAGCGCTGGCGAGCGCTTTGCAGCGCTGCCCGTGCTGGCTGAGCCGCGCGAACGTTTCGAACTTAGCGCTGCAAGCGTAGCACGCGTGCTTGTTATGGCACGTCTCGTGGACCATCAGGTCGGTGGACGTGGCGAATGCTGGGAATATAATAAATAAATAAATATGCGCCAGACAACACACCTCTTGTAATGGTCTAGGAGTAGGGATTAATATCCCTGTGTCACGAGGTACCACACAAGGAAATAAGCCAGGGGCGTCTCCCAGCACAACTAGACCTGAGTCAATTCAGAAAAGATCGTTTCCTGAACTGACTCGACCGGGAATCGAACCCTGGGACACTACAGAAATCGAGGCGCGAAACCGTGCTACAGAGTGCCGAGTGCGAGTTGCAGTGAGAGAAGTGAATGACTTCACCATCGCGTTTTGCGAGCACGTAAATGTCAATTACTATGGAATCGAGTCAGCGCCATCTAGCGGCGAATTCGGGCAACATTAAGGCCGCTAGATGGCGTTGACTCGATACCATACAAATTCGCGTTTTTTTTCTCGCAAACGCGATGGTGAAGTTATTCACTTTTCTCACTGCAACTCGCACTCGGCACTCTGCTCACTACGCCAATCGTGTCGTCAAAGTAGTATAGTAAAATACATACAAAATCTTAAGCGATGTTTTATCTACAACTTAGCATATACAGCTTAAGGGATAGCGCAATGTTTATTTTTTTGGCCAGGGAAAATGATTTTTTTAATAGAAAAATATAATCGAGAATTTCATAAAGGTGAGCTCTATAACTCTCAAGACGGTGGCTGTCAGGTACACATCACCTATTTGGAGATGTTGGGTGCGAAGGGTGATTATGTGAGAAGACACTTCTGACATAATCACACTTCGACGAAACATACAACACCTATGTACGTTCTTAACTAACATTATTTCTAAGATTATTTGTATTACTAACCAACATGAACTGTTAAAAATTGATCGAAATAAATTTCTTATTATTATTATTATTATAATAAAATTAATTGACTAGCTGTCCGTCAGCGGCTTCACCTGCGTAGATTGTTTTTGCCGTCAGAATTAACCTAAATTTAAAAGAAAATAAAAATATTGCCTATGATAAGGTAACTTTTTAAGAGTGAAAGAGTTTTCGAAATAGGTTCAGTAGTTTCGGAGATTACCTACCTCAAAGTTCAAACATACAAACGCTTACCTATTTATAATCTTAGTGTAATTTCTGAAAATTAGTTTCTGAAAACCCTGACATTTCTCGAACCTTTAAAATATTCCACATACTTTAGAATTAGCCAGATTCGTCTTAAAAAGCAAGGAAATACAATATTACGCATATAAGTAGTGTAAACCACTAAGGAATTATGTGTTCTAACAGAAGAGTGTATTAGAATAAATTCACTCACTTCTCCGACAGATGGCGCAGACGTGTTTCTCGCTCGTTCTCTGTGAGTCTTCATTATTTCGCCCCACAGTCTTGTATGAATGATTTGCTATTACATGCGCCTGTAATACAAAACAGAAAGTAAGCTAAAAAGGCTAACAATGTCACGCGTCAGCTAGTGAACAGGTACTATCTTCGGAAAGCTATCTTTTCAGTGTATTGACCCTTTTTCTTGTAGAAGCAGAAAAGTTGCCAGCTTATTTAAAACCTTATACCGTTGACATTGAGTTGAAAAAATAGTACTTCTGTGTTTGTATATCAGTTCAGGAGTTACCGTAAACTGCTGATTCAAAGTAATGCCTCCATTACATAGTATACAACACAATTTCCATGTCATTTTAGTCTAGCAAATCAAAGATCAAGGCTGTTCAACTCGGCTAAGTAGCAGTAACTTTTGGGCTTCTCGCCTTAGCTTAATAAGGTTACATTAACCAACCACCTTTTGAAGGGTAAAAATGAAAATAACTGAACCCAATTACGTCAACGGAAATTTAAATGAAAAATATCTGCTTTGTTTTTGATTGTCTTTTAGGAGCCAGAATTATTTAAAACAAGGATTCTCAATGTGGTCGATATAAGCGAACAACCCCAAATTTTCTATATCAGTATTTGTCTTGTATAAATGGGAGAAAAATAGATAGGATTTTTAAAGTAATTTGTCTACGGGGGTGATGTAACAGTTCATTTTGGATAAGGGGTTTCTTGCCCAAAATAGTCGGGGAATACCAAATTGTTGCAAAGTCGAATTATGTCAAGTCAATACCAACCTTCAGGCCTGTGACGCTATGGAAGGACCTCGTGCAGAGCAGGCAGTCCAGCGACAGCTCCAGTTCCTCGGGATCACTAATAGGCTCCTCCTTAATTTCCCGCAAAAGCTAGATTTGGAATAAGGACTTGGTAAATTGTATGCAAGTTGTGACAATTTGGGTAAAATTAATCACTTAGTTTTAAAATTCGTCATGCCCCCCCAAATTATATTAGAAGTATAGTAAGTATAAATAGATCGTGTGGGATCGAGATTGGGGGGAGGCCTTTGCACTGTTTTTTTTAATATTGCAAATTAACACTCTTTAGTTTGGATAAACATAAAGAAAATAATATGGAACGGAGTTCTTTAAAAATCGTCAACATGGAAAAGACAGAACTCCGTAAACTATTTACTGTGAATAAATAAACTTACTGATGACTCAGTATTTGCTCCTCCATTTACTGTCGCTTCTGTTGTTGCTGATTCTGCAGCCGGGAATTCATTTGGTGATGTCATTCCTGGAGTAGAAAATAACTATTGTTTTGTTATCAATCCATGCTCAAATGAGATCGCGGTATTTGACTACTTTGTGTCCTAAATCTAAGACTCCTGTGATGGAGAAAATCGTTAATAAAAATAACCCAGTGGCAGCACTCATTAATGCACGCCGCCGCTACATACCCACGAATTCAAAAAAACCGTCAAAATTGAGCATCGTTCAAACTAATGTTGTTCTGTCACATGTTATTATAGCTCGATCGATGTTAAGTCGACCCTTCTGATGGTGCGCGGAACGCGGGAGTGGGATGCTTTCGGCCAATCAGTCACCTGTCGGCTACCGACAGCGATAGACGTTCAACGTCAAACCTTGTCTACGTGCTCGCAAAGCGGGATGGTGGAGTCATTCGAATCTTTTTGAGCAACTCGCACAGGCACTCTGTACATGAAAGGGCTGCTCCACTTTTGACTGTCGTTTCAGAATTCGGCCATTAGCAAGAGCGGATCCACCTTATGGGAAAGTGGGCTTGCACAACTCTAATTCAGATCGATAAGGTGATGTTATGCCAAAATGAAATTAAGAACAACGATAATTGAATGAACGGTGAATTCGAGCCTAAATGGAATAAAAAAAACACTAACCATTGTAAATGATTGGTGCCTGCTGAACCAGTTCCTCAGGCTCCACCTTTATATCCAGGATGTTATGAGCATGTGTGACGTCATCTGACTGTCCCATTTCATCATCCGATACCACCTCTTGTTTGATATCAACACAAGAGTACGAGCTCTCGATCAAGCCATTCAAATTCTTATCCACTTGTATCGGTTTCGGCCATACTTTTTCGTTGTCTTCCGAGTATCGTTGCCGAAGAATTGTATCGTTATTTCTGACTAGCAATTTGAAATGGCAGGCGTGCCACAACTTTTCACAACACGTGTAGCATATGTAATTGGAATGTTTGTCTGTTTCGGAGAGCTGTGAAAGAATAATTGGCAATTTAATGGTTTGATAAAACAAACGGGGGATATTACTTACCCCTGATTCATAAGGTTTGAACTGACAGTAGTATACCTGTACATCGACTAGGTTGACTAAGTCTTCCGCTATAGTGGAGCCCAGGCCCTGCCACGAGGGCGCCCAGCCCTGGAACAAGCTGAACAGGCCATTTGGTTGCATCTGCCGCAAGCACGCTCGACACTCGGATATGAAATCGCAACTCTTCTCTGTTTCTTCATTAGCATTAATTCTGTGTACAGACTTATTTTCTTCTTTTTTCAATTCAGTCTTTTCTGTTTCAACGCAATCTCCATCTTCTAATTCAAGGGTAGGTTCCATTTCAGGATTATTATCTTGTGTTTTGTTTTTATTAGTACTCATCTTAGCTAGAACAATAGAAATGAAATTCAATATACAGTATAAATTAATGTAGCTCTTCATTGAGGCTCCACTTGCAACTGTACACCAGAGCACCCCAGCCATAGAATTTCTAATTCTATGACTAACAAGCACTATGCATTTATAAGGACCTAACTACTTAGATGGTTAAGAACACCTATAAATGGATACTGATTGATGTTTTTTAAGCAGTAATTCTAAGTTCTGTGTAACTCATTATTCGTATGAGGGATACTAGCGGTAGTTTTTTATGGATACCCAACAAGACATCGAAAATTGTTACGTCGAATGTCACGATATGGAAAACGGTCCGCCGAACGATCACGGTCACACCGATTGGTACCACATCGAATGAGTCAATGTCGAACTATTACTGCATCGAGTGGTTATCACACCGAACGTCTTGACATCGAAAGGCAATATCTCAGCGAGCACGCATTGAATCACCTCGCTTTGAAATCGCCCAAAACAATCGCTAGTATGAAAAAGCTCTTATGACAATCGGTGTGGTAACCATTCGATGGAGTAATAGTTAGACATCCGAGACAATCGATGATTTAGATGTGGCGTACCATGGCGATCGGTGTGATGACCGTTCTGCGTACAATTTTTGATGTCATGAAGGGAACCCGTTTTTTATCTCAGTTTACTCTCTGGATTGTATGATGATACCTGGAGGTTTTCTTTTCTGCTAATAATTCTTATTTTTTATTTCTCCGTGTTGAGGGGCATAGTTGCCGTGATGCAGGACCACGGGTCAGCCCTCCGATTCAGAACAAAGTTATCGACCGATTCGGTTTTATCTAATTTGGTTTATCAAAACCTTTGCTCAAGGCCTTTGGCTTTAACATATCAAAATATTGATTGCTACCGCTTAGCGGATCGTTCACTATGATTTAAACAAATTCGGTCGTTAACTTCGTTCTGAATCAGGGGGCTGATTTCAAAGACATTAAAAGAAGACAATGATACGGTTGGTTACCTTTAATAAAGTAGGTTTTCCCTTTTCTTTGATTCATTATAACCTTTTCTAGTCTGGAATCGCAAATATTATTTGAATTTTCCACATTATTCCAGATAAATTGATTAGGTACAGCATCTTTCTTTAAGTATGGGGTATCTAAAATGAATTAAGTATTAAAAATTTGATATTAATAACTATATAAAAATACTTGTGGTCTTAATAAATCCCTAAATGGGGAATTAAACAAAGTTATTTAAGCTTTAAGACCCAAAGGCCGGATATGATATCACATGACATTATTTGATGACAAAACTGTTGGAGTGTAAATCTGTGTTTTCATCAATTTATTTATGAACGTCAAGATCTAGACGTCAAGACTTCCCTATCTCTTTATAATATTTATTTTGGTACTTTTGATACCTTTAATTTTAATTTAGGTATCTTCTTCATTCATTTAAATGATGACGGCACCAAGCCGTTCCCACAAAACCGCTTATCATTTTATTGAACTAACTACGCTGTGTTTCACTACCCATCCAGCACATATGGAAAATCACGTAACATTTCCGGAATTGTGTAAAGTTATTTTTAATTTATTTTTCTCATTTCTACAGTATTTACGCCTGCTTCATTGTGAAGAGCAAAGCTGAAGGCATTTTAGCTAGTGTAATTTATAATTTGTTCGTAATTTATAATAATCTTTTTTTAAGCGAAACCACTAAAAAAATGGGAAATAATGTATTAGCAACATCCATCAATCATAATTTAAGTGTAATGAAAAACATGTTTACACAATTTTGTCTTTACTTATTAGTTTGCCATTTCGAGGTTGTGATTCTACTAAAAATACAAAATTGTAATAATATTGAGGTAATGAATTCATTTTTCTCAAAATTAATTATTTCATTAAAATAAGGATGACAATTAATTTATTAATAAATTAAAATAAATTAAAAAAAAAATATTACTTTTTATTCATTTTGTTTGACTTGTTTTCTTGGTAGGTAGGAGAATAAATTAGTTGACATAAAATTTGCGATTGTGAAAATATAATTTTTAATAGTTCAAAGTGTTGAAAATATTCATAAATGTGTAGAACATAAGTGTTAATACCTGCCAGCCATATCCTGTTAATATTCACTGAATTACAACACACACTTCAAACACTTAATTTCTGAGGATCATCATCATGGACATGACATCTCTCCAACTATCCCTTGGAAGAAGTAAAGGCGATGTTTGCGGACAAAACAACAGATTTTCAACGTAACCTGCTCCCTCTTCGACACCAACCACCATCTAATCCGTAGCGGAACACTTCGCATCTTCTTGAGTATAGTGTAATGTTATAAATAGTGTGATTATAATTAGATACTCTTGCAAGCTGCTGGTAGGTTGAGAATGCTTATTATCGTGTTGCATTATTAAATAAGTGGATTTATATTATTTAGTATTGTTTGAATATTATTTAAACTTTTTATTTTTTGTTTGTTGTGGATTCTTTATATAGCACTGGCGACCAAAGTGACCACTTCCATTACTTCTCATCATCATCAGCTGACTGACCAGCATCGATCGTAAGTATCATTTAAATGAAGAAGGTACCTAAATTATAATTAAAGGTATCAAAAGAACCAAAATGAGTATTATAATGAGATAGGGAAGTCTGTTTAAAACAAGCAGTGATCCCGTGATCTTGACGTTCATGTTCATTTTGGTTATAGCGTCTAGGTTTTATGGGTTGTTTAACTGGATATAATATCGTAGGATTATCATGGACAGCGAATGTCGTGGCGTTGAAAATGAAATGAAAAATACTATAGTTATGTAGTAGTTTATGTAATTACATAGTATGAAAGGCTCGTTCTTAACGTAATTTTATCAGCATTGTCGAACGGAAAGCTGACGGATTTTAAGCAAACTTGCTAAGTAGGAATGTTCACAAGTTGATACAGTATAAGTTATTGTGATATTAATCTAATGTGATAGCATACCGGATGCGCCATACGGCCCATAAAAGGCCTTGCATGCTAAAGGTCTTATATGCAAACACAAAGAAATTATGATTGTTTATCAATAAACCAATTAATGTACTTACAAATGTTTCTTCGAGGTTCTATAACATAATCTTCTGGGAGGAAGTGATTTTTACATACTACTGAGTGCATTGATGGTTTAAAATGTTCGTATTCATTGCGAATTGCTTTGGTCCACTGTTCCCTACGCGTTTTATCCTTCGGAAACTTGTGACCACCAACTGTTTTACACATTGGAACAGAACATTGTGAAGGCATGGTAATTTCTGTTACAAAATCTGTGTTTAAAAAGAAAAGCCAACCATTTACTAATTATAATCACACAATTCACTCATATCTGAACCTCACAACTAAGTACTTTTTTAAAGGTGGATTCAGATCATCTTGACGGGATATATAATTTAAAAATATTAGGTGCTAAACAGAAATATTCTTAAATCAATCTATTCTATTCTTTGTTAACTTTCTTTTGTGTTTAATTAACTGCAGAAGCTTAAAATAGGCATAATATACAAGGTGTCCTGAAACTCAACTTCAAACGTCCTGCAACGGGCATTCTGCAAAAGAAAATCATGTCTCTCAAAATTCAACCCAATAAATCACATCTGTGATTATTGATTTGATAATTTTGTAGTGATATTTTTTGAGATATCATAGTCATAGTCATATCATTTATTGCTCCATGTAGGTTTTCAAGATCTATCATGTGAACTACGCTACTGAAATTACAAGCAATTAAGTTTTTTGGGGATATGTTAAGAACAAGAGATGCTAAAGCAGGAAATCAAAATAATAGTACCCAAAGTTGAGGCCCAGATTGTTAATTTTCAACATTTTCAAAAATATCCATGTTTTGACAAAACAAAGAAACAGCTTTTTCTAAGAGCTGAAATAACCTGGACTAATCCCTATTACCTTTTCGAGGTTGAGTTTTGGACATACCAGTATTAGAATCTATAAGTAAATTAAAATCAATTTGCTGCTTAATCAGCTACCCAAGTTGCAAGTGGAGCCACAATAAATTAGCGATGTGCCGAGTACAGCTTGACTCGAGTCAGACTCAATTCCTGCTTTGATCTTGCCTACTGGAATACCAATTTTTTTAGATTCGAGTACGCCTCACACGAATCCGGTACTCGAGTCAGAAAGAATCAATTTTGTACTCGCTGACTCGATTTGCGAGTCCAACTGACCGCATAATAGAATTTGAGTCTGAGTATAGTATTCGAGTTAGGTTGACTCGCTTGTACTCGATCTATGTTTACTTAAGCAATGAAGTGACGCCTACCTAATAATACAAGAGACAAGTTTGAACCTGCAAGTTTCTGTTTTGCGTTCTTTGTTTTGTTTCAGTAAGCTGTTACTATAAGTGTTTATTGGTATTAATAGTGAAGCGATTATTATGTTTTGGTTTTGTTATAAAGTTTAAAATTATGCGTTTTCATTCAAAAATTTTGATTTATTATCTTTGTGTCAATATTACGCTAAACCTACACATGATGACATGATGTCCGAAGTTTACTTCTTTTCGATTTTTCCTTTTAGTTTAGAACTTCGTTTAGAATCAGTAACAGACTCAGTTCTGAACTCTAATTTCTAGACTCGAGTTCCAGACTCAAATCGAGAAGAAAAGAATCGATTCCAAACTCGAGTCAACATTCGAATACCAGACATAGAACTCGAGTACTGGGCTCGAATCGTAGCATCAAGTCATGATTTGAATACCGTTTAAACAGCCTCGAGTCAACTCAATCCACCAAAATAGTGATTCGGCACATCACTACAATCAATCAATTATACCTATACTTTTGACTCAACTGCCAAAGAAATGGAGATGTCATAATTATGCCACAGAATAGTAGTCAGTCTTGTTTTAATAATTATTTAAAACTTGGAACTGATCTGATGTCTTTATAGAATGAAGACTGCTTTACAGTCCGCTACGGTTACACTTTATTTGCCTATTTTAAAGCTAACAATAACTTATTTTCAAAAGCAAAGTAAAACTTGTAAGAAACATACTGGTTTAATAATAAGCAAATAAATATTTTAGTTCTTACCTTTTCTTTGCAGTAGCAAATACCACGGTCAAATTACTTAGCAAATATTTCTTGACCCACCTGAAATTCACAAAAGTAATTAAAAATATAGAATGATCTTACATATTTTATATTTCAATTATTAAACATCAAAATAATAATGATGAAACTCATTTAATTTCAATTTAATCAGCCCTAGTTAAATGTCATGTCATGCCCTGCTTTTGATTTAGTGTCGAAGGTCAGGGTCCTATTCCAACAATAACATCCCAGAATAACAATTATTTTAACAAACAATTGTATTTGTTGTTTGCCTGGGTTTCAATTTCTTCTTATTTGTGTATCTAGAGAAATATTTACCTATGTTTAATGGTTTCTGAGACCCAGGGTATAAAATATTAGCTTCACTTTATGCAAGATGATCTTGATGTAATGTGACCCAGATACATAATACCTCCTATTTGTACTTATTCGTTACATTCGCAGCCAAAATAAATAAAACTTAATTGGTATAAGTATATGGCATGGTAATAGAGAAAAGGGACATTAATTCCAAAGGTATAGTTGAGATTACTGAAGCAAGCAATAAATAAACATCAACAAAATAACCTAAAATATAGGAATTTATCTTCCGCCTATTTTTAATTTGTAGTCTAGGTCTTGAAAAATCAGTCATGCTCATCTATATATAATTCATTCTCAATAATCTCCGTAAATTCGATGATTATAGCAACTAAAACAATAGTTCTGTCAATCAATATTCCCAAAATTATTCCATTTTGACAAAAATGACAGGACTGTAATAGAATTGCAATAGACAAGGGAGATTAAAAATCACTGTGTTATCTACCTATTTACTGCTCTTATTCTTGCTTGTGATTGAACGGTTTCACAATAAAGGAAAAAATAGAAATATTCAATAATTTGATAGGATATCTTTGGTAAATAATGCATGAGTTTCACTGTGGTACACATACATTCCAAAGATTTATTTCAATTTGACATTTACCAATGGACACGTCTTCCCTCATATAATATAAAAACTATTTACCAGAATTTATCAGCGAAACAGATTTATAACAGGGGGCAGGGGGGCCTGTAGATGCACTATGCTAAAAATTGTTAGAATACCAAATAATCATAGCAGCACAACATAAAACACAAGAGCTTTAAGTTATCTATGATCTATGGCTCTTCAGACATATTATTTTTAATCTATGCATTTTTGAATACTTAGTTTTGTTTCGCCCTAAAAGAGGGCGCCACTAAATAACCCATGGTTATCTGTCACCAAAAATAGTTTCTTACTCAAGCAGGGCCTAGTAATCGTTCCTTGTCATGGATTTTGTTACTTGACTATATGGATTTGCCGACTTCACCAATCAAAAGGTTTGAAATAAAATTATTGGGAATGCCTGTGGCTTGCCTCTTATTAATGATATTCAAAGCAGGCAAACAAAGCTTTTTTTATTTTTTTATGGTAGTCTAACTCATGGGAATATTTCGGTTTGCATTTATGAAGTGGTTATTTAGGAACTGGAATTTTCAACAAAATCTCTATTTAGACATCGATTACTATTTCCTGTGCGATAAAAAGTCGTCCTGTACAGGTTGGATGTCTGTCCGTCTGTCGAGATTGGCTGATTTTGTGGGAACTCATATTTCATCAACATTACATTATTCCTTCAAATTATGATTCGTTAAAAAAAGAAGCCTAAAATACTGGCTGCTTACCCCTACTGGCAAAACTTCACGTGCATTGTAGGCCAATCATAGAGTTTGGAAGACAAAATGTATGTTATGTAAAAGAGGCTTAAATTATTTCCAGTGAACTTATTATTTGGTTAGTTCCCTTGAAATGGCTCAAAGAAAAGAACTCATCCTCACCCTAGTTAATCTGTGCTCATGCTGAAAAAAACTAGCAATGTGTCAACTTACGTCATTTGTAAATATTTAGTAGGGTATCCTTTTTGGCTGATGGCCTAGTCGCCAATGCCACAATAAATTAAAAAAAAACTTACGTCAACTTGACAGCCACTAAGTTGTCATCAATTTTTAAACGAAAATAGATCTTAAGAGTTACAGTTATGGTACAATTTTCATAGTAAAGGTTCTTAGTGAGCAAGTGCACATTGGATGGATACACGCACGTGTTTTTCCAAAGAAATTTTCAATAAAATACTTAAAAATGGAAGAAAATACCCCTACCGTTAGTCTGGTTTCATGTATGCATTTTGTTAAACGAGGTGTGGCTAAAGCTGTACCAGAAAAGGTAAATTTACAATCAACTACTTTTAAAAACTACTCCTCAAAAACTATGTTTATTTACAAGTTTACTACTAAAACCTATGTTAATTCATTAAATAAATCACGTACCTATTTCTTATTGTATCTGATGGGATGAGCCCTTGTTTTATTTCTGTGACTGGGTATTATTATCTAACTGGTTTTAAGTAATGTGAAATAATTAAGTTAGTTTACCGATTTTGTTTGCAGATCGAATTGACAGAAAAAGAACTAGAGAGTATAATCAAGCAGACTGCCAATGAATTAAGGTACGAGGTCATTCTATTACATTTTTTGAAGTAAAAGTCTTGCAGATGCTTGGCTAGCATCACCGCTTATCATCAGGTAGTCTGCATGCCTGATGGCCTCCATGGTGTACTAGATAAGAATAAACTAGCAGCAGACTAAATGCTATGCATTATCTGTTTGTATGGAAGAAAACATACTCACACCTATGCTAGTATGGTTCTTGTAATTGCAGTTGGCATGACTCTTAATACCAAGCAATGGAGTTCAATTGCAATCATTTAGTAAGAATACTTAAAAATACCTATTAACTTCAATGTATGAATAATTTAGTTTAGTTTTAGTCACTATGCCTTCCCTTCTTACCAATTCTTGTAAGTAGCACAGCCTTATCTTCCCGAATTCTCTGCTAAATCTTACATTTGGCTGGAAAAAAATGCCTCTATGCAATAAATAATAGATAAACATTTTTACAAATGGTTCTCTGTTACCAAGTTTTTACATGAACCAATTTCCTTACATCCACTTTTTCTTGCTAACAGGATAACAGAAACAGGTGATGATGTCAGTGGTGATGAAGAGGACAATGCCAACAATGGACCTCCTGACCCACCAGCAAATCCAAATGATGAATTTGACTTCGAGAACTATGACCAAGATGATACAAGTAATATTTTTAGCAAAGTTTAAACTTCTTTTACTTCTGATATTAGATATAGAGTTGAGGAAGGCAGATGAAGTGCTTTGTATATTAAATTTTTCTAATACTTTGCTTTATTACTCAGGTAATCCAGTTGGTATTGGATCTGTAGCAACTCTTCCAAATTTGGGTGACTTGAGTGAAAATGTGCAAATCAGAGTAAGTGTGTTCTTTTCGAGTTATGTAATAGATATTTCAGACTGTTACAGTGTTTTTTAATACGATTGTGTTCCGAAGTGAATAATGCTATAACATTGTTATAGACGGAGGGACCAGACAGTGATGAAGAAGATGATATTATTAAAGCAGATGATAACTTACTGCTAGTGGGCCATGTTGAAAGTGATGCCAGTGTATTAGAAGTTTATAGTAAGTAACTTTTAATAATCTTGAAACAGGGACGTTTTCTTATCAACTAAAATGATCCAATAGTCACTTAGGTTGCGTGTATTACTGTTTTTTTTGTTTTCAGTTTTCAACAAGGAAGAGGGTTCATTCTATGTTCACCATGATATTATTCTGCCATGGTTTCCTTTATGCATAGAATGGCTAAGCCACGACCCTTCCGACCCACAGCCTGGTAAGATTTTTAAATAAATGTCTAGTAATTTAAAGATTTACTTTCCTAAAATAAGCTCCCTGTACAATTTCTGCTAGAAGTTCGTATTCAGTAGTTAGTGCATGTTAGTGGTACCTATTTGTTGGAAGTAGGTATCCATAAGTTTGGAAACTTAAGTTTGTAAAATGAATATTTAATCAGTAACTTGGTTGGAAACATAGAAGTTGTAGAGCCTTTCCACACCAGCGATTTGTCGATTTTTCAATCATTGCCACACGTCTCTTGCACGCCGCTATCTCGCCTCGCTGAGCAAGTGCACTTAGTGTAAAGAGGCTCTTTTTGATAGAGGACACGACGCATTCTTCTTTGAAACGCGCCTTTGCTACAGTAGCAAATTTTTTCACCGATTGTTGCTACAGTAGCGAAGGCGCGTTTCATATGTTTGATACTCCGCGCCCGTCATAGCGCTAGGCTTGCACTGTGGACGCATACTAAGAGCAAAAACAACTCATTTAAAATAAAAAACTAGATTAATCTGACCTAATCCTAGGGCGGGGCTGGACAGGTAAAAAAAAAAAAAAGCTAGCTCTCGAGAGGTTGCAGCGTCGTTCTATCCGCATTATTACCCAGAGGCATATATGACCCTTGAGCCTCTGCAATTGCGTAGAGACATTGCCAGGTTGAGTGTTCTCTGTCGCTTCTATGTTGGGGAACGCTCTGAAGAGTTATTCCAACTTGTCCATCCTCACCCTTCCAATCCCGTGCCACGCGTGCAGGATTACGGCGTCATCCACACACAGTCCAGCACTTGTTCCCACGCATGAATAGGTTCAGTGACTCTTTTCTCTGTGGAACCATCCAGACGTGGAACGCTCTTTCAGCTCATGTGTTTCCTTCCTCTTATAGTCCCGGGGTCTTCAAGCAGGGTGTGAAAAGGAATTTTTGCAGGCCTTCAAGATGAGTATAACCAGCTCAGTGATTGCTTTGCATTACTGTGCTTGTCAGCCTTATATCTGGACCTAACGAGCTTTCCATCAGGTGGAGTGAGGTCATCTTGAAGGGCACTAAATAAAAGCTAAAAATGAAACGCATTCCATAGATAACTCACAAACCTAACTTTTCACCAATTGCCAGGCAACCTCTGTGCGCTAGGCGGCATGGACCCGGTCATCCAAGTGTGGGACCTGGACATTGAGAACTGCCTGGAGCCCGCGTTCAAGCTGGGTAGGAAGCCCAGCAAGAAGAAGAAGACGAAGCGGCTAGGACACAAAGATGCGGTTCTCGACCTCTCGTGGAACAGGAACTTTACGTGAGACACTTTTAATCACATTGATACTAGCTATAGGTAATACCTCGGCCATCTCCATTTTTTTAACATAATACCACGAACTATAACGACATACCCTAGCCTAAGAAACTGAATAGGCTCAATTTTTTGCTCCCAAATGATGATAACGCAAAGCACTTCGCTTTTATGAAAACAAAGCGATCAAACTGTTTGACGTCCATCAATCGATTTTGATTAAGTTGAAAGAAAGAGAAATCTTCTTCTTCTTTCGTGTGGTTAGCAACATTTCATTTCATTTGACTAGAAAGTATCCTTGATTTAGCCCTAAAAGGGGCTATTAGAAAGAGTAATAACTAACTAACTAACTAAGATTGGCGCTGCGACCCAAACTGGGCCTTGGCCCACGATACCTAGAAACGCCATTCCGGTCTGTCGAGCGCTACCTCCTTCCAGTCATCCACCTGGAGCTCGCGCAAGTCCTTCATGACTTGGTCAACCCAGCGGTACCTGGGGCGGCCGAGCGGGCGTCGACCGCTCGGCCGTCCCAAGTATGCTCGCTTGACCGCACGATCCTCCCCCACTCTCTCTAAATGACCGAGCCAGCGAAGTTTGTGAGCTTTAACCTCGCCGATGATATTGGGCTCTGCCACCAGTTCTTCGATCTCACAATTCTCAAAGAGGAATGATAAATGTAAATCTGAAGCTAGAAAAATTCAAATTTCGTTCCTTGAAGACATCCCGCTCGATATCTTCAGGGTCCTTTTCTAGTTTTTTTATCTTTAGATATGAAAAACAATGATTGAAAAAACCTAACTATCAAATTAACAAATGTAAATCTAATTTTTTACAGCCATCGCCCTTTTAGATACAAATTCAAAGTCGTTTTTTATTATAGTCACGTGTTAGCAAGTGGATCAGCTGATAAGACAGTACTTCTCTGGGACTTGGACCAAGGATCACCACACACGAAATTAGATTACTTCGAGGATAAGGTAAGTGGTATCTAGTATGATTCATTTGTGATTATTTTTAACTGGCAAAACAAACGGTTATAGATGGTGGCGTTCGCATTAACTTCTGATACGCCAAACGCAAATATGTCTTAACTTAATTTGACCATTATTCATTGTGATCACGTTTTTATGTTAAAGCACGCGATTGTAGCAAAGTAATCTATAATATTATAAAGAGGAAAGATTTGATTGTTTTTTTGCTCCAAAAATACTGATCCGATCGTAAGCTTAACTATTCAGAAGTGTTAAAGGCTATATTTTATTACGATTGTAAGAAAAATTCAATGAAAAATAATAGTAGGTATATGTAAGTCGTCTAATGTTGCGGGCAACATGTGATAATAGACACCAGCTGTCAAACATTAGACAGAATAAAGTCTGTCTGGGCAGCTTGTTGTAAATAAAAGTTAAAAAAAAAACTATATCTTTATCCCAACTGTAGATTAAACCTCCAGCGCTAAAGCTTATATAAATGGCATCTGACAACAGCCCTTAAGACCGCTTTCACATTAGGGCGTCAGCAGCGCAGCAGCAGGCTGCCTTTACATTATAAAAACACCTGCGCTGCCGCCGTGCGACAGAACTTAGATTAGTGCGGTGCAATTCACGCAATAATGAATCTTTCGGTGTCAAACTTGCTCATTTTGCTATCTGTCAACAAAAACTTTCGCTTACAAAACTAACTCGGCGCCTACTGAATGTAGCGACTGCCGCGCTGTTGTTTATAGTATGAAATTATCAGCAGCGCGACTGCCGCGCTCTGCTAAAGTCGCCAAATGTGAAAGCGGCGCGGTATGTCGGCAACGTTGCATTTTTAACGGGTTGTCGTGATTATTTTATTACGTTCAGTTTTGGAGTTTAGGTAATTTTATTCTTTACAATATTTTGCATATTAGATACTTGGAAGTACAAAATCAAAACCAAATTAAATCGTCAAATATTAGAAACTCGCCAATTTACTGCATAATCATCATACAAGAAACAGTTATTACTGAATAAGTGTAAGGAATCGCGACAATGGATTGTAAAAACTTACATTAATAGTTAGAAAATAACATCGCGTAAAGGTAGCAGAGAAAAAAATAATACTCCTTCTTTGAATTCAACAAAATAAATCACGAGAATCATCCAAATATGCGACGTTGCTAATCCGCCACAATGCACGCTGGCATCTTAACCCGCAACATATTCTCAGGTGCAATCCATAGCGTTCCACCCGCTAGAAGCGCAGACGCTGCTGACCGGAAGCTGCGACGGGCGCGCGCGCGTCACGGACTGCCGCTCGCCCGACGCGCACCGCGCCTGGCCGCTGCCGCCGGAGATAGAGCGAGTGGTCTGGGACACCTTGAACCCGTTCTGCTTCGCGGTGAGTGCTGATGATAACGAGATACTACAGTGATAGATAGCAGCCTACTTTAGTGTCTTTTTCAGGGCTACACGACTCTTTAGCGCTACACGACTCTTTAGCGCTACAACTCCATCGTCACTAAAAAAAAAAGAGTCAACAGAAGAGAAGAAAGAAGGCTCCTCTAGTGTATTTTTAGGATCACCCGAAATTAGCGGCTTAACCAACGGAAAGTCCATTGTCACTGCAACTGAGGTCACTAGCTAAGTGGGGTCACTAGGTGACCTTGCACATAGCTACTTCACACGAAAACCCCGGTTGTCACTGCAAATAGTCACCAAGAGTTCACTAAGTGACTCCGTATATAGCTACGTCTCGCAGCATCTCCAATTATCACTGCATATAGTAGCTAAATGCCTTCGCATTGGAATAAAGACTACGCACAACATGACGTCATCGGCTCTAGTGACATCATCTCTGTAAGGTATCTACAGGCGCAGTCCCCCCCAGCCTCCCTTTGAGCAACGCAGACGCTGACTGGCAGCTGCGACGTGCGCGCGCGCGTCACGGACTGCCCCTCGCCCGACGCGCGCTCCAGCCGCCGGAGATAAAACGCGTGGTCTGGGACACCATGAACCCGTTCTGCTTCGCGGCGAGTGCTGGTGGTAACGAGTAAGGAATACTAGGAAGGAGCCTTCTTTACTTAGTGTATTTGTCTGGGATACCATGAACCCGTTCTGCTTCGCGGCGAGTGCTGGTGGTAACGAGTAAGGAATACTAGGAAGGAGCTTACTTTACTTAGTGTATTTGTCTGGGACACCATGAACCCGTTCTGCTTCGCGGTAAGTGCCTTACAGGGAACAATAAACACAAGCAATCATAGTTTTTAACCCCCGACGCAAAAAGAGGGGTGTTATAAGTTTAACGTGTCTGTGTATCTGTGTATCTGTATGTGGTATCGTAGCTCCCTAACGGATGAACCGATTTTCGTTTAGTTTTTTTGTGTCATAGATAATTTTATCCCGAGTGTTCTTAGCCATGTTTCATGAAAATCTGTTCAGCCGTTTGAAGATCATCAGGTCTTTTCTAGTTGATGAGGGGATATGACTAACTTCCTTATGCCCGATCAATTCGAAATTTGGTACCGTGTTACTTCAATGATATTGAAAGTATATGGTAAGGTAACCATGACCTGATCAGCCGTTTGAAGATCATCAGGTCATTAATAGTTGATGAGGGGATCTGACTACCTTTCATATGTCCTAATCATTTAAAATTTGTTACTGTGTTACTTCAAACTCAACTATTTAATCACTTTAAATACCTTTCTAATATTTTACCTACTTTAAAAAGGACAAAATAAAAGTAAAATTAAAAATTTTAAAAACCCCCGTCACAAAAAAGTAACTCCAAAAACTAACAAATAATATTTTAAATTCACATGTATAAGGTAAGTTCAACTATTTTTATTTTCCAAGCGTCGCGTCCCGTCGGGGGACCGCTAAGTCAGAAAAACAGGTGTAGTCGCAGATTGCAAGAAAAGAATTTACTCCGAAAATTCGCAAAATCGACACAACCGTCAAAGTAGTCTGCCCTCACGTGTCTGCCCGTTTGAGTCGCCGCACTTGGTAACACCCACCCCCGCGCCGCATACCGCACACCGAGCTCGCAGCACGCGGCATTACGAAGAAGACTATGTAATTCGTAATAATTAATTAGCTGTTGTTGGAAAAATACTTCATAAACTTGAGCGGTCCCCAGACGCGACGCGACGCTTGGAAAATAAAAAGAGTTGAACTTACCTTATACATGTAAATTTAAAATATTATTTGTTAGTTTTTGGAGTTTATTTTTTGTGTCGGGGGTTTTTTAATTTTTTATTTTTTTGTTCATGGGGAGTGCTGCTGCCGTGAACATTCACTGAAATCCTAGAAAGAGGAGCATCCTTTATTAACGATTCATTCACACAGTGCGATGGGAATTCCGTAAGAAGGAAGCTTCACCTGGGAGTTGACAAAACAATAAAAAGACAGATTATTTACAGTACTTCAAGATAAATAATGGGCATCGGAAAACATCGGATTTTTTTCGGAACAATTGTAAAACATTACAAAAACAATTTTAAAAAAGTAATTGTAAGCAAAAAGAGTGGACTGTATTTCGATAAACTAAATATATACGACGATACGACAGAAAATAAGACGATAATAGTGGGAAGAGATAATCAAATGGACAAAACACTTACCAATAAAGCTGTGCTCTTGTGTGCCTCGGTCTTCGGCGGTTGGTTGGGGCTCCTATCACCTTTGGGAACTCGAACTCACCTCCAGCAACAGTTACCTTTCTCCAAGTACCTAATACCGGGTGTAGAACAGCAGTGTTTCCTCCACTCGACTTCCCTCTTTCCCTTTGCAGTTTAATACACGTGAAGCGACAGCGAAAAGGGTTGTGTACTAAATTACAATATTACGAGAACGATATAATTACGAAAATGTGCTTGTGCACCGACAATGACTACCATGAAACGACAACGAGAATAATTTGAATGGCGCGCCGTTACAAGTATGTATGGGCTTATATGCCATATTTGAATTGACTGGGGTTGCCAGGCGAAAGACGATTTATAGTTGCGTTCACACATCGACAATCCTGAACAGTAATTATTTATAAAAAACACTTCTAATTTCAACTTTTTCGCAAACAAACAAATGACAATGTCATAGCCGTCTCGCTATTTTACTACAGCGCTGTCATGCAGGTGCCTAGTTTCGGTCGGCTATCTTCAGGAACACGAAGTTAGTCAATGCCCATTTTTTACCTTGAAGAACTGTACTCTTTTTCTCGGTCGCAGTCGTATAATTCACCGTTAATAACCGCATTTTATCGGTAGTTAACCATAAATTTGGATAAGTAACGGTAGCTAACGGGTTTTTTACAACTATAACCATCTGACTTTTTAGCACCAGTAGCAACTTATACACTCGCGAGCAAAAGTATGTATTCACTTACTTGGAATTGACTCCGTGCGATCTTGAGTACTTAATAACTAGTTAAGAATAATAAAAATGGTCCCATTTTAAAAGTTAAACTGTTAACTTTAAATTGATACCAAATTCATTTAAATCACACCAGTATTAAAGGAGCTATTCTGGATAAAGTGAAGGAGTTAGGAAAACATAAAGAATATGGAAAAATAATAAATGAAGAAAACAACAAAAATGTATTAATAAAAAAAATATTCAGCCTTAAAATCAAGTTTCAATATCTTGTGTTCCCTCCTCTCGCCCTAATAACTGCTCGTAGACGGTTCTTCATTGACCTAATCAGCTTCTGAATCTTTTCTTGTGGGATGCCTTCCCACTCCTCTATCAAAGCCGATTTCAGCTCATTCACACTTGAAGGAGCAGGATTTCTGAAGCGAACCCTCCTCTTCAGGTCATCCCACACGTGCTCAATGGGATTCAAGTCCGGGCTGAGCGCTGGCTGCAATGTGGCGATACCGACTTCTTCGAGGTATTCAGTTGTGGCACGGGAAGTGTGACAACGAGCGTTATCGTGCATAAGGAGGAAGTCATCACCGATTTATCCCGCTTAGGGAACGACATGTTCCAGCAGAATATTGGAGACGTAGCGGTCTGAAGTCAGACCGCCTCCTCGTCCGCCAGGCACGAAAACAAGCTCCGTTTTACCGTCGAAGGAAAAGCCCGCCCACATCATACAAGAACCGCCCCCATAAGCCACCGTCTCAGCGAAACAGCACTGCGCAAATCGCTCCCCAGGCCGCCTGTAGACCCGACCCCTTCGGTCGCTGCCGTGCAAACACACTTGTCGTAAACAGCACTCTCCTTCATTGCTCAACCTCCCAACCAAGATGGGAGCGAGCAAATTAAAGGCGAGCTTGTCGGTGACTTGCCGTCAGTTTCGGGCCTGTGGCAGGCCTTTTTGGAGTCAAATTAGCTTGCTTAAGTCTTCGACGAACTGTCCACTCGCTGGCAGCTACCCCACGAAAATTTCGGACCTCCTGTTGGACGTCGACACCAGTCAAATGCCGATTTCGGAGAGAGGTTGACACGATAAAACTGTCATCCCTCTCCGATGTGCACCGGCGCCGGCCAGATCTTGGTCTCGGGATAAAGCCACCAGTCTCCCGAAAGCGTTTGTAAACTTTTGAAAAACAGGACTGGCTTATGTGGAGCTGACGTGCGACAGCCCGCTGGCTGAGCCCTTCTTGCAATAGGGCGACGATTTGTACTGCTTCTGTAGGTGTAGTATCCATTGTCGTCCAAGTTCAAAAGTAGCGGAGATGTGTACCGGTCAACGTGTGAAAGCCGACTGATAACGAAAATCCGATAATACGTGCTTTTATAGAGGGTCAATAGGCCGCAACTCGCGACGTATCAAACAATTGAAGCATATCTTTTTCCTTACTCCTTCACTAAATCCGGGATAGCTCCATAAATACTGGTGTGATTTAAATGAATTTAGTATCAATTTAAAGTTAACAGTTTAACCTTTGAAATGGTACCTTAACTAGTTAGTAAGTACTCACAATCGAATTAAGTGATTCCATACTCTTTGCTCGCGAGTGTAGTATCGAATCGATCTCGTAAAGTTAATCTAATCTAATTCTAAAATAATCTAATTTGAAGTAACACAGTAAAAACAAATACAAAACAATAACCTTCATGATGTAATAAATTCTCAATAATTAACTGGATTTGAGTCATTCCTTAAAACACATCTTTATTTAATAATAAATTCATTGTCTATCGATTGCAGATGAGTAATAACGAAGGAAAAGTGGCTTACGTGGATTGCAGACAAGACGAGCCGCTTTGGACGATAACCGCGCACGAAAAGGAAGTGACAGGTATTTAAAATTGTATGGCAAATAATAATCACAGACAAGGTGGCTTCTAAGGACATTCCCGAATTGGAATTTTGCCTAGCTGTGGGGCAGTATAGAATCTATTCAATTCAATTTATGAAAGTGTACTGTGCCGGGTGGTCACGCAGTAAGATTAGGCACACACAGTGTTCGTGAATGAGTTCGAATGTAAGCTTTAGTAGAATTATAATAAACCTGACTATCACCAAGTGTTGTCTCATTTCACTGCCATCCCGTCTGTGGTTATATGTACCAAACGCATAGTTTGCTTTTTTTCGTACATTGGTGTGATATGGGTTAATGAGTCAAGTTATTTGGTTCCAGGTCTAATTCTGAGCGATCATGTTCCCGGCATGATGGTGACGGTCAGCACAGACGGAAAATTGAAAACATGGGATATATCGAGGTAAGATTTACTCGCCTGTTCTGTAAAATTTACAGTGGCGATGGCGTTAGTTGTTCATAGCGTGATTTTTACAATCACTTCATAAAACATAGTTGACTCATTTTGGGAGGCTTTCGCGCACAGACCGGCATTGTCCACAAAAGTCTGCCGAGCAAGTGTATTTGCAATATTGATACCTTTACATCCTGTAGGCCATTCTTTAAACAGCATAAGTTATTAACAGTACCATGCATGTATATTTTCGAATTAAGTGTATTTGCCAAAACTAATCCTCACTTATTTACAAGGAAAAAAGAGCACTGTAATTTCAATATTAGATACCCTAATAAACTGGTTCTTCCTCTAAAAACAACAACTCTGTACAGCAGAAACGCGTATTGTATGTCTGTAAGCATATACAATAGGTTGCCTCATGATCTCAAGATTTTACCTTTAAATGCCTCCAAAAACTAACTGAAGAGTTGGTTGGTTGAGAACTGCTTTTATTCAATAGATGAATTTAATGACTTTTGTAAAAGACGACGACGATAATGACACACACTGATGTAATGTTACTTAATATTAATATTATTGTTTTTGTCTATAATGCTATTATCTAATGTAAATCCCAAGTGTATCATAATTGTGTAATTATATTTGCAATTTATTATAAGTGTCTTTGGCTATCACAGCATCTCATTAATCTCATGATCTATTTACTGTATTGGACTAAATTATAGTGATAATTTTAAAAAGGAGTGCAAAATATTTGAAAATGCAAAAAAAATATTAGATGCAAAAATGGCTTGTACGTAAGTTAATTGATTGAAACATCAACTATGGCCAAGTTCTTCATAACATCTTTAGTAGCGTTATGCTCTTTCTAAAGTGTCACCATCACCAATAATCAATGTCGTCGTGACCCCTCATTGTATTGCAATAATGTTTCCCTGCCAGCGCCCCGCCCGCGCAAGTGAGCGAGCTGTGCGGGCGCGTCGGGCAAGCGCTGTGCGCGGCGGCGTGCCCGGAGGCCGGCTTCTCGCTGGCCGTCGGCGGAGACAACAAGGAGTGCTTCATAGAGCTCGTCGACCTCACCGCTAGCGAAGCAGGTTGGTAGCGTTGGATATCTTCGCCGATTTAGGCCGTTCCAAATAGCTTTTCGCTGAGTCATTTTCACCCTCGTCGAATAGAGACAAAACATGGGAACCTTCGTCTGACAGCTGTCAAGTGAATTTCATCGGGCTCCAGGCACCGGTAGAATTCGCACTTGTCAAAGTGATAAACCTCACCAGAACCCGTTTCGAAATAACTGTCAGGTGACAGCTCGGTCATCTTCGATTTCACTTGGGTTCAATTTGGAACGGGTTAAGAGTGATTTTCACTCCTCAGTGTGAAATTCCACTCGTTTTGGTACAAAGCCTTAATAATCGATTTATCTCGGGCCTCATCACATCCCTAATAACTTGTCAAATTCATTCCCTTAACTGAGCGAAGCGAGCGATTTCGTAATATGATCTTTTTTTCTAGCCAGTCTGCGGTTACCTAGGCTAGATATTTACTGACGAAATTGCTCGCTACCCTCAGTTTAGGGAATTAACTTGACCGCGGATTATTCCGCGCCTGCGTAGACGCGGGATAATCCGCGGCATACTTTTTTGTCCGTAAAAATAAATCCCTTACTAACTGTATCGAGCAACGCACACGGACAACTGAAAGGAGCCGAACAAAAAGTCCGCCGAAACACCGCGGACGCCCGCGGAGCGTAGCGGATTAAAATACGCGGGCATACGCGAAAAAATAGAACGAACGAACTATGAGCACCAAAGCACACAGCGGACTTTAGTCTATTTATTCTCTTTTAAAATGTCTTCTTTTTTTAAACTTTATGTAAATTACAGCACAACGTAATCTCAGAATATTTGCCTCTATAACGTGCGCTGCACTAAATTTCTGGACAACAATGACACCATGTGCGTTGAGTCCGTGATAAATCCGCGGCGGACTTCTTTTCGCGGTGCGTGTCTGCGCAGGCCTTAAACGATTGTAATAAGGATTCAAATCAAACTGGGCATGTATAGAAAAACTACAAAACAAAAAGTAAGGTTAGGATTTGCGTCGTTCCTCACACACGCAGCTGATCGGCTGTTCAAGTTATACGCAAAAACAAAATCCAATTCACATGAACTGTGATACCTACCTCATGCAATCTAGATTAATTTTAACTTTTTGTTTACAGTAACGAATCGCTTCGGGTCGCGGCCGCTGGTGTCTGTCACAACGGAGCCAAATGATGACACAATGGAATGATAGGAATATATTTGTTGCAAATAAAGTTGTATATTGTTAAAAATATCTGATTTTATTTGGGACCTTGTAATCTGGATATTCTAAGTGTTAAAAGTTAACGAAATGGAAGTATGATGGTGTAACAAGTCATCCACACACAATCCAACATTTGTAGGCCCGAACTCTATAAGGTTCGGTGACTCGTTTCTTTGTCGTACCATCCAGACGTGGAACGCTCTTCCGGCACTTATGTTTCCTTCCTCGTATAGTCCCGGGTTCTTCAAGCGGGGCGTGAAAAGGCATTTCTGCAGGCCTTCAAGGTGAGGATGGCCAGCCCAGTGATTCGTTTGAATGACTGGGCTTGTCAACCTCATATCTGGACCTCACGACCGCTTTCCATCAGGTGGAGTGAGGTCATCTTGACGGGCAATATAAAAAAACATCATTCGTTTAGCAGCACTAATGTAACTTTAAATAGGTACTAGATCATTTGTCAGTAGATTTTTTGATGAATCACGTGACTTAAAATACTCAATCTCCTCCCTTGCTAACCACACCACTAAACACAAGGTACTTCCAAATATGTAGTTCTGTTGTATAATTATAAGACAACAGAGGCCTATCACCTATACCAGTCAAGTTAATTCTTTGAACTGAGGGTAGTGCGAAATTTCGCCAGTAAATATTCAACCTAGAATATATGTAAGTGCCATGGCAGTACCTGTACCACTGACTGGCTGGAAATGAAATATGATACAACGAAATTGCTCACTACGCTCAGTTTAGGAAATGAACTTGACAAGTTCTAAGGGATTATAATACGGCCCTTGGAAAAGTTGCCGTTAACTTATGAAGGCTACTTCACTGACCTTCAGACGCCACCTGACGTAAATACAGTCAAACTAGAAATGTGTCAGGTTTGCCTCGCATGAATGTGATTTAAAATATTATTTGTGCAATTTATTTCACGGGTTTAATACTTAGTACCAACTGCCCAATGTGATCGAAAAAAAGTGTTAATCAGGCTAAATGATTGTTATTTAAAGTAACACCTTTATTCCACATATAATAATGAACAATGTTTAATTTCCTCATCGCAATATAACATCAATTCCATCACCATACTAAAACGTACCATTTGGTGACGGACGATGCTTGACTTGAAGCTTCTTATAATTTCGCGCGATTATCACTGAAAAAGAAATGGAAATAGCTAAAAAGTGACATATTTTAAAGCATGCCTTAATACGAACCAGAAAACCTTTTTGACCCACTCCCTTTGAAACGACACAAAACCATTGCCTTGCAGATTAGGTTATACCCCATACAGTAATAGACCACACAATTACAACGAAAACGTAATTCAAATACATCAGTACGTCTACCACGAGTTGCCACTTTAAATTTACATTATCGCTTGCGTAAAAAAATGTATCGGGATTTGACATTCTCATGTCATGTCATGTCTCATCCCAATAAAAAAAAAATATGCGAACGATCACGTAAATTTAAATCGGCAACTCGTTTAAGACGTACAGGTCCCATACCAGGAAAGAAATTGTCACCAAACCTCATAATACGCTTGATTCCCAAAGATTTTGGCGTAAAGTTCTGAAATCTTGTCTGAGTCAAGTTCGTCTTCTGAATCGCAAACTTAATCCATTATGAAAACTGACCCCCAGGCGTAATCTTAAAGGTGAGTATAGACTAGAGCTTTTGCTAGAGCAGTACATTGTAATGTAACGTCTTTACGAATGTTTAAAAACAGGAAAATGCTTAGTTTTCTAAAAACCTTTCTTTGCTTGGCTTTTAAAACCAAGTAGGAACAAACCACCAAACGTCATATTCACAATGAGGTTCGAGTAAATTTAAAAACGACGTATGCTCGATGTTCTGGTACAAGTGAATGCTCAAATCTATCAGCACCTTTATGGCCTGCGCAGACGCCGAATTATCCGCGGCGTACCCTTACAAACTGTATCGAGTAACGCACACGGACGCTACGGACCTTTTAGTTACGTTTTGGGTTTATAAATTCTATAACTACATTAAAAAAACGTTTAACAACTGATACTATATTAGAATATCTTACATCTCTAAAAGCAAATATGTTATTTCTATTATAAAATTAACAAATCAAGACTGCATTTCAAGTAAATGTTACAAGTAAATGACGCAAAAGCGCGTAATACTGTTCGACATAATGTTATACTGGCTCTGTGAAAATAAAAGCAAACAAAAAACGTAGGTATAGTGTATGAAAATAGTGGGCCAATAAGGTCCGCATTTATTCCATAATTTACTAGGTGCCTTACTAACCAACACTCAAATATTTAGTAGGCAGTGACATACTTTATTATTAATATACATTCGTATAATTTGTTTGAAGGTAACAAACTTTGAATAAAACTTCACAGCCTAATAAATATAAACGAAATTGTTAAAAAATATTTCTTTATATATGACATAATGTTGTCGTTATTATTATTTAGTAATTTCTCGAATTGAATCACAATTCAAACATTTAACATCCATAAATATTTTTGTGCTGTTTTTTCAACTCGTTTTAGTAGTTTTTTATTTAATTCACTAAAAACATATTTATTTATTTAACCGAGCAAACCAATAACATTAAAAACATAACATTATTTAAAACGGTGATGATGGGGGACTAAATTAACTAGCCTTTCCTTTTCTATATATTGTTTAATATAATATGCCGTATACAACGTTATTTATCACACAAAATGCTTCAGTGAAATAATTATTTTTGAATTAGCCATGAAATTGACATCTTAAGCAATATTTATTTATATTCTGAAAATATTCCGATAAAATTTTACGAAATAATGTAGAGTAACGAGGATTAATTTTGTTGTTTTTCGAATAAAATTGTCAAAATTGAGCATTATTAGATACACTATTAAATTTTTCCAAATAATTAACTTCTCCTAAATATCCTTTAAGCATTTTTTTTTAGATTCTAAGGTATTAATAAGTAGTATATAATCTGTCATTCCCCAACTTTGAGGTGCACAGTTGACCAGCGCCCAAACCAAGCCTACCTTTGTGTAATTTGAACCTTACGTCCATAGTGTAAGAGTTTAAAGCAATTACACTTCAGCTTATCCTTATGCAGGCAGTCTTACTCATGGGCTGTGATTATCTGTACATAAATCTCAAAATACAACACCCGAAGAAGGTTTGAAAGAGTATTTGTGGTTGTATGATAAAACCTGATTTCAAGAGAGACAACTGTTTATATACAAAGGCGGTTTTAACAATGTTTTTTTCTTACTAACACATTTATTAGAAAGAGTCTTAATGCGAGATATTAAGGGCCCGATTCTCAGCCGAACCGGCAGATTGATATGAAGAGAACTGAGATACAAAAAGTAATGAAAACTCAAATTTGCTCAGACTGTATGTTAAACTGTGGTTACACTGGTCTATATAATTCCAGTCAAGGTGGTCAGTTCTCATAATATTAATCTAATGTGTTATTTCAGATATGAAAGAATCGGCCCCTAAACAATACATTCAATAAGTCAATAAGTATGAGACATCACTGAAGCGCAGGTAGAGTCTGCTCTGATGTAAGAGAGTTTAGAGCTACCTGTTATACCTGCTCAAACCTTGTTACATTCACTGTAGTTACTTCGGAATAGGGGCGTGTCCTAGGTGGGCGGGGCTTTGAATTGGGGCGTATACGAATATTGCTTATAATGTGACTTAAATAGTCTATTTGTGAACATTTGATCGCGCCTGTTTGGTATAAAACCATTATTCTGCCACGACCCAACTATGATACTTAAACGCGATGATATTTTTTGTAAAGAAATGATGGTCCTCTGCAAATCTTCTCTTCGCTATGAAAGAGCCGAGAAGGACATTTTTAACAAACTGGAGTTTAAACAAATATTGCGGAATTTCAAAGTATCTCACACAGGATTTTTGTTATCATAATATTAAACAATGTCCTTCTACATCAATAAGTCTGGCAGCGTAGTGGCATATCTATTGTACCAATCTCACAACTGAACTAAATTTAATATTGCATCTTTATCCCTTAGTTATGAGTTTATGACCGACAAAGGTCTACCTTCTGTGAGCTGAAATTAGTGCTTCCACTCTCAAAGACTGTTGGACTCATTATATTGACTAAGAAGAGTACTCATCAGTTATCTTCAGAGACATAGTTATGATTTTAAACAATTCAGAGAGGCCGTATCATATCAATACACAAACCATCATCGCCAATGAAAGGTGAAATTACTGTTCAGCCGGGAACTTGGTGACCGCGTCGTGCATCGCGCGCGCCACGTACGCCACGTTGCCGGGGTTCAGGCCGCAGATGTTGATGCGGCCCGACCTCAGCAGGTAAATGTGCTGCTCCTGGATCAGGTGTTCCACTTGCCGCGGTGTCAGGCCGGTGTAGGAGAACAGCCCGATCTGCTTGACGATGTGGTCCCAGTTGCCGGGAGTGCCCAATCTGGAGGAGAACGTTTTCAACTCAAAAGGAAGCCGAAGAGCGAGACGGATGGACTTAAATAGGTACCTACCTACACTATACGTAAAAACAGCTAAATAACTATATAACACTTATAGCTAAATAACACTTCTCACTCTTTCCGATCGTTGTGACGTCACTAACTCACTATCCAGTGCGATAGGAACCCGCACATGAAAAGTATTAAACAAATAATAACTTAAACACATATTAAGAATAAGCGCGTTGACACCAATGGTGACAAATTTGAGTGTGCTGAATTAATTTTTGGCTTCAATCAGACCACTTTGATTGATAAGCGCAGTCATTTCTACAAAACAGCCCCACAATCATGGTACAAACTTACTTGATAAGCTCTGCCCTCAATGCATCTCTCATTTGTGTGACTCTTGACGACATCATTTTGATGTGGTCTCTCCTGAAAAATGAAAGGAAATTGATTTAATATTAAATAAATTAATACTTTTCTTTAGGACATGCACATGACATGACACCGTGTTTGTTATAGCGGCATGTAAAATAATAATTACGTACAATTTTTAGGTTACAGGTCTGGTTTCATATCTGAGCAAAGCCACTAGATGATTTGACAACGGCAGCTTTATCTGTCTTTAACTCAGAAACATTTTTTTTCTATTTTGTCCAGTGAATGTATAAGCGCTAGCAATCGAATTTTTGCGCTTTTTGCAAGACTTTTACCTATCACACTAACTTTTTATTTATCGTTGGTAATACTGGCCAACTTATGTTCCATTAACGAAGGAAAGAGACCTAGATGCCAATCACCAACAAGACGGTCTAATCAACTGATGCAAAAATCACCGAAGCTCTTTACACTCGCTAAAAGTCCCAGTGAAAAGAGGCCGGTGGAGACAAGTTGTCGTAAAGCGTACACACCTACAGGGGACTGCAACCATGTTAGTAGAAGAAAATACCTATAAAACCATGAACAGTTGATCATCTTTCGGAACACTGAAGAAAATACCTAGAAGTCAATCACCAATTCAAAGATGGAGAAACACAGAAGTTCTAGTCGCCAAAATTGCTGCTGAAAGAGGCTGGTGAAGACAATTTCCACACTAACTTGCCACTACTAAATCACGCTGCGTTCTTTAAGTATAAAATAAAATAAATAAATAAATATTTGGGACAATTCACACCAAGATCATCTGACCCCAAACTAAGCAGAGCTTGTATTATGGGCGTCAGAGACTGATAAACATACTTAAATATTTCTAAATACATACTTAAATAGATAATAACACCCAGACACACAACAAATACATATGTTCGTCACACAAATATTTGTCATGGGTGGGGATCGAACCCACGACCTCCGGCGCTAAAGGCAGGATCGCTAATAACTAATATAATTACGCCCTGTTGGCGCAATGGCAGCATTGCGCCAACAGGCCAGTCGAAGTATGAAACACTAACAGCCATTGCGCCAACAGGCCAGTCGAAGTATGAAACACTAACAGCCATTGCGCCAACAGGCCAGTCGAAGTATGAAACACTAACAGCCATTGCGCCAACAGGCCAGTCGAAGTATGAAACACTAACAGCCATTGCGCCAACAGGCCAGTCGAAGTATGAAACACTAACAGCCATTGCGCCAACAGGCCAGTCGAAGTATGAAACACTAACAGCCATAGGGAAACAACAGTATTTTCAGACTCACAGTATTTTCGTCGAAAAGCTGCTTATTAGCCAGCACGTTGGCAACGGACGCGCGCCGTGCTTTCCTAAAGCGTACTCAGCTACTATAGTCTTAGATATATATATAATAATCACTCTTGTGTTTTGTCACTAACACTACTAATATAGTATAAGTATTCAATTGTTACTAACAACTATTAACCAATCTATGGATAATTATGTCTGAAAATAAATGATTTTATTATTATTATTACTATAGTCATATAATGAAACGCAGGGACAACAACTTTGAAAAATTGGATCAGTTTTAAGAACACCGAAAGAAAGAGAGACAGGAAACCATCAAACGCTGATCATCGGAGGAAACACTAAAATAGAGAAACTGCTAATCGCTAACTTAAAATTGAAGAAACACTTAAATTCTATTCTCAAAGTTCCTTTCTTTCCCCACAATCACGCTCTTCAACCATGAAAGACTGACCAGAGAGAAACAACAGTATCTTATGAACAATAAACACTCACCACTCGTCGAACAGCTGCTTGCTGCCCAGTACATTGGCGACGACGCGCGCGTTGGAGTACGTCCTGCGCACTACCCACGTCAGCTGCGACTTCAGATATCACTAGCTTAGGTATTGGTGCCAAATGCGAAAATGTGGCCATAAGTTTCTACAACAACGTGCTATCAACGCGTATTAAGGTACTTCAGTCTTTTATTGAGACGCAGGGACGACAACCATAAAACCATAAAAGGAAAAGATCCAGAGCCCCTAGAGGCCGATCACCAATTAGTGTTAAGGTATTAATGTTCTAGTCGCCCAAACTTGCTGCTGAGAGAGACCGGTGGATCTGTCCGTTCCGAACTTGCATCCCAAACGAGATGGTATATCCACGCTGAAACACCGAAGTTCTAAGACGTCGCCAAAATCCTTGCATACACAAGCCCGTGGAGACAATAGGTCCGTTCCAAACTCACTTCCCCCCAAAATCAGGTTCTTCAGGCAAGTAGGACTGATCCGCACTCACCACTCGTCGAAGAGCTGCTTGCTGGCCAGCACGTTGGCGACGACGCGCGCGCCGTGCGCCGGCGGGTTGGAGTACGCGCCGCGCACCACCCACGTCAGCTGCGACTTCAGCGCCGGGATCAGCGCCGCGTCCGATATCACCAGCGTTAGGTTGCCTACTCTCTCATCTGTAATGGAAACACTGATGTTGAGATATCATCATCACTCGCAGCCATGAGACGTCCACCAGTTTCCTAAAGCAGCCATATTGCAGCCGGTCTGCATTTACCGGAATCCTGCTACCTTTACTAGGTCGTCTGTCCACCTGCGGGTGGAGGTCTGCGTTGCTTTGTGCTTTTGGTCCTCTGCGGATACACTATTGTCTATTGCATTCACTAGAGAACGAATGTGTTGCTAGAAATGTTCGGTGTCGGGCGACTGTTCCTTATTTCCTTAACGCCTCGTTTCTTCAATTGCGGAATAGAATTCATCGGGTGTACTGTGTTGTGTAATAATGTGGATGAACGATGAAGTTTAAGGCACCCACCTACCAACCTACTGTTGCTAGTCGCTCAAGCGACGTAGTGAGTCATCGTGAGCAGCACATGTAGCGAGACATTTGTCCCCTAGTGAAATCCTTTTTTATTATGACGGCATAAAGTCTGTCATTTAAAATGTAACCTCTTTAAAAAAGCGAATGACATCGCTAAAATAAGAAAAGTAAAAAAAATGTTAAGCCTTCATTCATACATTTGAATGATTCGACTATCGCCAATTAAGCTTGTGTTAATGTCATTTACATAAAAACATAACTAAAACATTTACTTTCAATTAACAATTTCATACGGAAATATATGAGTCATCGCGAGAGCATTTTAGTTTAGAGGTCAAAAAAAAAAACTCGTTTCTTTTATTTAATTAATATAAAATTAATATTGACATAATTTATTTAATTATTATTTTAAAAGCGCAAAATGGGCATGAATGAAGCATTTACAAGTTAAAAGGACGTTCGGCGACAACGCCAAATTATGCTAATAAAAAAAGTGACGAAAGTTAATTTTGCCCCACCCTGATCAACGGGTAGGCCCACTGCCTGCAACACACTCACTGTAGAGGCCGAAGTTCTTGGCGTAGGACTGCGCGCAGACCAGCTCGAAGCCGCGCTGCACGAAGTAGCGCACCGCCCACGCGTCCTTGTCCAGGTCGCCCGACGCGAAGCCCTGGTACGCGCTGTCGAAGAACGGGAATAGCTTGCGCTCCTGGTGACAAGTGGTTGCATTGCATTATACACGATCATTAAAAATGCTTTTACTGCCACATTTAAGACGGAAAAGATAAATCATGCTAGAATTTTGTCCCGTGTTAAATATCTTAAGTTTGTAGCAAGCAGTCCACCAGTGGACACAAGATGAGCCTTTGCTCACAGTACACCACAAGGTGTGTTTAAAACAATATCCAGCTCACTTAGAAGCCCTTATTGTAAGTAAAATCAGAGGCTTAATCAAAAGCAACTCACTACGTGATTCTCACTTTCAGGACATCTTTTCTTGCTTCCAGAATGGGATCGATGTCTGTTAATGCGATATCTTGCTGGATGCGTGCACACATGTGCACAGAAAGGTCGAAGTACTTCTTGCAATAAATCACTTACCAACGACAGCGAGACATTCAAAAGCATTTGCATTAATAGTGAAACATGCATGATTCTCACCTTCATGACGTCATCTATCTTCTTCCACTAAATCTGAGTGAAGTTAATGTCCAAGAGGAAGTGTGCCAAGTGGGAACAGAGTTCAATATGTCACGAACACCACATTTAAAAACACTTGCCCTATAATTCATCCCTGCGCGATACTCACCTCCATGACATCAGCGATCTTTACCCACTGCTCCTGAGTGGGATCAATGCCGGTCGGGTTGTGCGCGCACGCATGAAGAAGAATGACGGAGTTCTCCGGTGCGTTCTTCAGGTCCTCGATGAAGCCGGCGAAGTCGATGCCTCGGGTCTTCGGGTCCCAGTAGCGGTAAGTGCGGGGAGTAGTGAAACCGGAGTTCACGAACACAAGGTGGTGGTTTTCTGATGATGAATAAAGAAAAAAATATCTATTAAGAAACCCAGGCCCAGCACAACCTTGCGTTATCTATTTAAATTCGTTGTCTGTGGGTATTCTAGTCTAGTTTGTGTTGAACGCCTTCAACTTTTTCGGTGTTTACGTGGAGAGAACCGTTTATTAAAACAGCGGGTAGAGTAACTAGAGAAGGAGATTGTTAAAGTTGTGATCTGGTCTTGATAAGAAAATTGACAAAGTCCGAAGTAAGAATGTGAACCATTCTTGCGTAGTATTATATATTATTATATATTACGAGGACGAGGGTCCAGCTCATGGCAGTAGTGTTACGGAATATACAAAATTGCTGGAATATGAATAAAATTCGAAACGTCGACCAAAGAGAGATGAACCACTGATCGGATTATTATAGTATCGCTTGAAACCAGAGTTTAAACTTCACGAAAATTCGTAAGTTTGGCATCGTAGGTACCAGATCCTTATTTGAGTAGAAACTAGAACGCAAATAATCGACCTACCCCAGGTTGGGTTGGAGTAGTAGAAAGTGTTGTATTTGAGGTGCTTGTGTAGGAATTCAGCGCCGACGCGGAGTCCTCCAGTACCCGAAAGCGTTTGGACGCCAAAAGCCTGGAAGCAAAGTTTATTTATTTATTGGGTAACTGACGCGAGAAACTGTAAGTTAAGTTTTTTTGGTTCCTCTTTTTCCACCTACCTCTATGATAGGGTAGGATAAGGATTCCCAAACTGGTCGAACTAACCAGGGGTTAGCATAAACGACCAACCGCAAAGTTTTCATATTCGTTAATATTATTGTTGTATCAATAGAAAAAAAAACAGAGATATGATTTAAAAGTAATTAGACTAGGGGGGGGGGGGCTGTGGGGTCCCTTGCTTGAAAAAGTAGAGTAATCCCTAATCTAGATTGTCTTGAGAAAGATCACTTTTAGTGAAACAAACACCTAAATTGTACATTCAACTAAACTTTATGTTCCCGTGGTACTCGTTTAAGTACCTAACTATATTGTTTGTGCCATAGCGTATTTCTTATCTTATTTATCTGTGGTCCCATGGATACAAACGCACATAAAAGTTGACCTAAACGATAACATTCACTTCAAAATACGAATACACAGTCCTCATTACATAATTAATGTTTTTGAGGATGAAATTGAATTGTTATGTAATGAATGATTTAGTAGTTGCGTTCTTTACATGGAGCCAATAATAAATTAATATAAAAATACGTCAGACAACAACAATGATCATGATCCCTAAATAAGGATAAATATCCTTGCGTTACGAGGTACTAGACAAGGATTCAAGACAGGGGGGGGTGGGGTCACCTAGACTGGAGCCAATTTAGAAAATATCGTTTCCTGAATTGGCTCGACCGGGAATCGAACCCGAAACCGCGCTGAAGTGTACTACACGAATCATTCAAGTAAAGAATCTAGAAGCCTCTAGAATACAAACTCACGCGACCAGAAGCTATGGCCGGACTGTCCTCACCAAGCAGCATGGACACAGATGCTGCTGAAAACTGTTCAAGTCCTGTAACAATTGAAATAAACTTTTAGTTTCTAGAGATATACTGTCATATTTTCTCAGAGCAGTATCAACCTTTTCTTATCTTATCAGTACAAAAAAATGTTCAACAAACAATATGTTTCAATGTGGGTAAATAAAGTATTCATTAGCCTACATAGTATACTATTATACTGTCCCACAGCTGGGCAAAGGCCTCAATCATTGAAATCAAGTCATCACTACAGTTGCCAGGAATTGGCTTATCACAAACCAGAGACCATCAGATTTCGGGCCTAGCGCTCTTACCATTCGGACACGAGAGCGTCAAATATGGCTAACTCTTTTATGTACACGATAAAAAAAATGTTGTTTTTAAAATATTCATTCTAATGGTTCCGGTTCACCACCACAACCACTGTCAGCTTTTCTGTATTTGGGATAGTCGTGAGCGTATGATAAGTATTGTTATATGACGTAACTTTCTGCCTGGTAGATGAATTACCGACACTTTATTCTATTCTATACATTTCGTTTGTGTCAATTCTGTGACTTAAAGCGTGCGTTTGTTCACAATTATTATGAAATTTTGATAACCAATTGGCAGTTATTATTGTTCTCGTAACAACAGTGTGACTAATTAATAAGTTAAGTATGAATATTATGAAAGACATTATGAGAAATTACAGTTTTTTTTAAATCACTAAATCAACGTTTTAATTAGTTGTTTGCCGGAAGTTCTTCAAGAGAGGTTTGAAAAGTTTCTTACAGGATCGTCAATTTTATGTGGGATAGGTATGTAGAAAGCGTCGTATTCGTGTGAATGTTTTTATGCTTTTTATCTCTAACAAGTCAAGAAAAAATATTTTTCCTATCAAACAAAACAACTAACCACATTATATATTGTAATAATGAAAATAAAAGATCTACATAACTTTTGATATTTAGTCGTTGGTAAACCACAATTTGTGGCTTGTGGTTTTCCTAATTTAAATAATTTTGATTGCAATATTCAAGTCTACGTTATCAAAGACCTGCGAGGAAAGTAGCTAAATATACAGGATGGGCTAGTTTCAGTCGTTAAATATTTTTTTTAGGTATTAGTACGCTATAACAAGATCGATTATAAAATCAAGGAGAGCGTCGAGGCCTAGAGGTAAAACTCAAGACCACACGGGTTCCGAGCGCTCCGGCTCGGAACCCGTGTGGTCTTGAGTTTAAATCTGGCGCAAACCATCTTTGTGTTCATTGTTAAAAATGCGTTAACTCTCCGGTGACGGAAATCACCGATAAAAACCAGAGCAACTGGGATAACGGCGGATGGCTCACCCACCACCTACCACGATGGGTTCTAAAACACTTGGTGAAAAGTGGGCTTCTGCTTGTTCCGTTCACCACGACGGCAAAAGGCAACAAGTCACATTCTTCCGACTACCCTGCCTGGGATATAGTCGTGATGTTAACTACAAGTATGTTATTTAAATCAAAAGAAATTTACAAATTCGATCTCAACGATTCTCTTAATTAGTTCGCATTATAGCGGCAGCCTGTTGATAAAAAGGTCCTTACGTAATTTTTTTAGCGGTATACAGCTCAAGGATGGTATAAAAAAGTATTGACAATACCTAGGCGTTTTAATTAGAAGCTCTTAGCTAATGGATGTCACGGTGAAGTGGGTGCGGAGCTCGAGAGGCATATTATTGCAATTACACTATCACATTTTAAATAATAGTTGATAAGCTTGTAAACAGATTAACCTATATACTTTAAAGCCGAATCAGGCAATATAAAGAGGTAATTAGTTGTTATTATTACGTTAGATGAATAAATATACATTTAGGTACATTAAATAGGTATATTTAATTAACTGTCAACAAGACCTCATTTATTGATATGATCATAGCCTCTTAGCAGTGAAACTGAAATCAGTCGATAGAGTAAACGATTTGATATTATTACGCAAAGTAAAGAAACGCCCACCCATGAGAAATGATACATGACTATAAGAAAAAAGCTTAGATAGAAACCTAATCACAAACCCTCTAATTCATAAATCTTAAACAGTGCTTCAAGAACACTTGAAAAGAGCCTCAAAAGACTGTTTTTATTTTTTATGAGTGAGAGGGAAAAAGGGCTTTGCTTTTTTTCTTTCAGTCTACGAGTTGTCATTATTTGTAACAGTTGTCAAAAACAGGAACAGCGAAAAAATATCTAAAGGTTTTTCTCGCGCGAAAACTCACGAGACACGAGATAAAGCGTGAGATTTTTTTCTTGCTAAGCGCATTTAAGGCCTATAGATCAGCTAAGTAGTTTTAGCTGAAGGGCCGCAATAAATGTTATTTTTTAATAATAATCAACCGTAGTGCAGAACTGGACAGAACATACATTTCTGGGTTGACAATGTATTTCTACTGATTATTTTATATTTTTTCATTGTATAAATACCCGTAGAAAACTCTACCAGAACAGTGTAATGTTGGATGGCCATCGGTCGAAGACATTCAACACGTGGTATGTGTTATGGATTGTTCGTTGGCGTTCACGAAATAAATTAGAAAGTGAGAGTATCTTGCATTTTGCATTGCTCTATTAAAGGAATTAATAACGTATTTACTATCTCACTGCAGGGAAAAGGCCTTTTCGACATCAAATCTTTGCTCCAATTGTTGGAGACCGAAGAGCTGGCAGCTACCTCGGACAAAGAATTAGTCTAGCTATTCAAAGAGGGAACGCTGCCAGTATCTTCGGAACCTTACCTAAAGGGACTTCTTTTAATAATATATTTTAGTTATTAAATTATATTTTTTAAGGTTTTTAGTTTTAGGTTCATTTTAATAACTTCAGATGTGTTAATAATTGTTGGGTATTGGCTGTCACCAGTTCACCATGCTTACCAGACTTGTGTAAGTGATCGCAAACTCGCAAAAAAATCTACTCGGTGTAGGTATCAGGCGAATGCTCTACAAACTGGGCTACCGATTAACAGATTAAATAGTTATAGATACTGCAATAGTTTATAACGGCTGATTACAGTAAGTAATACTCAGTTTGGCATAGGTACTCAGTTTATTGAGAAACATCCGGCGATAACATTAAATTTTGAAACCAACTTAAATTTTGAGATTCGTACAAAAATACGAACGTCCGACTGACTTTGTGTGAAAACTTCAAATGAAAAGTTAGTTGAAAAGTCGAAATTTCACCTAGACATCACCTACCGAATATACCATACTATATCATTTTTATTAATGTATAAATAATTACCCCCTATATAGCCGGGCTACGTTTCGTAAAATCTGTTACGATAGGAAAGACCTAGGAATTAAACTCCTGGATTCGGCGCCGAGCGCTCTTACATAACCGAAGCAAATTCCCATGTGGATTTTTGAAGATCGCTATCGTGACATTATTGGTATTTTCAAGATTCACAATTGATAAGTGATAGCACTGATCGCTATCACATAAGGTAACACTTATCAATGCGGCTTAAGCTTTTTATTACCGATTAGGAAATTTATGAACTAATAATAAAACATTGTGACGTTATCATTACATAAATTAACACTGTTGGTGTATATTGCAAGCACAGGCAGCCACCGCTCAAGCTTGATATTGTTGCAAGCTTGATATTGTGGGCTTGATACAGTCAACAGCAAAAGTAAATGATGATTGAACAAACTTCTACATCAGTTTCAATTAAATGAGAGCTGCATAAAATAATTATCACCAGTTCAAATATCCAATACGCCTAAACAATATAACGTACAATTTAGGCGGTCTTATCGCTACGGAGCGATCTCTTCCAGACAACCTTTGGTAAAGAGATTTATAGAGAATTACTAAGGCTGTGCAAAAGTGATAAGATAAATATTTTAAAATTATATTAATATACAAATAACATACATTGTATAATCCTGAAAAAGGATTACCTAGCACCAGTTTCCATAGGTAAAAGCTATAGAAGAGAAAAAAAAGAAAACCACGTTAACATAAAGTCACGAGAGAAAAGAAGTACGATTTAACCTGGGACTTGAAAATAGGTAGGGATTAAGATTGACGAATGGGTAAGGGCAAGGAATTCCACAGACGAATGGAGTGGACAACAAAGGATTGCGAATAATATCTAGAGGAATGCGGAGGGACTGTAAGATGGTTTTTCCGCCAAGACCCCATGCCTCCACTTTCGGCCGATTGCATAAATTGAAACAGTGCCTTGAAGTAAGGAGGCAAACGTGGATTTAAAAAAATGGTGTACAACGAGTTTAATCGTACAGGAATGTTTGTCGTGAGTGTGGATCGGACCAACGACACGCAGTCAGAAGTCAGTCAAGTTCTTTCATAATCAATCAGGGTAGTAGTGTGAGATATTCCTAAGTAATTTATTTATCATCTAATACAAAATAGTTTACAATTCGCACAGAAACAACGAGAGCAGCCAATTAGCATTAAATAGGAAATGGAACTGCGCCATCAATTACTCTAATAAAGTTTGTTAACTTAACTTATGTTAAAAATAGGCTAAATTCGGCTAGAACTATTGCAAAATAGTAAACTATTTATTCAAAGTAACTACTTTATGCTGATAACTATTTAACTGACAATTCGAATTTCTTGTTAGGTTTTATTTAAAGATTTCGGTTTTCATTTTATAACGCGATCTCAACCCTAAATTGTTATTGGAAAATAGTTTATTTAAAATCAAAGTATCCAATTGATAAGCTAAACAGACGAGTCAATACAGAAAGTAAAGTCCAATGGAGTTTAAAGTATCAAAGATTACTGATCTGATCGTTTCAATCTAACTTCTTTAAGAAATGCTTGCAATAATTTTTTTGTTCGATTGTTGTAAGGTTTTGATAAAACACTGATGAAATACGCCATCTTGCTGGCCCGTAAAATTAACTAGGTAACAAGTCTGTTAAGGTCTCGGTAACCGAATCGGTGAGCGCAGTCGCCTAGCCAGCGAAAGGTCCAATTTAACTTTAGCGGCGTTTTTAAGTCTTTAATTGAATTGAGTTTACATCTATTGTGAACATGAACCATTAGGCCATAAAAAATTCGACATGAGAAATAAATTCGATAATCCGGTTTTTCAAATTTCGAAAGTGACTACTTGATTGGGGATCATTGAAAACCACAATTGAAATGTATCTACATATAATTAGGCATGCAAGCCACGTCAGGTAACTATTACAATAGGTATCTAATGTAAATCTATGTAAAAAACTAGTACCTACTAAGATAATTTTCAAAAAAAACTGCAAAACATTTCTGAAGCAGATGTTTACATAAATGAATACAAGACAAGTTAACGAGGAAATACTGAGTTTGTATGCAATATTCATCACACATAACTCAACAGCTAATCAATTGTTGTGTTCAAGATAAGCTAATTTAGTCTTGATAAGACCTCTAGTTTATGGCTAAAAAGAAATTGGTACTTACTACTTTAAGAAGACAAACATTAATTTGGATTTTTGCACCTCACAATATTTTGCTTTAAAATAATGCACTTATTGCATTGCAAGACTAATGTTATGTCTTCAATCTTTGCTTTCTCCTCACAAAGAATGCCTGCAGTGAACAGGTATGCAGGAGGAGTTGGAGGATAGGCCTATATGTTCCCAATGAAGATGATCAGTAGAACACATAATAATAATTCTATGAACATTAATCACAGTACTCACCAAGCACTGGCAAGTACTCATGCAGGAGTGTTTCGTCAGCAGCCATTTGCTTCTCCATTTTGCGCACCACTGGCAGCACCCACGGCTTGCCATTCTCATCTCTGTATGCTGAAAATAAGTAATACTATTTAAAAAAAAAACTATTTGAGTGTGTTGAACATAATGTCAAGAACATGACCTAACATGAATCTGAAAAAACTAACAATTACAACTTCTTTTGTGCATTTAGCTAATTTAGGCGCGGGCCACATATAAATGGCGTCAGGCGCGGAGAAGGCACGGGTGGCTTCATATTCCATTCGAATTTCATGGAAATAGAGTGCATGGAAATAAAGAAATCACATCCGAGATACGACATAGGAGAGGTGAAAACCTTACCGTCAGATGTTATCAAGCCGCCTTTTTAGGCCTCTGACTAGGCTTTACAACTGATATCTTGCGACGTCAGCCGGGACCAACTGTTTTAACGTGCCTTCCGAAGCACGGAGATGCCCGAAAAACACATCACTTAATTTCGGTCGGGATGGTCACCCATCTATAACCCGACCTGACTGGCGTTGCTTAACATCGGATCGTTGCCGATCCGCTGCCGTCACTTAACCACAGGCACCTCACCAACCAACCATGTTATGTTTAGCTAGAATATTTTTCTATTGTGTATTTTTTTTTAACCATTTTTTGAGATAAATAGAAACAATGTTGACGGACCTTATAGCATAACAAAAATGTTAGCCAAAGTTCATGTCAACTCTTAGAGTATGATAGTTACAAAAATGCCAGATATCAAGAACTTGTTTAGTCATTTTATTATTTCATAGATAAACTGCTATTGAATGCAGATTAACTAGGTATGTAAGTACATTCAACTTTTAAACATTCAATGGACTAATATATTTTGATAAAAAGATAACTAGGTACTTAATAAAAAAGACAGTTTCAGAGCACAAAATGATAACCATGGAACACAATATTGATATTGATACAAGTTAAGTGAATGTACAGACACCTTTTTTTTAGTGAAAATAGAATACTGTATAATGTTTTGTTTTAGTTATTTTTAAATGTGGGTAATGTTTGTGTTATTTTAGATCTAAATAAATGAACAATCTCTCGAATGTTTCAAAATTTTCAGCATGTTAATTACATTTTTTTTTAAATGCTTACTTAGGAAAAGAGCAAGAAATATTGTGTATCATAAGCCCCATGAATTAATTTACTTTAAATAAGTGATAATAATTAAATTAAGTGATTATTCCATACACTGAGTACCTCTATGAATACAATAACCAATGTATCATACATAAATTAATTATTGAAAGCCTAAATCTAAATGTTCTTAAATAAAAAACAGAAAATGCCCTTCTAATTTGTTATTGTCGATATTTACGTAACAGGAGTGGGTGTTGCGGCATCAACAACAGTAAATATATCTTTCAATAAAGAGAATATAGAGTGCTAACGCATCGAATACTCACCTCCAACGCCTAAATTAACTTTATTCTGGTAGGTATCATCAATAAACAGTTTATTTAACTGGAAAACCTCGATCGGCGGGCCCTGCTCAACTACTTGGAAACGGGAGCTCATTTTTTAATTTGCCGAAAACACGACCGGTCTGAAAGGAGCGCGGTTACTGAATAGTGAATACCTCGCGTTGAGTAATCGTGTATTAAATTATTGTGAATTCCAGCGTGAAACGTTGAAACAACTTATTTAACATTTACACATTTGACCTTCTACCGTATTATCAATGTCACATACGTCGCATAATACGTCACTTTGATCGATGTCAGCTGATATTTGCTTGTTTTATAAAAGGGCTGCCAGAGCATGATCAGCTATACAGCCACTCAATATTTCTCACTGGCAACATTAAGTATCAATGGAAAGGTGTTTGTGAATGTCGTGCGGATTTCATCACGCACGCACGCGAGATTGCCACATATGCGTGACACCTGCAAGTTTCCTGTTCATAAAAGTATTAATTGTATTGCGTGGAGTACGCGCGCGGGGCGTGTGCTTATAAATACTCGTAAGAAAAGGACACTAAGCTTGACTTCTGCCGCACAAATCTGCACGACAATAAGTTGTGCCGGTGTCACGCAGGCAGCTAAAGAAAGAGAAACTTTAGACGAAATTGTTCTTCCTACCGATTTGTTATCCAAATGATCACTCTTCCTAATGTTCATAACAATCATGTTTCCGGTGTTTAAACTCCTGCTGTTGTTTTCTACAACGCTCTTATCACTAAACATATTTTTAATACTACTTTGACTCATATTCAGATAGTAAAGTGATGGATAATATAACATTGTGAGAAACGCCATAAAGTCGCTTAGGCCGGTTAGGTTGACATAAACGCTAAAGTTCACTCCAAGATCATCTGACCCCAAACAAAGCAGAGCTTGTAATATGGGCGTCAGAGACTGATAAACATACTTTAATATTTCTAAATACATACTTAAATAGATAATAACACCCAGACACACAACAAATACAAATGTTCGTCACACAAATATTTGTCATGGGTGGGGATCGAACCCACGACCTCCGGTTTACAAAAAAAGTAGTTAAAAAAAAGTTTTAATGGAAACTTCCGCGAAAACATGACTTGAGTTCAGAATAGTTGAATTAGAGTTAACTTGAATTCTCGAGATCGTGTTCTAATCTTATTTCGAAGCTCGTGCCTTACTCTACCTTCTCGCAAGACTTTTAAGTTAACCGCGTTACCACGTTCAGCGCTGAATATTAAGTCGACAAAATTGAGTAGAGAACTCAAGTCGTCAACGGCACTAGGTGCGATGTATCTGAAGGAATAAACTTAAAAACCGGCTAGTTACGATACTCAGATTCCAATAACTTTATGGTGACTTTAAAATGGAGTTTTACCCAAAACATACAAACATAATTTCTGCAAATAGTTATCCCAAACTCAAGTTTTAGTCAAGTGTGGCCTGTGTAGGCTGTGTAGCTATTAATTAGGGTAAAGACTGTCTGAGGGTTACTAGTGACAATCGTTCCCGTTGAGATCACGCACACTAGTGTACTCGTATGTCATACTGGTATGGTCAGTTCATGTCACTGCTACAAGCATAGTGAAACGGTCTTCGTAAAATAGACAGACTATACCACTACTGACTACCTCCAGACTCGCATATCAATGTAGTAGCTTGGCTGATTGTAGGATGCTTTATTACAGTTGTGTTAGTACCTATATTACCTTAATTAATAACTTAAACGTTGTCTACATACCTGTTTGGTCTCTCCCTCCAGCTCAAGTATCTGTAGAGTGAGAGAGCTCTCCATCGCTGCGGACTCGTTAGGTAGAGCATTTTCTTGTTTTATGCCACTTCTCGTGGTGACCTTCTATGTTGTATCCAATTTCATCAATGCCTGTTGACAAACATGAGGCGAAAATATCAGGAGGCATTTTTCTGAAATCAAACATTGGTACTGATGATTTTTAACTGACTTCAAAAAAAGAAGGAGGTTCTAAATTCGACCGTATGTTTTTTATGTTTGTTACTCATAACTTTCGACTGGGTGAACCGATTTTGATCATTCTTTTTTTTTTAATGCTGATGCTGATGCTGCCCGCGTGGTTTCATTTATAAAATAAATAAGAACTATTCACTGAAAATCAAGAAATGAACAAAAATTTATACAAAAAAAAACCAACTTCAATAAAAACTATTCCGAAACAAAACACTAAAAAGTAGTGAAATAATTGCGTATTCTTTTGAAACTTATACGATAATAGGTATAATGTAGGTACAATTGTTGTAATTGTTAGAGTCGGTGTCAGCCAATGTCGGTTTGTAACTACCTACATACATACGTAAACATGAGATGTAAAAAATAGGTATATTGTAGTGTTTTCTTGGCTGACACCGACTCCAAAAATAACAATAATTGTACCTACATTATACCATCGTATAAGTTTTAGAAGAATACAAAATTATTTCTTTACTTTTCAATGTTTTGTTTTGAAATAGTTTTTTTTGAAGTCGGTTTTTTTTCGTTAATTTTTTTTGATCAGCAAATAATACCCTAATATATTCACAACCTAAATCTTCCCATTTAATAGCCAAAGGCTTTTTTTTGTCAGCAAGAGACAAACCTTGTCAATAAGTTTCAAAATTAAAAAATGTTTGAATATAAACATAGAACCGATTGCAATGAAGCCTTCACTTGGCTAGATTATGAGGGGCTCTGACTTCATTGAAGTCGGTTCTATGTTCTTATTTGAACATGTTTTGTTTCAACATTAATTCTACTGAACCAGTTTTGATAAAACTTTCACCCTTTCCTTAAGTTGGTAAGCCAATAAAATTTAAAAAATTTATTTGAAATATATATATAAAATTTGAGAGTTTCCCTCAATTTCCCTGGGATTCCATCAGATCCTGACTTTATGGTAATGGAAGGGGGCAGGGAGATAGGGGAGCATTGGGCACTTTTTTACTAAGCCTTAATAAAAATGCAATTTTTTAACAAAATCAACGTTTTACTCCTTAGATTAGTAGCACATATATTTGGCTTCAATTATAACTAAGAACACTCATACAATTATAATCAGTCTCAAAATTGCAAGAGATTTTCTGAATACTGTCAAAAGTGCCCAAACCTCCCAATGGTCGGGAGGTTTGGACACCTCAATGGGAGGTTTGGGCACTGTATTAAATAGGCCACTTAATGGTAAATTACTTGAATATTAAATAATATAATCATAAAAACTTGCAATAAAATCAACAAACAATCAACTGTTTTAAACTATAAGTACTCAAAAAAGCTTCCGGTGCTGTGTTCTGATAGCCGTGGGTGTCGTTTAAGAAACCCTCTTATCCAATCTTTTGATGCTATTTTATTTTTAGTCCAATTTTCTGGTATTTTTTTATTTATTGCACATGCATAGTCATAAGCCAACTGACGCGTTTGCACTTTTGAAAGTCCATAATTCAATTTAGAAGATGTTATGAGGTTCTCTGACAGTTTTGCTTCTTCATCTTCAGCGAATATTTGGCAAGATATGAATTTAGATGAAACATCTTTTACAGTGCCTTGTTTTAAATATATTTGGAGATTTGATCTAGGTATGTCGTATTTATTTGCAGTCGCTTTAATTTTCGCTCCCTTTGTAATTTCTTCTATGGCACGTAATATTATTTCTTTAGGGATTTCGCGTCGCTTATTTTTCTTTTTAAATTCAAACGGCATTTTTCTTGAAAAAATAATATAATAATTAGTAACACAAACAATAATAAAACATCAAAAGTATTTAGTATTCAAATTGAATATTTACACGCAATTTAAACCCGTCGAAATAATTTCCTTTTAACAGAACTTACTTTTTACAGCGATTGCCGAAACAAACAATAGTGGTGGGAGCATTGGGCATGCCCAAACCTCCCTTTAAAATTAGTGCTCAATGCTCCCCACCCCTTCATTTCACAAATAAATTCAAATATGTTTCTTGTAGTCTAATAGTTTACCTTAATTTATACGTTAATATTAGCTTTCGTAAACACATAACTAGATGACAATACAGAAACTTACGGCTTTACGCAGATCACGTTGTTATTTCCTTCGAAATCACATCAAAATATTTACTTTTGCACGCACGAAACGGTCGACACCATGTGACACTGACAACTAATCAAAATGGCAGATGACATTAGCCTGAGCAGTGTTGCCAGTTAGTAAGCTAAACTACCACAGTATACAAAATTAAGTACCTTTCATACGACCCGACTTACAAGGTGGTGCCCGAACCTCCCGACTGCCCAATGCTCCCCTATCTCCCCTATTGTAAATTGGGTATGGGAACAATTTTTTTTACATTTTTTTTAAATACCTTTTATATACTATTTTAAGAAAGAGTTTTGAATATTTCGTTGATCTAGCCGGTAGTTAATTTTTTAATAAATTTTAAACATTGCGAACTCATGACTCACAAATTCACATGGTGGTCCCACATGTATCTTTTCCTCGATTGGTGGTAAATCAATTATGAGGAGAAGATTACTGATTTACTGCACTTACGACTGAAACAGAGCTCGCCGTTCATCATGTAGAATCTCACGAGAATGTGAGAAGTAGGTAGACTTCAGATACAATTTATTTTGCCAAGTTCTGAAACCAAGCCCTACCTGATAGGGTTAGGATTATAGCCAATGGCTACTCGTATTTTAAGTCCTACCTACTCGTCTGGGCAATGGGCGTAAATTAATGTAGGTACGTATTATTTAAAATAACTTTTGAAAAAATATTTTTCACCTGGGGGATAGGTTATCAACCAATCACGTGAAAGAATAAGTACTTACGTACAACTGGAATGTGCACTGCTACTAAAAACGGTCCTAGTGAGATAGTAGGTACGAGGTTATCTCACTCTAATAATGGTGACCATAATGTTTGAAAAGAAAAATTATTTTTCTTGTTTTATTATTAGTTAAATTAAACTAACTTATAAATGCCGAAGTGTTAGTTAGTTTTGATGAAAAGTGATTCAGGGATAGCTGGCCCTAAGTTTGAACCTAGGCAATTACAGTATAAAAAATCGATGGCAGTGGAATATTCACCAACATGGAATATACAGTATACCCGCACTGAGCCCGCGTGTTGGAGTCTCCAACACGCGGGCTCAGTGCGGATTGTTGGAAGGGTGTTTGTAAGTCTAGTGATAAACCTTACTATCAGGTCAAACATATGACGTTGTATGGGAACTCAAGCAGCCACGAAAGACATAAGTTTTCGAGCAGCCTGGTAGCCTTAGCCTGGTAGCCGCAGCCAGGCTGCCTAGTGCGCGGGGGGGGCGCTCAGATGTTATCAAGCCGCCCAAAGGTAGGTTGGTTGGTTTTCTTTCAACTACCCTTCATTTGATACCATCAAATCATATACAATGTGACCCATTCGTAATTATCAAACTTAAAGGCTGTAAACTAGGATTAAATTCGTCGACAAAAAACATAAAATATGAGCCGCCCGTAACCTATTGTTTTAAATTTTACAAGGGTTTCGTACGTAATACGTAAGTACGTGAGTAATAATTTATAAGAAAATTAACTAATTCGTAATTATACCTACTTACAACAGATGAAATTGATGGCATTTGGTGCTAAAGCTTTTCGAGATTTAAATAATAAAGTCTTCTGGTCTAAAATGATGACTGCAGACAAATGAATATTTTCCAATATTTACTTGAAACATTTTTTGCAATTTCTGTCTCACTTCATCGTTCTTAGGGAAGCTAAAAAATAATTCAAAGATGCCGATGGGACGCGCTTGCTCATGCAAACAAAACAAAAAACCTACCACCGAACTTTATGTCGGAAATTAATAAAAATCTATTTTTTGTGACTGACAGTTTTGTGACCGACAAGCCCTTCTGAATTTGAAAACCATAAGGTTTCTCAACATTTTATAGATGCCAATGAAACGGAAAAAAATAATTTATTGTCACCCTAATTGTTCCGTATCAAGAATTCGTGTAATTTTCATAAAACTCTATCTTACATGTGAAAATAAATATTGCAACCAGCAAATGTTTCATTTCATGCCCTTAACACAACACCTTTTCACCATTTTTGCTAGAAAACACCTAAATTAGCAAATATTTCAGACGATGCACGCGTTCTTGAAGAAGGAAGACGCCATGTCGCCATTACTTAGGGTGCGTTCCGAGACAGACCAAAATCGATTTCAGCACCTATAACCCCGTTCCGATTCGCCGTTATCGCGCTAACAGTGACTGGTAGTACATAGGGCGGTCTTATGTATAACGTCCGCCATCTTGCGATAACGACGCCCTTGGTCGCGAGAATAATCACTGTTGGCGGTCTGTCAAAAATGACAGGTGATCAGTGTGTAAGCGTTTGGTTAGGTTAGTTGTTTGTTTTTAAAGTGGATTCAAGAAACACAACTACATACAAATAACAATGCTGCGCTCGTGAGGTTATCTTCTTTCTGATCTGCGTGGTTAGCTAGGTAGCTGTCGAACAGTGGTCAATCAAACAAACATTTTCGTGTTCCGAAGCACAATTGTCATCATCGCGCTATCATCGCGCTAACTGTTTCGGAACGTTATGGAACGATGACAGTGCTGAAATCGATTTTGGTCTGTCCCGGAACGAACCCTTACAGTCTGGCGAAGCTCAACAGGGAAAGGAAAATGGATGAAACACATGGAATTTTTTATGGTGGTATAACCCGTCTAAGTTAAGACTAGGTACCGAACCTTCATGATAGCTTAGACGTTGCGGACTATCTTCTTGAGCCTTGTTATACGTCACCGCCCTACCATGTCTTGCAATTTTACAATTTGTTTTTTCCCTTTTCCGTAATCTATAGGTTTGTCGTTTTCGCCAAGTGATAAAACTGTTTCTGTAAATTTTGTTTTGTTTTAGTCTTTAAAAGCTAGTAAAACTAACGAATTCAGTGATTAATTTGCCAAGTATTTTGTGTTTAATCGAGATGCCAATAATAACGTGCCAATTAAGGGTCTTTAAAATGAGTCGTGTATCAAATAAAAACGAACATTTATGGTACGATTCCCGCTGGATGAGGATGGGTTACTACTTATTATAATTTGCCACCAGCTGAAGTCAGTGGACCCTACGCGCCTAATGTGCCGGTACCAATCATAGCCCTCGAAGGAACCGTCCACCGAGCCGTCGCCACAGCAACCAGCTATACTGTGTTACATCCGCGTCAGGTCAGTGTACCCTCTTATTCAGCCAGCCATCCAGGTCTAGGAGGAAACAGACATTAAATCTCAATTGGTACCGTATAAGACTAGTTTGATTGACCTACCTATCTCCGACCTACCTTCTGTAGCTCAGAACGTTACAGTGGCATGTAGTTTATTGGGATTTTAGTGCAGATTTTCGTATAAAAATTTAGTAACCGTTTTACATGTGAACAAAATAGTGCTGTGCCATTTTTATCGACAAATATTTTTGTTATATGATGTAACTAAAAGTGTATGGTTTTCACAATTTTCCCGATCTGTAGACGTTGCTTCGTACCAAATGTCAAGATTCTGAGTTCACGCCAGGTACCCTGTAGGTTTTGATTCCCTTGCGAGCGTCGATTCACATTTCGCACTCTCATGTCATTCTATTATAAAGAGTAAATTTTATCAGCTTTCACAGCCCTCCATCCCGCCGCGTCCCTTAATTCTCAAAATATATTTTTTCCATCATGTTCATTAACTTTCCAGTTGCATGCAACGGGTAGGAGTTACTGGCAAAGAAGATTTGGCATATGTGCCAATAGAAAAACTACACCAATTAAAGCATACTTGCGGAAAGCATTTTCGACCTAAGGATTTTAAAAAGAAAAAAACTCTACTACGGAGAAATGGTATCCTATGTATTGAAATTACTGCCAAGCCATTAAGTGATGAAGTTTTGAGTCAATTCTCACTCCATATAGCCATAGAAGCTGTGAAAGATCAGCCTTCAGCACCTCAATGCTCAAATGATTCGTTGTTCTGTTTACTTTTTCTTCTTGATTCATCTGTTTTACACTACATAAATAAATTCAAAACTAAGAAAAAAAAATTACAAATTTTACACTGTCTACAATTATTATTATTAGTCCATTTGCTAAGCATCAATTTGGGAAATGACATTTTCCGAAAAATTGTTTGGGAAGCGATGATTTGGTCATTTTTTGAATGAAACGAAGGTTACCCATATTAAGTTCATCATCAATTGCAATGCGGCCCGATTTATAAAGGGTTGAGTGATTGTATAGCTACATGCTTATGTCAAGTGAGCCCATTTTATCATACGCCCTCTATATATAAAGGCTTTTTTATTTTGAATTTAACCCCTTAATCCTAAGTGAAATAGGTAGGTTCCTACCGGTATCTTCGATCTCATTTTATCAATTTTAGTTAGCACAACCCTATTATGTTGGTTATGATGTTGGCAGTATAGTTTGTCAGTTTTTGTAAGGTTGTCACTGAGCAGTACATGCGTTTTGTGCCGGATGGTCACGTAGTAAGATAAAGGCACACACAGTGTACGTGTATGAGTTCGTATATAAGCTTTAGTAGAATTATAATAAACCAGACTATTACCAACTGTTGTCTCATTTCACTGCCATTCTGTCTGTGGTTATATAGTAATTCTTAAGGTCCAACTGTGTCTTATTGCGTCTCCTCGACAGCACTGCAACAGAGGTGGACCCCGACGTTACGTCACGTCGGGGTCTGCAACAGTGGTGACCCCGCGTCGGAACAAATACGCGACCCTGAAACAACAAAATGGTATTTCCGCACAAATCGTGTATCAGTGCGTCGCAAGAAGTCACTATCAGCACCGCCGTCGTATTCCATATTCCGGAATTCTGGAAGGATCAGCCCGTCTTTGGTTTGCCCAGTTTGAAGCAGTCATCGCACTACAAAAGCAAGCCGTCACAGAATCTTCGGATCTAGATAAAGGACACCCTGTTTATACGACAGCGCAAGCGAAGGTCATTATCAAATGTGAGAAGGTGTGCTGACGCAGCTAAAACAAGTACAAACGGAAATGTGTGCAAGAACGATACGAAACGCAAGAATAGCCGACGCAGCAATTATCGCAAGTATGTATTACGCGCCGAAGTCAAGTTCAAGATCGCGTTACAAAGAAGCAACAATTTGTCATTATCATCGTAAATATGGAAAATACGCTCACAGATGTGAGGAACCATGCAATTGGAAGCAACCCTTTTTAGCGACCGAGAAGGTCGAGGTTGAGGTTTTTAAATCGATGCCGGAGCGAATATCTTGGTTAATGTAACCCCTCATTGTTACCGACCGAAAAGGTGGTATGAGGTATTTTAATGATACCGGAACAAATGTCTCCGAAGTGTAAGCTACATCTAGGCCGCAGATTCAAAAATTAACCCATGGAGATTGTGTTCGAAAAATTGTACGAAAATGGGTTAATTAATTGGTTAGTTAATTCCTCCGGAGCGAGTTTGATTTCTTAGGTTATCGTGTAACGAAACGAGCCAAGGGATACGCCAGGAAGAAGAAATATTATAAAGCATCAACAAGTTCCCCAAGCCGAGGACAACAAAGGTGCTAAGAAGATTTTATTTCACAATATTGCACACATAAGTGGCCGTGACAATATTGTCGTAAAAGTGCATAGGCATACAAAATCACCTATGAGAAGGTATTTGTCTGCACAGCGTTTATTATGAATATTGGTTCGAGAACGTGATGGTTTGGAAAAAGACAAGAGCACGTACATGATAAGATCAGGTAGATTATTCAAACCAGTGCTCAGATTCCGTTGAAGTGATATAATTAACATCCTATGTCATTGCAATTTTTCAGGACTTCAATTTTGCAAGAGGGTAAATTATGTTTTTTTTTTAAAGGGGGGAGTACTGTGCCGGATGGTCACGTCGTAAGATTAGGCACACACAGTGTACGTGTATGAGTTCGTATATAAGCTTTAGTAGAATTATAATAAACCAGACTATTACCAACTGTTGTCTCATTTCACTGCCATTCCGTCTGTGGTTATATAGTAATTCTTAAGGTCCAACTGTGTCTTATTGCGTCTCCTCGACAGCACTGCAACAGAGGTGGACCCCGACGTGACGTCACGTCGGGGTCCGCAACACGTTTCATACATATTGGCTTTTTTTTTCTTGGTATGGGAGTCCCGTCTCATAAAACGCTAGTTATTATACCCTCTTTATTTACTTACAGTATTGCCACTATAAAACTCTGAATTCTATCATTATATTTTGACATAACAGACTAAGCTGTAAAATCCTTGATTTTGAAACATTTTCATGCAATAAATTAATCTAACGTTGTTGTCTAAAAACTTAAAATAAAACAAAGCCGTTATTTTGCTTAATTTTTATTCAGTAACGAACGTGTTGTACTATTAAATCTACTAAACATGTTATTAACGAGCGCTGGCAATGTTTAGGAAAGGGACACCCTCACCTTGTATCCGCTATCTCAGTTTAATCTCAGTTGGCCCGCTGACATTATCATTTGAAATATAAACCTTCTCTCCTAGACCATGAAGTGTATTTTTGTATACACGGTTATACAGAATGCACATTCCAGTTGTACGTAAGTACTTATTACTTCCATGAATAAGAACCTTATTGTACTCTTTGCGGGCGTTGGCTTCTGGGGTCATTGCAACAGTTGTTCCAAATAGTACCTTTATATAGCAGGTGCATGACTACGGGGCAGTGGGCTCGGGCTCTTATTATACATTGCGACTTTTTGCAACGATACAAACGCGCCTTTGACTGTCGCGTGACTGCATCGCGATTGTATCGCTGCTTTTTGTGTGTAAGTAAAGGAAAACAAAGGTAGAAAGATGTCTTACGAAGTTGCGACTGTATCGATACTGCAACGATACTGAATCGCGTTCGTATCGCTGCAAAAAGTCGCAATGATAAAATCCCAGCTAAACCGACCGCTAAATTTCGAATGGAATGGCCTCGAATGTGGCTTGCTTCGTTACCTGAGGAGATTCCTTGGGTCGGGGGTAAAAACACAATAAAACTTTGTTTTGAAAAATCAAATAAACTGAATTTATCACAACATCAACATTTGTACTGAGTATAAACAGGATTCTTGAAGCGGCAAGCACGAGGATCATCTGACCGTACTATGGTATACACAGACTTGTATTCTCTGTTGTCTCCGTCGTTTTTTAAATAGTTCATACAACCAATGGTAGCCATGCCTATGCCAATAACAGCCATTGCAGAGCTACCTAAAATCTCAGGAATAACCCAACAGGCTCTTTTCAGATTTCCAATCCAAGTATTTGGGAATGGAAGCGGGTGGCCGATAATTTTCGGTTCCGGTGTCATAATTTTATTTTCTTAGTATATTTCAAACTGACTTGGCTTGTTAGTTTTATATTTATTTTGACAAATTATTTATGCCTCAGTCACTTTTTTGAAGTTCAGTGACTTGATTGTTACCACCATTCCACTGAGTTTCAATGGTTTGAGTTTCCATTGCCGGCGCCGGCTCTGGCCCCTGACTCCCGAACCAAATATCACCAAAAAAATTTTTGAACCTTTACGCTTTGGATTTATGTTCATAAGTTCATAATTTTTGTTTGACATTTCTGCAATGCTTGTCCAAATGAAATTCTGTTCAAGAGTTATGCCCCTGGGGCCTGCCTGACAGTAATCTAATGCCGATCCCGCGAAAATAGATTCAAGAGTCAGGGGCCAGCTCTGCTGCAGCAGAGAGCATTACTATTCTCTATGGCATATAACATTACACTACGTTTACAATACTGTCTACGTTTAAAGTTACCTACTCAAAATATGTAATGTGAATAGATGCTCTTCGATTAAGGTAGAGTACCTACTTAACCTTTGACATATCTTTAGTCTCTCTCTCTCTCTCCTTCAAAAAAACATCTCAAATCAATATTGAAGCATCTTGTGTTGTGTTGTGTGGTCCCTAACATACCTAAGTATCAAAAGTTGAGTCCTTTACCTTAATGCTCTGTCTACAAACTCTACATCAGTTTTATAATATTTAAATCACAAAAGCCCTCATGAAACCAGTGGTCGGTTTATCAACTGATAAACTAACTAGCCGGTAACTACCTGCCTGGCAAGTCGTTACGTGTATGGTTAACTGTTATTAGTGAGCTTAATAGAGCATGATAGAAGCCGTAAAATCCCGTTCTTAAAAAAAATGAAATGTCAGTTTACTGTCTAATTTGACGTCTGTCAGTAATTAACCACGACCACTGGGGAGACCTTTGCTGATTAACACACAAAATTATTATTTTGTAGCTTTTTGCAACCAGAAATATGGCTGCAACTGCTTCCAGACGCACTTTAGGTCAGCTTCTTAGGCAGGGATACGATGAAATCCCGGAAGTTTTAGCCAGCACTGGTATGGCGTTGATTGGATGCGGCTTGGCTACCATCGGCTGTTACAATTATATCAAAAGTGATGGGGACAACCGAAGATACAAGATGACCTACGTCGTCATGAGACCTGATGACCCTAGAGTGCAGAAAATAAAGAAGGAATAGATTACCAAAACCTTATGGCTGTATGAATAAAACTAGTATCAATTATGTAATAAAGCTTTGTGTTATTGTTAGAGAATATTTTTCATTCTTACCTTTATAAAACGTTTTTAAATTGCTAGAAGTATAATAAATATAGAAATAAAGTGCTTTTGGTTGATGTTCACTTCTCCATACTCAACCATTATTATCAGTGATGATCACTACGCTTGTCTGTAGCTTCCTCCATACATTCATATCTCAATATAAAAAAACCAAACATGAGTCAATAAAATTGACTTTGACTTCTGGTTTCGGTAAAACTCCAGTATTTGCTAAACTCTGTTTTGAAAATCAGTAAACAATTCCCTAACAACCCTGAGTGTCACATTGTTATTCGCTTAGAGCAATTGATATAATTAAACAAGTTTAAAATTATTGTGATGGCTTTAATGTAAAAACTTAAACATAAACATAATTTTGGCAATTTTCAGTGATTTTAACATTTATTTTTTGTTTTTCCCTTTATTGGAACTTGATTTGTCTTTACTGGTAGTGGCCTTCTCTTTACTGGAGCTTGCCTTATCCTTACTGACACTTGGTTTGTTGTTAGTTTTCTTTTTCTGAAATCAAATAAAAAACTACTTTAGTGGACCACGACATGAGCTCTAGCTTTAGACAGGCCATAGCAAAAGGAAACTACATTCAATAAAATGCCTGATACTAAATACGTCCAGACAGCAGTTGTTAGTGTTTAGCATTTTGCAAAACTTGCAAAAAATAGCAAAGTAGACAGAAGACATTAGATCCAAAATTTTATTAAAGGTGTCCGAGATAAACCAAACACAGCCACTAAACAGAATTGGACACTACTCGCACTATACACCTGCACTAATCACTGGCATCTAACTAATATCCTGCAGTCGGCCTTAATACAGGCCTTAGGTCACGTGATAAATTGCATTTTTCTGTCTGATATTTTCTTACTGTACCTTAATAAGCGCGTCATTCTCCGGATCACTATCGCTGTCGTTCTGATCGTCGAGTTCGCCGTAATCGGCGTCGTCGGCGTCGGCGTCGTCGCGCGCGCGCCCCTTCGTGAAGTTCCCCGGCGCGTACGGCAGCGCCGCCGACGACTTGTTGTACGTGCGGGTCATGGCCGCTTTCACCTGGTTAAATATTATTTATATTGTGAGGGAAATTATATGGCATATTCGGTTTTGTATACTATCTTACATTGCGCTGTCACGAAACACAATCACACTATACAACCGCACTGTATCTATTATCTATGCATTACACTTATTTACACTACACGATATATTTTATTACTCACCATACTTTTACCTATATATTCACAAATATTTATTATATGTATATGTAAGGCACATACGTATGTCCACCGCAGATGTCCGTGCGTTTACTCAGTTTGGGCCCACTGAAAATCAGCGCCTGGGCCCTTAAAGCCCAGGCTGAATGCTGAGTGAGGTCCTTTTATTTTTTGGGCATCGGGACACCGCTGTCTGATGGTATTTGTTTGTCTTGTTGTTATCTTGTTTTGTTGTTGTATGCCTATTACCTGTGTTTTTGTTAAATGTTTCGATGTCCTTGAATTTAATAAATATCTTTTTATTCTATTCTATTCTATCCATACTACATTCATTATAACATTAGAACTAAGAAGCAGGGGGGCTAAAATGAATGGCAATTTGCATTTGATGTTGCCGTGACGATAACACACCTGATTATAACCTGGCAAAATTGAAAACCCTTTCCACCACAACGTATGAAGGGATTATGTAATATTTTAGATTTGGTAGAGTTATAGTGACAGTAAAAATAAAACCCATGCCTGTTTTAGGTTTTTCATCGACAATATAGTTTGATGCAAGACAAAATAATTTATATAAGCAAAAGCCTCATAAATTCTGAAGTTCCTTTACTTTAAATGAGAACAATTAAGTGTGACAGCTGCTATATAAGTAGATTTTAATAAATTCGGCATAAATGTTAAAAGTAATGATGTTTATTGTACTTTGACCACAAAGTGTACCCTAAAAAGAACCTTTTTTACTTCTGTCTAATGCTATAATGAATGGAGTATAGGTGCAAATTAGATTTTACAAAGTCAGTTGGACATTGGTATTTTTTGTACGAATGGTACAATACAGGCAAATACTGTTATCTAAAAATACTTTCATGCAGTGTAATGTTATTGGTTGGCTTTCAAAATGTTCGCAGTGTGGTTAGAGTCAATTTTAAAACGACAAATGCTCGATACAATTAAATGCTGAAATCTATAGGCAAATGTAAAATTTGATAAACATCGGGAATTTTATTTGTTTTGATGACTTGATGATCTTCACAGAACTCGATGTCATACAAATTTTCATTTACGTGCTCGCAAAATGAGATGGTGTAATCAATCGAATCTCTTTATGCACCAGGCATTCAGCGGTTTATATGGTTTCTCAGTTCTCAAGTCAGTCTATAATCCATTCATTATAGCGTTAGATAGAAGTAAAAAAGGTTCTGTTTAGGGTTCACTTTGTGGTATAAGTACAATAAACAATATTACTTTTGAAGATTTATGCCGAATTTATTAAAATCTACTTATTTATTTGGCAGCTGTCACACTTAGTTGTTCTCATAAAGATGAGTGTCTTCGATAACGATAGTGTGAAATGGCTATTGTATTGTATAGCTTGCAGTGCCCTTACAGGGTAAAGTAACTTCAGAATTTATGAAACTTTTGCTTCAATAAATCATTTGGTCTTGCCTCAAACTATATTGTCGATGTAAAAACCTAAAAGAAGCAGGGGGTTTTTATCCGGACACATTTTTACTGTCACTATAACTCTACCTAATCGAAAATGTTACATAATATAAATATATAAATATGTTGTGGCGGAAGGGGTTTTCAATTTTGCCAGGTTATCGTCAGGGCAACGTCAAATGCAAATTGTCATTCATTTTAGCACCCCTGCTTCTTATTTCTAATGTTATCCCTGCTTCTTATTTCTAATGTTATCCCTGCTTCTTATTTCTAATGTTATAAGTACAGTTATTTTATATTATTTTCACTTCTCATGCTCTAAAAGTACGCCAATATAGTGCGGGGCTAAAGTGACCACTTTAGTCCCTAGGGAGTAAAAAGTAATTAGTTTTTTAATTTCCTTCATGTGACAAAAACAAACTCAAACAGCCAGTAAAAATGTACTATCATCTGTGGAGTGTGGACAGTCTTCATTGGGAAAATGTTGAGAGTTTTTTAGTTTTATGGTTTGTCCGCAAAGAAGGTGGCGCCATGTGTTTTAAATTGTTAATCTGTGGTTCAGTTCAGAAGAAAAAACTGATCACGAAAATTTCTTAACTTTTGTTAAGTGTAAAGTTCGGTTTTAAATTACTACTTTTTTGTACTAAATTGGCTATTTTTCTCGCACTCGAAGTGAAAAGTTCAGTTTGCACCTCGAGACTAAACGCCAACTTAATATACCCTCGGTTTCATTGACTCCCTCGCCACCTATGGTATATTACGGCTTCGTTTAGTCCCTCGATTTAAAATATACAATTTTAACTTACCTTAGAGTCGACCAGAGCCATGGGATCCCGCTGGCCGGGCCACAAGGCCAGCTCGCTCAGCGCGTCCAGGTCCTCCCGCAGCAGCCGGTAGGCCGCCAGCGCCGCCAGCGCCGCGGGCACGCCGGCCGCCCTGCGCGCCATCAGAGGGTGCACGATCGCGTCGCGGAGGTGGCTGCTGTAGTCGAGGAATATGGACGATTTCGAGCCTGTGGTGCTGTGAGGATAGCGATCTCGATTAGTAATTTTGACGATTGGCGTAGTGCGCTTTAGCACGGTTTCTCGTCTTAAATTACGTAGTTCCGGATTAGATTCCCGGTAGAGTCAATTCATCAAACGATCCTTTCTAAATTGGCTCGAGTCTGAGTGTGCTGGGAGACGCTTCTGGCTGTTCAGCTACAATACAGGGATATTTATCCCTAATTCGAGACCACAAGTGGTGTGTTGTCTGGCGCCTTTTTATTTAATTTATTTGTAATTTTTTTTATTATTAAATGTTATCTAAAAAAAAGTGAACTGCCAGAAAGGACCAAGGCAAATAAATTATATAAATGAATTATAATATTAAAATATCAGATTAAAGATATGTGTCCCACTGCTGGGCAAAGAGTCATCGCATTAATCACCAAGCTTACGTTTTTGTTGATCAGAAGTCCGAGCTGTTTAAAAAAAAATACACTGTGCCCTTTTGATCAGATTTGAACCTAGAACCCGTTATTGTGTTTAAATTTGTGACTTATTTGAAAGGAGCTCTAAATGAAACATTTCATCCTAAGTACAGTCGCGAACACCGATCACAGCGCCACAATACCTGAGCCTCGTGTGCGCGTGTATCTCCTGGCACAGGCGGCGCATCTTCCCGGCGCGCGAGTTCTTGCCGAGCCAGCCCGGGAACTGGATCTGCCCCGTCACGTGGCCCGATAGGAAGTGACCCGGGATCACTGAGCTGTACATAGCCTAGAGAGGGAAATAAGTTTTTACAAACATGTTCTCTTTTCTAATTTTACTAAAATCATGTAAAAGTTGGGTTTGACAGAAAATAAAATACGGCAGAGATGATGCGAACGATGCAAAGACAGGCTCATTTACCCATCCATTTCCCTAAATATGAATCAAAAAATGGCGTTAAATTTCTGAATATGCTCAACATACTGTGCAAGTTCATACTGGTTTTTACTACCGATATAATACTAGTAGGTACCAGTAACAAACAAGTCTTATTATTCATATCAAGTAATAATCTAAGAAACAGGCAAGATAGATATATTGCTGCTCTTGTACTTATTGATTTCTTTACTATACTGGTAAATAGAATCAAAATGGAAAATACCAGGTAGACTATTTGAATTCTGTTAATTTCAGTACCCGCACAAAAATGTTCACTTACCTGCGTAGGCAGAAGTCCCCACGCCTGGCTGCGCCGAATTCTTGCGTCCACCAGGTCCCCAGCACTGATACTGTCGGCTGCTTTACTGAGACGATCCAAGACTTCTTTCCTGTACATACAAATAGTAACCTTATCAGGCGAACTGATTGATGGCTGTTGCGGCGGAAATCCTTAGGTTCGTTTCCACCAAAGCGGAGATATGTTTTGAATAACCCATCAGATTTCATTATTAACACATTTCACAGGCAGATAATAAGGCAATAACGAAATCTGATTGGTTATTCCAAACACATCTTCTGTCGTCTCGACTCCTCTCCGCTCTGGTGGAAACCGGGTCTGAGATCTGCTTCCTAATGCCATGGACCCTGGGTATACGAGAAATGTAGAGCGATTCTGAACAAATACAAACTCAAACTTGCTCAGGTAACCCCTCAATCACATGCAATAACATTTACTATCAGAATCTCTCTAAACTTAGTTCTATTACACAACCACGTTAGACAGTAACGTCGTTGTCACGTTTTACAGTTTACGCAATTTAAATTTTCACTTAGAGAGGTTCGAAGTGAGTTATTCAGAATAGTCCTGCTGGTTTTGCCTTACTTGGGGCAGTGCGGCGCGACTTGCAAGTAGTTCTCGAAGACGAAGAGCGGCGCGAGGCTGTAGTCGTAGAAGAACAGGTCGCTCTTGTCGTTGATGCTCATGCTCTTGTGGTCTTCCGCTGAGAAGACCTTGCGGATAGCCTCCCATGGACCCTGGAGATGGTGCAATAGTAATCAATTTGATTATCTTTCGCATACAGATGAACAGCAGATGACATAATATATGTAAAATGTTTTTATAACATATTTGCTCGTTAAGGGTCTCTTATTTCATCGATTTCAATATCGTATTGTATCTAATTACGCCCTTGTGCGTTATTGTAATGTAAAACGCACGGTTTATCAACATGCTCTATTTAAAACGAACTGTACTTTTTTTAAATCTTATTATAGCAAAGAGTTTTTATGTCAGAAAAAAGGTCAACATTTTATGAATAAAATTAACTTTGGGAGATAAAATATAATAAATAAACATTCAATTCTTTAATATAATTAATTTTGACAATAAATTACAACTATTCAACAGAAACACAAAAATATTAATTTACTTTTATTAGTAATACTGGCTGTTTTTATGCCTTTGCCTTAAAAAAAGCGCTGATGCGCGCGCATCGCTAATTTGTGAACAAGTAAAATATTTATAACTGCTTTAACAAGTGATTAAAGATTTATTTGTTTAAGAAAGTCAGAGTTTTATTTATTTCCTCGCAAATTTTTAAGTTTTAAAACGTCGTATGACATACGTGCGCTTTGATAATTACAGCCTCTGATTTCTTATAGCCCTCGCCTACAGCTCGGGCTAGCAATATCGCCTCGGCTGTATTTTTCAACTTACCGCACTTATATCATAATGTACTATTAAATTGTGTTTAGTTTGTTTGTAATTAGTTTGTATGTAGTTAGTTATGTAATTGGGTGTTGCCCGTGTAACTAATTAAAATAAATAAAGAATAAAATAAATTAATGAAAAATATTTGCCCAGTTTTTATTTTTATTATTTCCTTCCCCTTGAGTGTTTCTTGTCGCTGAACACCCGTTGCGAAAACAATGGCGCTACAAACATCCGGGTGTACTCGAAACACACGACAGGTTAAACATATTTTTACCTATATTAAAGAGATACTACTTATCAGATAAGAGGTAATAAATTAGTGTATAATAATAATAATAATAAAATAATATAATAAATATCCCTGGACATTATTCCACACAGCGCCATCTAGCCCCAAAGTAAGCTAATTAAAGCTTGTGTTATGGGATACTAGACAACGGATAAACATACTTATATACATTTTCTTTTGTAAATACATACTTATTATACATAGGAGACACCCAGACCAGTACAAACAGACATGTTCATGCACACAAATGTTTGTACTGTGCGGGGATCGAACCCGCGACCTCTGGTGTAGTAGCCAACTTCTTAACCATTACACCAAGTCGGTCGTCAAAATACATGTGTATGTTTGGTTTGTTTAAGTACCCATAGTACAGTGCGATCTCACCGCTATCAGTTGAACCCCTTAAGGGTTTTTAATAGTAGGTTTCATTAGTAAATAAGAAAGTATGTAATACTGTTGTGAATAAATAAATAAAAATAAAAAACCTATAAAATGGAAAAGTTGAAAGTGTGCCGAAAATGTCATCTGGTGATAATAGGTTGATAGATTTAGTTAGTGAGCTGTGAAATAGACAATTAAGCAAGCAAAACAATCTACTGATCTTCTTTTTAGATCTAGAAAAATATCAATCATACTAGTTTTTTTTTATATTTACATTGCCAATAAATTCCTCAAATGTAAACACTTACCAGCTTAACATCCTTCCGAACGCTAGTCGCATCCTTCCTCATCTTGTCAGCGTCCGGCTCAGCGGCCCACATGGACAGAAGGTGAAGCGTTTGTCGGACGTCTTGGTTGGCAGCCGTGATGAGCTGGGTGATCACATCTGGAGGAATTTTGAGGCCTTCTTTGAAGCATATCGACATCATTGCTGACTGGAAAAGGGAACAAAAGGGATTAACTTATACATAAGGGAAAGCTGCCTCTTCATGTTTCACAAAACTATTTGTTTGTATAATTGAGGACCTTGCATTGAAAGAGGATTAAAATTTTGGCTGTTATTTTTTTTCTCATATAGTTAGAACAAAAATTTGGTTTGTCTTTTGATGCATGAGCGAGGCAGATCTTTTAGAATTGGACTTGCCTACCTTTTGCTGCAAGGTCCTCAATTGGAATTTGTGCGATCCGTTATCACAGCCCTTCTGACAAAAAATACCCCTTCGTAAAACAAACCACCGTAGTCTGTGGCTGCCACTAGCGGTCGATCGAAGAGAGGGCGAAGCGGCGCGAAGTGGCGAGCCACCGGTTGCGTGTTGCAGGTTAGTATCGTGTGGTTGACATTAAAAAAAAAGTCGGGAGTGGCCGCCAGTTCATACACGTGTGCAGTGAGTGCATAAAATGTATGAAAAATCATGTAAACCGTTCGTCGTAAGCCACTTGTGGCATGATTGAGCGACAGTTCGCTCTACGACGTTATTATTGTCTTGCGACATTACCTCGCCCTAATTGTCCTAAGTGTTGCCTATTTTAATAGTTATTTTACTCAGTATGAATCTACTAATATTATAAAGAGGAAAGATTTGATTGATTGTATTGAGTAGGCTCCGAAACTACTGGACCGATTTTAAAAATTAAGTCATCAATATGAAGCTACATTACCAGGGAGTGACATAGGCTATATTTTATTATGATTGAACAAAAAATTCAGTGAAAAATAATAGTATATGTAAATCAAGTCGGAGAAACGTGGCGAAATGTGCTGCTTTACCGACGCCGCGACGTGCAATTACTTTTGACAGAACGAAGTCTGTCGAGGCAGCTATACTTCATTCATTATACCATTCGAAATAAGAAGCAGGGGTGCTAAAATGAATAACAATTTGCATTTGACGTTGCCATGACGATAACATACCTGAGTATAACCTGGCAAAATTGAATCACCTTCCGCCACAACGTATGAAGGGATTATGTAACATTTTAGATTTGGTAGAGTGATAGTGACAGTAAAAATGTGTTCGGATAAAAACCCCTGCTTCCTTAAGGTTTTTACATCGACAATATAGTTTGATGCAAGACAAAATAATTTATTTAAGAAAAAGTCACATAAATTCTGAAGTTACTTCACTTTAAATGAGAACAATTAAGTGTGACAGCTGCTATACATATAAGTAGATTTTAATAAATTCGGCATAAATCTTAAAAGTAATAATGTTTATATACTTTTACCACAAAGTGTACCCTAAGAAAACCTTATTGACTTCTGTCTAATGCTATCATGAATGGAGTATAGTAAATAATAAACAGCTATTGTCATCATCAAAGTATACCTTGATCTGGTCGACCCTAGGCCTGCTGAAGCGCAGGTCGTAACAGTAGTTGACGAGCGAGCGCATCTTCTGGCTGTTCCGGTCGTTGCACATGCACACTATCGGCACTGACGAGGACTTGATCAACCCTATTAGTTCTTGCATTCCGCCTGTCCAAGAAACAACCATTTGTTATATTTTTTGTGTCCTTGAAACTAAACTGTGCTGTACATACTCAAAAAGGTCCATCATTGGAACAATTTTGGCTAATGTTCCATCTACTATTACTTCATTCCATTGTAGAATGCAGTAAAGTATTAAGTTAAGTTAACATATTCCTGTGTTTTGAATTTCTCTAGTATTCTAGATATACTTATGATGCCCCCGGGAAAACAATAAAGTTTTAAATACGAAGACAAGGTAGTTGTAGTGAAAAACTTTTAGTGAAAAAAAAAACCACAAGAAAAGCATACTAAGGAATTTGTCCAGTAGTTGTCCTGAAAGCCAGTCTTTTGTAGAACTTCAATCTTCGCTTAACATAAGATCATATTGATTTTATTACTTTAAATTACTAATACATAATGTGGTTCTTACCCCTGTCTTCGTTGCCAGCCATGCCATCCACTTCGTCCATAATTAGAACATGTTTCTTTGTGACCGCTTGTTTGCCAGTGTCACCTAAAACAAGTTATAGTAGAATTTTCTACCGTAACGAAAATGATGCGTAGCAAAAGATTACGTGTAGGTAGCATTTTTTTTGTAAAATTCTACTATTATTAATTATAATATAATGAAAAGTATGCCATTTCATTTAATTTATGGTTTAAAAATTATGTGTCTAAATGGAGTCAAAAATTAAAACGATCAGTTAGAATGATGGTGCAAAATATTTACAACTTATCTTCATTTGATCTTACCATTAGCATATCCGGAGAGTGAAGTAGTGGTCAACAGTTCACCAATCTGCTGTTTAATAAGGTTCTTGCTTCTCGTGTCAGATGCGTTGAACTCTACCATGTCGAAGCCGAGCTCTTTGCAAACTAGCGCCACAGTCGTGGTTTTGCCTTTAGGAAAACATTACATAATATGAAAAGTTAATAAAGCAATGCTTCAACATCTAGTTTTTTAAATTGTTTCTTGTTTCGATCCGTTAGTCTCACATCAATTCCTTTTTTTTATATTGCCCGTCAAGAAGACCTCACTCCACCTGATGGAAAGCGGTCGTGAGGTGCAGATATGAGATTGACAAGCCCAGTCATTCAAACGAATCACTAGGCTGGCCATCCTCACCTTGAAGGCCTGCAGAAATGCCTTTTCACGCCCCGCTTGAAGAACCCGGGACTATACGAGGAAGGAAACACAAGTGCCGGAAGAGCGTTCCACGTCTGGATGGTACGACAAAGAAACGAGTCACCGAACCTTTTAGTTCGGGTCAACAAATGTTTAATTTGTGTGTGGGTGACGCCGTAGTCCAGCACGCGTGGTACGGGAGTGGAAAGGTGAGTGTGGAATAAGCTGGAATAACTCGTCAGAGTTCACCATTGTAGAAGCGATAGAGAACACTTAGCCTGGCAATGTCTCTACGCAATTGGAGAGGCTCAAGGGTCAACTTTGCCCCTGGGTTTCCAATAATACGGATAGCACGCCGCTGCAACCTGTCAAGAGCTTCGAGTAGGTACTTAGCGGAACCGTCCCAGAGATGAGAGCAGTATTCCACACACGAGCGAACTTGTGTCTTATACAAGAGATAGAGCTGCCCAGGCGTGAAAAATCGTCTCACTCTGTTCAGGATTCCGAGTTTACGGAATGCAGTTCTAATGACGGTCTCAATGAAGTCCCGCTGGTTTAGGTTGCTACGAACATCCATGCCAAGGTTGTTTAGGCTATCTTTAATCGGTAGCGGGGTGCTCTGAAGAGTGGGATGGGAAAGGAACGGCGACGCCTGAAATGCGTTCCAACACTCCGTCAAGCTCAACAACAAGACTTCACCTCTTCTCGATGTCAGTCTGCTTTGCCCCAGGGCGCTCGAAATAACGCGCGTGGACCGTGCTATCATCCGCATAGCAATGAATATTACCAAGAGATACCATGTCCTATAAAGTCAGGTTATTTCCATCCCGGCTTAATCCGACTGGAAGGACCAACATGATATTTTTGTAGATACTGTACTATTATGTAACTAGTCAATGTTTTTTATGAGAGTGTAGTGTTTGCCCACAGGACTCACCTAAGGCGGTGACCTACCAACACACCTGGCGCCATTTTTTTCGGCGCATAAGTCGGTGACTTTGTCGACGTTGGAAATTTTGTCGATGGCACAACGTTTGTAACTTTTCTGGCTAAGGATTGTGATTGATTACACTAAGTGACTACTACGTCACTCGAGTGCTGGTCGTAGACATGGCGCCGACATAATGTCCATGAGGCTCAAAGAATCAAAATGAATGAAATTTACACAGGTGTAAGAACCAGATCCTACTTCTACGAAAATCTACATTTTTTTTTATACCTGTGATTACATTTTATACGCGTTTTTTTTGTGAGACAACATACCTACGCCCGGCGGACCAGAGAGCAGGGCAGCTTTGTAGTAGCCTCCATCGTCGTTTTTGGCCCATGGGCTCGGCTTCGGAAGTTTCGCTTTTCTGTTCACGTACCACTTTGTCAGCCAATTACTTAACCTGTCAAGAAATGGCAATTTTAGCTTTATAGCTATTTATTGTGATTTTGTAATGTTTTATCGTATTTGATGGCTTACTTTTTAACATTGCTTGCGTCACCATGTTGACCAATGATTTGCTTCACGTTTTGCGGTTTATACTTATCAACCCACATCAAGGAAAGTGGCGCATCTGATTTAGATGAACTTCCTGCGAATTATTGTCAGTTTTTATTTTATACTTCACATGCAAACTTATTAATATTAATTTATCATTACTCTCATCGTAGGAGCATTAAATATATGCTTACCATTAACAATGAGATCAGCCTTTGCCATTTTTGAGTCTATTTTTAATTCAGACCCTGATACTTTTTTTTCTTTTGTTTCTGGCTCTGTTTTCATTTTTGGCAAAGGTTCTGTTTTTACTTTTGCCTTGTTTTTTGATTTAACTACTGCTTCTGCTTTACTAGGGCTTTGTAATTTTTTATCTTTACCATTATGACTGTTAATTCTTTCATCTTGCATATTATCATTAGATTCATTATTACGTTCAGTATCATTGCTTTTATTTTTTGCTTTACTATTAATTTCTTCATTAACAGCTTTGATTTTGCCTAATTTACTATTTGGACTCTTTTCTTTTTTTATATCTAATTTATCTTTTTTGACTTCTTTTTCTTTTGATTTTTTGTTTGAAGAGTCCTTAATCATTCGTATAAAGTCATCTTCACCAATGATTTTGATGCCAAGATCTTGTGCCTTAGCCATTTTAGCAGGTCCTGCTTCCTCGCCAGCGAGTACATGTGTTACCTAAATTAACAATACAATCAGCGTTTTATGACAGATAATAATAAAATACCTGAATATTATGTGCACACTGTACTCAAATACATTATTTTTCTCCTCACCTTCTTACTCATAGAGTTTTTGATGGTACCACCATATTTGGCAATAGCGTCTGCCACTTCCTCTCTTTCGAACGAGTCCAAAACGCCAGTAAGTAGGAACGCACAATCTTTCAAACAGTCAGGAGCACCCTAAAATGATATGATCTTAATGGTGTTCTATCGTGAAAGGTGCTAAATAAAACTAACAAAGGCTGGAATAGATCACCATGAACTAAGATGGAGCACATAGTGAAAAACAGTAATAAAGTATGGCAAAAGAAAAAAGTACTACCTACTAATTAGTTTGAGATAAAAAAATCAAGAGAGAATTCAAATGATTTGCCAGCACCTACCAATATAGTGTCAACCATGAGTTTCAGACTTTTCTACACGTTAACTACGATAGTTGACTTCAGAAATTTGTATACAATTCTTGGTTCCATTTCTAATTACTAGGGGCGCTCTACCGTAATCTCATACAAAAACGTCACCGCAGTTTACGCGGACGCTAGCGGTTGTCATTGATGAAAACTCATGGTAGACATAAAGAACTGACACATGGTGATGAATAATATTATATTGTCAACCATATCTATTTCACATATAAACCCATACCTCAGGAATCTCCTTAGATCCTAAATGCTTAGGTCCTGACCTATTTAAATAACTTTTGTACAATGCAGCAGATTGAATTCTTCTTTCGTGTCGTTCTTCATCTGTTAATACTGAAAGAGAAAGTAAAAGCTATAAATTATATCTCCGTTTTTCATTGGGAATCTAATTAGATATGGTAAAATTTAGTTTAACTAAGTACTTGTTTCATTTAGAGATTTATTGAACTTCTTCTTTTTTCCCAGCATACTTTCATCTAAAACACTATCTTCTAATATTGTTGCATCACTATCATTGAATTCTTCATTTGATTTATTTTTAATGTTTTTAGTGTTGTTTGGTTTATCTTCAGTGGCACTTTCATTCAGTTTTTTCTTTTTTATTGTTTTCTCTTCATCCGACTTCTCAAAACCATGTTTAGTTTCATCTTCTAAGAAATCAGAGAACTTTCTTTTGTTATCATTGTTCACTTTAGAATCTAATTTTGACTCATGTTCTTTTCTACCATTTTTGGGTTTTCCTGGGCTTTGCTTATCTTTTCCTTTCTGGTGTTCTACTTTGTTATATTTTTTAGAATGATCTTCATTCTTTGTGTGTTTGAGTTTTACTGGGGATATGTCTGTTTTCATATCTGCTTTCTTGTTTCCTGCTGGTATTTCATCAACATCTTTAGAGGTTGACGATTTTTCAGCTGATTTTAATACTTCATCTTCAACTGCATCCAGTTCCAAGAGACTTTTGTCAAAATCATCATCTGAATGTATGCCTGTTTCTGTAACTTTCTTTTCTTTAACTTTTTTTACTATGGGCTCAGTTCTTTTTATAGGGCCACTTCCAAAAATATCAGTAGCTTTAACCTCCTTCAGAGTTGGTTTTGCTGAAGATTTGTTTTTTTGCTTCAGAGTTTCCCCATTGGTCTTTTTCTTTTTTGAGTTGAATATTTCTTCATCTGAGTCATCATTTATAACCCTCTTCTTCTTTGATTCTTTTTTCTGCAATTATATTTTGGATTTCAGAATTTTTAAATATCATAAGGTACCAATTTACTAAGCTTGCTTTAGAACACATTCTCATGTTACACTTTTGTAATTTTATTGGTCTTTTCAAACAAAAAAAATTACAGGAAGGCTATCAAGGTTGCACTGTACAAATAATGAGCAGACCTATCTGCTTTGATTGTTCTTTTGTTGCAAAGAAACGCAGTCACATTATAAGCTCCTCAGAGATACTACAGCAAAAAAAACATATTTTTGTTTGTTTGTATCTATCAGAATTATCAAAATTATGAATTTTACCTTGCTTTTAATTTGTACATCTGGTGAGTCTGGAATGACGTCGTCATCTTCTTCGACCTTAACCTTTTTTGATTGAAAAAATGATCGAATATCCTGGAAGAAGAAAGAAGTCATAGTAATTGGCAGGGAGAAGTCAGATTACAGCTACTATGTCAAAGTACTAGTGTTCATTTCTAATCTGCTTTCAAATGTAAACTGCTGTTGTTTTATAATTTTGTTTTAGAGACTGGGGCTCTAGCTACTTTAATACAATATTTTTTCAAGTAAATGTGAAACATATACATCAATAATTTGTTTTAGCTTCCTAACACTCTCAAGTATCTAAATACCCCATGTATGTTACCGGATTTTTTGTAGTTTTGAGTTATGATTTTTTTTACGAATTTTGAACCAGACTAACATCTTCTACAAGCACAAAGTTTTTCACTTAATAGTTTGATATGAGCCACCTCAAGCGCAGAAGACACTAACTAACAGCGATCCTACCTTTGACGCCGGAGGTCGTGGGTTCGATCCCCACCCATGACAAACATTTATATGATAAACATTTGGGTTTGTTGTGTGTCTGGGTGTTATTATCTATTTAAGTATGTTTTTAGATATATTTAAGTATGTTTATCAGTCTCTGACACCCATAATACAAGCTCTGCTTAGTTTGGGGTCAGATGATCTTGGTGTGAATTGTCCCAGATATTTATTTATTAATATTATATTTTATAGTTAACAATAAGAATAATCTTGTATTTGAAGAAGTGCGTAATAAAGTATGTTTCTAATGTATCTAAAGTCTTAATTACCCACTTACCCGGGACATATTTAATTTCTATTTATCAGTTATCCATAGAACACGATCTTCCCGAGCCTAATATCCATCAATGTTAATCAACTTCAGTAAAATCATACAAACACAGATTACAGAGGAAGACATACAAAGAATCAGAAATTATTGATGGAACCAAACCGCCAGAAATATTTTTGCACATTTTTTGACATCAGAATCTGTCAGTTCTGTCACTGTCAGTGACAGGGCTTTAGTTCAAGGAGTGTTCCATTTTTCACGAAAAATATTACACCGTTTTCCATTTTGTTGATGGAAAATAATTTTTCCTATTTGACTGACGACTGACGACGAGCAAGCTTTTTATTGATTGAAATTCCAGCAGGCGGCAATAAAACCTGATAAAGTTCCTGGGGTAAAATAAGATAAATAGATCTGTCTTTCACCAAGATCATCTGAATATGACCCCTTGAAGTGACCGCCTCTGTATCTACTTACGGAGTACTACTAAATTACCTATTCTGTGCTATGGGTACCAGAAACATTATTTATCTTTTCTAAATATGTATATTATATAAATAGAAGTTATTCCCAGACACCGAACATACTTAAATGCTCGTCACATTAATGTTTGTCCTGTGTCCCGGTCGTGGGTTCGGTCCACAGTAATGTCTGGGGAGACATACTGTGGACCGAACCCACGACCTTCGGCACTAAAGGCAGGACCGCGATTTTTGCTTTCAGTCTATAACAAAGAATTTAACTTAGGTACTTTGTTATTTTGCGTACACATTAAGAGACCTTGAAAAGTTGAAACTAATAGATACTCAATACTATTCATGGACGATAAGACGTCTGTGCAGGTATACCTACTTCATTAAATAAATTAGGTAACGTATTTACAAAAAACTGCATCTTACAAAATAAAGGACCATAGAAAATAGCTTTTTTTGTACAAAGAGTCTATAATACCTAAGGAAAACCGAGGTTCATAAATATAATTAAGTAATTTATGAATTAGGTCGGTACCTTAGTAGGTAGGTACAACAAAAATCACTATTTATGGTCGCGCTGCGACGTCTCCAGCAGTGGAATTTCTAAGGCTAATGATGATGATCCAAGGACAGACTGTAATAATATTCGACATTGTGTAACTAACTACAATCTTAAACCACTCAAACTTTTTTGAAAACCACGTCTTTTTTTACCTGTCGTTTTTGACAGACTTTTGGTTCTTCGTACTACTTATTCTAAATGTCTAAAATGACCACAATGACTTTTTAAAAAGATAACCATATGATGAGAAAACTTTGTTCTAAGTTATAAAATCGATGTTATGTCTTACAATAACCCTATTAATTGTTTTAAAAGCATCATTCGGAGCGGATACAAATGTAGGTACCACTTTGTTCTTCAACAGACGTTCTAGAGCAGGGTGTTGGACCCAAGATGAAGTGGCTAAACTCAGAGCACGTAAGATGTTCCAACATGTAATGCCTCCTCCAGTGACACCAGATAAAATAAATAGTCAATACATAAAAGACGTTGTCCGTTTCTATCGTGGAGCACTACGATCCGCAGAGATGCATTCTGATGAACACACTGGAGGTTTGCTTAAGGCGGCCTTAGCCGATCTTATTGGAGGACATCTAAGGAACGAAATGCTTCCAACCGTCAGATTTGCCTACTACGCTGGCTACGTTCCTTACAGAAATGCTAGAGAACTGCATGAATTATTAGAGCAAACAAAAACATACTTAAACACGAAGGGACTAGGATGGAGGGAACCTCTGAAAGTACCTCAGTGGTCAAATTTAACTGTCGTTAAAGTTCTCATAGGATCAGGTCGGCTTTTCGATCCCTGCGCTTGCTTAGTTACAAAACGTGATGCCAATTCGTGTATCCACCTACCAGCTCCTAAGCTGGACGACGAGCATGAGCCTTCGGCAGTTGCTTTACCATTTAAAAACGGTGGGTTAGTTAGTTTAACCTCGCCTCGTTCAGAAAATGTACTTCTGAAATATTATACCACTGCTTCGAGATGTATCTTGCGAAGCTCACCTGAAACCTGTCGTCATTCTGATTTTGTCAACTTCAATAACGATCTGTGGCATTGGATGAAGAGAGACGTGGCACCGCATCTTGTGGATGAGAAGTTGTATGGCGCGTACGGAGGGGTGCTTAGAATAGCTGCTGCTGTCCAGAGTTATGGGAAAGGCTTATCGAGACGAAACCTTTTTGAATACAAGGATGCAGGAGTTTCAAAGTGGCACCCATGGCAAGCGTTAACGCAGTCTTACATTCACGTCAACGCGGATTGGACGCCAAGTCTATACGTGGGGTTGGTCCTGTTAGCGGCACTGGCGATATGTTTGCTGCAAATCTGTTACAACTATATGTTTGGTGACGCGAAAGGTTGTCACTGTGGAGGACGTTCCAAAAGTTCTTGGACGAAGGAAGTGGCGTACGCGAATGTCGACACCAATTTTCCGGCTATGTTGCCAGAGCATCACAGCGCCGCCAAAATTCGTAGTAGACTCCATAGCGCACGGACTAAATCAACTTCTGCTGCTTCTATGAAGACTCAACGAGTTTACGACCTCAATGAGAATGCGGAGAAGTTAATGGAGGTTATCATAAGCGGTAATGAGAACTCTGAAACAGATTCACAGTATTTATCTAAGCAGGAAAGCGATGGCGATGAAGATAACGTGATCAATCTTGGACATTCGAAGCGTTCGCCGAGTCCACCGGAGTTGCAGACGCCCATCGCCCAGTTGAGGCTGGAGACAAAGCCGCAAGTTGGGAAGAGGTCAGTGCCGATGTACACGACGAGTACGGCGACTCATTCAGAGGCGACTTACTGTCAGGAGCAGCAGGCGAGCGAGTCCGCGTGGTCGGGAACGGAGAGTTCCACTTCAGACCATTCTTCCACTACTGACAGCTCAAGGACACGAAGTCGCAAGACTCGTAATTCCCGTGACCTACTAGCGCGGGCTCATGGTGTGGTCTCCAAGCACAAAGTAAACACCACGACGAGGTCGACGACAGGCACCGAGTTTGACCTAAATTCTTTCACAACACCGCCATCGCGAAGGTAAGGAGTTTTTTAATATTTTATTTTACATAGGTGCCTACTTTAGGATTTCATTGTTATAGTGATATTTATGTAAGACATGTTTGTTATTTAAGAGCGGTTTAAGACTTTTAAGCAATATACTCGTATTTATTTCTCCTATATTATGCTTTAATTTATTTAATCAGGACGTGTAAGACCGCATTATCAAAACTTCCACAAACCTTGTTAAGATAGGTACCTATTTTATGGTATGATTGGTATTACTGTGATTAAAGCAAAAAACACCATTAAATTATACAGGATCAACGTTTATTCGCCAATAAACTGTCATACGAACGTATAAACATAATACATAAATTATTATTACATTACATTTGATATGGCAGCCCAAAGGGTTTGAACACGTTAATCAATATCAAGAACTGATAGCCGATTGATGACGAGAAAAACCCTGTAATGGCTCGAAAGCCCTGCAGTGATACCTCCTCTGGTGTGAATTGTCCCAGATATTTATTATTATTATTATTCTTTATAGGTTTACTATGTGGCAATATATGAGTTAAAATTAGGAGCCTATCGTCAGGTTACTGCAAGAAGTCATTTATTGCTAAAAGTCATTATGTGATGTTGAGACTTATTTCCCTTAAACATATAAACTCTTTTGCAAAAAAACGGGCACTTTCGATTTTTTCTTTTCTTCAATGAATATTACAAATAAATAGGTTTTATTAATTTGGCGATGTATTCTTCGCATGTTATTTGAATCATCCTGGCATGATTCTTTACATTCCAAATTTAAATTTTGAAATTAACAAAAGATGAATAATGATTAACGTGGAATAATGTAAGAAGCAATTGATGAAACGATTTTTTAGTGATTACCAAAAATTTTAAAACGTTTGGGATATTTTCTGCAAATAAAACAATTTAATCTTTCTTTTTACATTAAATACAACTTTCTGATATAACTGATAAGGCGGGCCGGTAAAATTATAGCCCTACTTGAAGAAGGTTGTACTTGGCAACGGTATCAAGAGACAAGTTACTAGATAAAAAAGGGAGAAGGATGACGTTATCTCCTTTAAGCACGCATTATTTCATTTTTTTACTGAGAAAGCATAATACTTCTATTGACGAATTCCTCCTTTGTCTAGGAGGAATTCGTCACGAACAGACAGACAGACGGATGGACGGACGGACAAAAAAGTGATCTTATAAGGGTTTCTTTTTTTCCTTTCGAGGTACGGAACCCTAAAAAGTAAAAAATAGTCTTTTCTTTATTGCCTACCACTTCATATAGTTGGCCATGTACATCGGTTTAAAGATTTCATCGATAATTAAAAAGAAATTGCTAGGATTCACTTCACGTGTATTAATTTACACGGTTATGAGTAAACAGACTAAGTCAAACAATTGAATTTCATTTAATTAACTGAAATCAACCTTAGAACATAAATTCCCTAGGTGCCCGTTTTATTTTACAAAAGAGTTTATTATGTCTCAACATCACTTAATGACTTTTGGCAAGTTAATGACTTCTAGCAGTAAGCCGACGCTATGCACTCTAGCGATCCGTGCGATTTATCGGTCAGGCGAGTACGCGGCGAACACCAAGCTCATATGGCCGCGCGCGGGAAAATCTATTAATCAATCGGCGGCGAAATCCCGCGTAGTGTGAAATGAGTCACTCTGAATGTTGTGTCAAAATCATCATAATTTCTTAAGTCATCAGATTTAGCAGAATCTGTGACCGACCGAGCAGTTACAAATAGGAGCTTGTTTTTCATACACCCTGGCCCTTGTGACTCCCAGATATATACTGAGATTTAATCACTTTATTCAGATCCTGTGGGCTCCCGTACAAATTGGGACACAAACTTTAACACCTAAATACAAATATACTTTCAATAAATACATATCACATACTTATAACACAATTTGTACATCTTTTAAAAGTAAAACAACTATACGAATAATTTTTTCACCCATTTGCGGAATATTATTTTAAACCTATCTATTATACTTATTCTTATTCATATTGAAAATCACAGTAACATTTCAGTATTTTCAGTTAGTATACTTATCTTAAGATAAAAGAAAAAATATAAAAATTAACAAAATAATGTTACACCTTATTTTAACATAAAATCGAATATTTCTTAAGTGCGATATTTGCAATTTGTTTTATAATTTTGGGTGATTATGATGCCGGTTAAAGCTCATTTTGGGTGGCGCTTTTGCAGTCTGCGGATCGGCTGTAACAGAGGACGCTACTAGCACCACGGATCTTCATCAATATTTTTGACGCCAACAACTATTGTTGCCATTAACAACCATCAAAGTTATTGCAAGAAGAGCTAACATTGGAACATGCCCGATTGCGCCAAACTTAAGTGACACCTAAATTGGTAGTGTTGCCATCTTAGGAATGTCTCGCATATAAAATGGCAGTCCGACTGTCACGAAAACTGCATGGGTTTTCGTGCTAGCGGTACGCTAAATTAACCTGTAAATGGTGTTACAGGTATGAAAATCGGAACGATTGATCTTTAGGCTATACAAATCAATATTACCCGTAGCACGCATAAAAATAAATAAAAGGGGAGGAGTTATGGCGACATCTTTTTTTGTAAAAAAAAAACCTTTGCTCTGAAACCTATCGTGTGTGGTATTTAATGAAAGGGCTCACTGAACTAATTACATTTGAGTATCTTGTATTGAATTAAAATAAAAATCATTTTTAAAATATACCAAGTTAGGGCTATTTCCTATATCTTCCAGATACCTATAGTGATGAAAGAGACTCAGTTTTTAAGGCTTTTAATAAAGCTCTCCTTAGTTTTGACGACGCACGACTGACTAAGTCTATTAGTTTCCAAGATCAAGTCATAAGACTAGCCTTCTTAGTCTAAAACTTTTAAGGTTAAAACTGAGCTGTTCTCTCATTTCAGCCTAGAGTTTTTAATAAATTTAAATACAAGTATATAAATATGCGCCAGACAACACACCTCTTGTAATGGTCTCGAAGTAGGGATTATTAAATCCCTGTGTTACGAGGTACCACACAAGGAAATAAGCTAGGGGCGTCTCCCTTCACACCAGACCCGAGTCAATTCAGAAAAGATCGTTTCCTGAATTGACCCGTCCGGGAATCGAACCCGGGACACTACGGAAACGCCAATCGTGTCGTTTTAATTCCAAATTTATTCATACGCCAGACGTTTTAGTCTTATACGTTAACTTCTTCTTTCCGTGCTACGGGTCAAATTGATTCGTATGGCCTAAAGATCAGTCGTTTATTTGCAGGTTTGACTGAATTTCGGGGTGTACCTACCGCTAGCACTATTTGGGCTTAACAAAGTTTTGACAATCGGCGATTACATTATTTTACAACACGTCTTCAAGGTGGCACACCTTCGTTTGATTAATTCAAAATAAATGAAAAAACATAAGAATAATACATTTTTACAAATAGCAAAAACTAGGCTCTAAATTATTATTTGTACGTAATGTAAATTATCCTTAACACAGCTTTTTGAAAATATAGTAAATCAAAATAAAAATTAATAATGATAAACACAATAGTCAAACCAAAAAAAAATTAAAAATAAATAAATTAAAAACGAGTAATAAATTAAATTGTGTAAATAACATTTTGTATAAAAGAAGCTATGTTTAAATAATCATATAGAGGAATGTTGAATAACGGGAGACGGCGAGCCCCGCGCGAAAAGTAAGTGGTTTTTATTCTCAGGGCTACGTCAGAGTGCCATAGCCCGCATAAATCTAAGTAAGATGATAAAAATTTATTCCTTATGATATATACTGATTAAATGCTCGATATTTACACAGAGCTCCAGAATTAATTTTTGTACTGAAAATCGCGCGGGTTTCACATATCATGTGTGTACAATTATTTCACCAAAAATTCATGGATCAAAGTAGGACATCTCAATAATATGCTGGCTTGATACAAATGGACCTGCCTATTTCAGTTACTTTGAACAGGCAGACACTATCACGTTGCAATGCACCTAGATCTTACGGACATAAGGATCACTTTCGTATGTTCTTGTACTGGCGCATGCTCCATTTCCTGTGCATGTACTTGACGATGTACAGCGGTAGGCAGGACACGAGGGTGATCGTGCTCACCTTCCACCAGAAGTCCCAGTGTCTGATGAAGTCCGCGTCTGAGGACAAATTACAAGTTACAATTGGGCATTATTGAACACGTCACACCCAAAGTGGTTTCTGGTTGCTAGGACGATTACTAATTTCAGTTCATCCGAACTAATCAAATTAATTAGAATATCCATTCTACATTGTAAAGACTTAGGTTTGAACTTATGGAATTTTCGTCAACGTCAACTATGACGTCACACCGCTCATCTTGAGCGCACTTTGAATATTTCAGGACACATTGAAGCACGGTAAAGTACTTGGCACAAATCGAGCCGCAGCCTCAGTGTAGTAATTCTAACGAAGGACACAATTGCCTGTAAGGACAGATTAGACAGTGGGATGTTGCCTTTACTAAGTACCAGTTAGCAGCTTTATATTAGGGAGAGTCAGGTGTCCTTAAGCTGATTGGTAATCCTGATTAATGAGTTTTTGAATTGACTATCTTGTCAAAACTGTGAAGCGTTTGGTTTGACAACTTTGACACAAATCATCCGCACGTTTCGGGCCTGTTCCAAATCGCTTTTGATTGGTGATTTTCACCCTCGTCGAATAGAGAGAAACAAAACGAGCAAAACCTGCGTCTGACTGCTGTCAGGTGAATTTCATCGAGCTCCAGGCACTGGTAGAATTCGCACTTGTCGTAGTGATAAACGTCACCCGAACCTGTTACGAAACAACTAGGAAACTGTCAGGTGACAGCTTTGTTTCACTCGGGGCAACTTGGAACGGGTTGGAGTGATTTTCACTCCTCAGTGTGCAATTGTACTCGTTTTAGAACACAGCCTTAATAACAACAATATGGAACTCAATTCATCGGTCGGCGAATTAGGAGATTTTCTAATAAAAGTCATGAATGCAAAGTAAAGAACTTATCCGATCAAAGTATAAATTTTCCGATAAATGCTACATTTTCCTTCAAATACGGCGCGTAAGAATTGCTAAACACATGTTGCTATTTTTATTTCTAAGCGTGCGGGGAAGTTTATCTGTAAAATCTATAAATAAGTGGTCTTTACGATGTGGATCAGCTTAATACGTTCGGTTTGACATAAATAACAGGTAAATCTGTAAAGTCTAATAAGTACTCCAACAAGCCACTCACCAAAGTACGAAGTGAATATAAGCAGCGTGGCGGTATACATCATGAGACTGACGAACTCCGCGGCCGCCATCAGCTTGTGCCACGTGTTGACGGTCAGCGCGACCATTATGAGCTCCGTCAGGATCAGCGCCGTGTAACTGATCTCTACTATGTGGATCAGCTGGTCTTCGAACAGCACTAGCGCGCCGTACATTATTACACCACCTGTAGACGAAAATAATTTCATTTATTTATTGGTTTTCTCTCTATAAAATAGGAAATGATAAATTAAAGTAAAGTAAAAAATATCTTTATTCATATAGACTTATTAAAAGTACTTATGACAAGTCATATAAAAAAAAATGTAGCAAAAATATACTGAATAATATAAACTTACATAAAATAATACTATGATAGTTAATATCATAATTAAACATAATGTGACTCTACCACCGGTTCGGAGGTTGTTTCCGATCGAGAAGACTCCGGCAAGAAACTCGATGGTTACTCTTTTCAATCTTGTTTTATACACAGAAATTGAATTGACAGAGTAAAGTCATAACAAAAAAGAGTGCAGAGGAGCAGATTATACCTAAGATGACCACAAATTCTTATCATTTATGAAATCCTCAACACTATAATAACCTCGTTTTATTAACTTAGCTTTAATTTGTGACTTAAACTGGTGAAGAGGCAGTTCAACAAGAGTTTGCGGAATCTTATTATAAATATGCGCCAGACAACACACCTCTTGTAATGGTCTCGAAGTAGGGATTAATATCCCTGTGTTACGAGGTACCACACAAGGAAACAAGGCAGGGGCGTCTCCCAGCACACCCAGACCCGGGCCAATTCAGAAAAGATCGTTTCCTGAATTGTCCTGACCGGGAATGATGATGAAGAGATATGTTTTTATGTTCGCTATTTTGGATTCATTTCACCAAATGGCAACTGTATTTAATACACTCTTTATCGTATCATTGAGGGCATGGAAACGAAAACAAGAAATGGTGATGAAGTAATGTGTAAGTTATGTCCGCCATATTTTATTTATTCCAAAAAGACGACTGGTTTTACTATGAGCACTGTTTATCGTATGATTGAGGGTACGGAAACAAAAGTGGAAAACGGCATTAAATAATGTGACTTGTTTTTATGTCCGCCATTTTGTATTTATTTCAAAATGGCAACTGTATTTACTGTAAGCACTTTTTATCATATCACTAGCGGCCCTGACAAACTTCGTTCTGTCAAAAGTTATGCCTGTGCAAATGCCTGACAGCTGTAAGTAAACATTTAGTATGGAAAAATGTTTTTGCTCTTTTTTTCGTTAATTTCCCAATGTTTTTAATACTTATTATCGTATTGCCGATGTAGACAAATCCAAAAACACAAAAATCATAAAAATCGGTCCACCCGTTCTTAAGTTAGAAGTAGTGTGACTAACACGACTTTATTTTATCTATATAGATTAACGGTATGGTCCTTATTTATTGCATGATGATGGTCATTCCGTTATACCACTTCCTGAACTGAGCTCTCACTCACCTTTCTTTAGTGAAAGGAATGAGACAAGACTATCATACTTAGAACCTGTGATAATAATAATGGTATGTCAGGTTTTTGCCTTTTGTTTTCTCCATCTTAAGAAATGATGGTTTCACATGCCCTCTGGAATTGATTTTAAATTTAATAGTCGCAACTCATGTCATTCACTAAATACAAAAAAGATAAAGTAAAAAGTAAGTAAATAATACGCCAACCCTTGTGTTTAAAACTGGGTGAGTTTGATAACAAAATTATAACTAGCAAACTGTTTATCTATTTCACCGTCAACTGTGAGTATCTCACCTTGATAAATAGATATTCCAGTCCAAATAAAGAAAGTCTTGTAGGATAACTGCCTTCCTTTCGTTAGCTGTTTGTACAGTTGCGGATATCTGAGCGCAGTCGAACTCGGTATATCTTTGTCAAGCACCTATAACACAAATATTTTAATTTTTATTTTACCTAGATCTTATAGACAGAAGCATTCACTAAAATATAGACTAGAGACTTACAATTGAAGTGGATTTCGGTAATCAAAAATTACTGGGAGCTAATAAAGAATTAGTGAACTTTTCAAATGAATATTTAACAATTCTTACCAGCTGATGTTTTAAAAAAAATAATGATCATGCAACTCACCAAAGAGAAGACTGGTAACATAGTATAAACAGTTCCATAGCCGACCATAAGAAAGCCTGGGTAGAGCGAGACGGACGAGAAGTAGAACACGACAGAAAACACGGCCTAAAACGGATACAAACAATCATGTGTTGTTGTTTTTAGCCCTGGTAAAAAAAACTGGTACACATAAAACACGTTAACTTTTTAAACTCAGTTCCAAGTAGTTCCAACCATATAAGGTTTAAAGAAGTTGGCAACTATTCTTCCACTACCAGTAAAAGGGTTAATATTTGTGATAGGGCAAATAAAAAACACAGATAAATAATACTTAACATTTACTTTATTATTAAAGACTTTCACTCAGAACATTTAAAAAAAGATTCCCTGAATTTGTATTGCTGGTTTTTTATAAAGGTTTACATAAAATAATAAGGCTGCGTTCCAAATCGAGTTGAATTTCACTCTGAGGAGTGAAAATCACTCGAACCCGTTCCAAATTAAACCCGAAGGAAATTGACGCCGACCTGACAGTTCCCTAGTTGTTTCGGAACGGGTTCGGGTGGCTTTTATCACTCTGACAAGTGGGAATTCTGCCCGATGATATACACCTGACAGCTGTCAGACGATGGTTATGCTTGTTTTGTCTCTTTCTATCTTACGAGGCTGAAAATCACTCTGCGAAAAGCGATTTGGAAATCAGAATCAGTGATTGAACACCGTACAAAATGTATACAGATTAAAGAAGTGAATCAAGCATTATAGTTTGTCCAATTTAGGATGATAATTTTGACAGCTCACAATAGGGATGGGGTAGTTTATAATCGTTACTGAATCGATGCGATTATCGAGTCACATTATCTCACAGAACTTGGAATCGTCAGTTTACAATAAATATATAATTAATTAAATATATTACGACTATAAAAGCCCTGCAGTGAATTAAATGAGGTAGGTATAAGGATTTGAAGTTATTTATTACTAATATAATGGTACACACCCTAAATCACTTTCATAATCATCATCGTCACCATCAATAGATGAACTGTCCCTTGAGTTTATCATCAATTCTTGTTCACAAACGATGTTCACAAAGTTTATTTCTTAGAATATTTTGTTTCACAAACGATTTGCTATTACCTTTTGTTATTCGTTTGCAAGGCACTTCACTAAGAGGGCAGTATCCGTCAATAAAGTAAGATATTACCGAAAAAAATGCAATACTTCATAGGCGTGAACTGTCAAAATTATCATCCTAAATTGGACAAGGTATAGGAAACGGAACAATACAGACCAAACTTTTATACGGTGGGCAATATTAATGGCCGATAGTCTGCTGCATGCTTTCATTGTGTGAAGATAAAATAAATAATTCATGGTGTGAATTTCAAAAGGTAACATGTCCTTCGATACTTTTTCACTGAAATCGAATAATAACTCTATTAGTGACTTTTAGCTTAAAAAAACAGTAATATTGTCAGTATAGCTCTCAACTAAAAGTATGTGAAATAACTGGATATTAATACAAATGATATTCGTAAAAAAACATCATTCAGTAAAGCTAGAGAGAACATGAGTACCTTTTCATATTCACCGCTTCCTTATCGTGCTAGAGGAGAAAAGCGACTGATTCCAACAAATGCTTCGGCACTACCTGCATGGTGGACACTATGAGCCCGCGGTGCACGATGAAGAGGCACAGCGCGGCGGAGCGCATGGCGGCGCGGCGGCCGTGCACGAGCAGCAGGCGAGCCAGCGCAGCGAACGTGCGCACGCTCACGTCGCCCGCCAGCGAGGCCGCGCGCCCTTCCGCGCCTTCTATGCCCACGCCTACAACAGATTGAGGTTGCTCTTGATTTCGTTGCGGCCGAATTGTTGAGGTTCAATAGCCTTTTTGTTATTTAGATTATTTTTACTGAATGCTGGAGTTGTTTTTTTCTAGAAATCTGATACCGTTTGAAAAAAGTTCATGTGTAGAATTGAATCCTTAATGATTATCAACGTCCAATTGGGGCCCTACTTCCGTTTGCCCGCACACGGAGCAGCGACTTCGCAATCTTGCGATAGATAGGAAAGGAACTCAGTTTCCACGGACACGTCAGCTTCGTGACGCAACACGTTTTTTGACGTCTAGAGCGTCGTAACCGAAGTACAGTTCTTTAAAATCACGAAAACTTAATTTTGACAGTTATTTGACGGCAGATACCGTCAAATAACTGTCAAAATCAAGTTTCGTCATCAAAACTTCAATATTTCATCATCATAAATTGTTACCTTTCCGCATATGAAAAAAGATAGAAAATAAAGATTAGGCTCAAATAATTACTTTATTTGAGGCATAAAAGTAGAAGCAACTTATTGCAATGGAGATACGCTGACGTCTGCGCGCCCATTTCGATCTCTGCATTTAAATAACTCTGAACACTTTAGGATACCATATTATAAGTTTATTTTGTTTTTTTGTACTATATATGTAATTTCTCCGCCTTTCCCGTCAAAATATAGCCTAAATTAAAAAAAAATATATAGCCTATGTCACTCCCTGATAATGTAGCTTTATATTGGTAAAATAATTTTTAAAATTGGTTCGGTAGTTTCAGAGCCTATTCAATAAAAACCAACAAACAAATCTTTCCTTTCATAATATTACTATAAATCAAAAAACCGAAGCAAGCTGAAAATACTAATGTTTATTAGGATTAAATATTCCCAACAGAAGTCTGACTATAACTCACCCATATCAGCCTCCTGTATCATCGCCACGTCGTTCCCCCCGTCCCCCGCCGCGGCCACGACCAGCCCCCGCGCGCGCAGCAGCCGCGCCACGCGCGCCTTCTGCGTGGGCGAGCAGCGCGCCACCACGACTCCGCTGCACCGCTGCAACACTTCGACGAACTCTTCTTCGTATGAGCGGAGGCACTCCTACAAATACATACGAATGTAAAAGCAGCCTTTTTTACATGGGTGCCCAAGACCGTAAATAATTTTGAATTATTATTTTAATTTTCCATTTCAAACCAGCTCAAAACCACGTGGCGTAGGTTTTGTCACATATTAGGTGATTAAAAAGGATGAATGTAATTAACGCTATGCTTTCCCAAGATTGGCAATATTTGATCGACTTTGTTTCAAGATAACTACTAAATTAAAAGATATTTTGGTACGTGTGTCTTTAACTAAGGCGATAACTTTTCCAGAGCACGATATAGCATAATTTCACCGATAAAAAAACACATAGAAGTACGTCGACGATTTTTTTTGTTTTATTGTGAAATATTGCACAACCACTGCACTAGACGCGCTAGCTTCTTGGTTTTACCCAAACCACGAACAAATTACGGTAAGACGATGATAACTTTTGCAGGAGCACAACTTTATAATAATATACCCTCAGATATAAAAAATATCAAGTCGTTCAATGTATTCAAAACAAAATTAGCCCAGTATCTTATTGAAGATGAATCACTCATTTAATATTTTGTAATACCAAGATAAAACTAATAATACTGAGATTAATTTATTTAAAAAATAGTAGGTTAGCTTCGTACCTTACAATACTATTTAAATGTGAATAAGTGTGTGTGATGATAATTGTGTTTTCTTTGTATACTACTGTGTGATTTCGACGGTGAATGCATATTTAACCTACATGTGAGCATTGTTCTCATGTAAGTGACCTAGTTACTAAGTCTTAGTGAGAATAAAGATCTTTAAACCTTAACCTTAATATTCATTATTATATTATGCACTCAAAATATATAATTTCATAATAATTCATTACACGAAAATAGAAGGAAGCCGCGGCATTATCCCGTTCGCGCAGAACAGAACTAATCAGTGGCCTACCTAATGCTTTATCGGACGCGCGCTAAATCCCAGCCTTAATTACTAACCATAGACTATCGATAACTTTTTTATATTGGCACAAATGTTTAAATAATCAGCTGATAGCAATAAGAAAAGATCCGTTTAAACCTGCAACTCAACAAACAGGCGTTCTTATTTCGTTACTCGAATGTTCGTTTCCATCCTTACCTCTAGTGTTTCCCCCTCAATGATCAGGTCCATATCATCGGTGTGGTTGGCAAAGGCCTGTAGCAGAGCATGCGCGTCTCTTCGCGAGGAACACGGCGCAGCGGTCACCCATCCGTCGCCGCCGCCCAGCTGCAGGGACCTCGCAATGCACAGCGCAGTTTCTAGCTTATCGCCGGTTAGCATCCAGATCTGAAATATAACCAGGAATTGAATAGGGTATTTGACTGCCTCGATATACCATAAAATATCACATTTGACCCAACATTATCATAATTCGCAGCTACAAGACGTCTTCTATAAGCATAGGCTTCGCCAGCCTCCTTATTTTCAGAACGGACGGTATTTTTTTCAGTATCCCTGTCTATAGACTCAAACTCAAATTCAAATAACTTTATTCAAATCGACTGTATCAGTACTTTCAAATCGTCAAATTTACAGCAAAATATACTAAATAATAGACATAATTACCATAATAATATGGATATGTAAATAAACAGTATACAGACATAATGCGACTCTACCACCGCGTCGGAGTTGTTTCCTGCTGAGAAGACCCGGCGAGAAACTCAGCAGTTACTCGTTTAAACTTGTTTTGGGTTTACAACAGGCGTTGGTAAAGTACAAGCAGTGTGTCATTTTGATACAAATAAACCTAAAAGAATATAAAATAAAGAGAAAATAAAACAAACCATAAAATAATAAAAAACAAAAGTTCATTTAAACAATTTAAAAAGAAAAATTGTTAGTCAGTACATACTAGGTACCTATTAACTATTACAATAAAACATCTGTTACAATAGAGCTATTTAATCGCGCATCGAGCAGAGAGCTTACACCCCGGCATTTTTATCTATAAGGTAGTCTTTTGTAGTATAATAACCCTTTTTTAATAAAGCCGTTTTGATGTGATTTTTGGATCTTTGTAAAGGTAACTCTCAAATGGTTTTTGGAATTATGTTGTAATAATGTATACCTTGCCCCATAAAGGATCCTTAAACTTTTTGTAACCTTAAGTGGAAGTGCTATTTTATCCTTATTCCCAGTATTTTTGCAATGTATGTCACTGTGTTTAATATAGAGACCAATATTTTTTCTCACCAAAACAATGCAATTGTAAATATATTGTGACGCTACAGTGAGGATACCAATATCCTTAAAAATCTAACTAAGTGAAGCCCTTGCACGAAGCTTATAGATGGATCTGATCGCTCGCTTCTGGAGGATAAAGATGGTTTGTATATCCGCCGCTTGACCCCAATTTACAATGCCGTAAGACATTACACTGAGAAATAACTAAAATAAACTAAACGAGCAGTATCAACATGTTAATAACCTCATTTTTCTCACTGCAAATGCAGCCGAACTAAGTCTGCCTGAGAGAGCTGTTATATGAGGGTTCCATTGCAGTTTTGAATCTAATGTGATTCCAAGAAAAACTGTTGTATCCACAAGCTTCATAGTATTACCATAAATTTCTAGACTAGAAAAATACATATTCATTAATTAATTGCACGTCACATGGAATAAGATGACAATTATAAGGGTTACAGTGTACATGTGACGCCCTGTACTAGGGCATTGCAATTTTATCTAATTCTATACATTAATTAATATTACTATTACACATTTTTATTGCACAATCCAAACTTAGATTATAAGCTTAGTCATAGTAAATGCTTGTGTTGTTAAGTGAAGTGTGCACGTACTGCAAAAGTTGTGAGGCCTATATTTAATATTAATTTAACTTCTCTTCAAAAAACTCAGGAACACTGTAATAACATTTTGCTATAAGAAATTGTTTTAAGTGGTTCTCAAAGGTTGCAGGTTTTTCAACATTTTTAATGGAGTTTGGGATGTGGTTATATATTTTGATCATCATTAAATGTGGAGCAGAGGAAAATAATGTGGTTATCTTTAACATTAGGCAACCTAAAATTATTACATTTAGTCTTTTTTGCGTTAAGCTGTAGATAATTTACTGTGAACCATTGTAAAACCTTCGAAAGTGCGCCATTTACATCATCAAAAAGGTTTTTATTTCTGTCAGTTTTAAAGACTAAAGATGTATCGTCTGCAAACAATACAACATCACAAATATATTTTAAGTAAAAAGGTAAATCATTTATATATATCAGAAATAGTAATGGACCTATAATAGATCCTTGAGGGACCACCATTTTAACTTGTGATCCTGTAGACAGTACACTGTTAAGGACGCCTATACGTTCTGTAAGAAAAACCACGGTCTTGCGGTTCATTTATTGGGTTATTTGGCATTAATAAAAGGAAGTTTTAAATTTTAAGGGGTTATTAGATCCTTTATCTACAGTTCATGGGAATAAAAAAATAAAAAAATGTTATGCCCTCTTCTCTGTGATTGATTTACCAAAAGCATTTTTGCGTAAACGGCTAAAATACTGTCAGTTTCGGTAAGTTAATCTGGTTAATTATCTAATTTGAAGAATCAATAAAAATATTTATGGACGGCCTACATAGTCTATTGTAATTTGTGTTTGCAAAATATTACAAAAAAGGCCTTAAAAGTCGTGAAAAAAAAAAAAAAATTATGGTAAAAAACTCAATTTATATTAGCCTTATTACAATGGAACGAGGGTCAAAATCGCTCGCTGTATTAGGTTTGCGTTTTCGAACACCTATCTCAGTCTGCGCCGGAGCGCTTTCGAGGTAGGACGTTTGTCGCTCTGTCTGGACTTTGTTCACGATCGACTCGATCTATTCGGATACAAAATATTCCTCTAAGAGCATTTGATACTTGCGAAAAATAAGGTAGGTATAAGCAATACAAGTAACTAGTAAAGTACATTATTGTCAAGAGATATCTATTTCATATTTTGACTTGGCTTACCTGCTCATTTTGTTGGTTTTCGTGAGTCCTTACATGCTGGATGACTTGGCTGATCTGATGATGGACTCCGGAGACACCCTAAGGAACTCGGAAACTGTCAGAGTAGGTATCCCGAGTTTGGGCTCGTTTTGTAGGTCTTTGTGAGTACTTACATGCTGGATGACTTGGCTGAGCTGATGATGGACTCCGGAGACACCCCAAGGAACTCTGAAACTGTCAGACTTAGGTATCCCGAGATTGGGCTCGTTTTGTAGGTCTTTGTGAGTACTTACATGCTGGATGACTTAGCTGACCTGATGATGGACTCCGGAGACACCCCATGGAACTCTGAAACTGACAGAGTTAGGTATCCTGAGTTTGGGCTCGTTTTGTGGGGTCTTTGTGAGTACTTACATGCTGGATGACTTGGCTGACCTGATGATGGACTCCGAAGACACCCCAAGGAACTCGGAAACTGTCAGAGTTAGGTATCCCGAGTTTGGGCTCGTTTTGTAGGTCTTTATGAGTACTTACATGCTGGATGACTTAGCTGACCTGATGATGGACTCCGGAGACACCCCACGGAACTCGGAAACTGTCAGAGTTAGGTCTCCCGAGTTTGGGCTCGTTTTATAGATCTTTGTGAGTACTTACATGCTGGATGACTTGGCTGACCTGATGATGGACTCCGAAGACACCCCAAGGAACTCGGAAACTGTCAGAGTTAGGTATCCCGAGTTTGGGCTCGTTTTGTAGGTCTTTATGAGTACTTACATGCTGGATGACTTAGCTGACCTGATGATGGACTCCGGAGACACCCCACGGAACTCGGAAACTGTCAGAGTTAGGTCTCCCGAGTTTGGGCTCGTTTTATAGATCTTTGTGAGTACTTACATGCTGGATGACTTGGCTGACCTGATGATGGACTCCGAAGACACCCCAAGGAACTCGGAAACTGTCAGAGTTAGGTATCCCGAGTTTGGGCTCATTTTGTTGGTATTGGTTACTTTATGCAATTTTTTTACAGTAATATTTTAATTCAGATGCCGCCATTCAAAACATTCGGAAAGTCTCGCAAGAAACTTGCTGCAAATGGACGGAATTTACAAAAAGCTCATTTGTAAGTTTATTTTGTTTTTGTTTTATCCTAAATAGGTCACTATGTTTCATTGTCAAAAAGTTATTATAGCGTTTTGCTAATTTGATATTTCAGAAAGAATGCAGCGGCTAAAACACTCAATAGTGGGAATACTGGTATTCAGGAAACGGACCAAGACGACAGTTCAAGCCTTGAAATAACGAATGTAATTAAGTGATTGTACTAGGTAATAGATACCTACGTGTTTTAAACTAACGCAAATTAAAACACAGTTTTAAAACAAAAATAAGTTTGAATGAAAAAACAAAAGAAAAATCTAGCTAGAACTTTTTTTACAAAAAGTGGCATTTATGTAATATTTTATGCAGAAAACATTAATTTCTCATAATGCGTTTATTCGAAAACACGTCGTGTATTTTTATATCAACACTTAATTTAATTCTTTTGCAACTATACATCAATACATTTTAATTTTTCAGGAACTTAATGAAACAAGTAAAAAATCAAACTTGATGGAGGGAAGACGAATTGTGCAATTTTTATTCGTATTTGAGCAGCTCCAAAATATCGGAAATCACTCATCCCTGTTTGATTGCAATTTAAATAGTGTGCGAATAACCAAAGAACACAAAACTGGCTTAGATTCTTTAATTAATTTACAATGTGACATGTGTGGAAAACAATTTGAATTAAAAACTTTGGAAGAACCGAGTAACCAAATGAACATCAATGATGAAATTGTAGGCGGAATCATGTCAACTGGAGCTGGGTATACTCAGCTTAACACAATTCTGTGTAGTGTTAACATTCCGCCAATGTCCCTGCGGCTTTACCAAACATCACACGATAAAACTTGTGATTGGTGGAAAAAAACAGCTATGAACTGCATGCTTGAAGCTGGAAATGAAGAAAAAGAACATGCGTTGTCCATAGGAAATATAAATGAAGATGGGATTCTAATGATACCGGTGACTGGTGATGGGTGCTGGTCAAAACGTTCATACGGAACGAATTATTCAGCATCATCTGGGGCAGCTGCCATTGTAGGAGTCCATTCGAAGAAAGTCCTTTTCTATGGCGTTAAAAACAAGGTTTGCAGAATTTGTTTCAGAGCAGAAAAAACAAAATAGAACCGCCAAATCATGAGTGTTATAGAAACTTTGATGGTCCGTCTACTGCGATGGAGGCCACTATTATAACCGAGGGCTTTAAAAGATCAGAAAAAGATCACGGACTGATTTATAATCAGTACGTTGCCGATGGAGACTCGAGCACTTATAATAGTATCCGCAATTCAAGACCTTACAAAAACGTCACAGTTGGTAAAATAGAATGTAAAAACCATCTATTACGAAATTACTGCAAAGGATTACTATCGATATCTAACACTTCTTATCCTATAAGATCTAGAAAAATTTTGAAGGAAAACTATCTTCGAATAAGATGGGGAGTTGATAGCAGTGTCAAATACTGGACTAAGAAAAACATTCCGTTTGCGCAAAAGATGGAAAACATCAGAAACTATATCATAAATGGTCCTTTTCATATTTTCGGCGACCATTCTAAATGTGCGGACTATTTTTGCACTCCTGAAATTAAAAACGGAGCGGAAAATAGAGTCGTGGAAATGATGGTGCATGGTGTATTCCAAAAAATTGAGGACTTAGCGCATCGCCTTGCTTCACACGCCTACAGTTTTGTTTATGATGAAACGAATAATTTAGTTGAAAGCTTCAATGCAAGGGTGGCTAAATTCATTGGTGGAAAAAGAGTAAATTACTCCCAAAGGCAATCTTATGCTGGTCGCTGCGCCGCTGCAGTAATAAGTTTTAATACGGGTAGATTACATAGTCAAGTACATAAATTCATATTTGGCATAGAAGCTAATCCTCAAATCACGCGTTTAGAAAACCAACGCCTAAAGCGAATAGCGTTCGAGAAAAACAAAAAAGTAAAAAAGAATAAGACATATACTTCACAGAAAAGAAAGGATGCGCATTATGGCGAAGAATGTCAAAAGGTTGACATGGACGAGACCCAATTTGAACGGGCTAAAATAAGCTTTTTACAAAAATTAAACATAACAAACGAACAAAAAGACTTTGTAGAAAAAAATACTCATTTACAAAGTGCCAGTCCTTTGTGGTTGGAAACCCGAAGAAAGTTATTGACTGCATCTTGGTTCGGGATAGTATGTAAGCGACGAGGAACTACGAACTGCGCCCTATTGGTTAAGCAAATACTTTACGGCACAGACCTAGGCCATGTTCCATCAATAAAACATGGAAAGAACTACGAGCAAACAGCTTTGCGAGAGTTAGAGAAAGCTCTAAATGATAAAATAAATCCATGAGGCTTAACGATTGATAAAGAATTATCCTTTATTGGTGCCAGTCCTGATGGAAAATGTAAACAGGGCATTGTTGAAATAAAATGCCCTTCGTCAGCCTTTGGGATGGAACCAGACGATGCCATTAAACAAAAAAAAATTAGCTTTTGGCAACAAGATAATAAACATCAGTTAATTGTAAATAAAAACCACAAATGGTTCTTCCAAGTCCAAGGCCAACTTCATGTTACTGGCCAAGAATATTGCATATTTGCAATTTAGACAGGGCCCGGAAAAATGAAGTACGAAGCAATTGCCAGGGATGATAAATTTTGGAAAGACAAAATGGAAAGCAAATTAGTTTCCTTCTACAATAACTGCCTTCTTCCCGAACTAGTTGACCCAAGAGTAAGTCGCAATATGGAATTAAGAGCACATTCATCACATGTCAAAGTTGCAAATGTGCTAAAACTAAAGAATTTAAATGTCGACTGACGTTGATTTTCAAATAAATATAATTTGAAAAGTTCAAATTTTGTCTTTTTAATATCGTGATTCGTGAAATTAAAATCGTTTCCCTAAAATTTATATGATGACCATTTGAACTTCACTAATTAATTGACCCCAAGTACAATGCCGTAAGACATAACACTGAAAATACCTAAAATAAACCGAACGAGCAGTAGCAACATCTGATAACAACCTAATTTTTCTCACTGCAAATGCAGCCGAACTAAGTCGGCCTGAGAGAGCTGCTATATGAGGGTTCCATTGCAGTTTTGAATCTAATGTGATGAACCCTGTGATCCTGTAGATAGTACATTGTTAACATCAACTTTTTGAGTTCTTAAACTAAGGTACGAAATCACCAAATCCAAAGCATTATCTCTTACCCCGTAAAAATCAAGTTTGCGTATAAGCGTATCGTGATCAACGCAATCAAAGGCCTTGGACAAGTCACAGAAGACGGCAAGAGCGTTCAGTGAATCCTCCAAAGCCCTAAAGATGTATTTCAAAAGTGCAATGCCAGCATCAGTAGTAGAACGACCTCTAGTGAATCCATATTGTTCACTATGTAATAGATTGTTCTCATAAAAATGGCTCAATAGTTGTTCTTAAATGATTTTTTCAAAGATCTTACTCAGAACTGGTAGGATTGAAATAGACCTAAAGTTACCTGGGTCTTGTTTGTTGCCTGATTTAAAAAGTGGTACAAGCCTACTGTGTTTCATCAAGTTTGGAAAAACACCTTAATCAACACAATCATTGAATATTACGGCTAAATAAGGGGCAATCACCTCAATTATGTGGCTAATAATTTTAACTGATAAACACCAAAGATCAGTGGTATCTTTCAAATTAATTAATCTAAATGCTTTTAATATATCTAGTGACTCCACATGTTTAAATTCAAAGAATACACTGCAACAAGATACATTATCTTTCAACAACTGTTCTGCTTCAGTTGGTGAGGAATTTAACGAAGCTGTAGTGATCAAAGGTATATTACTGAAATAATTATCAAATGCTTCAGCAACAGATGCTTTTGATTGTAAGATGTTTTTGTTAATATTAAGAGTGTATGAGGTATCGCGCTGTTCAGCTTTACCTGTTTCGTGATTTATGACGTCCCAAGTGGTTTTTATTTTGTTAGTGAACTTTGATATTTTATCAGGAATGTGCAATGCCTTAGCTGAAGGGCAGGCTTTTCTGAAGATTTTGGAGTAGTTCTTGACATACTCAACAAATTAAAAACAGATGAAAATATACTCATGTGAATGCTTGAAATGAAAACATCAGAAGGTACCTTGATGCCCGCAGTGCGCAGCATGGCCAGCGTGCGCGGCACGTCGTCGGCCAGCCGGTCCTCCACGCCGGTGAGCGCCAGCAGCGCCAGCCCGCGGTGCAGCTTGCTGACGGCGGCCGCCGTGCGCTCGTTGCGGCTCTGCACGCTGAGGCGGGCTTCTTTGTACTCGCTCTGGATATAAATGAAATAAGATATTTTTTGAGCATTATGTATGTAAATATGGCGATTGATGATAGAGGTCCGTTGTGTACATAGGTTTTGGGAGTAAAGATGAAGAAGCAGCAAATTAAGAATGTAGAAGAAGAGTACGAGAATCGGTTCCGAGGGTGAGGGTGAAAAGCTGTGCGACATTAAAGGCCGGTGGAAGTGTTTTGAAAAGAGAGTAGTTAGTGTTGGTTGAGCGATGAGGTATGTGGAACTACAAGGAGAAGAACAAGTAGTAAAACCATGGGGATTTGGGAGGACTAAAGTGTGCAGACAGCAATGAATGCTAGTCAAAATACAGAAGAACTACCGATACTCATGTACATTAGTGAAAGCTAAACATAGAAAGAGACAAATGGACAAATAGGAGTATTTATTAGTAAGGCCAAATCTTTATTGCTTTCTCTTTCGTATTAAAACCTATTGATTCAAATGATTTGATAAATGAACTAAGGTTTGTTTCCAAAATCGACAGCTTTTTGGTTACTTTTCTAAATTAACAAACTGCAGTTTAAACTTTCTGTAGTTTCTTTTGAGCACAAAAGTGTCTTCTGTCGCTGTCCACAAAACCAGCATATGTGTAGAGCCTTGAGCACCTCGCACGTTTGAGCTGTATTACATTGCATTGCACAACATACCAACAAACTAAACTCACCTCAAACTCCAGATACTCGTTCTTGGTAAGCGTCTTCTTAGCCACGACCAATGTCCTCAGGCCCTCCGCCGCCAGCTTGCCGCACTCGGCGCTGAGCCACGCGGAGTGCAGCAGCCGCGCGAGAGCCACGTCGGCGCCTTTCACGTAGTACGTGATCACTTCCGTTTCTTCATCCTAGGACGTTACATTTTTGTGTTATCAAGGGGGCTAGGCAAAAGGTTTTTTTTACGAATTGATGAAACAAACTTGTTAAACAGGCTCTAAATAGCGTATAATGTTTTTTGATCGTTTGTTAACATGGATTTCTTTGCAGTTTCTTTTTATGGCTGAAAGTTGCTAAGATTAGCTTAGATACCAGTAAATTAAAGCTATTTGATGTCAAATACAGGGATCGATCGTCATAGACAATTATTGAGCAATTAGCATAAGTATTTCCCTTATGAATGATTACAAAAATAGTGATTTTAAGGATTGGGTTGAGTTATTTCTGCAGAGAGATTGAATACAGACATGATTAAAAGCCAAAAAATAGACCATACTAGCTGCCTTGACAGAGTTCGTTCTGTCAAAAGTAATTGCACGTCGCGGCGTCGCTAAAGCAGCCATCTCGCCCGCGTTTCTCCGACTTGCTTCACATATACTATAATTTTTACTGAATGTTGTGTTCAATCATAATAAAATATAGCCTATGTCACTCCCTGATAATGCAGCTTCATATTGGTGAAAGAAGTCCAGTAGGTTCGGAGCCTATTCAATACAAACAATTAAATCTTTCCTCTTTATAATATTAGTATAGATTCATACTTGTACAATGATGCCCATCATCTTGCTCTCGCTGGTGAAGGGGAATATCTGCAGAATGGTGAACTGCACTATCTCGTTGGCAGCTCGCAGCTTCAGAGATATGTTGTGCAGATCTCTGCGGTAGAGTGACACTCCCATCTGCAACACAGATAAAATCAATATCCTAAATTGTATAATTATGTAGAATATTAATCTAAGAAATAAGTACTACTATAACAATTTTGTACAATCTAACGCATCATAACATAAATCATCAGAATATTAATAGCCACCGCCGTATTGTCGACTAGCTGCAATTAATATTATCCTGCAAAGTTCCTCTGAGATGGGGTGGATCTCAGAACTTTTTCATTATTTTAACCCTGTTTAGTTTTTTTTTGCCATACAACACACCTTTTGTATAATGGTCCCGAAGTAGGGATTAATATCCCTGTGTTACGTACGAGGTACCAGACAAGGAAATAAGCTAGAGGCGTCTTAGTCCCAGCACACCCAGACCCGAGTCAATTCAGATTGTTCAGATTCAGTATCCGGAATTGACCCGACCGGGAATCGAACCCGGGACACTACGAAAATCGAGGCGAAAACACGTGCTACAGCGCTAGGGGCGTAGTTGCCAATCGTGTCGTCAAAACACGTCTGTGTTGACAGACAAGTGCGGGTCTGTCGACACAGTCGTCATCGTCCACTGCCGGACATATTATATTTAGAGAGAGCGCCACCACACACAATTCTCCGCTTCATGCCGCTATTTATGGTCGCTGCGCCGGCGCCGGTCCACTTAGCGGGTGGTAGCCCTATAGCAGCTCAGTCCGTGGACTCAAGAACACGTCTCACCTACCTTCCATCAGTTCTTCGACACATGTCAAAGGCTCATTGTCACTTTAGCAGGCTAATCATTTGAGCTGTTTTTGACTCTGATTCTCTTCCGAATCAATTCGTTTCGTATCCTATCCTAAGGACACATCACATCATAAGCATAGCTCTAACCCAAAATTGATGAAAAACCTCTTTCGCTAGCGTCCACGTCTCCGCAATGTTAGTAAGAGCGGATATGCCGCACAGTGATCCCTTGTTTCACAGACAGAAATTTCATAGCATTTAGTTTCACAGGAAATGTTTCATACAATATTCAGTCCACATATTTTCATGTCGAATATTATTAACATTTTAAACTTTTTTGTTGCATTTTAACTAATTCTAATGAAAACGGGTTTTTGCAACGAAACAAAACTACGGTAAATTGTTTTACCTATTTTTCTCGACATTTAAGCGACAGTTGCACGTCACCGTGGTCACGAGCGGACTTAGACTGAGTCCGCTTGTGACCACAATGACGCAGCGCATTGTGGACTCTCGGATTCGACAGGAGTGTACAATCTCGGAGTGTCAGTATGGTTTTCGACCGGGTTGCGGAACCATGGACCCCGTATTTGCCTTCGGAACGCTCATGGAGGGATGTGTCTGTGTCCCTCGTGAGAGGATCGGCTGGGCGCTGCGGCCCAAGGCCGTTCTCGAAGTCTTCATTGACATTATCCGGGACATGTACCACGATTCCAGTTCCATAGTTAGGACTGCGGTTGGTGACACGCTTCCCTTCCCTATCACCGTTGGAGTACACCAAGGGTCCGTGCTTAGCCCGTTTCTGTTCAGCGTAATATTAGACGTTCTGTCAAACAGCATCCGAGACCACCACGAGCAGCCACCCTGGTTGCTTATGTATGCTGATGATATTGCGCTAGCAGATTCGACAGGGGGACGGCTGGTAGAACGGGTGAATAAGTGGAGGAATTCACTTGAAAACGGCGGTCTGAAACTCAGGCCCGTATTCTAGAATCATACTAAAGCATTGATCTTTACTTGCGTAGAGATTTGAAAACGTAAGTTCATACAAAAACGTCACTCAGATCTATACTCAAGTACAGATTTTGTTTCAGAATACGGACCTTAATGTGGCGAAGACAGTACATGGCCTGCAACACCACAGATCCGTAGTCTGTCCGCATAGGCGATACCTGGGATCTGTGTTAAGCGCGTCCGGGGACATCGACAGCGATGTCAGAGCCCGAATTTCCGCGGCTTGGGCTAAATGGCGTGAGGTGACTGGTGTCATTTGTGACCCCAAAATGCCGATCAAGCTGAAGGGGCAGGTCTATAAAACCATCATTAGGCCTGTCCTTTTATATGGCAGTGAAACATGGCCGTTACTACTACGACACAAGCAGGAGCTGCGCGTCACGGAAATGAAGATGCTGCGGTGGATGTGTGGAGTCTCACGTAAAGATCGCGTGCGGAACACTCACATCCACGGCAGCCTTCGTGTTCAACAAGCTGCAGGAGTGCCGCCTTCCTTGGTATGGTCATGTCTCACGGAGATCGGCAAACTACGTGGGCAACAAATGTCTAGCCATGCTGCCCCCGCCAGGTACCGGTAGAAGAGGTCAACCCAAGAAGCGGTGGCTCGACGTCGTCAAGGGTGACATGCGTGCCAACAGACTCAACACTAAGGATGCACAAGACCGCACGAAGTGGGCCAAGAAAATAAGAAACACAGACTGTGGAACCCCACACACTGATGATGATGATTTAAAATTCTTTGAAGTAACTATTCTGCTGATTGATTATTATGAAATAATAATACGAGAAACAATTTCTGTGAAAAAAATCTATGTAACCTTTTATTATAAAACAACGTACAACACTGACGCTATTGGCTTTGGGAGATACGAGGTGCATTCAATAAGTACCTAGCCTCATCGCCAGAGGGCGCTGTAGTTTCAAAAGAGTTTTACCACAGTGTAGCACATTCTTTTTTAATTCTTTATTCAAATTTTCATTCCAATCCCTTCATTTGTTTTAATTTGACAACTTATGGAAGCGAACGTGTCGATCGGTTTTACAAAAATGGAAAAAGAGCAATATCGTTCGGTGATTCGATTCATATTTTTGGAAGGGAAAACGCGCATCGAAATCAAAGAGCGCTTGGATGCTGTGTACGGTGACTCTTCTCCATCGATGGCCACCGTCAAGAATTGGTTCAACGAGTTTGCACGTGGCCGTACGTCGGTTTTTGATGAACCACGTCCAGGTGCACCGAACTGCTACGGAGGAAAACATTAAAAAAATCCATGATCTCGTATTGGCAGATCGCCGATTGAAGGTTCGGGAGCTAGCTGAGACTGTAGCCATTTCAGAAGGAACAGGAACAGGAACATCATATTCTTCACGAGGAACTCGGCATGAGAAAGCTGTCGGCGCGATGGGTGCCGCGTTTACTCACACCGGAAAACAAGCGCAACCGTGAGACCACATCGGAGACGTGTTTGGCGCTGTTTAAGCGGAATCCAGCTGAGTTTTTGCGTCGTTTTGTGACCGTCGATGAAACCTGGATCCACTGGTACACACCAGAGACCAAGGAGCAATCAAAACAATGGATCCAGACCGGGGAACGTGCTCCAAAGAAGGCGAAAACTGTAAAATCGGCCGGAAAAGTTATGGCCACCGTTTTCTGGGATTCACAAGGTGTGATCTACATCGATTACCTCGAGAAGGGTAAAACAATTACAGAGCTCTACTATGCCGATTTATTGGGCCGATTCGACGCCGAATTAAAGAAAAAACGACCCCATCTGGCGAAGAAAAAAGTGCTGTTTCACCACGACAACGCACCGGTTCACACGTCTGCCGTTGCCATGGCCAAATTGGTCGAATTACGCTACGAATTGCTGCCCCATCCACCGTATTCTCCAGATTTGACCCCTTGTGACTTCTTTCTGTTTCCTAATCTGAAAAAATCACTCGCCGGGAATAGATATGGATCAAATGAAGAGGTCATCGCCGCCACGGAGGCCTATTTTGCAGAGTTTGACAAAAACTATTTTTCGGACGGATTAAAAAAGTTGGAGCATCGCTGGGCTAAGTGTATCGAACTAAAAGGAGACTATGTTGAAAAATAAATTGCCACTATTCCAAAATTTTCGTTTACTTTTTGTAGGCTAAGTATTTAGTGAATGACCCTCGTAGACGCAAAGATCTGACGTAGCTTACCGAATGCTTCACACTGGGTCATTCATAACTCTAAAGCAGGTAGGTAGTTTACCATATCGGTCCACTTGACGAGCGCCACCTCGTCGGGGCTGGCGGCCTGGTACTCGCACAGCTGCTGCTGCGGCACTGCGCCGCCGCAGCTCTCCGACACTACTGAAGACGCCATGTCTGTTGAACAACTCATAAGATAAGGAATAGTAATCACATCAAAAACATCTAAAATGTTGCCAAGAAGAGACCATATGGCTCGCACTGTCAAAAGTTATCGGATCTCATGTGAACCAAACCCTTATTTCCAACTTAGTCAAAACATGGAGCTAGCTTGTACTTCGGTACTGTCACATGAGCGTAAGGTGGCCAAAACCCAAAAAATTGAGAATAAAACTGTTTAATGTCAAATGAAAGTGTTCTTTGTTGACGACATTAAATGTCTGTAACGAAATGAGTAAATAATTGTCGTTTACAAACAAATTACTTACATTTATCCATTTTAATCAATCTGGTAGTTTGCCATTCTTCTTTGCACTTTAAAAACACACCCAATATACTAAGACAGTCCCCTCACCACCCTACATACATACCGGACTGCTCATCATCTGCGCGCTCTCCAACGTCATACACCGGCGTGACGTTGTGGCACAGCGCCAGCGCCAGCACGCACTGCCACACCTGCCGCGGGGAGGGGGGGAGCGCCTCACCCCCCACGCCGGTGGGGGAGGTGGGGAGGGAGGCTGCGTCGTTGGTTATGTATTGCGTTAGGAGAGCTTCCACCTAGAAGCGACCGTTATTTTTAAATGACGAAAACTATCAGCTACTTTCGAAAATAGTGTAATCATTCTGCTTTGCATGTAATTCAAGAAGAATATTAATGTTATGACATGAATACACTGTAGTTTTCAAATATTATGCCAGTTGATGAATGTATGAGTGAATAACATCAATTTATGTCCTAGGCGGGGTAATCAAGACGACTTGCGGCGTTTTAGTCATGATCACTACCGAACTGAACCGAACATCAATTGCAAAAGATAAATTTGGTCTTACTGGCCGCATTATCAGTTTTTTTATGTAACATACCTCATGGAAATGATCATTGTCAAACAGCGCGTTCCCCAAGTGCAATTTCTGGAAAACCATCTCGTTCTTAGTCAGGGTGCCCGTCTTGTCGGCTAGCAAGTACTGTATCCGGCCGAGTTCCTCGGGGATGGTGGTGGAACGAACTACCGTGCCTTCGATCTTCTTGTCGCGCTGGATCGTCCAGGAGTAGAATGCTTTGCCCATCTCCAGATTTACTCGTAAGCTATATAAATAAAACAAATCATCGGCTTTATTTTCGAAAATTTAATTATTTTGGCAACATAGCTTTGCATGATGACTATAGTTTCTCATTCATTAATGTTTCTGAATTCTGGCGGGGGGGCCTAGTGCTGGTGGCAGGTGGAACCACCGGGAAGCTAAGAGGGCTCAGGCATGGCAGTGCGGTGGACTTCCCACCCACCCATTGCCTGCCGTCGGGCGTGGTGGTGGTATGGTGCCTACCACTGCCCGTCTGAAGGAGCACCCACGGGCGCAGCGCCTTAGGGCGCGAGGTGGGGGCCGCGGTGCACAACCGTTTGGAGGGGGTCAGTGATCCGCGGCTGCCCCCCCCTGTGCACTGCAGCTCGGCGGGGCCGCACTGCCAGATGCGGCAGCAGATCCACCTTTTAGGTGGATCGTGGTTGCGGACCTAGTAGGGTCCCCGCGTACGGTGGGAGAAAGGGGGCTTGAGTACGGGTGTGCTTTTGCCCGCAATGCACGGCTCTCACCGCGACGGCGGAAGTACCTGTGTGCTCCAGGTACTTCCGTGGCCTGCCCCCTTCATTGGGAGGTCGGCTGAAGGGGGCCCCAATACGGGGAAACACTGGCGGCGGGGCGTTACGAAACTTTTTAGGGACCCCGCCTCGCCGCTGAAGTGTTGAGGTCGAGTACCGTGGGGTTTCAGTCGGTAGAAGTCCGACATAAACTCGTCGTTCTCCTGAGCGGCCAAGTATCCATGAGGATTTCCCCACGATAATAAAAAAAAAGAAAAAAAGGAAGTGAAATAAAAATTTGGGCTAGTTAAATAATTATTGTTTGGGCAGCAACATTATCAATTGGGCAGTAATTGGTGAAGATAGAAAATCTAAAGTCATTCTTAACAAAGTTAAAGTAAATAGCCACTGGACAACCATTACTGTTTGTTGTTACAATTGAGCACAGTGGTCCCAAAAAAAACAAGAAAAACAATTTTACCTTCACAGAGGCAATACTTTATTTATTGTCTTATGCTAGTGTTTTACTAGATCTAATGGATTCTGAAGCAAAAATAGCCATCTTTATCACGAACATATTAGGAATCTGCTGGCGCTGCGCTATATGCATGCGCAGACTAGAAACTTACCTAATGGGGATGATGTAAGAGAATAGCAGCACGAATCTGAAGAAGAACCCGAACCAGGGTCCGTTGAAGCCCTTCAGCACGATCAGCAGCACAGATATGAAGAGTGTGGCCACAAACAGAACCTTCGTGAGGTTGTTCACTTGCAGGTCCAGCCGGCCGACCTTCGAGCGCGGGGTGGCGTTGTTCATCACACTGCGGGTCTCGCTTCCTGTCGAAACCAATTTGCTTTTACTCGTAATACTGTTTGTGTCTATTTACTATGGGTGGAGATTTTTGAAAGTGTCCCGGTAGAATAGCTTCCACTTTATTTTAAGGGAATAAAGTTCAAAAGTCTAAAAATATTTATATATATGTCGTGTGTGTGGTCGTTATGTAAAATGTACCTAACAATGCAAGCTACTCAACCAAGTGTTTTGATTATCGAACATACATTGCACTCTTTCATCAATTAAGTGCAAGTTTTTAAAGTATATCGCTCGCGTAACTGTCACATAATTGTGTACCTGTGCGGTTGTCACGTACGAGTAGGTACCTGTGTAAATGATAAGTCCCGTAGCTTGCCCGGAGGCCACAACGCAGCCACTCCAAAGCGTGTTTTCTATGTCCAAAGAGTCACTTTCCTCTTCGTCCATTCGTGTACAAGTGCCGATGAAAGAATGTATATCTTTTTCCGGCTTCTCCACCCAGATCTTAGCGTTGATGTCGAGTAGATGTGCGTCGGTGGGTAGCTTTTGAGTTGATGGCAGTGGTATTCTGCAAGTTAGGTTAGGTATGATCAAAACCATTTACGAGTTTTCTCTAAATCAATAAGTATATTTTATTAACTTTATTTTGAAAAAAATGGCATAAAGATTTATTAGATGTTCAGAGATATTTTACACTTTCAATATCTTTAGTTCACTAAGTACATAGTACAAGACTATGGGTGGCAGAGGCGAATACACATAATCCATTTTAGTATTGTGAATGTGAAGGTCTGTCTATTTAGACGTTTTTTTGCCTGGACCGCAAAACCAAATTTCACAGGGATATGATACCTTTAGAAAGGACAATTAAGCTACATTTTGTCGTGAAAAAACCCTTAGCGGTGTAGGTGAAAGCGTATACGCGGAAGATATCGCAAGCACAAGCTAGTTTTAAATAAGGAGGTACGAGTACCTACTTAAATGGATAATAGCACAGCAACGTGAATGGCAGTATGTTCATCACACATACATTTAATAATGTCTGTTCTGTGTTCCTTAAGATATATCTATCCCCAGCTAGACATGTGGCTTTCGCAAATAGGATCGCCATCAACCGAACGTACAATGCAATAACATGAAGTCAGAAAAAAAAAGTGTATTAGTGTCTTTCATAGTATAAGTTATGAGATGACTGAACTGTTATTGTTGTTAAAATAATTCGGTTTTCATTATGAGGAAAGTTCCATTTATGACAACCTAGTACTTTAATTGGCTAGCTTGATATTATGACGAGACTTTGAAATGTGAAAATCAAAAAATTACTAAAATAAAGTAAACTTCAAAAATATGAATCCATGTATTATTTACAACAATGTAATAAGATTTAAAGTTGCAGTTATTTGCACAAACCATAATTATGTACAACTGATACAAAATTATGAAAACATTCATTCACATTTCTGTTATCTATAACGGTAATTACACAAGCTAAGCGTGACTAATGTTAGAATAATTAACTAAACAATAATAAATAGCTGAACTGATAACCCTATTTCCCAACAAACATTTTTTATTTGTCATTAAAGCCATCAGAAGCCAAAGGCGACATAGTCTTTGAAGAGAAAACAAATTATACACACACTACCTTAATTTCCAATCAATTTCTCCGTCTAATTGGTCAGTCCTTATAAAAACAGTCCCCATCGTTTCATTAGTTCTAAGCAGTATCATATCTGCCGGTACTCTTTGTCCTTTATGCAGCATCACAATATCCCCTACTCGGAGTGCTGAAGCTGCCACTTGCTCTGTCACAAATGGTCTGTACCCATCTTCAGAACAGTCTAGAACTATGCGCTCATAACGCTGCCGATTAACTTCTTTGTCTCTCCTAGGGGAAAGAAATATCTTCAATACTAAATAATTATTTTAACAATAAGCAAGGAAAGTAAAAATATGATTGACACAGCAATTCTCAGTTCATTATCATAGCACATTCTTCCAGTCTGAACCAATTTTAACAACATAGATTCACAATACTAGTAAAAAAAATGGTAAGAGACTAGAAAAATCAAACCTTGGTCCTATGGTTCGAGCTGGTCATGAACCCCCGCAATCCGTAGAACCAAGGTATGAGTTTTTTTATCTTTCGATGTATTTATTTATTTATTTATTTATTTATTGCTTTCTCGTATGTAATATAAAGGTCTTAAAAGTAATAATAGTAACAATACGGACTCTGTCGGGCACAGCAAAAGTAGGTGAGAGAAGGACTTACAAATATTATAAATGAGCCATCATCTACAAAGAGGAGAGGCTATTCTGCAGTATGATATAATATTTATTTATGAGCAGTTTTCATTCATTCAGTATGTAATAGTAAAAAGAATCATATTTTATTTCCAGTCTTTAAAGGATTCTTCTAACGTATAATAGCATGTAATGTAGTTGTGCAATGATTCATCATCACCATCATCATCATCATCATCATGATTGACTCATCCAGTTTCTGCCCGCAACCTTTCGCAAGTCATCACCCCACCTGGCCGGAGGGCGCACTACGTTTGTGAAATGATTAAAAAATCGAAATTTTTAGGTTTGCGGTTAAGGGTTGTTAGTTAAATACAAATGGTGTGCCACATAATTGGGCATGTTTTTATGTATTTATAGGCAGTGAAACAAAACATAATTTATTATATACAGGAAATAACCATGGTTTTTGGTCACCATTGACAGGCCTGTGTCACTTCACAGTTTAGGTACACTCGGCCGCGTGGCCCCTCTCTGGGGTATATAACAGTAGGTCGCCGCTCGGCTCGCACACGCGTTATTTAATGTTTTGTTTCTGATCAGTTACAACTGTAACTTGTAATTATAGTAATTATTAGAATAATCATGACTACTACTAATACTAAACGATGTTATATTAATTACAGTAATACTTTTTTAAGGGTTAACAATTAAATCAGCGAGTTGTGACCCTGCGGTCTGACACATAAATTGGTTACGTTCAGCGGTGCACAGTGGAATTTGAACACTTGTGCTACGCGATAAGTTTCGATTCCGCGTGCAAGCTACCTAAACATGGCCTTAGTCGATAGCACGGACAAATTATAACTGAATAGTGTGACACAAACCTTTAAGATAATAGAAGACTTTTTAACATGTCCCCGTTTCTTGAGAGAACCTTCTGTACGGAGTACTATTACCTAATCAGTGCCATTGATTATTATTGATCAAACAGCAAAATTATAGATTAGGTAGCAACATTTTGAGATATTGTTCGGATTTAAAAGTTCACAAAATTTATTATTATATTTATAGTTTTATTTCTTTGTCGGAGACTATAAACTGACCAATCTTCGATTTGCCGACGACATTGTCCTATTTGCAGATACGTCCGCAGAACTAGAAAAAATGCTTGAAGAAATGAGCATGGCAAGCCCTGAAGTTGGACTAACAATGAATATAGGTTAAAAACTCAACTTATGACCAATAGCACAAAAAGTAAGGTAGTGGTAGATGGGCAGACAATACAATACGTGGATGAGTACATTTACTTGGGCCAGATAGTTTCCTTCGAAAACAGGCAAGACAGAAAAATCGAGCGCCGCATCGACAATGCCTGGAAGAGCTTCTGGTCCATGAAAGCGTATTTGAAGGGCGACCTTCCTCTTTCTCTGAAACGCAAACTTGTTTGACGTTTGTATTCTGCCTATCCTAACTTACGGTGCACAAACGTGGTCAATGACCGAAAATCAGAAGTCCAAACTCAAGGTTTGCCAACGAGCTATGGAGAGGAGTATCCTTCGATTAAAAAGGATCGACAAGGTACGAAACTCCACCATTCGCTCTAGAACTGGAGTTGCAGATGTAGGCAAAAAGACAGTCAAACTAAAGTGGGACTGGGCAGGTCATGTGTGCAGAATGGGCGAAGAAAGGTGGGCCAGGATCGTCACCCAGTGGCAATATTGTCAAAGAGGTCGACCAAGAAAAAGATGGCCGGACAATCTGGATAAGTACTTACAGGAATGGCAGATCTTAGCTGATGATAGGGATCACTGGAGGGATTTGGGGGAGGCCTTTGCTCAGCAGTGGGACAATACAGGCTAAGTTAAAAAAAAAAAATGTACTTATTTAACAACCTTTGTGAATTTAAACATCTCAAGTAACAACAACAGACTAAACATTACATTATTATTTTTTTATGACTGTAAAGTGACATATATGATAAATTTATAAATGATCAATTAATTTACCTATATCTTCTAAAGTCATCCACAGCTTCTCGGAATAAAGTCACAGCCAGTACAAAACAAAGTGGTCCCCAGTAAGTGTAGAGATATCCAATACGGATGCTCGGGATAAACTGGCTGACGGCCATCACGAGGAAATACATGTTGAGGAAGAAGCGGAACTGCTCAAACAGAACCAGAGGCAGGAATGTAATGATGTTGTATTTCTGAAATTAATAATAATCAAGTATTAGCAATAGCTTACCTCTGTGCCCTTCATGCTATTGTATTTTATTTACCTACAGTATTTTGATCATACATTGTGTGATAAAAACAAAAATAATGTGTAATAGGAATTCAATTTTCTATTGTAAAACAAAAATAGCTTTTAAAAATAGGTAGATAAAGAACTTCCACTTATCAAATTAAAGTTCAAATTAATCAATTTGGGTCAAATACTCACTTGGTTACAGACATAATTTTGGGGAAATATCTCTTCAGGGAGCTCTCCTAAATAAACAACTCTGGAATTTAGTTCTTTCTTCTGGAATCTCGAGTACAGCAACCTTCAAAATAATATCAGATAATTCAGTGATGAATAAATTTGTATTAGACAAACAAAGAATTATGTTTATGAATGCAGATTGATACCTTGACCATAAGGATTTCTTTTTTGGTCTGGTGATAAGCGGTGTAGTTTCCATAATTTAAGTCTGCAGCTTTGTCACCAATACACAATATATACACATGATACAAAATAAGAACAGAAAAGTCATAAAATAATAAATTCACGTAATCACTAATCAGAAGAAAGTTTATAAACACGACCACATACGACATATACGAACCAAACCAAAATACGAACAACGAAACGAAACTATTTTTTTCTATTTGACTGACTTTGACAGTGACAGCAAAAACATAGCCAAGGCCTCATTCGGCCGCGTGTTCTAAGGGTTCTGTGCTAATTTAGAAATGATTAGCTTCTTCAACAATATAGCTTAGCTTATGAGCCACCTAAAGAAAATAAATAAATAAGGTTCAGAAATCTATTCCGAAATTACTGAGTTATATTTGAAAAAAATAGGGGGAACCGGCTTGATACCGTATCGTATATATTTTTTGGAAATGGAAATAATATGTGTGTGGTTTGTAAAAACCCTGACTCTTTTATTTTTTATATCCGGATTGGAATTATATTAAAGTCGCTGTTTTATTAACTTTATTGCATTGAAATTAGGTTAATAAATTCGATGTTTGACATAATTCTAAGGCCCCAGGTAGCTACACAATAAAGGGCGATGCGTCTTATTCTCCTATTATGTACAAGAGTGTGCAGTGATGTTTTAAGAAAAGAAATTGGATAATGCCTCTAATGTCTATTACGGACATTCAATACTTTTTTTGGAAAATAAATTATTCTTATTCTTAAAACGTTATTTACTTGTTTTTCCAGATTTCTTATAATTCGAAGTTTATTGGCTGAGATATAAACATATGAATCAACCGTTTTCTTTTCGAAATTTTTCTTCTACGGAATTCTTGCTAACTATGGAGAAAAACCATAGACCATAGACCTAATTGTAGAGTGGTACTAACCGATAAACCGATATTAATTAAGGTTGGCTTACACTATCACCAAGACAAGATTATTCCTCTTGCAGTGCTTACAGTCGTCATAATCCTATAGGCCCGTTTTGACACCTGTCATTGCAGCGTAACTAGGGATGTGAGTGAACTCCACCGTCGGTAACCTTACAGTGTTTTCAGAACAAGCAAAATCAGCGTAAATGAGCATTATTTCTACTTTATCACTAGAGAGCGCTGTTTCGCATTCGCACACCAAAACCTATAATCAGTTATTTATTACAAGAAACTTCAAGAAATATTCTCGATACTTGAATATAATTCAGAGTTAAACTTCTATTTTGTTATTTGTAGTAAATCTGTTACTGTTTTTGAAATAAATTCAAATAAAATATATGTAAAATTATTTTCTGTCAGCCATTTTATAACTTGACGGTAACAAACAAACAACATCATCCGTTTGTTTCCTCGACGCGAAAGTGCGACTAATTTTCAAGGTGAACTATCACTATCGAAACTATCGCTATCGCAATAACACTATTTCGAATCGAACCCGTGCTTAAAAAGCATGTGTGTTCAATCCTTTGCTTTGAGCACGGTCATTTAGTAGCAGCTTAAAAAAAGCATGCTAATAAAAAGCAAGTGTGTCAGTAGATGAGCGTGCTCGTTTGTACAAATGAGCATGTGTAACTGTAGCTTGAGTCTCCCATACCTAATCTACTATAGAGCAGTACAGTGTAGCTATGATTATCTTTATAAATGACATAGTTCGGCAAGTAAACGCTTAGTGTCGCTTTAATCGCAAACCGGGACTGACATCTATGGACCAGTCTATTTAATGTTCTCTATGGGTAACCTGATTACCTTACCGATTCCAGGACAGGCATGCTGTAGATTTATGTCTTAGGGTCTCATTTTACCAAAAATAAGTTATAAATATTTAATAAGGTCTACAACAAGATAAGACCCATGGACGTAATGATGCGTTAACTACGTAAATGGTCGGTAAGTTGATGTACCTATCCATAGTGTTAATGATTTCTTAACTCACATTCAGCATGATGTTAATATTTCAGCAGAATAGTCGGTGTTTAATAAGTTAAATTGATATTTTTGTTCAGGAGCGATTGGTACCGGTGAACGAACTTTCCGATTTTAGGAAAGAGTTTGTTCCATCACTAAGGACTAAGAATGTAACTGTCTTTGAGACGTTTCGAAATGATTAAAGTATCATATTTCTTTGGAATGGCGTGATAATATAAATAAACGAAAATATTTTTGGACATATCACTTACCGCGCCCTTCAATTATGTGTTAATTTCAACGCAAAAACTGAATAATTGTTTTTTAATTATTTGGAGTTTTTTGATTATTGCCGAGTTATATTCTACGGTCTTTGCTATTGTTCAAACGGTTTTTGCCGTTTGTAGATATTTGGCATTACTCGCCGCATTATTATTGCTTGGTTGATAATTAAGTTACAGTTAATATTACTCATTATTTGCGACACGATTGGTGTGGTGCGCTGTAGCACGGTTTCCCGCCTCGATTTCCGTAGTGTTCCGGGTTCAATATTTGGTCGGGTCAATTCAGAAAACTATCTTTTCTAAATTGGCTCAGGTCAGGGTGTTCTGGGAGACGTCCCTGGCGTGTTTCCAGTGTGGTACTTCGTCACACAAGGATATTTATCCTTACTTCTAGACCATGTCAAGTGGTGTGTGTCACACTTGTCACTTGTCTGGCGCTTTACATATTTTATTTAACCAAAACCGGTTTTGTCATTTTACACCGGATTTATCCATTTTAAATTACAAGTATGGTAACTTGGCAACACTAAAAGTAGGTAAATAAATATGGCGGCCATACCTATGGGTGTGTGAAGTCGAAGTGTATTATATAAAATAAAGCGAAAAAAATATAAATGATGTGGTTGCCTTTTTAAAAATTGTGCATTGGTTAAAAATCGTGTAAAATTGTGTAAACGTGTTCGTGTCACATGACCAATTAAATCAATGATGACTGAGTGTGTTGACAAGACGGGGAGTTGAGGCTTCGTTGCGTCGGTTCTCCTCAGTCCTCTCCCTCATCTGCATCTAAAGTAAGCTTAGTTCATAAATTAATTTGTAATTTTACGCTTCGAAATGATGGTTAGCACGGAGTATATTGTTTATTATTGAAGTTGGTGCAAGGCGTATTGTTGTTTTAATTAAATTTGCAATGCTCTTAGTCGATTCTAACGCGCTACGACCGGCGGAGGAGGCAGTGCGTCTGTCTCACTCGTAGCGACCGGGCACACCTCCGTTGACCTATTTTCTGGTTATTGCATTGGAGCTAACTATTTATGTCTAAGGGTGTAAACTAGGGCGCCACCGGTTTTTGCAATAATTATTTTGTGAATGAAATAATAATCCTAGTGCTCAGAATGTCTCCCATTGTAGTGTGTGACTTCATAATCATCTAGTGTTCTAGTGGATCTAAGTGCAGGCCTGAAGTTTATGCAGTGAGGGAGTTAGTGTATTGCCTGTTAATGTCTGAATCAGGTAAGAGGTCCTTGAGCATTAGCAGATCAGTCAACTTAGAAGAATTTGTGTTATGCTTAGGAATTTTCAAATAAACAAGGTCTTTTGTCCTCAACATAAAAATAAATGTGGAAATAATAATAAATATTGCTGGGCTATGTAATGTTTTTGCAAAAATTGTTTAGGCACTGCAGAACACCCTTTGCTGCCCATCTTAGATGTTGGATCACACCCCCAGCTGTGTAATAAAATGAGAACAGCAGTTGACAATAAATTAAATTACCTACCCAGTACCAATCAATCATTTGATTTCAATATGGGTTCTGGTATTTTCAAATTCTCTTTCTTTAGTTTTTGATATTCTTCATAACATTTTCAAGTAAAGAAGCCAGGGGTAACTTTAAACTTATTTTTTTACTATGTTAAATCAATTAATTCTCCTTGTGTTATTGGAAATGTGCCTTTTATGAAAATGCCTAAAGATAGTAAAGTCATGTCTATTGTTTTTCTCAGGTTTCTAACTAACTGTATTGCAATTTCATTTGTTTTTATTATAAGGGTGCTCGCCCACGTCCGATAATCGGTGACCGATTTTTGTAGGAGAAAAATAGAACGTACTGATAGCAATGGAGCAACGCACACGTCCAACAAAAAGTAGGTCAGAAATAATATGAAATACAAAATCGGCCCGATTATCGGTCCGACAAAAAATCTGACGTGGGTGTGCACCCTAAAGATCAGTTGAATTGTTTGCTCTAAGGATTTTTTTTTTAAGAAACATAATAATTATTTTATATCCTTGTTAGAAAACGAAATGTTTAAGTGTTCTTTTACAATCCTAATTATGTTCATTTAAATTTTCTGTGCGGCACTTTAAAAGAATACTTTCCACAGCCCAATATCTTCCCATGGGTGTTGTAAGAGGCGACTAAGGGTTTTTGGCAGCAGACCAACTGCTCTCCAGGTGGGAGACTTATGTCGGCCGGTTGTTGTTACCACCATGCAGTTGTGTAAAACCCGCCAAGTGATTCTGACCTATCTCGGTCAGGTCGCGTTCCGGGATCAGCACTGCATTAACCAGGGGGACTGTGAACGTGGCAATTGTTGGATCAGTGGGAGCACTAGCGGTGGGATTGTGTGTGTAGTGTGTTTCGGCCCGCCGGCCAGGGAGACCCGTAGAAACGGTGGTGCCGCTGGCCGCCCGCAGCATAGTACAGGGGCCCAAAAGGGGTTAACCACCTCTGGAGGCTGCCCCACCAGGTCGCGCATAATCTCGGAGTGGTTCGTCGTGCCGGGTGGTGCCCGGTTCCGGTGGGGCCCGGCGACCACACCTGGGGGGGGTACGGGGACCCTTCCGTCCGGCGGACCGGCCTACACTATTCCACACGATTAATACCAATGCAGGGCACCACGCTTTGTCCCATCCACTCCCCTCCCATCCTCCAACTTCTATGGCAGTCAGAAGCATGAAAAAACGGCCAACAGCGGCATCCCCATCCCCCACCAACACGCTATTTGAGGTGGAGTTCGCTAACATCCGCGGACTCCATGCAAACCTCAACGCCGGCCATCAACACCTTGAGACGGCGAGGCCTGCGATGCTCTTTTTGACGGAAACTCAGATAGGCCGCCCTGCCGATACGTCATACCTGCACTACCCCGGCTATGAGTTGGAAGAGTCCTTCCAACCTAAAGCCGGTGTATGTCTATTAGTCAGGGCGGACGGCTGCTGTAGCCGTCTCCGCTGCCTAGAAGACCCATCCTTCTCCACCCTCTGGGTGCACGTTGGCTTGGGCTCCACAAGCCGGGTCTATGCGTGCATATACCGCTCCCACAAAGGCGACGCCGAGACAACTCGACTCTTCGAACATCTGAGTCAGGCCGCAGACAACGCTCAGGCGCAGTTCCTAAGTGCCGAAATGGTGTTTTTGGGAGACTTCAATGCCCACCATGAGTCCTGGTTAGGCTCATCAAAAACAGACCATAATGGCCGAACTGCCCATGCGTTTGCTCTCACGCAAGACCTGACGCAACTGGTACACCAGCCCACCCGGGTACCAGATATTGTCGATCATACACCCTCCTTATTAGACCTTCTGCTGACGAGTCACCCAGCCAGGTATAAAGTGTCGGTTGGTGCTCCATTGGGCTCCTCCAATCACTGTCTGGTTGGCGCAACAGTGCCTTGTGCAGCTCCCCCACAACCTGTGCTAGCAAAACTGGTCCCTGGTTCAATCGCGAGTGTGCCGCAGCTGTTGAAGAAAAACAGGCGGCGTACCGTGCTTGGTCTAGGGTCCAGGCACTCAATGATCATTCAAACCTGGCCTCCCTGAAAGCAGCCTTTAATAAAGCCACCAAGGCCACGAAGAGGGCTTACATTAGAGCAGACGCCCAGCGAATTGCACGTGTTGGCCAAGAACTCATCACGCACTCTACGGGTAGCCGCCCCTACTGGCGACTGGCTAAACACGTGCAATCTAACTTCTGCGTGCCTTCGCTGCCCCCACTGAGATTCCCTGATGGATCGTTGGCTCATCAGCCGCAAGAGAAAGCCGATTTACTGGCTAACCTCTTTGCCGCAAACTCTTGCATCGATGACTGCGGTGCTGCGCCGCCTGAAATTCCACATTGCGGCTCCACAATGCCTGATATTCGTAGTTTGCAGTGTGATGTTCGTGCCGAACTGCAGTCACTCGATATCAGGAAAGCCAGTTGCCCTGATGGATTCCAGCTGTGGTGCTGAAGAAATGTGCAGCGGAGTTGTCTCCAGTGTTCACTAGCCTGTATTGCCTCTCCTACAATTCGGGTCTTGTGCCGCTGTCTTGGAGGGAGGCGAACGTTTAACCAGTTCCCAAAAAAGGGGACCGGTCTGACCCTGCCAATTACCGTCCAATAGCCGTAACCTCAGTTTTGAGCGGATCATAAACACGCAGCTCATCCGCTACCTAGAGGATCACTCTCTCATTCACGACCGTCAGTACGGCTTCCGACCAAAACGGTCTACGGGTGATCTTCTAGCGTACGTAACACACATCTGGGGGGAGGCTATGGACCAGCATGGGGAATCTTTGGCCGTCAGCCTTGACATTGCCAAAGCTTTCGACCGTGTATGGCATCGTTCGCTTCTTTCCAAGCTTCCGGCATACGGTCTGCCACCTCGCCTATGCGACTGGGTCGCCGGATTTCTGGAGGGACGTAGAATTCGTGTCCTTTGCGATGGTCGAAAATCACGTTTTCTCCAGATTAATGCCGGGGTGCCGCAGGGCTCCGTCTTGTCGCCGACATTGTTTCTTCTGCATATCAATGACATGTTATCTCTCTCTTGGTATTCATTGCTACGCGGATGATAGCACGGTCCACGCGCGTTATTTCGAGCGCCCTGGGGCAAAGCTGTTGGATGCCCTGTTGGACCGCATTTCAGAATGGGTTGCATGCAATCTTGTCGAGTTCAATGCCAAGAAAACGCAGGTGTGTGCAGCAAAGGCGTCGCCGTTCCTTTCCCATCCCACTCTTCAGAGCACCCCGCTACCGAATAAGGATAGCCTAAACATCCTTGGCATGGATGTTCGTAGCAACCTAAACCAACGGGACTACATTGAGAGCGTCATTAGAACTGCATCCCGTAAACTCGGAGTCCTGAACAGAGTGCGACAATTCTTCACGCCTGAGCAGCTCTGTCTCTTGTATAAGACACAAGTTCGCTCGTGTGTGGAATACTGCTCTCATCTCTGGGACGGTTCCGCTAAGTACCTACTCGAAGCTCTTTACAGGTTGCAGCGGCGTGCTATCCGTATTATTGGAAACCCAGAGGCAACTTTAATCCTTGAGCCTCTCCAATTGCGTAGAGACATTGCCAGGCTAAGTGTTCTCTATCGCTTCTACAATGGGGAATGCTCTGACGAGTTATTCCAGCTTATCCCACCCTCACCCTTCCACTCCCGTACCACGCGTGCTGGACTACGGCGTCACCCACACACAATGCAACATTTGTTGGCCCGAACTAAAAGGTTCTGTGACTCGTTTCTTTGTCGTACTATCCAGACGTGGAACGCTCTTCCAGCACATGTGTTTCCTTCCTCATATAGTCCCGCGGCGTGAAAAGGCATTTCTGCAGGCCTTCAAGGTGAGGATGGTCGGCCCAGTGATTCGTTTCAATGACTGGGCTTGTCAACCTCATATCTGGACCTTACGACCGCTTTCCATCAGGTGGAGTGAGGTCATCTTGACGGGCAATATAAAAAAAAATGGTTTGTTGAGCCTTCAAGTTTCATACCAGCCCATGACATATTAATATAATGTAAAAATGCTTTGCAACTTATGTACATTTGGTGTGTGTACCCATAGGATATTATACAGCAATATGACTAATGCCTCTATCAAATTTTTTTTATGAAGTTATAATACAGATGATCATCAAAAGACTAAACAAAAGGCATACTTAGTACTGATGTAGTAACTTTGTGAGTAAAAATTCGATATTTTCAATTGTATTCAATTTTAAGGTCACCATATTCATTAGTCAAACAGTCAGTATTTCTTGTATGAAAACCATAAAATTAAAGTCAATTAGAAAAATCAAATTTTCACTAACATAGTTACTACATCACTTACTGACATGTCATATCGTTTTTGTAAGTCTCTTGAAAATCAACCGGTATTTTTCTTCTGTACATCTCCGTTTTCATTGCACACAGGAAGCAGAAAACAAAAAAGCAATAAATGCCTCAAATAGTATCGACAATGAAATTAACTGATGTGGGCAAGAATATTGGATTGAGACGAAGCCAAAAGACCACAGTATGATGGACTCAGACCTGCCACCGGGTAGCTGCAACTCTACTGGGCATCTGTCCACTATTGGTTATCACACAATGCCTGGTAAGATTCCTTAAAGTTATTCTATGTTATATTTTATGATTCCCGGTATAAGGTTGATATTAGTTAGTACTTTGTATGTTTTCAAATCTCTGACAATTCAATCAAGCTATATGTTTATACAGAAATATGAAAGGACCTCTGCCCAGCAGTGGGACATTATGGGTTAAAAAAAATAATCTTCTGTCCAATTAAGAATACTTAAAAAATACCTCAAGTCTATTAATACAAAGGCTATTAATTTTATATTATTACTAGCTTTCTGCCCGCGGCTTCACTCGCGTTATCGTTATATATTATGCCCAAATTACATAAAATCTTTATAAATTATATGATGCCCATGAGTGATTCTGATGTGTAAGCTGTATTACTGTAAAGTTTCATCCAAATCTGGATGGATGGAAACTACTGAATAGTAGTTTTTGCGTGAAAGTGTAACAAACATCCTCACAAACTTTGGCATTTATAATATTAGTAAGATGTACCTTTGACCAAGTGTTTTTAACTGTTGGACACAGCTTAAAGGACTTCTCAAAATGGACAGCCGTATGTTACTATTATCTTAATTATACAATATCATCATGATGTGAATTTATTAGTCAGTTTAATCTATTGTAAGAAAAAGTATTTTGCTAAAAACATGCTGCATTAATAGAAAGCATCTCATCTTGCATTTGTATTTATATTTGTTATTGCAGAACTTTTATGCTAATAAGGTGTTAATTTTCAGTTCAACTCAATGTAAACCAATTAACTAATGCTATTTCTACAATTTCATTGCTTAGTTCAAAATAACCATTCAAGTAATGGTATGCGTTTTTTTCTAAATATTGTACTCATTATTCGTTATCGTTTTCTAATTAGTTACGGCTGCTATATCATTTTATCTATGACTATAGTTCTGCTATTTAAGTTGTGGCTAGACCTTGGCTATTTAATTTCAGTGTTCTAACTCATCATTAGGCTTGTCAGTCAATCGTGTGCTATTTTAAGAGTAAGAAAACTTCCCGCCATCATTCGTTCGTAAGACGTGAACACCAATTAATCAATGAGCGATGACAATACACTGCCGCCAGCCAATGTCTCGATGTTCCACGCGCGTTTGGCGTGTGCTTAGATTTCTCTGCACTGAAGACAGCTCGATGTCAAATGCAAAATTGCGCTGACTGTGGGTTTGGGAAGACATGCATGTACAAACGTATGGCACCGCATGTCCTCAGGACGCATTCTTGAGAGGCCCTAGCTGCCTACTATAGAAACTATCTACATCACTGCTGATGTGAAATTGGCTACAGAAGTCTGTCACTTTATGCACAGCCCTGGCAAAGTGATGCACTATTTACCTGACGGAAATTCGGGTGCCTGAATACACTGTGGTTATCTTGTTTCTTGTGGTTCCTGGCAATTATTGTCAGTTTGCCCCAACACACAATCAAAGTTAGCAAACAGTAAAATAATTTTAACTTTTTCAGTTTCGCATTAGAGCGCAATACGATGGGTAAAAGAAAACCAAAGCCTTAAGAAGTACGGTCCAAAGCATAAGATCTCTCCAACCGACACCAGTGTGTAACAGATCTCACTAATCTCCCACCCTACATGATATTATACACCTCGACGACACGATTGGCTTAGTGCGCTGTAGTACGGTTTTCTCGCCTTAACTTGTGTGGTGGTGTGTGGGTTCGATTCCCTGTCGGGTAAATTCAGGAAACGAACTTTACTAAATTGGTTTAGTCTGGTTGCGCTGGGAGACCCTCCTAATAAATCCTTGCCTGGTAGCTCGTTATAACAGGATTTTTATCCTCACTTAGAGTCTATGACAATCGGACATTATTTATTTCTTGCCCAATAACTCTTTCGTCGTTTCCCAGGCCGGATGCACCATTCGGCGAGCACCCCCGCCGGGGTGGACGGCGCGGGGGGCGGGTCCCGGACGCCGCCCGCGACGCCCAAGAAGGGCGGCAAGATGCTCGCGGTCAGAGTGCAGATGTTGGACGACAGCATATCCATGTTCCAGATACAGGTACGTGATAATGATAGGTTAGTTCTCGATGCAGTTTTCCACTTGGCAACAACACTTTGTTGTCAAATTAAAATCAAAGCAACCCGGAAGGCTCGCCACCTACCACGTTCTAGAACACTGGGCGAAAAATAGGTTTCTGAGTGTTTGTTCGTTTGGGATTATGCATGTGTAGTAGTGCGCATTTCAAGCCTAAATGATGGTCAATAGTAGCTGCACATGTATACACCACATTTAGGTCTCAATCTATTGTTTTTCAACGTTCACAGCATTTATTGGTCCTTCGCTGATAAGATATTTCGTGTGTGCCTAAGGAGACGCGGCCTGATGCCATTTTTATTCAGTTCTATCTGTATTTCTGACGCTTCAAAAAGTGAATAGCTACCTACTTGCTTTTTTCTTCCTCAATAAGTGAAAATTCAATGACGATGCATAATACGGGATTGAAATCACATCATCATAGTCAACGAACCTTAGAAGCGTAATCAATCATCAGCTTCCTATCTATTTAACTATCGTTATCTTTCCATCTGTATTACTGGCACTGCTTACCAGATCTGTCTTGCTGGTCAGGGGGCATCTTTTTAGCCCAATAGCATTTGAAATAAAAAAGCTATAATATGACGTTGTAAGAGATTACCAGTGTTATATTCGCGGATTTCCACAATCTCCTAGGATATCTAGCGTGTTGGACTGATACACAATGACTTGAAAAGAAGATATCTTGAGACGTTATTCGTCAACCCTAGATTCAAGGGTGTAATCACGACGTCGCACGCACCTGTTGATGGTTATTGTCTTTAACGTACTCTTGAAGATCTCCATCTCGTGAATACGAAACAAGTACTGAATGGTTTTACACGAACTTTGAACAGGAATTATATGATATTGCGTTGGATTTTATTTTTTGTAACGAAAATATTTTGTCGATTTTTATGCTGTTTGATACAAAGGAGAATATATCTTTAGTAACATCATGGTGGCCGTGGTAAGGGCGCTCAGTCTGATCTGAAATGACCACAATGTTTGTCTGTCCATTTTTGCAGACTGTCATTCCACGCTAAAGACATTGCAATCGGTTTTGACTTTACTGATCTTTGTCTCCTAGATGTAGTATTTGCATAATAAAGCTAACTAGTAGCCTCGTGTTAATTACGGGTCTTAGGTACAACACCTATACGGTTTTTAAGAAATCAGGACACTGACAACCATGTACCTTGCAAAAATCGGGAATAAACTAAGTACCTAATTTCAATAATATGAGTGCCGTGAACTTCATGTGTATGTGTGTAGATTACACTTTCTGTCAAGCAATTTAAATGTCAGGACTGCATCGGCGAAGTTGCTTAGAGAACCGAATAGCCGTTTTAAATACGGCTGGGTAATACCGAGAAGTGGCGGAATGGCTAGACTCTGGCAATTATCGCGCGGCTTGTTGCATGCTAAAGGGCAGATAATCGCGTTAGAACCGTTACAAAGAGTACAAGGCAAACGAAAAGCCGCTGTCCTGTTGCCTTGTAAATAAACAGTTAGAGTGGTACACTGCAGATATAAGAAGAGCTCTTATTTTACAAGGCGTGCCGGTATACGTTTGAGTGTAACTGTAGATTGACAATATTATTTGATTTATTTAAATATATCGGCAGACGATTCCTCACAATTTGAATAGGAACATAATAATATAAAGTTTTATCCAATAATACGTCATTATCATTGGCAACCATGAGTCGTCCATTGGAAAGACCTTCCCCTATAGATTTCCAAAGTGACCCGTTGAAGGCAGTTCGGAATCCTGCTACCTTTTCGAAGTCGTCTTGCTAAGACGTGTTGAAAGCAAAAACTTTTGTTTTTGCTTTCAACACGTACATATTTTCTCTGGGGATAAAATCTGTCTAAGGGTGTTTTTAACGAGGTGCGGTATTTCTACTCTTCGGGGGGAGGGGCAATCCCGCGTGCGTGATAAATCACGCACCTTGTTAAAAAATACCCTAGGGCGCAGAATGCCCAAGTGCTAGCAAAATGTCCCAAGAACGAAATGTCAAGTCGCATAAATATGACATCATCAAGAAGCCACTACAAATGGTCAATTTTCTGTTACACACTTTATACAACCACCAATTGTTAATTCTATTTGCACTCACGGCAGTCGCTCCATCTCATCTGTTTGTCTGTCCTATTAGTATTCTCATTCGGCCCAAGGTTCCTAACTGAAACAGTCAAATTAGCTGGGGTAGTTTGTTATTCAGTGTTATAATAACGTTAGCGCATGTTAGATGAGTAGAAAATAGCAGTTAGTAAAGGTCATATCATTGTCATTAGTCGATAGGTACCCGTGATGGATGACTGATGATGAGTCACTCTTACACGAATCTTTAGAAATTTATGATTTGGTACATTTTTATGAAGACCTTAAAAAAACGTGCCTAAAAAAATGACATTATATTTTTAATATGCATCCATAGCTTATAAAATAGGGAAATTTCAATTCAATACTTCAGTTTCTAAATTTCTGGGCTGGGCTTTAGTTGCTATGCAAGGCCGTCTTGACATATTCAAAACGAAACTTTTTTGAGATTCATTCACAAGTTTATCAATAACAATCTGGAAGAAAAAATAGTAGCCAGCTCGGATCACATCGGAAGCAAAATATAACGCAAACAGTACGTTAATGGCCTTTTAAAAGACCATAATGTTTACTTCGGCGTCATTATTCCGTCGCCCATTTATCACTCGCAAAAGGCCGACGAACGACCGACCACCGCCTGGGGTCGCTTCGAATTTGCAACTCACTAATTGGATCATCGAACGGCTAATTTCAACTTTGTTCGTTAACTTAAGCGACATCAACATCCAGGATGTTAGCGTTCAAGTTTCATTAGTTTTCTCGTGACAAGTATTGTTAAATACATAATGCATGACATACCCTGAATTTGCGATGAGTATTATACAATGTAACCCGTTCGTAATGTAACAAACTTTAAGGCTAACTAGGATTAAATTCATCGACCAAAAACATAAAAAAGAACCCGCAACTTATTAATGTAAATTGTTCATATATTCTTCTTTTAATTTTGTTTAATAACTGGTAATTTGTCATTGTAAGTTCTAGAGCTATAATTATTTTTTGTTAAATAGGTACTTAAATTATTATGCTTTAACTGAAACTAAAATGACTACCAATACCTTCTTAGTAATATGCTTCTTGGTACTAAGAAGGTTTGGTAGTCAAATTGAAAGAAGAATATTTACATTGTAATTTACGGGCTCTTATTTTATGTTTTTTGTCGATGATTTTAATCCTTGTGTTGGAAACTGGCTGGCGGCGTAGCCTCCATGGTAGGCCTAGTTGCAAATTTGTATTTAGAGTCCTTTTATATTTGATATGACATTTTCTTGATTGATGTTTTTGATAAGTTTGGCAGTCTTGTTTTTGGTTTCGCTGAAATATACAGTTTAAAGTGCTCCCGAGTTTTCATCATCAGTTAGTCTCCATATCCTCACACTCTTTATCATCATACACATACAGTCCACCATCAGGTAGGTATGATCCTCAACACCTTGTTTACAGCCAAAGTTTGTTAAAAAGTTGATTTGAGAAAAAACAAGTTTTCTGTTTTATAAAAAAACTATTTTTTTTAGGAAGTATGTTCCTAAAAAAAATTGTTTTTTTGTGATTTAGCTTTGTTCACGGTTATTCACAATGTAAAATCATTTGTAGCATTTTAGCTTTTTTTGTTGTTTTTAGAGTAAAAAAAATGTTTTAAGATTTAGGGCAATCAAAATAGAACTTTAAAAAAAAAAAATACTATGGAAGAAAATTGTTGGTGTTTTTTTTTTTTACGTATGTTTTTTTTCTCAAATAAAGAAGATATTGGTAGCCATTCGATTTTCAAATTGAAGCATATTAATTCAAATAAGTATTTAACAAAAAATAATCATAGCCCTAGAACATACTATTACAAAATTACAAGTGATTCAAACAAATTGCAAAGAGTTTGACAAAAAAAAAATATTTTATGTTTTTTGTTGATGAATTTAATTCTAGTTTAGCCTTAAAGTTTTTTAAGTTTCTGAAAGACGTAAGTTCAAAAGCCTTTATTTGATTTTCTAGCATTTTGCAATGCTTTATTTTCCATCGAAAGATAGAGCATTACTCGCCCGGATTGCGGGTTCGAGTCTTACTCGAGTCACGGGACCAATGTTTGAATTTTTCTAGTTTCTATTTCCATACTTTCTAAATCTTTCTCTATCTGACCCTTGATGCAAATCGCGAAGAGGTCCATATCCGGCCCTGTTTACACCCTTGAGAGCCTTCCTTTAGCTTGATGCTTCATTGTTATTGTCCATTCTTCCTGCATTGGCCAACTTCTCTGGCGTGCGGTTAAACAATAAGTCATCCGTCTTTTGTATCTAGCCCAGTCTATAGATAACGCCATTATTTTCTCACATTATATCCGCATTTTAAAGTTTCATCTTTGACTGTTGCGATTTTTTTTTGCAAAGTGGCAATTATACGGTCTTAGGGGACAACCGCATCCTTTCAAACATGATAGGCTAAAGATCGTCAATCTAGAACGGTCATTCTTTGGGCTTGTACATCATGCCTATATTATTTCAAGAGTTGCTAGTGAATTCCAAATTGATCACACTAAAATAGTTCATTTGACATGCTATTTACGTCATGGCGTTTGACCGTTCTAGCAAATAGGTATGTGTCGTTCGCATGTGATTCCAAATAAAATGTATCAGCATACAATTCATCATTAAGAATATAATTTATGTTTTAAAGATGAATTTACACGTGGGAAGGTAGAATTAGGACCTCTCAAACCCACATGTGTCACGACATGACGTTGATGGCAACAACTGGTTAAAGATATTCGTATTTGTAGTCAAACGCTTGAAACGCAAATTACATAATTTCGTGTGAAACGAAGCCAAAGTGCGTTCAGTCTTAAATATTTAACTAGCATTCATTTTGGCGCAGTTTAGGACGCTTCTCTGTTTCGCCTTTCTGCCGTTTTTTTCCACTTTTTTCTCTTGTGTGATTCTGTTTACAATCAAACTTACCATCACTATTGAGTACCTATTGCATAGTAATAGCATATTATATTCTAAACGCTCACAAGGTCCAGCCATGGGAATGACTGAAGGTGAGAGGACGGAGGTATTAACGTAATTATAAAAAACTAGCTTTCCGCCCGCGGCTTCGCCCGCGTGAACTTCATTTTTCTTTCCCGCTTTTCTGTTGAAATTTTTCCTGAATTTTCTTTGCTATGAACCTCACGGAGCCCGAGACCTTTCCAACGAATGCAAAACCGTGGAAATCGGTTCGTGCGTTCTGAAGTTATAGCGTCAGGAAGGAAAACCCGACTTATTTTTATATAATAGATAAGTACAACTTTACACTAAAGGGGTAATTGTAATGCCCGGAAAAGCGAAAGAGGCACAATTACACAGGTTATTTTACAGGGTTTATTGATAGCTGACACAAGGTGCGTTTAAAATAGTAATACCAATTTAAATACTAGTCGTCGGGATCCAAACCAATGAAATATACAAATTGCACTAATATGTACGAGTAAACACTAAACTACAATCATCAGATTTTGATTCATGTTGTTGGCATAATGTTAGCATAAAGTCGTTGCATAATTAGCAAATGTTATGAATAATCCATGTATATTCTCGCCTTGTTATGTCTGCTTTGATAGGCTACAATGATGTTTGTCATTTCCATATGGTATGAATTGCAGAAGTGATATTAAAGTGCTTCCTCACCCGGACCATTCGCCTGTACTGTAATGTTGTTACCATTCAAGATTTGATTCCGAGCATAGTCTTTAATTCTGCCTCACTCACTGAAGATCATTTGGTTCTAATGTAACCGAGGATTTATAAGGAGTGATCCAATTGAAGCTTCCGAACTTTAGTTTAAAAAAACACACAACGCGCAATTATTTTTCAGTTTTTTTATTCACTGATGTAATGTTAGTGTTTTACATGCATTGTGAAAAATGACCACAGTAAAACTTCCGCCTGTGGACATTCTGCAGGAAGTAATTCGTTCGAAGTACAAAAGCCGGTTTTGCAAAATTCAGGAGTTATCTTGGCACGTTTGATGTTATTTCTCGGGTTTTAACTGTGCAGGTAAAACACTAAATATAACATGAAAAAATAAAACAAAAAAAAAATGCACGTTCTGTGTTTTTTTTATTTCAGTTCGGAAGCTTCAGCCTTTATTTGAATGAGTCGAGCAGTTGTTTTGACTGGTCACTAAACCTCGAAAAACGTTCATTAATATACGTGGTGCGCACAAATTGTAACACTCATTGTAATAAAATTTGTAATGCTCGGTTATCCGCACTAACTAGTGGAACGCCCGAGTCTGTACGTCAACCGTGATGTTACCTCACGTAAACTATGATAGTTAACTACAACACCCTTTTGTGATCTTTAGTTCCATTACTATTCACTAATGGCGCTTTACAGTAACTCCATACGAATACTTAACTACAGACGCTATAGCGACTACCGTCGACATAAACTTATGATAGGAGTTTACTAGGGGGCTAGCCAAGAGCAACACGCCACGACGATTTCTACAATAGAAATCGTTCAAATGTATGGGGATGACATGAGCTGTCACTGGCTCTTATGTCAGTATGTACGCTACATTACAGATTACAGGCTAATGCTCCCGTGAGGGATCAGCTTTATAAGCGGGACCATTCTGTCTGCGGGTTTCGTAACATTCATAACTGCATCGGGCATTTGGAATCGAATCGCTTTTCCCCTTTGTGCATTCTATTACTGTTCCGATCGGAATTCCGCGCTATTGAGACTACTGATAGCTTGCTCTGCGAAATTGTGTTACGGAAAATGCATTTCTAATATCACAATGTCGGCGAAACAGATGCCATCTTTCTTTACGAGCCATTGGTATTGCAAGTAATCTGCTTATTATGCAGGAAATACGCAGAGATACGGGTTTCGTAACATTCATAGCTGCATCGGACATTTGGAATCGACTCTACTTACATTCTTTGGGATACTGTTACCATCGGAAGTCCGCGCTATTGAGACTACTGATAGCTTGCTCTGCAAAATTGTGTTACAGAAAATGCATTTAAAATATCACAATGTCGGCGAAACAGATGCCATCTTTCTTTACGAGCCATTGGTAGTGTAAGTAATCTGTTTATTATGCACGAGATACGCAAAATTTATGGTATTGCACAAAAAAGATAAAACAGAGCTGAAATATGTCACTAATTCGTTGTTATTCCGCAGAAACCTTTTGAATAAATCCGGCCTACTGTAAGAATTTCTGATTATCCCAGCTCATTACTCTGTTCCTCTCACAGATCAATGCAGCATTTTTTTTATTTGTTCATTTCAGCGAGTCCATATTTTATCTCATGTCTTAAAGATTCTCGAAAACCCCTCCTACAACTAATACGGGGCGTCTGCCCCCTTGAGACCTTCGCTGTTCGGCTGTTCATTAATTTCAATCAGTGCCTTACACGGGCCTGTCTACGTTGTCTTTGTTCAACCGTTGTTAAGTAAACCCCAAAATACTCGTACCATATAAGCAGTACGGGACCGTTTGTCCAAGTTTCTTGATAAGATAACGTGACAAGAGCAGTTGAGTTATGTCTTGAACATTTTTTAAATAATCTTGTTTCTTTTTATGAGTAAGCTAACGAAATTAGTGCATATTTTATGAGCATCTTTGTATAGTGAGGCATTCCGTGCTTGCTGTCTTTGTATAAGGTTTAAAATAAAATTCCTTTTACGATAATGTTTAGTAACATTTGCAGTGTATGCGACCTTTGTCTCACTGGTTAACAAATAGGAAGAAAATTTCATTTTGTATATCCAGGTTCTATCGTTTCTGCTTTTAATTGTTCTAATAGAATTTGCTCAGTTGTAGTAATTTTTAGTAATTAATCTTGTACTTCGCCAATAACTAAATCAGGGTTGTGAGATTACCAATTTCCTGTCGATAGTTACCGAGGTTGAATAACTTGCATCAGTAGCAGATTATTTGGTTCGACCGTTTTCTGAGAATGTACTAGCTCTTTTGCCAGGGACTTTGTGTCCGTGGACTATTTTTTTCTTACAACAAAAGGTGATGTTTTTACCGCAGTATTTGCATTTTCAATTTGTTATTTACAGCAGCGAAGCAAACCTTTTGAGTTGTGTACAGGTTTAGTGGTTTACATTTTCATAGAAACTGCCAGGTTTTAACCAACCGTCTTAAAAATAAATACCTATCTCTATATCAAAATGTCATCAATATAATAATATTTGTTCATCAGTTTAGGTGCGTAAACGGAACAAAAAGACAGATTTGCCTTCGCATTTATAATATTATAGTTAGGATAATTGAGAATCGGGTTTTATATATGAAAATCCCTGTAAGCATTTCAAAAGCGTTCACTAACGGTCTCGTACGTTTCAATATAATACTGAATTGCAATTCATGCCGCCTCACGGTTTTCAATCATTCTTGGGACGTCGCCGTTTTGCAAGATTATATTTTCGATCTATGATCTATTACACTTAACTAAGAGCTCGTATGTTGTAAGTAAGATGTGTAAATCTGTATAGGGATTTTAAGTAACAAAATTTTTGTTTTAATTTTCGGCCACATTCAAGCTGTTCCTTGGTGTGCGAGTTTATGCGAGAAAAAACTAAAAATAACAGTCAGAGAAGAAGAAAATTTCTGGTTGAGGCGCAAAGGGTCGCAGTTTAATTCCTACCGTAGGTACGTGTCTGCCTAAGAAATAAATATTTCTGTTTCGTCTTCTAGTTTGTCTTAATTTCGTTGTTTCCTTTTTTATAACAAAATGGAAAGTTTTCAGTTTTTTTCTGATTCTCAAGTGAGACGACGAGAATCAGAAAAAAAATAAGTTGAGGGTTAATTTTAATTTATTTTATTTATTAATATCTCACTCCTAAGAATTTGGATAGTGGATATACCATTTTACTTCGAGAGGTAGGTACTTCAAAAATCTCGCATTGAGATAACGTTGTCTGTCGGACGATCGTCTTGATAAACCGTGTGGCGTGCATAGGATGTTATCAAAGGTTGCCCGGCCATCGAAACTCAACAGCTTGTCGAAGGGATGTTTTAGAATTGATTGACTAGGTCAAAATGCAGCAAAATCAATCATTCCAAAATGTAGGTATGGGATAAGGATCACCTCAGGGAACTTCCCTTTCCAACGATAATTATTTATTTTATTTGTTCTTTACTGCACATGAACTAAAGTACAAATGGCGGACTTACTGCTTATAGGCATTCTCTACCAGTCAACCACACGGTTAGACAGAAATATAACAGGCGTTGCGAAAATTAATAGTTCGGAGTTAAGTAAAGTAAAATGAGTAAGTTATTATTATAAGGCATTGGTAAATTACAAATTGCCAGGATATTTTTAACAAATTCAAATCACTGTAGGTAGCAATGGCATTCGCTGCCTATAAATCACTGTGAAAATAGCAAAAAACTTTTTTATACTTTTATGTCATCCGTTCCAACTGTGCGCTAAAAAGGCTGCACCATTATATAAAAGTTACAAAAAGTGTAACAAATGAGACCCATCTAGCAAAGCAGCTCGGAGCACTCCTGGCGCGACGCCAGAGTTCATCAGGAAAAAGCCTTAGCCGGTCAGTTTTGATTGGCTGAAGGACGCGATTGTTCTTGCTCCCCTCCTCCTAACGATTTGCCCACTAACAGTAAAGTTGAACTGTAGTGGGTACCTACTCGAATACCGCAGACCGCGCTCTTTATGTTAATTCCCTGATTTCGTTATCAACTTGGCCGTCTAGTTTTCGATACGCTCCGCTTTAGTTTTGAAGAACTTTCGGATGTTATCGGTACAAGCGTAATAAAAGCTTATCTTTATTGTAGAGCTCGTGAAATTCTAGGGGCTTTCGAGGAGGTATTCCTTGATCTTCTGGATGAGTACGCGTTAGTGATGCTAATATAGGTTTAGTTCGTATTATGTACTGAATGGTGGTCTTGATAGAGGTAGTTGAGAGTCCATCCAATCTAATCTAATGCGTTCTGACCTGCTCGTGGCCGTATGTACCTCTTCTATATTTATCTATAATGGCCTCAGCCCCCTAAGTGACTGAGGTAGACACAATCTGTGCCGTGACGTAAATAGTTCGTCAGTCCTCTGTTTGCACTTTGTAACCTCTTTGTTTATTTTCCGTTAAGTGTGCACCTTTGACGTCACGTAGAAAAGTGCCATAAATAACTAAAAGTAAATATGGAAGCCTACCCCAATTGACTGCCCCAACGGATACTTCAAATTGAAGACATCCTTATTATAAAATAGAAGTACGGTAGATAGTTAAGTTTTTACAAAATACCTAAATTTCTGCTACCGGTAAACGTGCAGCGTTCTTCAGCTAATGTTGGCAGTGTTACGCTCAGGTTGTCGTTATTTGTACTGGAGCTGTAGCGTCCTACACAGTGCTTATCTGCATATAAATACAAAATACATGCTAAAGGGCCTAAAGCCAAAAGTAATTCCTCAATAAGGACCCCTTGAGATAAGTTAACTCACGTCTTTGAATAGTGCCGTTCCGGGTAATGTGTAATGGAACTGTTATCATGGTTGTATTTTTCGTAACCTTATCGTAATGGGTGGCTAAAGAGTTTATCTGTCTGAGTATCTATCTTTTCACGGAGTCAGGTGTGACTCATGTATCAGCTGCAGTTTAGGAAAAGTCGCACCTTTTCTAGCTTCTACTAAAATAGTCACTTTTTAGATAGATAGACATATTCTTTATTGTAGAAAAAAGACTAAAAGAGAACCTTAAAGAATCAAATCAAATCAAAATGAAGTACTAAATTTTAAAACAATGCACGATTGAGCCGGCCCACCGCTAATAGCAATCTCTTCCAGACCTCTACCCGGTTGCCCGTAAGAAAAATGGTAAAAGAGAGGTAAGTTTGTGCATAAATACAATAGAGAAACTATTTAGAAGGAGAAATATGTAAATGTTAGAGTTTGAATTTTAACCTTTTATAACAAGGATCCGGGGTATCCAATATACTAGGCGCCGTAGCAACCGTGCCATCGACGATGGTATCTTTTCAGCCTATAGCAGTCCACTGCTGGACATAAGCCTCCGCGCCACAAAGCCCGATCTCCAGTTTTTGCAATCTAGTCACTACCAGCCACTTTCTTTAGGTCGTCGGTCCAACGTGCCGGTGAACGTCCAACACTACGCTTGCCGAGTCGTGGTCTCCACTGGAGTACCCGTATACTCCACCGACCATCGGTTCTGCGACAGATGTGACCAGCCCACTGCCACTTCAGTTTGCTACACTTCTGGACTACGTCAGTCACTCTGGTTCTTAGCCGGATTATCTCGTTCCGGACCTTGTCGCTTAACGAGATTCCTAGCATGCACCTTTCCATAGCTCTGCGTGACGTGTAATCGGTGGGCTAGTTTCACTGCCAGGTTCCACGTCTCGGCTCCGTATGTCATTACCGGTAGGACGCACTGATCAAACACCTTGGTCTTCAGGCATTGTGGCAAGGGTGACTCGAAGATACTCAACTTTCCAAATGCTGCCCACCCATAAAAATGCTGCCTATCGATGATGGTGTTAAAGATTATAGTAATGCTCCAGAATCTTTGTTATAAATAATTGTTTTTAAATTCGCTTGTTATGCCGACGATTCTATTCGAAAAGAGTCTGTGATATATTTGAGATCCTAGAAGTGGTTCGCGACAGCAAAAAGGTTAAAAAGAAATCCTAAGCTGTGTTGAAAAATTCGTGCTCTTGCTAAATCTACACTTATACTCTTAGCTCTGAGCAATCATCAGGGCATTCATTACAGCTAACGTTTGCAACCAAATGGTTCTCAATACAGTTTGCATAGTGTGAATCGTATGTAAATGCCCACGCTTTTCGCCTTTTTTGTACTAGCTGTCCGTTAGCGGCTTCGCCCGCGCGTATTCTCTTTAAAATATAGCCTTAAAAATATACCTACATGAATTATTAGTGAAATAATTTTTAAAATCAATCCATTAGTTTCCGAGCCTATTCAATACAAACAAACAATCAATCAAATCTTTCCTCTTTATTATATAGGTAGATGTAAGTGAATTTCTGATTTTTAGTTACTACACAAAGATAGGAATTAGAAAAAATTTACGATCGAATGCGATCCCGCTTGAGTCCCTACCTAGAATCAGGTTGAATGTTTTTAGTTTCTATCGTTGTGTAGTATATATGTATATTTGTATCAGTGCAGTGTAATTAATGAGCGATAATTTGTTCCGTAGCGCCACAGCATCACTTCTGCTTAGTATCATTTGTTCATTCTTCCGCATTTTATTCAAATACATCATCATGTTAAAAGCAAGTTATGTCATGGGCCTGAGAAGATTGAAATATTAAAGAGAGACTGGGCAAGTCCAATGGCTAAGTGGAACTAGGCGCTGACAGGTGCTAGGACTTCCCCCCCGAAACAGTTTCGCGGTTCTTAAAATAGGTTTACGAACGGTGGCTTTTTGTGAGGAATTGAACGCCCGCAGGTGATTCCCTAGAAGTTTAGCCCATGTGGGTCCGGCATGATCACACCTTCGGACATGAGATATGTGCATCTATGACATATAATAATCATTATAAAAACAGTTCAAAAATAAATATTGCAAAAATCATAATTATAGCTTTGTAAATATGAGTGCGCCTAATGGTTACCTTATAAGGTTAGGTGTCTAGGGACAATCATCTAGCTCCATAAAGTCGGCCTACGTTCGTTAAATTGGTGGACGGATCATTCTGTTCGTTCATTTTAAACGATGAGTTACATTCAGTTATTATTTTGGACATGATGTAATATTTGCAAACCACCACTTAAAGAGTTTTTTTGTAATATTTAGCAAGCTTTTTGTCGACAGCTAAGTAGTCATGTGCAATGCAAAGTAGTTTACTTGAACACAGGTGATTTTACAATTTGGTACTATTAAGTACTTAGATGTAATAGACTGCTAATATGTGAAAAATTGATCAATGCTTATCACTGTTTATTCTGCAGATGGTATTTTTATATAATGCACCCTTGGCAGTCTAAGTAGTAAAACTGTCGCCAATGGGTTTATAGCAGGGAACCAAAAAATCAGGCTGACATTAAAATCATTTATAAATAACTCAGTTACATAATTGCATTTTCACTGAGATATATCACCAACTTAGTATGCCATTTGTTTTTATAGTATAACAATCATCCCATGTTCCTGTTTGTTTTTCAACCCGACTGTAACAAATATGAATAGCAATAAATACGCATTACGTGAACGTATAAAGGACAGCAATCACGGGCAGATTACCGCTATGATCTGCTGTGACCTGTGACCTCTAGCTAACAAGAGGCGCAGCGATCCGAGGGGAATTATGTGAGGATCGCTTCTAACGTAACGTTTCATTCGCAATCGGAATGATCTGTAACAACGTTCCTATGCTGGAGGTGAGCACTCATGAAGCCTGAAATACACATAGCCAGAAGCCTATCAAATGGTGTAAAATGTTGGACCCGTCAAGGTCCTGCAGATTTTATACTATTTGATTGGCTGCTGCTGTCCCGTGACTACAGGACCATAGCAACCGTTGCGTCGCGTATGATCGCCGGGCAGCCTACTATTACGTAGTATACGTATAGTTAAAATTAATTACTGTGGCATTCGTATCCCCGTTTCCTATCATAAATAAATAATAATAAATATCTAGGACAATTCACACCAAGATCATCTGACCCCAAACTAAGCTGAGCTTGTAATATGGGCGTTAGAGACTGATAAACATACTTAAATATTTCTAAATACATACTTAAATAGATAATAACACCCAGACACACAACAAATACAAATTAATGTTCGTCACACAAATATTTGTCATGGGTGGGGATCGAACCCACGAATCATAGTATCGAGCTTGTGGACGTCTCGCTTTTCGTTATTCAGCAGGATCGAAAGTGCCCTATCGGAGGCCGTAGCCAAGAGGACACGCTACCATAGTTCCTAGATGACGTTTTTTTAAATGTGTAATGTGTGGTAATGAAATGACATTAGATGAAATTGTGGCTAAACGAGTGATAATGTCTGCAAACGTTCAGCTTGATACCAAACGAAAGAGCGATGGGATATGGAGACACGCACGATATTCCACGGCGATTTTATGTGGTTTTTCACATGTATTTTTCTTCATAGAAACGTTTCAGGTGGTCTCTGGTTTGAAACTACCTCGTTTTACAAAAGAAGCGCTCAACGAGCTGTGTGCAAGGGGAACCGATTAACTAACCATGGTATGAGTGGAAATCAATCAGTGCAGTAATAATGCGTGAGAGAATTCATTTTCTTAATCTTAATACAAATTCTTCTTATATCTGACATTCAATGTAAAATATATTGTAATTATGTACTAAGAGAGAAATAAATCTAATATAATCTAATCTAATCTAATGTATGACATGACATCAATATTGTATTGCGGTTCCTTCTCTGCTGCTCGGTTAACCCTCTCACGTGTTTCTCGAACGAAATAGTACTCGGTGGGGATCACAATTGGAATTGGATTTTATCTTGAGGCAATGCTGCGAAAATTACGAAATTTTGGGAGTCTTCGAAAGACCTAAAACTTTAGAATTTGTATTTATACTTATTATTTTTTTATTTATTTAATCTTTAATGCACAAAATAGTACAAAAGGCGGACTTAATGCTAAAAGCATTCTCTACCAGTCAACCATTGGGCGGGACAGAAATGTTGTTGGCGGTGCTAGTATCTGGGTTTGAGAAGAAAAGAAAAGAAACAAAGATATAAAAAAAGACAATAAATAACCTTTAACTTACTAAAAATACCTAATACCTAATCAATAAATAAATAAATAATACAACAAACAATAATATATATATTCATATATATAAATACACATACTCACTATTTATTAAGATTTTTGAACAATGTGATATGACTTGTTTTGATGCTGGGGATTACTTAATCTATTCGTATTGTAGGTTTTATTATCTCTAAAGATCCACACTATCTCGTGTTCGAAGTAAAGTCCCTTGAATGCAGTTAAAGATTGTACTATACATATACTTGTACTATACTTATACCTATTATCCAGGGTATTTCGTAGAACAAAAGAATATTCACTTATTATCTTAGCCACTAGTACTTGGTGCAATCCCTATCTACTCAGTTTCCAGTTTTTGGCTCGATTCTAAAGATATATTACGTGGTTGACCTATTTGCGAAGTCAGTGCCCTGTGCAGGCTCGATTTTTGCTCGCGTTTACATAATAGACATTACGTCACCGTTCTGGTCCGATGGAAACTCTTTGTTTACCGAGCGGTGCTCACTGTTGACATGCTACACAGAGTGGTTGTCAGTATCATGCACGTATGTTAACGTTTTCAAATAGACTGGTCGAAGACTTCATTGGTACTTTAATTACAGCCCTCTTCAGAGTTTGTTAGTGAACCAACCGTATCTGATTTCGTTACATGCGCTAATGCACTTAAGACTCCGTGTCGTCTTTACCCCTCATCAATTTAAGGTTAGATTCACACAAACCGGTGCAATCTAAGCGAAATATGTATTACTAGCTTCTGCCCGCGACTTCGTCCACGTGGAATAATATATAGCCTACAGCCTTCCTCGATAAATGTGTTATCTAACACTGGTTTTTTTAAAAATCTGTAGTTCCTGAGATTAGCGCGTTCAGGCAAACAAGCAAACAAACTCTTCAGCTTTATAATATTAGTGTTAGTAAAGATAAGATGTTGGTTTATATAAGTGAAGCATAAGCACATGGAATAAAGTCAAAATTTGTTAGAAATTTCTTACATTCGAAACTGCATACAGTATTTCATTCTTACAAATTTTGACTGTTATCTCTGTAAAGAAGCTCCAACTTTCTTTAGCACTTGTAAATATGTTATGACGCTCGCTGTTGGGCCAGAGTGGAGTGCTTCTAATTAGTTTAATGTCTTTGAATTTAAGCTTGACGATGGCAAGGAAATGTTTTCCATTCAAAAAGATCTAAAAATAAAAGTGAAGATGACTCGGCGTGACGTACTCTTTGGTTCTGCAATATATATTTCCTTTATAAAACAGCCAATGTACCTACATCGCATTGGCTGTGAAAAAGTGCGCCGGCTACTGAGCAATGAAGATATAAAGTTACAAATGTACTGAAATTCTATACCGGTATTACCTTACGTCTGTATTTTTGCTTTGCACCAAATGTCGTTTTCCCTATTTGTTTGTACGCTAGTGAAATGAGTAAGTAGCGTTATTCTAGGGACGTCTTTTCCACAAAATTTTACAATACTCATGGTATTACCTCGGCGTAGTTGCGAAGCCCCGCAAATGTGGCTTTTTACAACAACTGGCAAACTAAACTACTTTTATTCGTTCTCTCACATTTTGATGTGGCTATGAAGTGTATTTTTCACTAAGGGCATCATCTCTAAGGTTTTACCTCTTTAGATAAAAGATGCAAAAAGTTATAGGAGTGAATCATTGCCATCAGCCATTTCAAAAAGGTGTTCCAAAAGTTTATTTTAAATGTGGAAACTTAATGGCGTGTTCCTCTTCGCTACGCCTTTTAGCATGAGGCAGAACGGTAAACCTCTGTTTCATTCGGGACCAAGAGTGGTTTTCACGCTATCTAGGGACTGCCATGCACGCGATCTGGAGCGTGGAATGTTAAGTAACTTTAGTGAGCACCTTAGTAGTGCGAGAATGTATTGCGATCACACAGCTACAGTAATAGAAGCAGTAATGGAGCCGTACGGTTGCAAATGTAAATGACTTTGAATTAGATCACCTGTGAACGAACATATTTCAATGCACATAGTTAGGGTTGTCTCAAAATTAGAGTGTTGGACAAAAGCTAGAGGTGTACCAATAGACACAAACCGCGAAAAAATGCGTGAGTGGTTTCCCGTGAGGAAGAATAAATAGGCTGTCTCATTCCCACGCTCATCCACAGACCTTTCCCTCCGTGATTGACAATGAAGTTCGCCGATATGCCCAAACTGTAGCAGCCGGTCTCGATGCGTCTGTTTCGCTTGTTCTTCCCATTAAATCTTATCTGGGGTCACAAAGTAATTACTTCGATAAGATTTTAATCAAAAATAGCAAAAATATTTAAAAAGGGCAAAAAGCGTGGCCAGAAAATTTCTCAAGGCAAAGCTGGTGCCTTTGCAACAAGCAATTATTAACAGAATACCTGTTTTACTCATAATACTGTACTCTTCTTTTTTACTGCCCATTCGTGACTATACAACTAGTCAATTCTGTTTTACTGCTCATTACTGAATTTACTACCAGATCAGTCAATTTTATTAATGCAAGTACAGTTTTGAACGCTGATCGCTAGGATAGGAAATATATTTCTAGCGAATATAATGTCAGTGGTTCCTATCTGTTCATTAAAACGGGCAAGTGTTGAGTTTAGTTTATTTTTTAATTAGGCAGTTTATTAACAACTATTAGTTACGTTTGGATAGTGATGAACTGCAAGGACAATTTCTTACTGTTTACTATGAACGTAACTGATCTATTTTATAAGACACATTTATCAATGGCCATTAGGCCTTCATTATTTTACCCTCTCGAAGGCTACCCAAGACTAAGCGGTCGTTTGACCCAAAGAGCACTTGATCTACTCACATTGTTTACCCTAGTATCGTCTCAAAGGGGATGTTCATCATAATATGAATATAAATATTCGCCAGACAACACACCATTGTCATGGTCTCGAAGTAAAGACAGATAAAATTATCCTTGTTTTACGAGGTACTAGACGAACTGTTGACTGTTGAAGTCAGGTGAAAGGAACACTCAGAAGAGCCCACTTTTCACTTAGTGTCTTAGAAACCGAACGTGGTTGCCGGTGAGCCTTCCACCGTTATCTGGGTTGCTATGGTTTATTATTGGTGTTTTCCATCACCGGAAAGTTAGTCGGTAATTTAACAATGAACACAAAGATGATTTTGGCCAGATTTAAACCACACGATCGTGTTGTCATTGTTGTTATATCTTATTGTGTTATTGTTACAGTCGAAGGCTCTTGGGCGGGTGCTGTTCGAGCAGGTGTGTCGGCAGCTGCACCTGCTGGAGGCGGACTACTTCGGCCTGGAGTACCAGGACGCCAGCAGCACTAGGGTATGTGTAAGTGGATTTGATTTGATTTTTTGTTTATTTATTTAACAAAAATGTTGCAATGTTGTTACCTAACAATGAAGCATCGCAAAAACTTTAGATCGGGCAGCGATTGTCTTTCCATTTGTTTTTGAGTGTAGGCAGCTTTTATTTGATTCTTTAAATGCATAGAGGCTGGTAAACGGCTACTAAACGCTGCTAGTTATGAGCAATATTATCCTTAAAAAAGTTTACTGATAAATCGACAAAGAAGTTCTGAATCAGGCTGCAGATTCGAAATTCGTTATTTGTTTAGGTTCCTTACATTGCGGCAGAGGCAAAGTCTGGCAGCTCCATCTCTTTTTGGACTTTATTTCTATGAACGGAGTGTATGTTTGTTTGTATTCTGTAAACAATAGCTTTCTTGTGCATGCAATGCAATGCATACAGCTGGCGTTTTCTAAGAAACTAACATACAACACAGACCTAGATATTTTCATTGCAACAGTTGTTTTGTACTTCTGCGTTCCGTGATTTAAGAAAAAAATACAAATGCACTGATGAGGGTTAGATAATTGTCATGCTTACAATGTTTTTCCTTCGTAGCAGTATAACAGGGATCTTAATTGATACTTATCAACGATTCCATTAAAATGAATGTAGTAGTTTTTTTTCCCTACTATAATAATTTATTTGAAATGATTCTTAAATTGAAGGCTTTATAAATAGACAACTTCGAAGACATACATCTGTTTTTTGCCTTAGTCGGGTTCTAGAAAACTTAGGTACTGTCTAACTATAACTGTTGTTCAAAAAGGGAATGGCAGAACGAAAATACAATTTGTTCCTTTACACAGTACTGGCTGGACGTGGAAAAGCCGATGTGCCGACAACTAGGGCTGTCGATGCTGGAACCAACCTTGCGCTTCTGCGTCAAGTTCTACACCCCAGACCCTGCGCGACTGGAGGAGGAGTTTACGCGCTACCTGTTCTGCCTGCAAGTGAAGCGTGACCTCGCCCACGGCTGCATTCAGTGCAACGAGAACACCGCCGCTCTTATGGCCAGCTACATCGTGCAAGGTGAGATCCACACACGCTTTTTCTCGAACAGTTCGTATCCAGTGAATTAAAAGCAATACCGCCCTCATGATCGTCAGAAGGCTTATAAGTGCCGTGGGATAATCAGAAGCATATATTTCGGAGGTCTTTAATTGTAACAATACGGTCCTTGGGAATCATCGTAATATTCTCGTAGAAATTCAATTCTACCGATTCAGTTTTATCCTGCAACAGACACAAACTCCCACCCTTTTTGAAAACAGGGGAGCCGAGACTATCAATGCATACACAACTTTAAAGATTCTACAACATTGAAAAGCTAAATTACGCTCGATAGTTCCCACTAAGAACTTTGCAGAATCTGTTACATTATTAGGGACAAAATGGGAACTAATTCAAGAGTCTGGCGAGCTATTGTATCCAGTAATTGCATAAACTGCCGTGCTCTATTGAGCTTGCAGTTTTGAAACTTGATATCTATTAAAGACATGCACCACTTCATTTATTTCTGTCGTTTGAATCAAATTATTTTCAGCGTACTGTCTTGAACAAGATCGCATTGAAGTTTTTCAAGCGTAAAACGGTACAGGCTGGATGCAAATTCTTGGTGATAAACTGTTTTTTGACGGCCTCCCAACTAATTCTGCCAAGCCGAAAGAAGGTTTTTCGGATATCTGAATTCAACTGTGCTATAATTTAGTGCACATCTTGTTCAGCCATTGTACGCTTTAATAAGCACTGACTGACTATTCCATGTTTACCAGAGTCGGAGACTGATATATGAACTAGTAAAATTTTAAAAAATACATACTTTAACGTATACTGATAACATGATCCTCTCACGAATTAGACACAAATGTTCTCACGAATACGAGTATGTAGGAACGTACATACTCGTATGACATGCTTTCCCTGTTCGACTTGGTTCTTCCACTCTACGACAAAAGAATCTCAAATCTGAAATATTAAATAAAAGTTTAAGAACTTTCTTCTTCCATTCCTCACAAATCCCTTTGTTTCGCATTTCGCGAACTCGCTCAACTCTACCGAGCGGCTGTCGTAAATAACTAACGGGCCATTCATAGCGGAGTGCGGCGACTTGTCTCAGAGGATTACCCGCATACCTCCCTACAACCTTAACGGGTCTTAGTTTTGAGATTGCCTTGGCAATTTATATGATTTTTAATGTGGTTCCGTAGCAATGTCACATTTGAACTACCTTTTTGAGGTCCATCTGTATGGTATGAATCCGTTGTGGCGCATTTTTTTATTAAATACCTGGCGTAACTGCTTGTGTGCGCTATAAAGATTGTTCATCTTATCTTATCTAAACAATCCGTCTGACACCGATTGAAGAGTCACATGTATTTATGTGTTGTCCGCGGCTCGTTGGTTCGATTTCCGCCCCGAACTTAAAGGGACGAACATTAGTTAGTTGTACGAAATGAAACCAGATTACTGTTTAATGTAAAAAGTTACGCAAAATGATTTGCATTTAACAAAAAATATACGGTGGTGTTAACAGCAAAGTGGTCAGAAATAACAAAAAATCCTTTCAATGTCTTTTACCAAATAACGGAAAAAATATGCCAAGCTAACAGTCAAAGATGATATCTGAATAAGTTTTAAGTATACTTGTGTGCAAAGAAATATGCTCGTCGATATTTGAAATTCGTGGCTCAAGGATATACAATTTTAAAATGCTTGTCCTTTTTTAGCTGAGTGCGGGGACTTTGTTCCTGAGGACTACCCCGACCATTCATACCTAAGCGGGTACAAGTTCTTTACCGGGCAGGACTCAGAGTCAGAACGGAGAATAAGGGAGAACCATAAAAAACACATGTGAGTATATTACAGAAGCTGCAAATTAACTATGATCTAGCTATTTCCCTGAGCTGAGTCCGAAATTTTCAAACTATTCAGCTAAATGTACTTTGTGGAGAGACCCGGTACTGCAACCGCTGGCACTTGTTACAATTTTTTGGGTATACTAGTAACACAATAACGAAAACATTTTTAAATTTACTGCTTAGTAATATATTCTCAACAAGAGTATTTCATGTGGTTTTGATATGAAATTTAAAATGACACCTCTCCTATTATGTCATTTCATATTGTAATTATTGGGTTAAATAGATACATTTATCTGAGCCATTTTTTTGTGTTTGACAGAGGACAAAGCCCTGCGGAAGCAGATTTGAATTTATTGGAGACAGCACGGAGATGCGAGTTATATGGCAAGTAAAAATTAAATACTGCGCCGGAACAAAATCACATTTAAATGTTTTAGCCATAACTTTCGGCCCTGCAGACAATTCATTGTACGAACATTCTGTGTTAAGCTTTTTTTCCCGCTAAGCCTAAATTAGTTTTTTTTGTACAGGCATCAAAATGCACCCCGCGAAAGACCACGACAACGTACCTCTAAACTTAGCAGTGGCTCACATGGGCATCGTGGTGTTCCAGCACTTCACCAAGATCAACACCTTCAGCTGGGCCAAGATAAGGAAGATCTCATTCAAAAGGAAAAAGTTCCTTATCAAGCTACACCCCGAAGGTTATGTAAGTTGCAACGTGATAATATAATTATTGTTATTATTTTAAAAACAGACACACAGTAGGAAATACATTAAATATACAATATATATAATAATTATTAAAAACACGGTGTCAAGTGGAAATCAAACTATTATTGAACCCACTTACCTTCCGGAAGGACTTCCTCGCATCACATACGATTATCCTCTTAATAACTAGCTTGCCCGCGAATTCGTTCGCCCTTGGCTGTTCTTTCTCGTTCCAGAAGGAATTTCGGGAAATATTATCTTAGTTTTCTAGTACTTTCGGCTGTGGGTAGTCTGTCAGTCACTTACTCAGTCAGTAACGGAAGAGTGTTATATCGATGGATTTAATTGATACATTTTAAAATAAGGCAATTTTATTATCGTTCTGCAAAGTGTAACCAACAATTTTTAATTTGAATATATTTTGTTTCAGGGAACGTACCGAGACGTAGTAGAATTCTTCTTCGACGCTCGGAACGAGTGCAAAAATTTCTGGAAGAAGTGCGTCGAGAACCACGGCTTCTTCCGGTGCTCCAGCGTGCCGCGCCCGGCGAGGCACAAGACGCGGGTCATCTCGAGGGGGTCTTCCTTTAGGCAAGTCACCCAATTAAGATAAGATAAATAAATATACTTTATTGTACAACTAAGAAGATAAAAATTACAAAAGCACCTAAAATCTGAAAACTTAAGTCTAATACAATTTAAGCTACGAGGGCGGGTCAATAAGTCCGTGACTTTTTGAATTTCTGACCTCTTTACTGAAAAAGCAACACTACTCCTGTCAACAGGCATCTGTCAGTTGACTCCTATCAAAATTTGAACTTGCTGCGTCAGTTAGTTTGTGTTTGACAGCTATCTTTATCAGACTACCCAGTAATTTGAGGAAAAAATGGAAAAAAGTGAATTTCGTGTGCTTATTAAGCATTATTTTTTGCGAAAAAAAACCATTACCGAGACCAAGGCTAAGCTTGATAAATACTATGGGGACTTTGCACCATCGATTTCAATGGTAAAAAAGTGGTTTACTGAATTTCGTTGTGGCCGTACAAGCACTGAAGATGCCGAACGTCCTGGACGCCCAGTTGAGGTCTCTACACCCGAAACAATCGAAAAAATTCACGATATGGTGTTGGCCGACCGAAGATTGAAAGTGCAAGAGGTTGTGGAAGCCGTAGGGATCTCGCATGGCTCAGTGGTTTCAATTTTGAATGATCACTTGGGCATGAGAAAGCTTTCCGCAAGATGGGTGCCATGTTTGCTCACAGTCGACCACAAACGCAATCGTGTTACAACTTCACAGGAAGGTTTGGCGTTGTTTAATCGCAATATGGAGGAGTTTTTGCGCCATTTTGTAACCGTGGACGAAACATGGTTCCATCACAACATACCAGAGACCAAGCAACAGTCAAAATAGTGGGTTTCTAAGGGTGAATCGACGCCAAAGAAGGCCAAGGTGGGTTTGTCAGCCAATAAAGTTATGGCGACTGTTTTTTGGGATGCACGTGGGATAATCCACATTGACTACCTTCAAAAGGGAAGAACAATCAATGGGGAATATTATGCCAACTTATTGGACCGCTTCAATGACGATTTGAAAAAAAACTGACCTCATTTGGCCAAGAAAAAAGTACTTTTCCACCAAGACAATGCAAGGGTGCACCCATGTGCAGTTGCCATGGCAAAAATCCATGAATTGGGCTATGAATTGCTCCCTCATCCGCCCTATTCTCCAGATTTGGAGTTCCCAAACCTGAAGAAATGGCTTGGTGGAAAAAGATTTGACTCCAACAATGAAGTCATCTCGCAAACAAAGGCCTATTTTGAGGACCTCGACAAATCATATCTTTTGGAAGGGATAAAAAAATTGGAGAAGCGTTGGACAAAGTGTATAGAGCTCAAGGGAGACTACGTTGAAAAATGAAAAGATTTATTTATTAAAAAATCTGTGTTTTATTTCAAAAGTCACGGACTTATTGACCCGCCCTCGTATATACCTATTAGTTATCTAGAATGATAACTATGAGGTATTTTTGAGGAATTAAACTCACATAGTTGAAAACTACCAAAGGTGTAATCAGCAATTAACAAAAATAATATCCTTTTTTGAGAGGCAAGATGCCTCATTTTACATCTCTACGTCAAATTACTGAATATGACCATATACAGTGGTGGCCACGTAATTAGGGACACTAGTCGATTTTCATGCAAAAGAAGTAACTTTGAAGCCTTGATTCTCCGCCAAGGATTGACTGAGCTGTGATCTGATGATAGCCATCTAGGGAGTGAACGGAAGAGATCTAGATCGCCATACACACCTGCAGATCTGATCAGCATTTTATTAGCTGTCAGGATATGTTTAAAAAAACGCGAAAACAGCATTAAAAGGTATGGACATCCTAAAACAGAGAACTCTGACCCTTGTATCTCTTAAAATAAAATGCTGATCGGATCTGTTGACTGTGTATGACAATCTCCTTAGTTCACTCTCTAGATGGCTATCATCAGATCACAGCTCAGTCAATCCTTGGCGGAGAATCAAGGCTTCAAAGTTACTTCTTTTGTATGAAAATCGACTGGTGTCCCTAATTATGTGGCCGGCCACCACTGTATGACAGGCGTTGACAAAGTCAGTCAAATTGACTCAAGCAACAATTGGACTGACTGTCATTTACGGTAATTTTTAGTTATAATGATCTGATGCTAGTTTCATCTTCAGTGAATTTGACAATTATTGAATTATTAACCAAATATAGTCTGCTTCAATCATTTAACATCTGTAATTCTGCCTGCTAACCCGTTAGTTGCGGGTACATACAGCGTATACAATTACTAAGTTACATGTCTCGCATAGCTACAGTTACTCAAACTGGTGTAATCTATTGTGAAATAACCGAATGGAACTGCTGCTGAAACACAAAGTAAATGTCTTTCTTATTAATCACAGGTATAGTGGCAAAACACAGAAGCAAATAGTAGAATTCGTCCGGGACAACTACGTGAAGAGACAAACATTCCAGAGGTACGTACGCGCGCCCGCTGCGGCTCTAGCTTGGCGCACTCATGCATGAACACGCCTGACCACTGCCCCTTATAGCAATATTAGAACAAGCTCACCCTGAATTGATGTCTTAATGTCAACCTTAACCTTATTTCAATAAGCAAACTCAAACGCTTATTTGCTTAACATTGTGTAGTACATTGGGATAAGTGACAATGATATAAAAAGTTATAACAATATTGTACCTTAGTTTTGTGGGCATGCAAATGTAAATTATATTAAACTTATGCCAGCTAATTTTAGTTAAAAAAATGTTTAGTACAATAATTCTCGGAAATTAAAATAGAAGTAGAATTGTAAAATCAGTAGCATTCGAATGTACAAGATACAAATAAATTCAAATGTTAATGTCAAAATTAGTAGATTACAAGTTATTCCTACATTATTATCACAAATTATTCAATTGTTTGAATTACTTATTAAGTCACCTTATGTTTTATTTTCTCTCCATGAACTCATTAATGGAGTTATTTAGAGAATTAAGTTGTGCTGTAGCAGCCATTGAATAATACTCTTTTAAATATATTTCTATCAAGTGGCTTTTTACTAATTTCCAACGGTAACTTAGTAAATATTTTGATAGCCATATAGTACGAGTTCTTTTGAAATAAGGTTAAATTACATTAAGGTACTACTAAGGTCAAGATGTATGAAGGTTTAATGCTGCTGTAAGAGATAACGGTTGGGCCCCTGACCGCTTTACCCATTGCAGGTGTAATCTTAATGTACCCTTTTACTTTTTTTTGATGTACACCATCCCAATCCAAATTGAACTTCAATAATTTTACGGTACGTCGTTAATATTTTAACAAAAATTTGTAGAAGTAAGATCTTGACCCATTGGGTTACATGTGGAAGTTTAGCTTAGATAAAATAAAATACTGTAAAATAGTTATCCCTTTGTAGGGTTCATAAATTAAACTAACAAGGTAAATTTTATTCTTTCACTACTTGCTGTGGGACCCAGCCTCATTGTTATTTGCAAACACAATTGTTCATCACACAATAAAATAGTTTTTCTGGGGTGGGCATCGAATCCACGACTTTCCCCTCTAAAAGGCAGGGTGAGAAGTAGGAGGGGAATGAAGGGTCTATGATAGTTTAAATATCAAACATAATTAGTTCATCTAATAATGTACTTGGATTGGGATAGATTGTACTTAGGCGTAGATAGAACACGCTTATAGATATATCAATAGTCGTCGACGTATGCTAAAGTGTGTAAATAAATACTTTTAGCCTAAGCCAGTCAGGGGATCTATATTTACATCATTCATGTGTTAAGTCTAGGATATTTTTAAGAATAAAATGAATGGTGAGCGGTAGCATGGGCTGGGCGACACTAGCTTTTGGTTTTGTACTGTGGGCGTTGACGTGAGAGTATACAACCTTATACGCCGCGAACTCTTGCATGATGTAACTCAAAAAGTCCCTAAAAACGACTAATGACTATCAACTGGTTAGCGAGAGGCTTCGAATAGTTTTGTATTATCGATGGTGATTAGCATTCTCGAGCATGCGCTGTATCCGTTGAGACTTTCGCTTCTTCCAAATAAAAGTACGCGATAGATGAGACGGTCGTTGCGACGACTGTGACAGTCGGTCGGAGGATGGTGTGCTCGGTCAATTTTAGGGATTTTTTTTTCAATAAGGGTCTGCGCTCCACTTGTATTTCCCGGCAACACTTTAAATTCAACCCCGCAATGGGGTGAAAGGAATGTCTAATCCCTGTATGTGTAAAGTTTTCGTCACGCTTATCGAAGCAATGTGTTTTTCATAGTTCACCTTTGATTATGAATAGATTTACAAGCACTTTTTGAAACCAATATACCTTTTGAATGTTTGGGTGGTTTAACCTTTCGCAACAATGAATCTTCTCTGTGTACAATAAATGTCTTCCCTTCCTGCACTGCACAATGTGAAAACTTTACCCGAATGCCCCATTTTGTATTTGCATCCTCGATTTTTAGAATTCCATTTTAAAACACAAGACGTGATAGTTTCACATGTAAATAGTTTCTCCCAAATTCGTTACAGATAAACAATAGGTGAAATCCACCCCAAATGTATTTGTTCCATTCACGAAATGGTCTTATCCAAAGATGATTCCGTTCGTGTTAATGTTTCTATATCATTTTATAATGATGCCCACGAGAGGTATTCATGTACGTACGTACGTATATCTCTAACGACTCGATGTCACAGTCGAAATGTAACCTCAAATTAAATGTTCAGTAAAAAAACTCGAAATGGAGCGCGTCAATTCACTTCGGTTTAAGAAGCGAAAGACGATATTGGATTTCATTCAGTTTTGCTTCTGTTCACCGATAACCGGCGAGGGCCTTATTTAAGAAGTGCCTGCGGCTTCGCCCGCCTCAATTTTGGATGAAAGGAGTCGGTTTTAATTTAAGACAATACATAGAAGTAATTTTCTGATTCAAGACATACTCGTAATACATGTCAATATCAAATATTGACAAAACTGTTTAGCTGAGCATAATACTTTAACATACTATAGGTGTGGTGTCTAAATAATGCATCAAAGATCATTGTCTGTGTGCGGCTTCGCCCGCTTTATGTTTCGATATTAAGAAATGACATATCAGGGTTAATTACAGACAAAACCCATGTCCTTATCAAATAATGTTAAATTTAAAATAGCTATTTTTCTGTCTTTGAATTCTAAACTTCTACACACTGTTGGTAGACAAAATCCAAGATCAGTGTTTATTTGCGGCTTCGCCCGCTTTACGTATGCAAAAAAAAATGTTAAAGATTGTGGTACGAGGCTCATAAATAAGTATTCAAAATGTCCATTGAGTATCCAAATTAGTGGGATGTCGAAATCAGTGTAATTTCCCAAAATGGACGACATGGCTTGTTCACTATTCTCGATCCGCGGAAAATCGTGATTTTGAAAGCAATTAGCAACGTCATTGGGTGACGAACTGTCAAAATGCAAGCGACAAGCAATCGAGTCGCGTTGCAAGTTAGAGAAATTAGGCGGAGCGCAGGCCCGGCCGGCGCGCGGCGTTGCACATGGATTAGGTCGCAGTCCCAATCAAAAGCTAGTGTCACCATCCTCTGCCCGATGTCGGCAGGGCGGGGTCGTTCCTCGCGTCGCGCTCGCGCTCGGCGGGCGGCTCGCGCGCGAGCGTCGCGCCGCAGCTGCACGCCAGCGTGTCGGCGCACCCGCTGCTGCCGCTGCCGCCCGGCTCAGACGGTACGTAATGTTATACATCTAATCTAAATTAGTCGTTAGGATCCCACTGCTCCCGTAATATATAAGTATCTGAAAAATAATACACTGAGATATTGAGTGTTATTTGTTTGCAAAATGTAAAGCTCATAGTCATAATGCATGTTGCTAATAAGTAATTGTTGCATTTAGTTCATAAGATTACAATTTGTTGGACGACCGACTTGGTGTAATGGTTAAGAAGTTGGCTACTACACCAGAGGTGGCGGGTTCGATCCCCGCACAGTACAAACATTTGTGTGCATGAACATGTCTGTTTGTACTGGTCTGGGTGTCTCCTATGTATAATAAGTATGTATTTACAAAAGAAAAATGTATTTAAGTATGTTTATCCGTTGTCTAGTATCCCATAACACAAGCTTTAATTAGCTTACTTTGGGGCTAGATGGCGCTGTGTGGAATAATGTCCAGGGATATTTGTTATCTATCCATCTGTAGTAGTATAGGGTAATTGGTTGGTCTCTAAATAAATAAATAAAGAAACGACCCCAAACTAAGATGACCACAATTCTGTAAATGATTATCAGGTGATACGAGTAGACCAGTTTATACCAGTTCTGAAAGAAATAACAAAGTAAATCTATCTTTGTCTTAACTTATTATTAAGTCATATTTTGAAATTTGTTACACACAGTATAAAAAACTTGATATTGGCCCAGTATCCGGAAATGTTATGATTGAAAATGATAATTATTTACGTCGCAGCTAGCTTAGGATTATGAATGATTTGAGCTTCAAAAACATGTATATTTGTAATACATTGTCTGTAGTCACCTTTTGGTCTTGCACAAAGGTATGTGTAGGCTAACAACTTGCATCAAAACACGTGTTCTTGTGTCTGGTGTTCTAGTTACATGTCGTTATTTAAATAGCTGCAATTTTTTCAATATTGTCCGTCAAGATGACCTCGCTCCACCTGATGGAAAGCGGTCGTGAGGTCCAGATATGCGGCTGACAAGCACAGTAATGCAAATGAATCATCTTGAAAGCCTGCAGAAATATTAGTTTTACAAAATACTAATGACTTTTGATTACTATATGGTGCAAGTTGTAATTTTCATTTGACTTGCCATAACTTTGTGTATCACAGGTCATATTATGTAAGCCTATCGTATAGTCTGGCTGTTTTACGAAGGCCGTTTCACTATGCTTGTAGTAGTGACATAAACTGATATACTAGTATGACATACGCTAGTGTGCGTGCTCTCAGCTCTCATTGACACTAAATACAAATACAAATATATTTATTGTGAAATGTAGGTACATAGGTTGGTGTTATGTTTAAAGGTCTCACTACATTCCCACCTTTTACAAGGTGTACAATAATTATGAAATTAAGATTTAGGTAGAATTCAAATTAGAATACAAATTTCAGAATGAAAAAAAAAAATGACAATGTTAAATTTTATTAAATTAAATGAAATGAGATGTTATGGCAAAATATAGAATTTAATAATTAGGTAATTAAGGAATAAAAAATTAAAATTAAAGACAAATTATAAGTCATATAGACAAGAACCCATCCCATGTCCAAACATAATAAAAATGACAGCATTAAAACTATCACATTGTCAGAAAATGTTAATATTTAAATTGTGATTATAGCACAGTTTAAATATTATTATAATTACTAGGTCAAAAATTCATTTATCGAAGTATCGGTAAGAAAGTCTGCATTAGTATAATAGGCTTTGTCAGTTAGCAATATCACTAGCTTTTTTTTTTAGGAGATTAATGGTTAGGTTTTTGATCTCATTTGGGATTTTATTAAAAAAAATTGTAGTGTTTTGGTACGGCTACAAATTTTTTTCTCGGTTTCTTTGGAAACTGTTGCTAAAAAGTGTAGTTTTATGTTCAAGTACACATAATTTGTTCCCGCGTTCTCGTCTATTTTTCTTAAATGGGTTATAATCTGCAACCGTGGAGAAAGCGGAGTGATTCTGCTTAACAAATACTGCAACTTCATAAATATATAAAGATGGCACCGTCAGGATACGAAGCTGTTTAAAAACTAGATAGCAGCTATCAGTTGGCTTCAAACCCTTGATGGCCCTAACAAACCTTTTTTGCGCTTTGAATATCACTGTCTTATTGGTGGAATTTCCCCAACATATTATCCCATATCGTAATATGGATTCAATGTATCCATGATAGGCCATTAAAACAGTGCTGGTATTTGCAATCTTAGATAGCTTGTACAATGCATAAGTTGACGTACATAGTTTTTTACAGATCATTTCAGTATGGGATGTCCAGTTCATTTGATAATCCACTTGAAGGCCTAAAAATTTAATGTTAGAGACTGATTCAATAATATCATCATTCACTTTAAGAGTCACATTTGGTAATGGAGTATTCTGTCTAAAATGCATAATTTTTGTTTTATGACAATTAATTATCAGGCTGTTTCTTTCCAACCAGTCTGTAAGCTTGGAAAAAACATTATTTATTTTAGATTCATAATTCAGACTATTAATACATTTGATGATGGCTGTACTATCATCTGCAAACATGATCATAGGGTATATGATATTGACGCTGGAAGGTCATTTATATAAATTATGAGAAACAAAGGGCCTAATAAACTGCCTTGTGGTACGCCTACCTCCACGTGCCTGCAGACTGACGAGTTAGTCTTTCTTATACCCGATTCTTCACTAAGACAGTGTGTATGTACTTAAACACGTCACCTACAAGCATAGTAAAAAGGTCTTCGTGGGATAGAACGTCTAACATTTTAGGAGACTAGACAATGTCAGCCAGAACGCTCTTAAGCTGCCAGTATAAAGTTAGAGGCAAGTCAATTCTACAACAAGCAGCGTGTGTGTTTCCAGCGATTTCCCTGGAGTGGGACAAGCAGCCTCACTACCTGGAGGCTTCTCTGATGATGAAGGGGTACAGTGCGGGGGAGGCGCGGGAGGCGGCGCGGCGGGGGCGCGCTCCGCCGGAGCCGCGGGCTCGCCCGCCGCTACAAGCTACCGCCTATGCCACCACGAGGGACAAGGTATGGATTCACACACACAGACTCTCAAACACAAACTTGTCTTCAAGCTTATACGATGCCGAATGATGTAGAATACAACTTTTTGGAAAGTATCTAATTTATGTAACAGCGCCACACTGAAACGATGTGTGTGAAAACCTATATCGGTACAACAATCCAATATTAATGATGATAATGGTCTGACCGTTTTTTTCGACTTCTACTCGGTTCAGCGCTAAGCACGAAAACCATAAATAAGAAATATCAGATCAAGAGCTTGTCTAATTAGAACTGACGCGCCACACTCCTTTTTATTGCGTTCATATTTTTTTTATATAAAGCCAACACACATTCATTGTAGCGATGATTTGATTTCAATAATGAAGGCCCTTGCCCAGCAGTGGGACAGTATATACTATATGGCCTATATAGGCCAAATAATTTACTTTTCTTTCCTTTATGTGTGCGTGAATGCGGTGGAGGGGCGCGTCATTTCAGATTGGACAAGTTTCTACCTGCCTATTACATTGCCTGCTTTAATGTTGGATTTGATGGATTGTTAGAGTTATCGACTAATAGGCGTTGGACACCGGAGAAAAAACACAACTTATTATGTCCCTTGCTCATCAGTGGGTACAGCGATGCCTGAAATCAGATCATTTTTATCTCTTGATTAACATTCTGCAACATATCTATATCAATTAGATAGAATTTGGTAGATTATTACAGCTAAACACGAAACACAAAATAAGTCGACCTCAATTTTTAATATGTATTAGTGTTTTAATATGGATTAGTTAAATGTAGTGAACTTTTCGTAAAGATGTTAATGTGTTTGCGTGAGCTCCTTAATGCCGCCACAGCTTAGTAGTGTTTCTATTAACTACTTAACACTTGGCTCATGGCCACCACTCACGATTTAAGAAGCTTAACATTAAACCGTTTGTGTTTGTTATAGATAAACATAGAAATTAGACGCATTTTCCTGTATTGCCTTCTGACCTACGCTAAACGCTGAAACCAACCATCAATCTTTCCTACTTGATTGATCGATAAACGTGTTTTCTGAGCTTCAAGCTTGTTTTGTTCCAGTTTGTTAGTGCTTCACGATAGAAACTATTTTGTTTGTTTCTTTCAGCTGTCAAAACTGTACTGCAGCCAAATCGTAAGGCCCGCCAACAAATAATAATTGGCTTTCCCTAACACGTCTTTTAACTTTCCTCATTCGATGGTCATTTCATTTTTAACTACTTTTCAATACTATTCGACATTGCACTGTCAATTACTTTAGATACAATTGCATTGTTTACCTACAGTTTTAACCTATCGTATTTTCAACTTGTAAAACATTTGTCCGTGCAATGTTTGAAAATTACTGCATGGTATATGGGCCATTAATTTACCTCAGAGTTTTATTCAATATTATTTTTCGTTTTACTGACATCACCTTTTAAATATTTATCTTCACGGGTTCAAACATATCATCGTCTTTTGTATCATTTTTCACTGCGATATGCGATAAATAACACCATAAGTACATTTAAAAACTACGTAGTTTTTCATCGAAAATATAACGTACACAACAAGCTACTTAAGTAATTGCCTGTTCACTATTCTTGAATTTACAATTTCTTTCATGAAAACCTTTGACATACAAGAACACTAGCGATATTTAAAAAACGTAGTTTTTATGAATTATCATATTTCGATGCCATCACATCTAATTGGAAACCCTGTTTTCTGGCATACATATAGTACCTACTTACGTAGTTTCGGAAAACCTAGACGCATTTGATTTTAGGAAACATTATGCATCGTGTATCCTGTACAAGTCGTTCACCGTTGATCACCAAATAATAAGTTATCCATTTTGTCGGGTATTACCAGTGTAATAAAAACGATGTTGCTGACATTTATATTTTACAAAAACAAGGACAGTGTTGCTAGGGTGTATAGGCTTTTTGATACGGCCAATTTTGAATGCCAAAGGTTTTCGTGTGCAACTCTGTCTGCTTTCTAACGCTCCACTTTCTCTTAGTCTTGCAACATTGTTCATAACCACACGTCATCCGCTCATATTTTGGCACTGTCTTCTATGTGGCTCACAGCTGACCCTTGACGGAGTACTATACCGTTTTGTTTGGCAGGATGCTCCCGAGCTGGTGACCCGTGCAGAGGTCAATCATCATCCTACGGAGGATTCGCCTCCGCCTCATCGGACGATGACACCATCGGTGAGTTTACCAAGAGGTTTTGTGGGATAGATTTCATTTATTCAGTTTTTCAGAGTATTTCAGTTTATTACATCATACATTACATATTGGTAACCGGTGTGCAACAATATTTTTTTGCAGTCTGTGTCTTGGAGAGTAATCGATTGTAAGTTGATTTCGGGAACTCTGGAGAAATATTTATGATCAAGCATTCAGTTATTTGGTATAGCATAACCACTCGCGAGGGCTTTAAAACACCCGAGATCGGGAATCGCACTTTCTCTCGAGTGATACATAGTGCTTTATACTACACCTACGAGGAAAATAAAAAACTAAATCTTTACTAATTGAAATTTATATTGAAATTGTTGCAGTTAATGAAGCTTAATGTAACACTTTTTCCATTACTGTTTGTTTCAACTGCGGCGGAGTTAAAAAATCTTCATCATCACTATCACTACTTATCATTTTGATAGTTTTATTTTACTTTCTACGAAAACTGAATCCTCAAACAACACACAAATTGAAAATGGCGCCAATGGCGTCTGCAATTTTCACATGTTCTTTTTTCAAATTGTTTATCCTGCCGCCGCAGGGTCGCACTGCCAGCCCGACACCATCCGACACACAGCTAGTGGCTAGTGTCATTTTGCGAACTTGGGAGATAAAAACTCACTGTAAAAACTTTTTAGCTTTTGATATTTAGGTTACCGGCGCATAGTCTTACCCAAAATTAAAAAAGAAAAACCACGTAAGAAATGGATTTTCATACACTTTTCTCTCCCGCTCAGATGCGTTTTCTCCCCGCATATTTGTTCGATATGCAATGACGTACTTTCTACCGTAAATTTGATAAAGTATCAAGGTACTTTCCGAGCAGGTGTAGTATAGAAAATATTACTTGGTGCATTCCACAAATGCGGTTGTGTCACTAAACATAACATAATACATTCTACACACCAAACCCATATGTGTCATAGCCCGGTGGCGCCGGCTTCCTTTTGGTAAGTGTTTATATGTCAATCTCTGTTCTAGGATTCTCCGGAGAATACATGGAGGCGCGCGAGCATGGAGCGCACTGCGACGGCTGGCCGCGCGCGCGCGCCCACTCCGCCGCCGCGCGCTCCCCGCACCCCGCGCACGCCCCCCGCCACAGGTCAGACGCGCACTCCCTCCCCCGCCCGCGCCGCGCGCACGCCCCCTGCCCCCAAGCGGCGCTCCATCGCCTCCCCGTCTAGCGGCTATCCCGACTTCGTGCTCGCTAAGCACTCCTCCTTCCGCAAGTCCTCCGAGCGCCTCGAGTACGAGCTCAGCCAGGTCAACATGTACTCGGCCTGTCCCTCAGCGCGCTCGTCCCGCTCCGGCGGCTCGCTGGCCGTCGAGGACGGCTCCGACTCCGCGCCCACCCCGCGCGTCATCTGGCGCCGCAGCGCCTCCTGTCGCAACCTCCGCGATTTCAGCTTCGACGACGCCGGCCGCGCCAAGCGGCGCCGCGACACGCGCAGCGCGCTCGCCCGCCTCGACTGCGCGCTCTCGCCCACGAGTCGCGTCGACTCCCCCATCACCAGGTACGACGCCCGCAGCGTGTACGCGCTCGCCTTCACGTTCGGCCACCGCGGCTCGCTGGACTCGCAGCGCGAGACCATTGGGCGCGCCTACTCGTCGAGCTTCCCCGGCGCGGTCGGCGAGCCGCACCTGGAGCCGGCGCCCTTCGCGCGCTCCGGCTCGCAGGACGACGTCTCGCACGACAGCTACGAGGTCATCGAGCGGTCAGACGACGAGTCCGAGCATCGCCGCTACGCGCGGATCAGACCTCGCTCCGATGTCGCCCGCACGCGCTCGTGCTCGCTCGACTCGGGCAACGATTTACCATCGGACGACGATCGCTCGCTCTCCCATCTATCCGAGTGCGAGGACCAGCCGGATCTCGATGTCGTCAGCGGTACGTACAGACGCAGCAGCGAGGACGACCTTCCGCTGGATCCGTTCCTCATCGACGACCCCCGCGTACTCCCGCGTGAGAAACTCTCGGTCCGGTCGGACGGCAGCTTCTACAAAGAGATCAAGCGCGCCCTTGGCTCGCGGACGTCCAGCCAGGAGTCGAGGACGAGTGACATTTACGACTCTAAAATATCAAAGAGCAGCGCGGAGTCAAGCAAAAAATCGCGCGACAGCGTCTACCACACGGACAGCAAGAAGTCACGCGAGACGCTCAAAAGCAAGAGTTCGGACCGTTCTGGCTCGAGAACCTCGAGCCAGGACTCCAAATCCGACTATTACGATTGTAAAAAGAACTTGTACGAACCCGAGGAGATAGTCCTGCGTCGGCGCAGTGTCACGAGTGTCCAAAATGCGTATATCGATCCGTTCGAACAAATATCTGCTTCCTCTAGCCCCGATTCTACTAAAGATTTTTATGATGCGCAGCCCACGTTTATCGGAATGGAGAAACCGGAGTATAGGGAGAAAACTTTGTTCGACAAATCTCACGAGAATTTAATAGCCAATCTTATCAACTCACCCAATTACTATCATCACATACCCACCCCGTATTCTACTTTCCCGAGTAATACTAAACATAAGGAACCGAGTCCGATGCATTCAGCGAGTTTGCAAAATGTAGATTTGGATTCTTACGCCCATTATTCGGATGTTAGTCCGCCGAAAAAAGTTGAAGAAATATCCACGGAGGAGGAAGAAATGCATGCTCATAGCACGCACATTTGGCCTGAGAAGATAGCGGGTCTCGAAACAGAAATCGAGCATAGTAGAGCGGCTAAAATGCATAATTATCAGAGACGACGGTCCTCCGATACAGTATTTAGCTTTGACAAAGAAAAGATAGAATCGCTAACACGTTCGACCAGTAGAGAAAATCCCCCGAATTCCCATCTTGTAAAAGAATCGTCGAACGAGTCCGATGTGAATATCCGTGTTTTACCTGCCATGGATAGCATCGAGTATACTAAAAATAAGGTGATCAAAGCGGCGGCCTTACAGTCTGGTACACCTCCAATATTGCAATCGGAGTTCGACAAAACTATGCGAGGGAAAGTTTACATACATATGGTGAGAAAAGATAGCTTGAAAGAAGAGCTGATAGCCAAAACTCACTTCGATGAGTACCATCCTAAGCTAATATTGGACACCAGTTCCAGTAGTCGCTTAGCGGACACCGCTGTGCCGTATACACATCCTACTGTAGAGCGAACCAAAAGTGACCCCAACAGCCTTGCTAATAGACCACGATTCAGTAGTGTCAACTCCCGTAGGCATGTGTTGATGCATCAAAAATCCATCGACTTAACACCGGCGGAATCCAGCGACGAAGATTACATATTCCGTCAGATTCCCAGCGCTCCACCCATCGCAACTAAACGTTCGCACTTTGAACTACCTTCTCGACTTCCGGACCATATACGTCCGCCATTCGACTTGCCGAAAAATTACTTTAAAGAATTTGACGCTTTTAAAGCTGGATTTAAAGATAATAAAAAACCTGTCGATGATGGATATGATATTCCATATGTGTTACATAAGAGGCATGTTATGAATGGAACAGCTCCCTCGCCTATAGACGACAAAAGACAGCCGCCCGATATCATTATGCTCCCACCACAGAACGGACGGCACATTGTTAATGCCCATCCTAGATGCAAATATCATGACCATCCAAAGTCACCTAGATCTCCTAAGTCTCCAAAATCACCAAAGTCTCCCAAATCGCCTAAATCTCCGAAATCACCTAAATCTCCAAAATCCCCCAAGTCACCACGAAATAGTGTTCAAGTTGAACATAGTTCCAAGTTCTTGGAAGTTGAAAACCGCGACTTCTTGTTCACGCAAAATATAGATTTGTCAAAGGTTGATCCTGTCACTTTAGAAGTTGATAAAAGTGGGAAAATGCAGCATATACCAAGTCCGAAAAGAGATATCACAAAAAGTCTTGATCCAATACTTCTTGAGACTCTAAACTCAAAATTAAGCCAGATAGAAAGCGATTCGGCAACGAGTTCGAAAACTGATAGTATAAGACAGGAGCCTCAATATCCTCACGATATCAAATTTACCATCAACGGCCGCAATATCCAGATACCACCGATAGGTAAGGAGCCCAAAGCGATGACTGCAGCGGAAAAACTGCGCGCAGATATAAAGTCCAAATCTGAAAAAATGCCGCCAAAGAGGGGACCCAAAGGCCGTGGCGCTGGTAAAAAAGGTACCGGAGGCAAAATCAAATCAAAGAGCAGTAGCAAAACGCGAATCACTTCTTTCTCATCTGATGATGAAAGCGTTGATTCGGATGATGTTTTTGGAACGACGGAAGCTGCTCCGAAACTAGAATTTTCCCCGCCGCAGTCACGGAAAGAGTTGGAACCGATCTTGCAACTTGAATACGATAAGATAACTTCTGGTGCTTGGCATCGTGGCCAAACAATGAGCTCTACAGAAATCGAGGGATCGCCTCCTCAGTGTCGTAAATTGGCAGAACTAGAAGCCAAATACAATCCTCAAATACTTGATAGTGTAAGTGGGAATGCCACTGAGTTGCGCAGAATTTCAGAGCGTTCTATTTCGATACCGAGCTCCGAAGACGATGTTGCTATTAAAATAGCTCCAGATCTAAAGCAAGTTAGTAAAGAAGGTTCTCCCTGGGAGTATATGGAAAATATACCCTCCCCTATATTAGAAAGTACTGAATTTCTTAGATCTGATGACGAACATTTGGCTGACATGGAAGTTCAAAAAGTTACTGGCATGCGAACACAATCAGAAGAAAGGAGTGAAACTTATGAAAATGATCAAAAAGACAAACTTGATATTAAAAAGAGTTTGCGAGACGAGTTAATTTCGCCAATGCGTAAACCCGGTGGCACACCTATTCTATTTGCACACGCCAGATTAAACTTGTCTGAAGGTTCAGTGTTTTCCTTGCAAAGGCAAAAAGCAACACTGGATTCTCCAACTGCTAGTCGAAGAGCTAAAAGCTTAGATACTCCTGTAATACAACTTCATAGACTACCTCCAATGAACGCATTTTCTTCTAAGGACGATACAGTTGAAGATATTAATGAGGAGGGTGAGGTTTTAGAAGAAAAGCCGTTAATTGAAGATAAAACCATGAAAAATGCAGTCGTAAAGAAAGAAACCATTGGAAAAATTGAGGAGGTGGAAGAAGAGCAACCAATAGAACTACCTGAAGAAATGAAATCTGTTGTTATTGATAACGATGAGCTGCAGCTATTAGAAGATTTAGTCGAACAGCGGCGACCTCGGTCATTCAAGCGTAGATATGATTTGACAAAATTAGTTTCACAAATAAAATCACCATCACGATCTCCATTAAGCAAATCTCCACTTTCACGTTCTCCCATTTCAAAATCGCCTTCGCGGTCTCCGACATCTTCATTGAACTCACCTAGAGGAAGTATTAGAAAGTTGTCTGATTTAAGCGAAGATCAGATTGTTCCTGACATAGAGAGAATAAAACGGAAAGAAAAGAAGAAATTAACTCTAAAGCCTAAGCCAGACGAAAAGCAGAAAAGTGGTAGCAAGTTAAACAAGGGCGGCTCACTAGACACTAACGCTACTAAAATAAAATCGTTGCAAACACAGAAATCCCTGCCTTCATCACTTAAAGAGCGTCCTGACTTTTTGACAGTCCCACCTCTTGAATTAGCGCGTGCAAAAAGCCAAGAATTAGAGCAAGTAGCTAAGAAAGTTTCTAAAGAAACGTCAAAGTCGTTAGAGAAAATGGAAGTTCGAAGAGGAAGTAGTAAAGAAAGAACAAAATCTCAGGAAGAAAGTGATACAGAAATTGCCAAACGTAAAGAAAAGCAACAAATGCTTTTCGAAGCAGCTTTGAAACAGACTAAGACACTCATAAGTCCAGTCAAGGATACATTACCGCCGTTCCCACCGCCAGAAGATAAGATCGTAGTGAAAACTGAAGGTGACAAAATAATTATTGAAACAAAAATTAATAGTAAGGCGGAGGACCATGTATTCATTGCGAAATCACCTAAAAAACTTGATAATAAATTGACAACGGGTAAAACCAGCCGAAGTTTCGAAGACCAAAAGACATCCAAAACGAATAATAAAATCAATAAAAGTATGGATGATAAATCGAGTCAATCTTTGGAAGATAAATTCGACGATCTAGCCGCTCTGCAAAAGTCACCCAAAACATTGTCGAAAAAACAGGAAATGAAGCAACAAATAGAAGGAAAAGTAGTTTATCAAAAAATGTCACCAGAGGCTAAGTCAAAGAGCTTAGATCGCAAAGCTGATGTTCACTTAGATGCAAAGTCAAAGTCGAAAAGTTTGGACAGAAATTACGTCACTCCACCGTCTGACCTTATGGAAAGTGGTGAAGTGCACTTCAAACAAGAGACTGTGAAGGTGGATGTTCATCCGGTCCTCGAAGAGGATGTTGAGAGGACATTTGATCAAGATACTAAAGAAGTGTCTCCATCGCATAGTTACAAGGAAAAAACAGAAGATGATTCATCTATTGAGTGGATGACAAGTTCGCAACACACTGTTATAGAAAATGATACTCAAACTGTTATTATGGAACGCCGTAAAATTGATATTTATAACAAACAAAAGGAGTTGCAAGAAAGCAGAAGTAATCAAGACATACATGAGTTAGTCAAATCAGAAAGAAAACCTGAAGTGGCTCGTGTGACTAGCGAGGAAGAATCACTGACTGAAGTTAGTGAGCTTAAAGTATCAGATGAGAGTCATATGCTTGGGATATCACTTCCCTACATTGATGCAGATAGTTCATCTGATCAGGATCAAGCCTCTAGGAAAGAAAAACAAACTAAACTTTCCCGGGGACGAAGTGATGATACTGGATCCTGGGTGACTGTTGACGATGAATACACGGCTGATACTGATCTGCCACTTTCAGATACTAGTACTAAAACGAGCAAAAGCAAAAAAGTGCTGGACACACAAAACACATTTGACGAATCATCTGCAAGTTTAGTAGAATTTTTGAAGCACGAATCGATGTCTCAAGTGTCAGAAAGCGAGGCTGATCGTAATAGTAGAAAACAAAGAGATCCGTCTAAAACTTCAGACTTAACGCTTAAGTGGAAAAATAAAAACAAAATTATTGTTACTCCACCTCAAGAGAACAGTCCAACTATTGAAAATATTCCATTCATTGATTCAAGTACTTCAAAGTCTACAAATAAATCCGAATCTGGAGAACATACCGGGAGTTCAGGAAGTGATAAGTCGCCAACTGAGCAAAAGCCAGAACAGAAAATTTTATTAACAGCCAAATCAAGGCGCAGTGAATTATTAAAACTAAGCGCAGAACGTTCGAGGAGTTCGGAATCTACTTCTTGGACAAGCATCGAGAAAGATGCAAGCCCTTCTAGCGCGCACATCAAAGGGAGTTCTATTGATGATGAGTCTAGCGTTAGTTGTTCTATTGCGAGACCCTTAGGTATTTCGCAGGATATTGAAAAATTGAATAAGAAAGACAGAGAGTGTCTGGAAGAACTAAAGCAAGCAATGGAATACGGTGAGGAGCATTTACTCTCACAGCATACACTGTCTAGTGATCATTCTAAATCTAACTCGAAATCACCTTCACCGATTGCGGAAATGACCCGAATTGAGAGTCCCCGCAGTCCATCTAAATATAGTGCAAGAAAATCTCCTACACCAACTTTAGAAAAACAAGGTCAGGTTGACTCTCAAAAAGCTCCTTCTGATTCTGAATCTAGTTCTGAAAGCATTCATAAAACTGTTGAACAGCTATCTAAACCTAGCGTTAAAAAGAGTGGTTTGGATAAAATAGGTAAGTGCGTTATCGAAGAATCAGAATCTAGTCAATCAGCCGCATCCAAAGCGTCAGAGATCAAAAAAGAATTACAGAGAACAGTTAAGAAAACTAAAATAGCTATTACAATATCACAAGAAGATCAAAACACAACTATCGATTTCGATGATGACGGTAATGTGATCACTTCATCGTTTGAACGAGAATTGATGAAGAAAAGAGAAAGGAGACAACTTAAGGACGCTGACCAAAAAAGTTCGTCGAAATCTAGCATGGACACGACTACTACCACGACGCCCTCCAAAGGTTCACTTAGCGTGGATGACTCTTCTTCGAGAAGAAGGCGCCTGGATGATCAAAAGAGTTCCTCTAAATCCAGCATGGATTCCAAGGGCTCTCTAAGTGTCGAGTCTAGGGGTTCTTTTGAGACCACAGAATCTACATCAGGTTCTCTCGGAGAGGCTTATCGCCGTGGGGAAGAATTAAAACCAACATGGCGACCATTCTTCGGTGCCTCAGGGAGTGAGAACAGTACAAGTATTGAAGAAGCTTGGATACCTCAGGATCATGACGGCTACGAAAGCCTGACCCTTAACAAAGATGGTTTTGAGTATAATAACCAAAGGCTGTTGGATGATTTTCAAACATTTTCGAAAAATCCCCCACTGTCTACCAATACTTCTAAAGATTCTACAGAAGCTGATTTTACTGATGACCTCAATGATTTTCCCGTCAATTTCTTGTATCCTGCAACTTCGTCATCTGGAACATCTGATGTTGTTATAGGGTATGGCCAAAACTTTGGTCGCACGCTTTCGAGAATATCTGAACGCAGTACAGCTTCTGAAAAAACAAGCGCGGATGAAGACTCTACCAAAGCCTGCTCTCGTTCTGAAAGTATAAACGAGGAATCGTTGAATTCTAGCGATCATCAAGCTAGTTTAAGTTCTGATCCTCCAAGCAATGCGAACGTTGCCTACATATCGGACACCGACAGAAGGACCTCAGCAGAAATGCCTGATATACCTATCGACCAAACAAAAATAAGCGAAATGTATGCTGAGTCAAAAAAGGATGTAAATAAAAAGGGAAATGAGTCATTGGAAAACAAAAAGTTAAGTGAGTCGAAGGTAAATATTAAAGCACCATCTAAACAATCTTCAGCTAGTGAGAGTCAAGATTCTGACGATTGGCCGCTGCCTGAACTGCCTCCAGCTGCGGCCAAAGCCCCGGACTCAGATTCAGGAAGGCGAGATTCTGGTAGTGAATACTGGCCCCCGCTACCCACCAACTTACTGGAGACACCTATAATTGAAAAGGTTCACATTTACTACATGAGTAATGAACCTGAGCAAGCTACAAAGGTCACTTTGCAATCAGAGAGTTCAAAGGGTCATTTGGGGTCTGACGACGACAGTGATACTTTAAACAATGATGATGATTTGGAAAAGGATGTTCCAGAACCGAAGTCAGATAAATCATATAGTGACATATCGCCAAAAAATACTAAAGTTATACCATACGACCAGTCCAGTTATATGGTTGAACCTTTAGATAATCATGACCAATTCACATGTCATAAAGGCGTGGTACCAAATTATGACAAGTCGTGTTTGAGTGGAACTATCAGTAAAGCTACATGTCTTATGAGCGATGTGGGGTCCTGTTGCTCCCGCTCTGAACATAAGTCGTTTGTCATAAAAAGCAACATAGAGGATAAGGTTATTATAAATCAACCACAAAAGTCCCCTACTAACCACAGTCCAATATTCGAAGATGATCATTTATATGCTGACGATGTATTTGGCGGCGATAGTAAGTCGGTTTCGCCAGATTATGACAAAGGTTTTTCGCAACTTGGTACTCAGAAACATTCTTATGGCTCCAATAATTCGGACACGTCTATTGACGACCTCTTGTCTCAAACTATTGCAGATGACACAGTTCGAGCTGTAACTAAATTAAGCACTGGCAGTGCTGGCACTTGTAAAAGATGCAGTCATAGTAGTCACTCGGAGGAAGAAACCAGTTCTTTTGGAACAGATTTAGATGGAACTGTTAAAATAGGGCTGCCTCAAAAGAAGTGTACCCATAGCTCGCATTCTGAAGACACTTCAATATGTTTGAGTATATCAGAATGGTCTACTGGAACCAATACTGTTCGGCAATATGCAAATCTTTCAGCTTCAGAGAGTATATCAGCTGTGTCTGTTCCGAAGAGTGAGAAATCTGAAAATGTGTCCGGAAAAGTTTATTCTTCTTCCCATGCAAGTAAGAAGTCTGAACAGAAGCCAAAAATGAGTTCTCAAGCTGAAATGAGTTCCAAGAGCAGCAGCTTAGATAAAAGTTCAGATAACGTCAAGTACGACAAACTATGTAGCTCAGAAACTACGATATCCAGAAAAGGCATCGACAGCAGTTCTGGAACTAAAAGCGATAGTACATTAACACTAGCCCAGTCGATATCTGATTGGTCTGCTAGTACAAGTCATACACTCGTAGCGACGGCTCGCGAAGATCAACAGGAGGCTGATAATACTAAATCCGAATATACAATTGTAACTGAAATACTGCCTCCAGAAGAATGTGCAGAAGGAGACATACCAATTATAAGGGAACCTTCACCATCTGAAAATATGAGTGAATCTAAGGAACCTGTTTTAAGACTAACGGCTCCGTATACTGGAAAAGCTGACAAATCGTCCTCGATAAGTTATAGTGACAAGTCAGACAAATCGAGTTCAAGCTCTCTGAGTAGTTTACAAAAGCATGCGAATGGTGTGCTTAGATTCGATCAACGGCTAAAGGGTTTTCAGCCGTCTCAAGATGAGACCCACGATCGTTATCCAAAAGCACCACCTAAAAGTATGAGTTACGAGGAACAAGGTCACAGATACATGAAACCTACACTACGTTGCCAAAGCGAGGATAGCGGCTTCAAACCCTACGTAGCTGCACCTCAACCCGAGCTCGACATTGATATGCCTTCTCAGCTGTATAGTCAGGAAGAGAAACATAGTGAACGTTATCAAAGCCAGGAATTTTCAAATATTATTCGTGAAGATGGCAATCAGTTTATTCGATCAGATTACAAACCTTTAGCTAAACACGCGAGCTATGATGATAAAACACTCTCGAAACATCAAATAAAAGAATACAAAACGTCTCAACAATACCGTAGTAAGCCCAAAAGCTGGTCATTTCATGAGCATTACCTTGCGTCATCGGATTTACCCATGATATCTGTGCCGGAGCTGCCTTCTATTCATAGGGAGGTATCAGACAAAAAGTCCGCGGATCGGTCTGGCAAGACTCCCCTATCTCGTTGTTCGCCTTATTATTCTAGTAGTTTAAGTTCAGAGTCCCCTCCGATACAACCAATGAAAACTCCGGTCAAAAAATCACTTTTAGTGAGAAACATCTCTTTGAAAAGTCCTCCTAGTGGCAATGATACAGACAGTTCCTTGGATGTTTGTAGAGATCCCAGGGAAAGAATGAGAACATTCAGACGTAAGAAACAGGTTACAAGTGCCCGTAAAAGACAAGAAAAAATACAAGACGTCTTGGAAGAGGACTCTACGAAAAGTCAATGTTCCTCTGAAAGCGACAAATTTCATGGCGGCCAATACTTAGAGGTTGAAGACACTCTTCGGCGAATGGAAAGTTCGGAATGTTCTGACAGTTATTTACCGGAGGTTGAGTCGGGCTCCTCAGAAGTCTCAAAAGGCGATTCCAAAAATTATGATATCCAAGAGCCGGTAAGTTATTCTGAAGATGAAGGCCAAGCCGAGTACGCTAAATACAAAAGTGCCAATTATGAGGCTCAACAGTTCCCCATAAGTATAACTCCAGTTCAATTCCAAGGCTTTGGTTCCTCAGCCGATGAAGATGAAAGGGGTTTCCCGCGATTTGATAGGATGGGCCGATTACGTCACCCATATCTTGATTCGCAGGAACCGCCCTATGTTCCCGACGATAGTCCTCCTAGGGTTTCTTATTCAAATAAGAGTAGTCGCCAGTCATCTCTGAAAAAGAAGTCACCTGGATACCGGCTGTCCGAAGATAAGTCTTTAGGCGAGCCTTCAGGTCAGCACCAATCACATGTTTATTATGATGAACAGAGCGACAGAGATGATTCCGATGATTATGCGTATCCTATTGATACTATAAAGAGAGCTCCTAAAATGTCCAAATCAGGAAGTTACTTATTCGAACGCGGAGAGTCAGTCGCCTACTCTGACTCCGAATTGCCACATGACAAGGATGAATATGAGGAGTACCGAGGCAGTCCTTATCCAGAACACTACGAGGAAATTGTAATGTTCCAAACTCAGGAATGTTATCCACAGTACGAACACGGCTTCGTTGAAAGCAATGGCGGTAACGATGATCATTATGCTAGAGATTTGGACCAACGATTCAGTTTGAACAATGTCGAAAGATTTTACTCAAGCCACTACGTAGACTCGCAAGCTTCCAGCGACAGTCCTGAACAAAAATTTGACGTGTCTACACTTCCTCCTCCTCTCTGCTCTGACGATGAACAGGAATAGATACGGTAAAGCAATTGAACAACTTTAAGCATCACAAAATTTTTTGATCGTTTGCCACACTCGTCTACTTGGATGAACGTTCGTTATGGCCAAGCGCCTGTGCGTGCTGTTTAATATTATGCGTTTCCAAATTTTAATCTCACTTTCACTGTTAATTGTTACATTGGTATTATTAGGGTACTTTATAAATTAAATATTTACATTGTCATTTGAATATTTAGAAGAAAATTAATAAAAAAAAATAGTGCCAATCCAGAATAGTGCGATCCTTTGACTACTCGTTTAAAATGCGAACTTATACCTACCTACTTTAGCTTGATAAGTATTTAGTGTAGTTATGTGTACTGATCGAAGATATGTTAAATATTTAATTTTATTCTCGGACTTCAGGTCACATTAATACTATATACGGGCTCAACTGTCTCTATTCACATGTTGTTATGCGAACTCTTTATTACCTTACAGCTATAGCTTTGAGGTATGCACATAATTATTTAGTGCCAAAAAATTCTAGTCCAATGTTTTACTATTATAAAAATATATTAATTTAATGAATATCCCAAAATAATGTATTATGTATAAACGGCTGTGACTTATTTTGTGAGGTGGGATCCAAGATCAGCACTTTATTACGATTTGAATATCATATCGTCTCAAAATCGTTGGAGAACACATAGGGTTGTTCTTTTTTTTGGGCCACCACTTGTGTCATTGAACTCAAAAATAAAAAAAACATGAATCAGAACATCATCATTATAGTTTTATTTTTTATGCACGTTGCCATAAAGGCCGACAAACAATAGATCCTCTGCTGTGTCTAGTTTTCCGGTAGTCAAAGACTTGCAATTTCTTAAGAGGGTTTGCTTTTTGCGTTTGGGGTAGATCGTAAACGTCGCATTTTTTTAAGGTTTTCGTGATTATTTAGCTGAATTCATATTAAGTATAAATTATCTCTCTATTATTGAATGCACCTTTTATTTTATTATTTTAACTTTAACTGTATAGTAAATTTTTAAGTGTCTTATAAATTTTGAAGACAAAAACGGTTTTTTATTTAATTCGGCAAATAATTGGCGACTACTTAGTTTTAGACAATTCAATGTGTTTTTAAATAGTAATATATTATGCACACAATAATAGAGCAAAAATTTAAGTTTGATTCAATTCAATGAAATAATCACGAAAATCTCACAAAAATGCGATCAAAAAGTCGATCCACCCCCAGCGAACGCTCTTAGGTTTGATGAAATAATTACACAGACACAACGACGCAGTACTGGTCGTAAAGGTGTTTCTAATAAGGTGCGGGATTGTCCATCCCCCCTCGTCGCCCCCGTGGAGCGCGAGCGCGCGTGTCAACGCTGGGAGAGGAACAATCTCACGTTCTTTTAAATACCTTATTTTTATAATAATAATTGAAACTAATTAATATCCATTGCCTCATGGCAAAGAATATATTAATCTATGCTTATGGTAATAGGCTAAAAAAATATATAATTTGATTATAACTTGAAACGCACGAAATCTCATTTTGCAAACAGTACTTGCACATGACGTTGTGTGTTTGGTGAGTATGTAGCCTACAAGTGGTAGCCCAAATGTTAAAACTTATTACAATATTTATACCGCGGACACGCTTGGTAGACTTATTTTAACCATTTTTATGAAGTTATTTGTATTTGTTATATTGTAGATAATTGCTTTGTTACATATCGAAAGATATCGGATGCGATGTAAAATGTGTTTTTGAAATACCTTATTAAGGTAATAAATAAGCAATCGAAATACTCAATAGAGTGTATTTAATAAAGTATAAGAAATTAAGACTTCGAACGGGTGGTTTGTATTGACGTGTGCTTGCACAAATAAAACAAGCTGCCATCCCAGGGCGTTTTTGTTGTATAAAAATAAGAAGGTATAATACATAATGTGGGATCTGCATTCGTGCCAAATATGCTCAATTTTTTCCACAATTTATTATAATAATTTTGAATGGATTTTTAATAACGGTTTTTTCGTCTTACATTTAGCTAACGTAGTAGTCGGATTATGAACGATTTATGTCGTGTGAGTGAATAGATTCATAATTGTCAATCATCGAAACATGCGGTTGGGCGTTAGTTTATGTTGCTAAGTTTCAGCTACGGCGTAGTTTATTGAAAATAATTGCTCGGTGTTTGATTTTTTGACGTGACTGACTTAATTAAATATTTGCAATGATTTAACAAAACGTAATACAGAGTAATATTAATGATATAAACTTTAAAAAAGGCATTAATATAACATAATATTCTTTAGTAATTTCAGCAAAGCATCGATTGGTTAAATTTGGCTTAAAATTAACGAAAAATATAGACAAAAACTCATTCTTAGAAGTTTATTACGAGAGTGCGATGCGATACTTGAGGTGCGGAAGTCGCAGATGTACATAACTCCAAGGAAAATACTTTTCTTGCTGTTGATGTTTTCCTACAGTCAACTACAGCTGGAGCGTAAGCCTAGCAGTGTAAGGTTAGCTCTTTTTACAATAAATTCGTTAGGCCGCAGCCACTTAAGCTTCGGTTGGCTGTATATAGAATATCTATATCATACAGGGTGTCACTATGATGCTAATCTTTGCTTGATATGGATTAGATTTTGTTATTGAAGTATGCTGTTTTACTTGATAGGTATATGTAGTAATTTTTCGTTCAACTCCGAGAACGACCAGTAGCCAATGGGGCATAGTTTGTAAAATAACTTGAATTAATGAGTAAGGAGTGTTGCGGTAAAACATCTTTGAGTGCATTACTCCAAATATTGATAGCTTTCACGCCGTCTTAATTTTTTGTCGTTCTGGTCATTACTAAAATCAAAATCATTCGTATAGATATGTAGATAGTCCTTGCGATAAAACTGCCATTGCAGTTATGTAATTCTGTTTCTCAAACTGTCTCCTATTACTACCTAATCTTAAAAGTGTAGTTAGTTAGTACCTTATATGTAAAACCCTCAATTGTTAGGTCGGAAATAATCTAATAAATAAATTGAGTATATTGAATAAATAAAGTGTCAGTATCAACTAACTATAGGCGCTTTTTTAAAACTAAACATGCTATTATATTATTATGTACTTCCCCTGATATAATATATTTAAGGAAAGGTGACGTCATCTATTTATGGACATATAAAACCAATTGAGGATGATTGTAAAAAAACATTTTAATGCAGCATTCCAGGGAGCAATATTATATCCGTAATATATTATATCAATGTGGACGGCTTTTTCCCTACTCGGTTTTCTTGATATTTTCTCATCACCGATCAGCATGAATCATTTGCTATTTGAATATATTATTGCACTCAACTTTACTTGATGAATCAACTATCATTAAAGGGCCTACTCTGATGTGTCCAAACCCGCACGTACATAACTAGTAGCGTAGCGTGATACGTCAGGCCCCTAAAAAATTTGACACAGTTTGAAATTAATGTTTTTTAACTAAAAAGTATATGATTTGCGAAAACACTCGTTTTCAAATGTTTTTTGGCATTCTCAAGGTTTTCCGACATTTCGCCAGTTTTGCATCATAGCCTAATGTTGACTTTTAGTGGTTGAGTTTGGAAATTCAGTATGACTGGCAATTTTGATATTAAAGGTTAGTACCACTAAGGAGAGGAAGTTCAAGCACAAGCATACAACAGCAACGCTGACGCGTTTTGTTATTTGTATATTTCATTCTCTCACTCAAACCTAAAAGTCTGAGCCATTACGCATTTTTAAAAACTTGTTTGAAGCAAATAGGAGTAAAATCTTGGTACTAATACGAATTGGGTGTTGAATTGATAGACGTGACTTAACATGATAATGTAGTGAAATAGCATTAATCAGATATAGATGGAGTTATGGGTGTATTGAGTAGTTGTGTTTACAATTGAGAGTAATCCTATTCATGTTATTTATTGTTGAATGACCACTAATACGGCTATGCCGGTGCAGTATTGTTCATTTGTAATCAAATGTTTCGTTTCATCTTATACAGGGTTAGTTATATTAGAGATGGTAACATATTCGTTTTTATTTATCTTAGATTTATGACTGATTATACAGCCAGCAATTCAAATTGCTATTATATCCTTGTCTTCCCCTGATATATATTATTTCTAACTAAACTGTCGTACCGCAAATAAATTGGAACAAACACAGGATATACCAACGGCAATGCTACACATTGTTCTTCAAACACAGCTCCTTCCTGTGTTCTTTTTTTATTTGCGGTGAGACATGTAACCTATGGTCATCGTGCACTAAAATAAATCTAAAGTATTAAAAAAATAATTATTGTATTTAGTTATTAAAATGTCAATTGTAAGATCTTCATAATAGTGTTTATTTGTAGCAAATAAAGACAACACTATGAATTTTATGTGCCAGACTACTCAAGAGTGGGTTCACTTTCCGAGGCGAAGTAAAACGTAAGATGGTTTTTACCATTTAATAATCGTTATTTGTTCACTTTTGTTATTTATTTAGAGAGATGTCTTAAAGGTGCGTTATTTACGATGTTATTTTATAAAGATCAAGTTATATGTGCACAGATATACGGAAACCCACAAATGTTTTTAATTCGTTGGTTTGATTGGTAGAGTTCCTGCCTGCTATTTTATGGGTCGCGCAGGTTCGTTTGTTCTTTTAAAATAACGGTTAGTATATTTATGAAATTATATAGGTATGTATTATTTATTCTGTTGGGGTTTGGGGTATTTGAGCCTTGCTTGTCTGAAGATGTCTCTTTTGATCTTTTAATTTATGTCGTCCTATCTTAAAGTCCTTTCGTGGGAAGGAATAAAATCAATCTCGCAGTACTTCGTATTCAAAGTATGTTTTATAGTTGTGTTTTTAGAATGAATGTCAATACATGCACAACAGTGGTGTGCTTGGCAACCCGCTGGCCAAGGCATAGTGTTCAATTACAATCGATTATTGTTATAAAGGATAAAAAGATGTGAGCGTGAGTGCACTAAGCAATTTTAGATTATTAGCTCTAAGAGGTCGCCAGTCGCCCTCGGCTCTAGTTAGCGCAATAACATCGGTGAATCATAGCGAGTAAGAACTTGAACTTTTCGATCGAGATTGTACAATCCGAATAGACTGTAAAGTTACGATTTCATTCTCTATAGTTTTGAATTTTTTATTGTATATCACGTATTTAGATATTGTTTCGTTCGAGTGTTGAAATGTTACTTCCTTTTTGAATTTATATGTGAATGTAAGTGTACGGTATTCCTGCAATACACGACACTGACCCATGCGGTTGGGTATAGTTAAATAAATAAATACAATTAAAACGAACTTATGAGTTTTCAATGCAGATTATGTTTTTAGTTTTATGATTTCTGCCCCATAATATTTAAATTGATTGAGCTGCAAGGATTAACATGTGAGTTCTACGTGATGTAAATGGCATGGTAGTGTTAGTAACCTAATATATGTCTATTCATATTTTTTATGGCTGTGCCTTATTTCAGCAGAACTTATTTTTTATTTTTTGTTTTCAGGAACCTTGCATTTTATTTTTGTAGAATAATTTTAAGTTTACTTCATGTTATTTTATTGGAATGTTTATTTGGAAATGATGTCTGCGTTATGTTGTCACTTGTCGTTGAAATGCTTTTTTCCAGCAAAGCTTATTATTTTATTTCTTTAAATTCCAGAGTCCTTGCATCATGTTTTCATAAAAATAATTTTATGTTTACCTACTTCATATTATTTTGACCGTAAATGAGTTTATTTTTAGTCAGATGTTGTAGTTAAAGTAACATATCTAAATATTTTTTAGTATTTGCAGAGATCTTTTACTGGTTTGTGTACTGGTGTACAGTCACGTGCGTCAAGTTTACGCAGTGGAAGATCTAATACTTTTGACCTTAGCTGTACATATTTATTTTTCACGTCACTTTACTTAAGTTACCTTATTTTTTCCTTTTTTATATTTTGTCACTCTAATCTATACTTAGCTTTTATTCTTTGTACTTAATTGTTCCCCTAATAGTCCATTTCCCCAACAGACGAGCTGTCGCCTGACGAAACTGAGAACACGGAGCACACGGTGTCATCGGCCAGCCTCTGCATGTCGCCGGCGCCGGCCGAGCGCACGCCGGACCCGCTGGGCTCGTCGACGCCGCTGGCGCGCGTCACCAACGGACACGATGTTGTTGACAACAAGCGGACTGACGTCATCAACGGGAATGTTAATGGTGAGATAATTAACTGCCAACTTTTTACCAGCGATATCTTACCAATGTCTCGTATAATGAATCTTTCTTAAAATAGAACTGTCAGATCGTTGTCAGTGTACTGAAAAAAACGAAAAAATAACAGTAAGTAATTCTTTTACACGTCATCTTCACAATAAGAGTTAGTAAATTATTAAACTAATCCGGTTAATTTCGACATTCTAGGTAAAGTATAATAATTCACAACCAGCTCAAATTTGGTAGGATTGTTCAAAACACTATCATAAATGAAAGCTAAAAAGTTCTCATCGATCCGACACCTGGAAAAAAAATATTCTGGGCAAAGGTTACAAAAACGAGTTTTTCGCGATTTTCAGCAAAACGGTTTTTTATTAGTTAGGACAAAATTCTAGATCAGATAATTATCTATAAAAAATGTCTAGATACTTTTTTCCTAAGAGCCACTGTTTCTGAGATATTACGATTCATAAAGTTGGAAGAGTGGTTGATGTCGCAACCTCACCCCTACTTTTTGTCTTATTTGACCGGGCTATACTTATTGGATAGTTTTATGGCTGCTTGTGAACGGTAAATTAAGCCTGATTTTCGCACATCTGAAATGATATCATATTGAAGACGATCACGAAATCTGCAAAGGGTTTTCTGCAATCAAATTTGCTTTATCAGTGCGTAAGTGCGTTTGTACGAAAACTAACGGTTTTAAGTATAATCTTAAGTTAAAAATTCAGTAGATACTTTGATAATTTACAGGATTTATCTGTAGAGATATTGAGTCGAATGCGTTTTATTGAGAGTGGTCATAAAACGAGGTATCACCAGATGGATAATCTTTAAGTAGATACTGCTTATCTCTATGTTAGAATAACTCTTTGTAGGCTAGTAAAGTTTTTCGTTCTTTCAGTCGTGGTATCGGAATCAACATACAGTATGGATGTTTTGAGCGGCGGTGAAAGTGACGCTGGCGATACATTACGAAGACAGAATAATAATAACAGGTAATTAGTGTATTGACTATATTGATCTATACCTCATTAATTAATGAACTTTTATTTTAGGCATCAAGGCTCATATATGTTGAATATTTAATTTTTAAAATATTTTTTTTAATAAGTAGATTCATTCAGAAAGTACCTATTTGTGAAAGAACGGGTGACGTGACGCAGCGTGGTGCCGGCGACCGACTCTGAATTGCCTGACATCCTTCAGTAAAAACTCCTCTTTCACTGCACGTTTTACTCTTGATGTATACTAATATTAGAAATATTTCTTTGTTTGGTGAATAGGATTAGGCTTCGAAGCTACTGGACCGATTTTAAATATTCTTTCACCAATATATTGGTACATTATCAGGTAGTGACATTGGCTATTATTATATTTTGACGGATAAGGCAATCTGCTCGGGCGAAGCCGCTGACGGAGACTGCTAGTATAAGATAATTTGCACACAGTAAAACAAAAAAATATATAGGAAAGAATCACAATAACAGGTCAAAACACATTAAGGTGGGCTCTGACCGGCGTTACGTGGCTTAATGTAACATGTTACAAAGCGATCATTCATCAAGTCAGTACAGGTTATTCGCTCGTTCCCCCATACTGACTTGACAAATGCTCGTCACATGTTACATTACGCGACGTAACGCCGGCCAGTACCCACCTTTAGTTTTTAGTAATATATTTCCCTTGTGTAGTATATCCTCCGGGCTAACAGCGGTGCTGCGCGACGGCACCATGGAGGCCAAGCGTCGCGGCGCCGACCTCACGTACTTCATCGCCAAGGAGCTGCTGATGACGCAGCGCACCTACAAGCGGGACCTCGAGCTCGTCACTGTGGTCAGTGTCTTCATTTGTTTTTTTTCTGGGCATTGTATCTTAGGCGGCGTTAGTCGGCCACAATAGCTCTTGAGTATCAAATGACCTTTATAAAATTCTGTAAACCTTGTGCTCGCCACGTAACTTGAGCCAAGATAGCGATTACTACACCATCCTAAAACTTTTTGCCCTAAATGACAATTTCGTGTGCTCCTATTTTTTTGACGCCTAGAATAATTGGACCGAATAGGTCCGTATCCAGTTAACTAGGTGTCGTTATACTCTTTTAGGTCGTAGCAGTAATATAACGAGACACAAAGACAAAAACGATGTATTCCCAATCTCAGAGATTTTACTCGTATCTAGGAAGCATATAACCTTCTCGCTCTGGAATATAACAGTTTAATTGACGAAATGCTAAAATACCACACATGGCGCATGAACACAATGCCATGTTTTAATCCTTTTCTATTTCTACCTTACTCAATCATTCGCACTTTTTCTCTTCTTTTGTGATTATTATTTATTTACTTCCCTTAAGATTCTATATATCTTTCCTATCTGACAAATATAAAAATATACTGTCAACATGCAGTTGGACGAGTTCACCCATCGAGGCCCTGTCAGAATACCAGCGCTGCTGCAGCCTTTTAGTTGCAGCAGCATATACTGACAGCGTATTTATCGTTTGTTTACTAAGTTTCTTATGTACTCTTCTGTTCTTGTTTCTATTTCTTATCTTTTTCTTTTAATATGTTGTGTGCCGAATTGTGTGTGGGTCAATATATGGCTTTTTACTTTACTTTACTTTTACTTTCAAATTACTCATTAAACTACTTAAAATTTTTTTGATCACACAATGTTTCCTTACTAAATTACTTGCCATTCAACTGAATTACTAGTCTAGTCTGAAACAGGCTTAACCCCTAAACTGCCGGTGACTGACACAGCGTTCACCTTGTTGCGGGGTCAATTCCATAGAAATAATATTAATCTCAATCTTCGCCAGTCCTGGTCCCGCCGCGTATCAGAGCTGGCCAGCTCGGGCGTGTCCGCAGACGCGGAGGCGGCGGGCGGCCTGGCGCGCGCGTGCCTCGCGCTGGAGCCGCTGGCGCTGTCGTGCGGCGCGCTGCTCGCGCGGCTCGACAAGATGCTCGCGAACGCGCACGCGTACGCGCATCCGCCCGCGCAGGCCGACGACCAAGCTCCGACTAATGGTGAGTTGAAGATGTTCAACCAACAACACCTAATGTACAGCATACACGTAACATCAGAAGCCAGTCAAATGGTATCTAATATGTAATAAATGGAGTACAATTTTGTACCTGTCAAGATCTTGCATATTTTAGATTCAATTGACTTCTGCTGTCACGTTACGGTTACTGATATGTCACTGAATAGATTTTGATTTGATTTGTTTACCAACTAAAATGATTGAATCTAAATAAACTTCAGTAATAATTAACCAAACATTAAAATTAAACATTTGATTTTAGTAAATATGTTGATGATTCGTTTTTATTTGCAGACAACGAGGAACCAGAGTACAAAAAAATTGCAGAGCTTCTGTATGAATACTTGTCTAGTACATTTGATGTAAGTATTATATGAAAGTTAGAACCGTTTTACTATTTACTTGAAGTACTGAATACCTCATTCAAATATCTTCGTGAAAATTATTTTCGATTCCTTTAGATATCTAATCGTATCGCGCACCTAATAAGGCGCAATGTAATTCCGAGCAATAGCGCGGAATTTCAGAATTTCTTTTTATTCCAGTTTAGAGTTAATTAAATCGAATTCAAGTTGAGGCTTTTTCAAAAGAACAAAACTGGCTCTCATGAAACACACTGTGAGCAGCCATATAGAATCCAGAACAGAGTGAAAATGATAATTTGATTGTAAATATAGCCCGATTTTTATAATTATGCACTTCGATTTTTCAAAATCGACGCCGAAGTTTGCGGGCGGGTGAAATTCAATGCTCCTAACCTAACGATTTTGACTAATCGAAGTGCACAGTTATAAAAATCGGGTTATAATCACGATTTCTTCTAAATCTGTGGCTTGCCAATCCGCCCCGGAACCCCGCTTTTGATTAGCCAATGAAGATTGAACTAATAGGTTAGGGAAAAAGGTTCTTCGCATTTTTTAAGAAAATTCAAAACATTTTTTTATATAGTTTATTTACATTTAACTAAAGTATGTAGGTGCCATTTTCTTCGATTACTTTTTACCATCTTGTAGTAGGGACATGATCCCATTGCTATAGGAATTCAGAGGCTTCTGATCAAAATACCGCGACAAGTGGTTTTGGCAGTCCTCTCGTGATGTTAACCTGACACTGCCTAAATAATTCTGAAGAGACCGAAAGAGGTGGAAATCTGAAGGTGCAAGGTCAGGACTATACGGAGGATGCATTAACATCTCCCAGCCAAACTCTCTTAATTTTTGCTGAGTGGCTAAATATGTGTGAGGTCTTATATCATGATCATCGTTATCATGATGAAAAACCACACCCTTTCTCTTGATTAATTCCGGCCGCTTTCTCGCAACTTCTTGTTTAACCTCATCAGTTGTTCGCAGTAGAGTTCAGAATCGATGGTCCTGCCTGGTGGTAACAGCTCATAATGAATAATGCCCTTCCAATCCCACCACACACACAGCATCACCTTGTTGCGAGTTAACCCGGGTTTCGCTACAGTCTGTGAAGCCTGACCGGCCTTTGACCACGACCTTTTTCGCACGTTCTTGTCGTACGTGATCCACTTTTCATCACCATTTATCAGCTTCTTCAAAAATGGATCGGTTTCATTACGTCGTAATAAATAATCACAAATGAGTACCCAGTTTTTTTCAAATGCGCCAAAACTGTTTTGTAGTCAATTCCCAGTTCTTCAGCTACGTTCTTCCACTTTTTCAAAAATGGCATCCATGTTACTCGTAATAGGGCCACCAGAGCAACGTGCATCTTTGACATCAAATTTCCGGATTGAAAACGCTTAACCCAAATGTGTGCTACTCTCACAGACACTGCACTAGGTCCATAAACATCGCAAATTTTTTTCGCGGCTTGCGCCAGATGATATATATGGAGATTAATAATTGAAACACAAGTTGACTGGAAGACCGTTGGTTTATTAATGCGTAACAGAAACCGATTTACAGGTTACCCTCAATATGCATAATAAGTATGTTACCCACATACACATCAAAAACTCTAAAAATTAAGCATTCACAATTATTTAATCAAAAATTAAATAATGAAATAATTTATTGTCAAATTGCTGTCGTTGCATTTTCACTTTTTTTGTAGTAAAATTTTAAAATGTATCGAATTTCCTCATTAGATTCACTCCTTTTGACAGTAAGAAAAACAAATTAAAATCACACATTTTCCTAATTTGAATTTGGAATTATCTTCTTTAAAACTTAAACTTTTAATGAGGTATCTGGCTGGTTTATTCAAATAAAGAGATTTTATTACAAGTTCATACAATGCGAAAAGACTTTTTCCCCAACCTAATATATCTGTCAACACCGAAACGCACTTTCTTATGCTTTTAATATTTTCTATCACTTAGAAACGATCAATACGGTCATTTGTCTAAACGAAAAAAAAGCGTAAGAGTGCGACCACACTCGGTGAAATCGTCGAGGATGTCGCAATCTCGTTATCTTTTTAGAAAATAGAAAAGTACGGTTCGGTGTTGATTACCCAACTCTGATTTCTCTCCGTCAGGCGTACGTCCGCTACACAGAGCGCGCCGGCACAATCGTAGGCTTAGTGGAGAGCGTCCGCCGCTGCTCGGTGCGGGCGCGCGCGTGCTGCGGCGCGTTCGAGGCCGCGTCGCCGCTGCCGCTCGCCTGTCTGCTGCTGCGCCCGCCGCACCGCCTGCACAGTCTGCACGCGAGAGCCCACGGTGAGCGTCCACAGCTGGGCTGGGGCTGAGCTACTCGCGTAGGCTCAGCGGAGAGCGTCCGCCGCTGCTCGGTGCGGGCGCGCGCGTGCTGCGGCGCGTTCGAGGCCGCGTCGCCGCTGCCGCTCGCCTGTCTGCTGCTGCGCCCGCCGCACCGCCTGCACAGTCTGCACGCGAGAGCCCACGGTGAGCGTCCACAGCTGGGCTGGGGCTGAGCTACTCGCGTAGGCTCAGCGGAGAGCGTCCGCCGCTGCTCGGTGCGGGCGCGCGCGTGCTGCGGCGCGTTCGAGGCCGCGTCGCCGCTGCCGCTCGCCTGTCTGCTGCTGCGCCCGCCGCACCGCCTGCACAGTCTGCACGCGAGAGCCCACGGTGAGCGTCCACAGCTGGGCTGGGGCTGAGCTACTCGCGTAGGCTCAGCGGAGAGCGTCCGCCGCTGCTCGGTGCGGGCGCGCGCGTGCTGCGGCGCGTTCGAGGCCGCGTCGCCGCTGCCGCTCGCCTGTCTGCTGCTGCGCCCGCCGCACCGCCTGCACAGTCTGCACGCGAGAGCCCACGGTGAGCGTCCACAGCTGGGCTGGGGCTGAGCTACTCACGTAGGCTCAGCGGAGCGAGCACAGCTGGGGTATGGCCTCAACTGAGTGATTCTACGAGCTATACCTCACAACAGCAAGATCGGGAACATAAACCTTAATGTCAGATATTATTAAGACACCCTGAGGCCTTCGACTAGGCTTCCTAAATGACAACTAGCGATTTCAACCTTTCGAAACATGGAAAATACACCTCAAGAACTTAATCTAGAGTGAATATTTTACAATCAATTATTGTTGCCACTCCGCTATACCTCGAGTACTTTCTGCGCAATATAGTAATAACATGTTTTGGCTGTGTTGCTGTAAAGCAGTTTTATTACTGCAATGTTTTAAGTAAACAGTTCGCAACATTCAGAAAAGATAAAGATGAATTAGGTTACAGTATTATTTTATCTTCATTTTAAATTTTGATTAAAGCGACAGTATTGTATTGTATCAAACGAGGCGATCGATAATACTCAAGTTTTTGATTAAAAGTAACTAAATGGTAAAGGTTCGTATTATTTGACAGAACTGTACCAGGCAACTGGCAGCACAGCATCGAAGCAGGCCTTGGAGCTGTCGGCGCGCGCCGCGCTGATGTCGCACGAGCAGCTGCAGCACGCGGAGAACCACGCCGCGCTGTGCCAGCTGCAGCGGGACATTGTAGGTGAGATACATATTACTTATCTTACTTCTTAATAATATTGTAAATGCGAAAGAGGTGTGTCAGGACCGTAGCAAGTGGAAAGATGTGGTCTCTGCCTACCCCGTTGGGAAAAAGGCGTGATAGTATGTATGTAAGTTTGTGAGCATGTATAGGTATATGATTGTTACTCTTTCACGCAAAAACTACTGACCGGATTTAGATGAAACTTAACAGTAATACAGTTTATACATCAGAATAACACATATTATACTACAATTTATAAAAAAAAATATGTATACATGTTACTGTTCACGCGGGCGAAAAGCTAGTAAATAAATTTGCGCCAGACATCACACTACTTGTCATGATCTCAAAGTGAGGAATAAGTCCTTGAATTACGAGGTACCAGATATTGATTGAGGCCAGGGGCATCTCCCAGCACATGCAGACACAAGTCAACATAGAAAAGATCATTTTACTAAACTCATAATTTACCCGACCGAGAATCTAACCCGAGACACTAAGCAATTAGAGGCGAGTAACCGTGGTTCAGCACACTACGCCAATTTTGTCGCCAAAACACTTAAATTCATGTCACAATAGACAATCGTGTCGTCAAATCACTTAAATTCATGTCAAAATAGTTAATCGTCTCGTCAAATCACTTAAATTCATGTCAAAATAATCTCTATTTCATTTTTTAGAAACGACTCCAATCCTTATCATCCTTAAAATTCACTTATATGAGCCTAAATAAATAATGGAACCAGTATAAAAATATTTAGAAAATTACGAGGTACCTTTTTATACTGTAAGAAAAAAATATATTGAAATTGACATCAAAGTTGAACAAAAGTTGATCTGATTCTTATATTTTCGGTACTGGTAAAATCTCCCAATTGATTATCTGCCAATTTTGACACAAAGGATATGTAAAACAAATTGTATTTTTTTTCTAGGATATGATAAGCTGCTAGTGCCAGACAGAGAATTCATCAGGATGGGCTGCGTTTATAAACATTCCACTAGAGGACTACAGCAAAGAATGCTTTTCTTGGTAAGTGGTTGATTTCATGGTACGCCTTGTTCACGTAGATATGACCTTACTATACTTTACTTCATTAATTATAATATTAAAATTAAAAAGCAGTGGTGCTAAAATGAATGACTATTTGTATTTGACGTTGCTATGACGATGACATAATACCTGAGTATAACCTGGCAAAATTGAAAACTCTTTCCGCCACAACGTACGAAGGGATTATGTAACATTTTAGATTTGGTAGAGTCATAGTGACAGTAAAAATGTGTTCGGATAAAAACCCCTGCTGCTTTTAGGTTTTTACATCGACATTATAATTTGATGCAAGACAAAATAATTTATTTAAGAAAAAGCCTCATAAATTCTGTAGTTACTTTACTTTAAATGAGAACAATTAAGTGTGACAGCTGCTATATAGGTAGATTTAAATAAATTCGGCATAAATCCTAAAAGTAATGATGTTTATTGCACTTTTACCACAAAGTGTACCCTAAGTAAACCTTTTTTTACTTCTGTCTAATGCTTTAATGAATGAAGTATAGCTGTCCGCCAGCTGCTTCACCCGCGTAGACTGTTCTTACCTTTAAAATAAAGCCTAAATTAAAAAGAAAAGAGGCCCTATGTCCCTCCCTGATAATGTCGCTTTATATTATAAATATTAAGCGACATCGCTTTATATTGTCCAAAGGATTTTTTAAAATCGGTCCAGTAGTTTCGGAGCCTATTCAATACAAACAAACAAATCTATCCTATTTATAATATTAGCATATATTGAGATTTAGTACTTCCGAATGCACGTTACATTGTTGATCTCGGCTCCTATCTGCTCCTATATTTTATGTTTTCGTTTTTTACTATACTGTACTATTTAGATCCCTGGTTATAATATTTTTTTGCATTATTCTCATTTACACTAACAATTATCATATCGCGATTTCTCGCCTCGATTTCCGTAGTGTCCAAGGCTCGATTCAAGGTCGGGTAAATTCAGGTGACGATCATTTCTGGCTCGGGTCTGGGTGTGCTGGAAGACGCCTCTGGCTGAATCCTTGTCTTGTACCTCGTAATACAAGGAATTTATCCTTACTTCGAGACCATGACAAGTGGTGTGTCCTGGCGTCAAAATAAAACATTTGTCGCAACTTTCATTTGCTATAAAATTAGGTGCCATAACTGCCATAATTTAGAACGAAATGTATGGCAAACAATATTATTGAAATCAGAAATTATTTATTTGATTTTTTTACTAATGGAATTAGTGAATATCATTTCATGGCATTTGTTAGTTATGACAAACTGAGTTAATGCATATTAAATTCGGGCGAACATTAGGTAATATTCGGGAACACTACTAAAGGAAGCCGGGTTCAATGCTCTTGTTAATTATTAATTAATTTATTTTCTTTTTGTCCACAGTTCAGTGACGTGTTGCTCGTGTGCTCGCGCGCGGGCGGCGCGCTGTTCCGCGCGCACGCGGCGCTGGCTCTGCACGCGCTGGGACTGAGCCACGCCGACCTGCCGCACTCCTTCGTTCTAGAAGGTATCTATTGCCAGGCCTGTCTCTTCAAAGCTTAGGCAGGCCTGTGTCACTTACAAGTTTAGGTACGCTCAGTCGCTCCTGTGGGGTATGACAGTTTGGGGGTGGTGAGGAACAGGGTGCAAAGTTCCTCATCCACCTTTTAAAAGGGAGGAGCCTCCGACCAGACGGGTGTTGTGTGACACAACTTGTGTCTGGTGGGTGTACTGCCCGACGGTTGTTGTCGGGTTCTTGTATATATGTTCAATCGCTCGGATAACTTTGATATCGCGATGTAGGATACGTCAGTTTTTAGTTCGTATGTGGCGAGATAGATGTCGCTACAACAGGTAGAATGCCGCTCGACTCGCACACATTCGCCGCCGAGGGCGTTATTTAATGAATTGTTTCTGATTTGCTGCAACTGTAATTTGAAATCATAAAAAAAATACTATCTACTACTAAGTACTAAACGATTTTATATTCATTAAAAGTCATACTTGTATGGTGTTAATAATTAAATCAGCGAGTTTGCGATCTCGCGCTCTGACAGCTAAATCGGTTTCGTTCAGCGGCACATAGCGAAATATGAATAAGTTTCGACTTCGCGTGCAGCTTGCACATGATTGCACTTAAACATGATCTTGTTTCATAGCACGGACAAATGAAGAAGTACTAGTGAGACAGGATTTTGTAAGATTAAAGAAGACTTTTTTACTTATTCGTGTTTCTCGAGTGAACCTTCTGTACGGAGTACTATTCTGTGCTCTTGTCACTCTTCTGCCCAAAATGACCTGAATGAAGTCATTTATTGTCAAATTCAGTCAAATTGCATCAAGTGTCAGTGCCCCTACCATGAGTTGAACAGTTGACGACAGGCGCTAGCGTCTCCGGTCACTGGTGACGTTTTTGTATGGGATTTCTATACAGCACATCTTGTGAAAATGTATGTAATATATCGTTACTGAGATGTGTTGTCTAGCACATATTAAATTGTATGACAATCTGCGTCCCTATGTGCGGCAGCTCTACATGTCACCATTCCCCGCAGGTGCGGAGGCGCAGCTGCTGATTAGCGCGAGCAACGAGCACGAGTACTTGTGCTGGACGCGCGCGCTGGACCGCGCGCTGGCACAAGCGAGAGAGAACCCACAGCAAATAGACACTGAACTCACGCCTTATGACCAGGAGATTGGTAATTATACATGATTATTTATTAACCCTTAATTTGGCAACACTTAAATTGATGTAGTTTTTCATTAAAATCTATTTAGATCTAATTGTTACTGTTAAATAAAGTTGATAAAAAAAAATATTTTGATGGTATTTTCGCGAAAACCTACTGCTGCTTATTTACAACATTAACAAATGGAGGCACATAAAAAAAACATTTTAGAGTTTATGAAAATCATAATAACAGTTACGGCTTTTGGTCAAGCACAATCGTAGACAGATGTAGTCTAGATATTCATATAGGCTTATTATGTAAACAAAGATCACACCGTAACAGAATCACGAATTTCCGCATTAATCACACACTATAAGTCGCACTTATACGTCTTGCGTTGTAAAAAGAGACAAAACATGAAATTCATGCAAAACTAAAAATTTAGCATTCTAATTCTGATACTATTATTTTATCACTAACGAAATAATAGACTAGGAAATCTGCTTGACAGCAATTTGACAACTTTTTCCTCTTAAATAAAATAGGTGGTCTTTGGCCCGAAGTAATAGGAACGTTGAATGAATCAAAATCAGAATCATTTACTTCGATTGAAATTGGTACAAATACATAGTATATTTATTCTGCTTTTTGATTTTTTGAGTTTTATTACGTATGTAGGTATGCCAAACAAGTGCTACACTATAATATGCCACTCAAAATGAAACTCGTGACGATTAGAAAAATCTGAAATATTTAACACGATTATGACAATGAATTTTACGCTTGCAGCCTTGTTAACAGTATTTCAGTAAACTAAGGCCAATTTCGAGGGATCTCTCTCTTCGAATTGCAAACATAATCGAATGATTTGCAATAAATATTATTTGGTGCTGTAAAAATATTCAAAGTAGTGGTTGCTAAAACTTATCACAATCAAATTAAGGGTCAGTACTAATATTCTACCGTCCAAATCCGGAAATGATAATAAAAATTGAAGAGCCCTTACATGTATTACTGTCCCAGTCATTTCTACTGACATGTGACAGGTGACAGGGGGCATCAATTAGAAGTGTGCTCAACTTTAATTTTTTTTTGGATACCGGGGTCACAACTCAGAAAATTAAAAATAAGTTAGCTCTGCTGGCTGCTCCATACATAGTGATGGTTTCTCCGAATAGTTTTCTCCGAAAAGTTTTTTTTATTTATTTAACTTTATTTTACATTGTAAAAGTATTTAAGGTAGTGATTTCCGAGATTTCAAATTTAATTTCTGGCAAACTGACAAGTGCTGCGGGTGGACATCCTCTGAATACTCCTCTGAAGAATTAGCGCCGTTTATTTCGTAATATTTTCTCCTAAGTCGTAACCTTATTGCAGTTACAATTGTTTTTTAATGTTTGGTCTTAAATAATCTGGTCAACAATAGATGGCGCACGTATTATGTTAAAAATCTTTGACTTCTGTTGACACTTTAGCATTGGAATTAATTTAAATAGGGCAGATCCAGACAATGACATTTGAATTACAAGGACTTCGAAAAGAAGAAAGAGCAAATATCATTTAATCATTTATACTCCATTCATTACATCATTAGACAGAATATTTTATAAAATATGTTGTTTTACATGTTACCAACTAATAATTCGTTTAAAAATTACATTAAAGCCTGGTTTCGGATTTTTTTATGATCGAGTAAAGTACGTCTTATCATGTAACAGATTAGCACAGATTCTAGACAAAATCCTTGAGCCTATCATATATTTTTTGCAAGACCATTATTAGAAAATAAACACCTAAACCATTGAATCGAAAAAAAGGGTTTTCCGAACAATCTGGCGGAACGCCGCCTTAAAGATGTCTATGATTGTGATGTAATGCAATAAACACCAACAAATAATTTTTTACGACGACGATAAAATATGTTAACCTTTTTTATACATATCATAGGTAAAAATTTGCCTAAAACATACTGAGGAGATAAAATTGTAGTGGAACTTTTATATAATTTCTGTTTACTAATCGAGAAACTGACTGATCGTAACTTACTGGTCGTAACTTACTGATCGTAACTTACTGGTCGTAACTGACTGATCGTAACTTACTGGTCGTAACTGACTGATCGTAACTTACTGGTCGTAACTTACTGGTCGTAACTTACTGGTCGTAACTGACTGATCGTAACTTACTGGTCGTAACTTACTGGTCGTAACTTACTGGTCGTAACTTTTATTTTAATGATTTATTAATCGTTAAAGCGTAGGGACACAGTTGATAACATGCATTTGTGCCGAGTAAACTTTTTTTACTCGCGTTCGTAGCGCACAGTTTGGCGAGCGCCAGTCGATCCCCGCTCTCACATCCATCAGACCACTAGCCGTATCTAATAAGTTTGTAACGTAAATTTTAAGCATACTTTTCGGAAGTAAAAATACAGCAAAATCAGTGACAATATTGAATTTCATTTATAGCACCTTTAACAACCTTTCTGAGAGTCAGTATACGGGCTGGTCGAGGTATCCATAGCAAATACCTAGGTACCACCCCGTACAGTGGTGACCTCGAACTTTGGAAAGTGACTCGGTGCAACATGTAATTTTGTGTTTTAGGCCCATCATGTAAGACTAGTTAATACTAGTTTTAGAAAATGTATTTTAGCGTCCATGCATGGACATTATCTTGATGCTATGTGATGTTGTTGTAGATTCTCCCGCGGCGGCGGCGGCGGGCGCGGGCGCGCTGACGCACGTGTGCTGGCACCGCGCCGCGTCGCTGGGCCGCGACCAGATGCATCTCGCCATGAGGGTCAGTATATTCTCATTCTATCTTATTAATCTTTCTAATATTATGTTGTGAGGATCATCATCATCATCCATGCGGTCTATCCTGGTTGTGAAGAACCCACACTGGTGTGTGGGGTCCCAGGGTCCGCCTACCTTATTTTCTTGGCCCACTTCGCGCGGTCTTGTGCATCCTCAGTGGTGAGTCTGTTGGCACGCATGTCACCCTTGACGACGTCGTGCCACCGCTTCTTGGGTCGACCTCTTCTACCGGTACCTGGCGGCGGCGGCATGGCCAGACATTTGTTGCCCACGTAGTTTGCCGATCTTCGTGAGACATGACCATACCAACGAAGGCGGAACTCCTGCAGCTTGTCTGCGAAGTCACGAACACGAAGGCAGCCGCGGATGTGGGTGTTCCGCACGCGATCTTTGCTTGAGACTCCACACATCCACCGGAGCATCTTCATTTCCGTGACGCGCAGCTCCTGCTTGTTTCGCTCTAGTAACGGCCATGTTTCACTGCCATTTAAAAGGACAGGCCTAATGAGCGACATCGACTCTGTGGCTGCATGGAGCGGAAGTAATCGCTTGCCCTTCAACATATCCAAATGCAAAATTATAACGTTTTCGCGAAAGCGGCACTTAATTGACGCAAATTATAAATTATTAGACACTCCTTTGGAAAGAATTGACGAAATTAGAGACTTAGGCATAATATTAGATAAAAAAATGGACTTCCACAAGCATATCACAAGTATATGCAAGTCGCTTGTTAGGCTTTGTTATAAGAACTTGCTCTGAATTTAGTTTTACTGTGGCAAAAATATTGTATTATGCGTACGTTCGAAGCAAGCTTGAATACGGGGCAGTTATATGGGATCCTCATGAAAAAAAATATACATTAATGGTCGAGAGGTTGCAGAGAAAGTTCGCTCGTTGGCTCTATAAAAAGAGCAACGGGTATTATCCCTTTCTTTACCCATCCTCATTTGTATACGGCATGGTTGGGCTAGATACGCTCGTGTTAAGGAGGAAACTTCTCCTCTCGATTCATTACCTCTCGGTCATCTACCATAGGGTTGATAGTGCGTACGTGGTGGAGAGTGTATGTCTGTTGGTACCCTCGCGAATCCCGCGAGATAGTGATGGGCTTATTGCGCCACGCAGGCGGCCGCGCCTGCTGCAGAGGCCCGTCACACGCACGGTGCACGCCGCGAACGCCCCTACCACGCGCGCGCTTCGCCTCCTGGGGGACATGCTCGCTCAGCACGATTCCATCGATCTATTTGCTGATGGTCTGGGGCGCTTGATGGCCGCCGCATACCAGTACCTCAACCAGCATTTTTGACGAAATTTAGTTGACATAAATTATAATATTATTTAATTGAATTATTTTATTTTTTATGATATCATTATTGCCTGATTAATTAAATGCATTTTTTTTCCCTATTTTTATTGTATTTGTCTACTTGTTTTTGTAATTTGTATAAGATTTTTGTATATTTAACCTGCCGGCGTGTTGGAATGTATCTGTAAGCCGGCACGGAATGTTTTCATAAATAAATAAATAAATAAATAAATGATGGTTTTATAGACCTGCCCCTCCAGCTTGATGGGCATTTTGGGGTCACAAATGACACCAGTCACCTCACGCCATTTGGCCCAAGCCGTGGAAATTCGGGCTCTGACGTCGCGGTCGATGTCCCCGGACGCGCTTAACACAGATCCCAGGTATTTGACACTGTCCGTGCGCTCGACTGGGGGGGGGGGGGGACTGGGGATCTGTGGTGCTGCAGGCCATGTACTGTCTTCGCCACATTAAGTTTCAAGTGAATGAGGATGTATGTATGTATGTGTGTGTGTATGTTTGTTAAACTTTCAGGCAAAAACTACTAAACGGATTTGGATGAAACTTTACAGAAATACAGCTTATACATCAGAAAAAGCCTGTAGCTTAGGCGCTGATTTTCACTGCATGCACATAAATCTTCTGCTTTTGAAAATTTGTAAGAGATACGAAATGTGAAATGGATATTAACATCTGTCTACTTTGTTTTAGACCCAGCTGTCGGGTTACCTCCTGCGCAAGTTCAAGAAGTCCCCGGGCTGGCAGAAGCTGTGGGTCGTGTTCGCGCTCTTCACGCTGTTCTTCTACAAGAACTGGCAGGACGAAACGCCTCTCGCCAGTTTGCCATTGCTGGGGTAAACCAACCTTTATTTTAGACGTAAATATGAAATAAATAAGGCTCAAAATAAAAGGATTCAAAAATAACTTTAACTACATAAATCGGGCTGAGATGGCTCTGGCTGGGTGCATATTAGTAAAATCCATCGATTGAGTTTCGCACTTTGCAGCATAGGAAACAGTTTTTAGGTTCAAGTTTGAATCATTGTTTCTTCGGTCACTCATTGAATGGCTGACAGCCTACGTACTACGTTCGTAGAAAGCTGAAATTTAGCATATAGGGAGTGTAGCGGTGTTCCCTCGCTAAGATAATTTACCGAGTTTCTTACGGAAACGGAAGCGCACAAATGAAAGAAAAGCTGTCATTAAGACAGCGATGCTTACGCATAAAGAAACCTGTTAAATTTATTTATGCGTGCGTGATAACATTGGAATATTTTACCCGTACCGGTTCGTCTGCACCAGGAACCCGCCTCTTTGTGTCCTCACCCTTAGGCAGGGCGCAAACGTGGACACTTTTGTGTCTTGTGTCAGATATAAGCTGCCGATGAATGTTTGATTTCTATAGAACCAGTATGAAATCATTCACTCCCTGCGCATACGTAAACTGTGTCCGATCACCGCTACAGGACACAGCAACTGCGGTTCCCTGTGATGGTGTGCCGTGTCGGCAGCAAAAAGTGTCTACATACATACATACCATCACGACTATACTAAACGGGGTACCCAGAGGCAAGTGACTGTGTCGTCATGGTGAACGAAACACTCAGAAGCCCACGTTTCACTAATGGTATTAGAACCCAACGTGGTAGATGGTGAGCCTTCCGCCGTTATTCGGGTTGATTTGGTTTTTTATCGATGTTTTCCATCACCGGAGAGTAAGTCGGATATTTAACAATGAACTCATAGATTTTGATTTTGTCCAGATTTGAACTCGGAACCACACGATCCACGATCTGAGTTCGAGTGCTGAACCACTAGGCCACGACGACTAAAAATAGATAGATTGATGATAGATTAAATTTCATATGCATAGGTAAACCGCCACAATGCCTGAAGACCAAGGTGTTTGATCAGTGCGTCCTACCGGTCATGACATACGGAGCCGAGACGTGGAACCTGAAAGTGAAACTAGCCCACCGATTACACGTCACTCAGAGAGCTATGGAAAGGTGCATGCTAGGAATCTCGTTAAGGGACAAGGTCCGGAACGAGATAATCCGGTTAAGAACCAGAGTAACTGACGTAGTCCAGAAGTGTAGCAAACTGAAGTGGCAGTGGGCTAGTCACATCTGTCGCAGAACCGATGGTCGGTGGAGTAGACGGGTTCTCGAGTGGAGACCACGACTCGGCAAGCGTAGTGTTGGACGTCCACCGGCACGTTGGACCGACGACCTAAAGAAAGTGGCTGGTAGGGACTGGATGGCAAAAACGGGAGATCGGGCTTTGTGGCGCGCTCTGGGGGAGACTTATGTCCAGCAGTGGACTGCTATAATATAATATATCATTTATTTCGGACCAATAATCCATATTAACAAATTATAATGTTAGTAACAATTGTTCCTAAAATTATGTTAGTTTACTAACCTTTTTTTTTGTTTTTATTAACGTGGGGAAATCCTCATGGATACCTCGACGCCCGGGGTAACGACGAGGTTATGTCGGACTTCTACCGACTAAAACCCCACGGTACTCGACCTCAACAACACTTCAGCGGCGAGGCGGGGTCCCTAAAAAGTTTCGCAACGCCCCGCCGCCAGTGCCTCCCCGTATTGAGGACCCCTCCAGCCGACCCCCCAATGAAGGGGGGAGGCCACGGAAGTACCTGGAGCACACAGGTACTTCCGCCGTCGCGGTAAAAGCCGTGCATTGCGAGCAAAAGCACCCCCGTACTCAAGCCCGCTGGCTCTCACCGTACGCGGACCCTACTAGGTCCGCAACCACGATTCACCTAAAAGGTGGATCGGCTGCCGCATCTGGCGGTGCGGCCCCGTCGAGCCGCAGTGCACAGGGGGGGCCAGCCGCGGATCACTGCCCCCTCCAAACGGTTGTGCACCGCGGCTCCCACCTCGCGCCCTTAAGGCGCTGCGCCCGTGGGCGCCCCTTCAGGCGGGCAGTGGTAGGCACCATACCACCACCACGCCCGGCGGCAGGCAATGGGTGGGTGGGAAGTCCACCGCACTGCCATGCCTGAGCCCTCTTAGCTTCCCGGTGGTTCCACCTGCCACCAGTACTAAGCCCCCCCGCCACGACAAGGCGAAGGCTCATGGGGAGGTAGTTTACTAACCTAACTTAACTTAAAATTATTTTTTGGCACCTAGACATGTCACACGTGCCTTGCCACCCAATGCCTGAGCAAGGGGCTGTCGTCCCTCATACCGATGGTGTTCAATAAGCCACAGCAGCCGCCGCGCACCCGGCGCATCAGAGAACTGACTCTCTTGCGCATTATCGCATGAAAGTCGTCCACGCGAGCCTCCGCGAACATTCTTGACGCACTACAGTACCGCGGCAGTCCCATCAGCATATATATAGCTATAGGCTGAAAAAAAATAAAAAGAAGGAAAACCGTTTAACCGTTCACGAATTGAAAGTTAGAATGTGTGTGTAGCTACGGCGTGGGCGCGCCCGGGGCGGGCGACGGCGTGGACAAGGACTTCGTGTTCAAGCTGCACTTCAAGAACCACGTCTACTTCTTCAGGGCTGACAGCCTTTTCACTTACAACAGGTAACATACCACTCTTACTACTTCTACCTACACAAGGTCATTTGACCCCAAAATAAACAGGACCATCGTGGCTGCCAGGGACAACTATTTTTTTTAGATATTTATAGTAAATACCTGAATAGATAATAGCAGGGCTCGGAACTGTTTTTGAAAACAAAGGAGTCTGTCCTGAATAACAAAACGAGTACATTATTTATGAGAACGGAAAATACCTGTTTAAATCAAAGAGTGTAAAAAAAGAATAAAAAAACAGTCAAAGTTAACTTTATATAAATTGAAAACGATTTGAATTTCGTTCCTCTTTAAAAACGGATACATTAGGTTCCTATTCAAACTTAAACGAAACAAATAGGTTGTTCGGTATTTGACGAAAACGTTTCGAAAAATATACCAGTATCCGTACCTTTGATAATAGCGTAAAATACAAACGCATAAAGGACTATTCTTCGAACTTTAGCTCTGTTAGCACAAGTCAAGTTATTGTTTATGGTAATTAATATTTTAAGCGATATCCGTCTCTAGTAGTAATATTACAAACAGTTATATACCTAGAAGGCTTGTTTTAAGTATAATGTATTTGTATCTTATCATTTTTGTACAGATGGGTGGAAGTCCTGCAAACGTCGATGGTGCGAAATGATCACAGTTAGTTAAAAAACTAAATTATACCTAGTATTATTATTATTTAATTTTAATTAAAAAAAATTGTCAATTATGAATAAATATTCATCTAATATATCAAAAGTATGCTTGTAAGGCAAATACAAAATCGGTGCCATAGTGATATTTTAAATTAATACAAATGAAGTAGTAATGACTATCTTGCCTGTTATATATATTTTTCTAAAAGATCTTGCTAATTACCTATAGTCCTTTTATACAATTACATATTCACATTGTGCCTTCGTAACACGTAATGGAGACGTTAGTACTAGCTTACCTTTATTTATTATAGTTTGTGATATAGCAGCGGTTCAATTCCAGCTTGTACTTTTATTTAGATGAATTGTATGTTGGAAGAAGAGGTCACACATTAGTTCTTAGGTTATTAAATATTTTTAGAAAGGATAGCTGTACTGCAGCTGTGGACTGTATGTTTTGACAATTTAGAGGTGATCTGTTTTAGTTGATGTATAAATGACGATTTAAATGAACAACAAACGCTGCAAATGACATATCGTCGACTAAGGCCCGATTTTTCAATTCTTAGTTTATTCCCTAGATAGCTAACTGAAGTTAAAATTAACTAGCTTTTTATCAAGCGAATATATATTTAAAAAAAATTAATCGTCTTTTATCCGAAGAATAGCTATCTATCGGTTGTCTATGTATTTATATCGCTAACTTCACACTTATACTATCATTACAATGTTAGAATGAAACAAGACAAAGGTTGATGTTTGACAAATTGACATTGACTTATATGATAATTAACCTCGCCTTTTTTTGCTGCCTAAAGTTGTTGCTAGGAGTATGTTTGTTTCGAGTTTTTTAAGGCAAAATCCTTTGCAAAACTCCTTTTTATCCCATGTACTATTATGATTAGGTCTCTCTTTTACAACTCGACCTTTTCTATTGGGCTCAGTTTGTATAGTTAAGTAGGTAGGCTATGCTGCCTTTGCTCCAAAATCGTTGCGTCGGGTCGTTCCAAATGAAATGAAAATAAATCTAAAATGACACACAACTTTAGAATGACAAAGAAAACGCATAGATAAAATCTTATCCAGCCCCTCAAGAAGCAGATAACTTTATTCATCAGTTAGCGGCTTTATTCAACAGATAATATATATCTGACCATTGAAAAATTAAAAATCTTGTTAACCTTCGAATAAACTTTATTCTACAGATAAATTTCATTAACTGAGGATTGAAAAACCGTCCCTAAATAATATAAATGGTAACTTTTCTGCCACCCAAACTGTAATGAAATCAAAATTTGTTAAATCAACGATCTGCGTTTAGTTCGTTCAGTAAGCATGTTGGATGACGGTTATGATTTTGATGGTTTATGGGAAGTTATTCTCTTATTTATTTGATGTCCAACTCGAGTTAGTAGCTTGAACTATTTAGCCGCCTTATGATTATCGATAAGACAGTAAAATATTGTGAAGACATAGTACAATTTTATCAACGAAGTTTATTTGTGCGCGAACAGTGTGAACATGACTAGGTCATTTATGAATTCTATGAAATAAGTCCGTGCTTCCTGTAATGTAAAAAAACACTGTTTCACACAGTGACCCTGTTTCAGTGTTTAGGACCTATATACCGGGAGATTATCGAAAGATTTACAAAAACCATATGGCATACTCAGTAAGTGATGTAGTACTGTGCAAGTGAAAATTTGATTCTTTCAATTTCTTAAATTTTAATATTAATTACTATAAAATACATTTAAATATTTTTTAAATTAATAAAAATTGAATATATATATTTTTTTAAAACATCAAAGAAATATAAACTCTTTATCAATAATCTCGACTTTAATTTTAAGGTTTTCATGCAAAAACTAGTGACTGTTCGACTGATGTTTAAAAGAGTAACTTCTGAGTTGCTCGCCGGGTCTTCTCAGTAAGAATCAACTCCTCCGACGCGTTATATTTGTACTGTTTATTTATATATTCATATACCTAATTATAGTATTTATGTCTATTATTTAGTTTTTTTTTTACTATTTAAAAGTACTGATTAGGTCTATAATGAATATAAGTATTTGAGTTTGATGACTGATTTGTATGGTGACCTTGAAATGAAAATTTAATTATTTAATTTTTCACTTTGATAGTTTCTACATCACCTACTGAGTTTGCTATATCAGTTTTTTAAGTCTTTTGATAATCACACGGTATATATACCTATTTATGAATACATTTGTCTGTCACAATTTCCATACCTCTGACATGTTTGCAATAATTAAACGTGCGTGTTATTATAAGTAATGAAGTGTTTAGTTGGGAGAATATCTGTTTTACATGATATTATTATTCACGTAACTTGTGATAAGTCAGCAATAAGGTCACACGTGCCAATATTATATTTTTATTATGATGAAATAGTTCAAAAACATATGAATATAATATAAGTTTTAAAACTAGGTTTGAAGAAAGTATGTTCATGACTGTGCTTGAAACATAAAAGACTCGATAAATATATGAGTAAAGGGATTAGAATCTTGGGTGATTAGAATGATGAGTTCTTAGAAAATCTCATAATAAATCAAATTCGTTTGATGAAATGTGTAATGATTATTATAGATGAGCAACTTGTTAAAATTTGTTTTATGTGTTTGGCAATGAAGAAAAAGATTTACGATATGATAGTGTCAATATAAGACAGATACGAGTCGATAGCTTCATGCATTATTATTTTGCAATAATTATATTATCAGTGTGATATTTACAATTGTAAACAAGATCCGATTAGTTATAATGTCGTGACAATAGAAGAGTATACGTGATAATGACGAATTATGAATTTTATGACTTCAAGGATGTGACGTATTTCCAAAGCTATTATAATTTAGTAGTTAATTAAATGTATTATTAGTTTCACATTGGGATTGTGTTTATGAAACAATTGGGTATACAAAACATAAATAAAATATTACTTTCGATTCCCTTGTTTTATTTAATCGCTGATTTAAAAGTATTTTTTAAATGCTTATAGAATAATTTGGCTTTGGTAAGATTATAGTTTGATTTATTCTACGTAGATACAACAGATGATTGATACTAAGAAACTAGATATTTCTTTTTACATTCAGATCTGAAAATAATACTATGTACACATTGAAAAATAACGAGCATCAAACAAACACAATGTTGAAACATGATTTGAGATCTTTCATCTTTGGCATCATCATGTTTTCTTAATTAAATTAAAAAATAGTAATCAATGATTTGGTTGGTATGGTATAGTCATACATTCTTGTTCATTTGGTGTGAAAATAATTTCAATAAGTCAGTATTTAAGAGCTATTTTTGTTTATACTTTATACACCTAGGCCAATCAGATTTTTTTTGGCGCATTTTATCTTGAAAAGGGAAGAAATTCTTTACACATTTCTGCGTTCAACAAGATAAAATCTCGATACATTCATATTTGCAAAAATATTAAAATTAAAAATGTTAAAATTAAGAGTAAAAACAGTAAGAATAGAAACTCGTGTTTGTTAGTGAGCCTCACGTCAAAAGCAGATCTTGGTCAGACTTACCATTTTACTCTAATCTTGGTATTAAAAATACCTTTCTCTCTCATTTTGGTCCCATACGTCCAAAAAAGAACTGACTAACAGGGCCACGAACTGTTTGTTACGCCATTTTCATGTTCTCACCCTGCCCTGCAGAGGCTTGTTATTAATTTGTTAACTCAGTGTGCAAAACGGTAAACCTTTTCAACCGTTTTACACGCTATGATATTTCCTATGAAGTTGCGTGCAAATTGACGCGATCTGCTCCTTATTCTGTTCCTGCTCAATATTTTGTCTGTTTACTACAGTAGGATTCACAACAAATGGCGCGTCTTTGAGTGCAATAAACATTTTGTAAAGGAAATAGAAGTTCTATTTTGAATCTTTATGACTGTAAAAACAGTCCAACTCCTTGCCAATTGTAAGATGCGAAGGTTGCGGTTGCTACAAAGCGCCAACAGGTATAAATCCTAGTACATGTTAAACTGCGCATCATTCATTAATAAATAATTATGTACGTCGTAACAAAACAGTAAATGATGAATTATGATTTATAAAACAGGAATAAAATGCCTAACATTGTTACTTAATATATAATATTTACAATAGCATCTTCTTTCAGAAGATTTTAATTATGTAGCGTTTCCTTTTCATCCCCTTATTTATAGTATTTACCTAAATGAGTATGTTATATTTATTGACATCGATTCAACAGTTTATATACAGTATCTAATAGCTACGTAAATGCATTATTTGTGCTTATACTAACACATCGTTTGGCAATAAATATATTATGTTTGTAATTTGTGCAAGCACAACCTTTCCGATCAAGGTTAATAAAAGTTATCTTTAGGAAAGATGTCAACTGTCAATAGAACTATAAAAATATTCTATTTGGTAACTTGTATCTTTGGCTACGTCCTACATACACAAATTATAGAAACTTCAAATAATAGTATCGTTAATTGTATATATCATTTACTAACACGGCTTGGGTCTCTACCGACCAAAATCGATAGTCTAGTATCGATGTAAGCAGTGTACGTCACTGATTCCCATGCATCGAGTACTGGCTAGCGTCATGTGAAGATAACATTTACATTCTAGTAGTAACAACAGCGTCACCGTTCTCTTTATGTTCGTCGTCTAACTGTTCTTTGCTTCGTTTGTCTTTATTTCGACTACGGAAGAAGGATGCTGTGGTCACGGAGCGGAAGCGGAAGGAGCCGGGTGCGCCATTGGCGATGGACGCCTCTGAGCTTTCTTTCGAATACTGTTCTTGGATCTTCGGGGATTTGTCCCGAGGTCGCGTGCGATACGAAAAGCTGGCCGCTTTTAATCTCGCTCCTGCAACGAAAGAAGCAGTAGACATAAAGTCAAAGCATATTAGAGATGATGCTTCTATAAGTGGAGTACCCTTGTAATATTGTGAGGTCGGAGAACTGAACACAGTTGCTCAGCTTGTGCAAGATGGTGCATCTTAACTTTACCAATTTGCTGGCTGTTCTAGCTAGTGAAGTAGCGCAATTACCTAGTCCCAGCTTAGCAGTCGGCTTATCCTTGTCATATGCCGCTAGCGGCCTATCCTGGACGTAAACGCGGTTTTATGCAAGGGGCCGCCCACAGACCGAATTTGGTCGGTCGATTTTAATTTTTATTTTGGATCGTGGTGTTCGATGGAATATGTATAAGCTAAGATAAGATAAATATTCTTTATTGCACATCAAAGAATAACAATACATGTTGATTTACATGAAATAAAACGATGACACAATTAGGCGTTCTTATTGCTAAAAAGCAATCTCTTCCAGACAGCCCAAGTAGAGGAAAATGTTAAGGGTAAGTAAGTGCACAAAAAAACAAATATATATAAACAAACATTTTAAAAATACTTACATAAATATTCATCTTATATAAATATTCAAAATAAAAATTAAACTCAGTACATATCAAACAATTATAGATAAATGAATAAATAAATCATAGATACAGGGTGCGTACTTACTAGCCCGCAAATAACCAAAGAGATCAGGAAATGAAAAAAAAAGAATTTAATGAAAAGACAAGGATAAGTAGGTAAAAGGAGGAAAGAAATAAGGAGACAAAGCAGGAGAGTGATAGGGCAAGGAAATTTGCTTTTACCCTTTTTTTAAAAATGGATATGGACTTTGACTCCCTAATGAATAAGGGTGAGGAATTCCAGAGGCGTACAGATTTAACCGTAAACGACTGTGTGTAGATGTGTGAGGAATGAGGAGGGAATTGAAGGCGAAGCTTTTAGATGACCGCATCGCCTGATATCGTACTGGCTGCAGGAATTGGAAAAGCTCCTTGAGGTAACGTGGATGTTATATAGAAGAAAAAGAACATGGGAATCTTGACGAAGACGAATGGGAAGCCAGTTGAGCTGAGATCTGTACTCAGAGACATGCATCATACTTGCACAATCTTAAATAAAGCGAATGCAAAAACTCTGGCGCCGCTCAAGTTTATCAAGAAGATTTTCAGTGAGATCTAAAAAGCAACAATCTGCATAGTCAAGAATAGGAAATAGTAATGCCTGAACAAGAGCAATTTTGGTGGGTATTGGCAAGAAATTTCGAACCCTACTAAAACCTGCAGCATCAAAATTTTTCCGGCTAACCTGACCAACCTGAGCTGTCCAAGTTAATGTATTGTGAATGTAAATTCAGGCCAATCACATCTTAGGAGAAGAGATCTGTGGTGTTCTGAGATACAGGCTTCTGCCTCTCTTACAAACTTTATTGTTGTGTCCAATAAAATTATGTTTATAGCTTCAGAGCTATATGATTAGTCGTACTTTCAAGATTGTGGAGAAAATAAATGCATTTTTTTTTAATGCAAACACTAAATTTGACAGTTTTACTAAAAGGAACGACTACACCATCAAATACAACTGAAGGCAGAACATCCCAGTCCACCCTAGAAATCAGCTATGAACCACCACCCACAATTATTACTTTAGTATAGCGGGGCTAAACTGTTAGCCCAAACGACTTGCTCCAGGCTGAAACTTGATTCAAATCGGTATTTATATATATTGTAATATACGTTTGAAGAGATCAGAAAAGCGTATTTACCCAGTCCCAGCTTAGCGGTGGGCTTATCACCCGGCGCTAGTGCTCTATGCGTAGGCGTGAGCACCGGCGCGTGCGGCGCAGTGGGCGTGTGCGGAGCGGACGCGGAGCCCACGAGCGGCGGCGCCATGTCGGGGCGGCGCACGACCATGCTGCTGGCGTGCGGCCGGATGCCCAGCTCGATGTCCGAGCAGTTGCTTCTGGAACAATTGGGGGATTAATCAATTGTTACTTAAAGCCATAACCAAATTGATAGTAGGAAAAAAAAACTATTAAATCAGACAAAGCGCCAACGTCCAGCACGTTGGCGCTTTGTCTGATGTTATTTGTGCAATGCAATGTGCTATGTGCCATGCTAGGGTGTGACAGTGCGCTGCACCTTAGTTTCTAGCCTCACTTTGACTCGCGTGGTGTCCAGGGTCGATTACCGGTCGAGTCAATTCAGAAAACGAACTTTAATAAATCAGCTCGGGCTTGAATTTGCAGTGAGCCTTAAATGGATGTTTGGTACTTCGTAAAACAAGGATATTTATTCTAACTACGAGAGCGCGACAATAGGTGTGTTATCTGGCGCCTATTCATTAATTCCACCATTACGGCATCTCAATTGGCATTCGGTGATAATACAATAGTGGTACTCTACCTGGTGTGTCCGTGCCTCGTGCGCGCGCGCCGCAGCTCGGAGCGGTGGCGCACCGTGCCGCGCGCTGAGCCGCTGCCGCGCACGCTGCCCGCGCGACCTGCCGCTGCAATTAATGAACCCATTCTGTTATTGCCCTATTATTATTTGGCCAGTGCCTTGTTCGTGGTCATTTTAGTTAAAGTTCTCATCTAAAGAAAACTTGCACTGTGAGCGAATTTAGAGCCAAATTGGCGGTATGTAGTCCCCGTTCATATCCTGCCCACTCTGGGTCCTTTTTACGTGACGCGTTTGATCTGTAGGTACATCGTAAATTTATTCGATACTAGCATATTTTTTGAGTTTTGGTTTTGCGGTATGCTGCGGTGTGATTTAGGCATTGCAAAATATATTTTCGCGGGGGCTATCGCTTACCAAATTGATGAAACCACGCGCGATTAACAAATGCAGGAGCGTTAAGTTATGGATGGTGACATTCCAACGTTACACTCATAAACTCTACTACTGCTTTTGTTAGATATCACCTGCAGATTCATAGAGGAATCTTTAAAAAGACTTTATGACTTGCAAAAGACTTAAAATAATTCATTTTTAAACTTTCAGCCAATGTACGACAATTTTGAAGTTCGATTAGTTGGAATGGAACGCGGCACGGATGGCAAAGTGAGATGTCTGATTATGTTTTTCAATTGAGACCGGCGAGTAGATGTGAACGCTGCGAGTGCTTTGAATAACAAATCGGACACGACGATTGAAAGTTTACTAACCGGGAGTGGCACCGTGCGCGGCGTCCAGCGGATGCGTGTATATCCGCTTCCTGGCCTGCAGCATGGTGTACACGATGGCGGCGAGCGAGCGCGGCGGCGCGGACGCGGCAGCCGGCCGGCGCGCGGAGGCGCCGCGCTCGCGCCGCACCCACCACGTGTGCATGCGCCCTTTGCCTTTCACTTCTACTGCGCCTCGTGCTTCGAGCGAGTAGCCGCGGCATTCCAGCAGCTGATAAGCGCATACCAAATATTAAAATATCGCGCCCAATTATTCAATTGACGTACCTCGCCACGTACATTAAATAAGGGTACACTGCCATCTCACTACTGACTGGGTAGACCGGAGTCTCAGTCATAGCATACTACACACATCAAAAGTGTCTAGGGATCAAGCATTTTTATGCGGATTTCTTGAGATTGAGATGTGGCTTTGTAATAAATTTATGATTTTATAAATTTATATGGATCCTTTTTGGTGCATTTCATAATTTGAAACAGGAACTGTCAATCAAATTCGAGTAAAAGATGAAAATCAGCTGTCAATATTTTCCCTATAAAAACATACAACGCATTGAAGACATTATTAGTGCTACTGTTTCCCTACTACTGATTAAAACCAACGTTATTATGGAGCGGCGACGTCATTTAAGCAGGGAAGAAATGCTCAGAGCCGTGGGAATGATAGAAGTGGCTTTAGCTCTGAATACAAGTCAGAGTGTTATCAGTCGACTTTGGACACGTTACCGAAGCACTGGTACCGTGGCTGAGCGCCATGGAGGACGGTATCGCTGCACCACACGGAGACAAGACCGATACATTCAAATCACAACTCGAAGAGCTCCAACAATAACCGCCATGATGTTAGCCGTGAGGCTTCATCACTCTTCAGGGAACTTAATTAGCGACCAAACAGTCAGAAACCGCTTGCATGAAGTGAACCTTCATTCCCGAAGACCGCTAAGGGTACCACCTATAGCAATGCACAATCGTAGGATTCGATATCAATGGGCTCTTGAACACAGAAATTGGGCAGAAGAACAATGGCGTTTCGTGTGCTTTTCTGATGAGTCTCGTTTTGGTATGAGACCGGATACAAGACGTATACGACACTGGAGAACCCCTGGACGCCAACAGCGATTAAAATCCTGCCAGGAAGTCCATCCTTATAGTGGTGGAACCATCATGGTATGGGCCCGCCCATTTGGATCGGCGGAAGAACTGAGTTGATTTGGATCAGAGGCACCCTCAACGCTCAAATTTATGCTGAGACGATTGTATTAGACGTCATCGTTCCTCTACAAGTGCAAATCGGTCCCTTATTTCAGTTAATGCATGATAATGCACGACCGCACACCGCAAGAGTTGTAAGACAGACTCTCGCCGCAGCTAACATCAATGTCCTGCCCTGGCCTGCTCAGTCGCCAGACTTGAACCCGATTGAGCTTGCATGGGATATGCTACAGAGAAGAGCTCTGCCGAATATGGAGGGTATCCAGTCGCAAGAAGACCTTTTTTTGTTGTTGCAACGAACATGGGCGGCCATTCCACAGCGTGATTTGGATGAACTCATTTTGAGTATGCCAAACCGATGTTCTTGTGTTGTTAGTGTTCGCGGTAGAAACACGGATTATTAATTGTTTAAGTTACCCAATAAAATTTTAAAGAAAACTGTTATTTCAGTCTTTTTTTCGAACTTTAATGTTAGTGGTTCAAATGTCAAAAATCCCTTTATTAGGAAAATGGCTAATTTCTTTATTAATGCAAAGGTGACTTGGTTTATCGTTACTGTAGACAAACGAAAACACTTTATTTGATGAATCCTTAAAGAAAATTTTAATTAATATCAATCAGGAGAAAAGTTATTGCAAAAAATATGTTGATCCCTAGACACTTTTGATGTATGTATATTACAGAAACACTGTCAAAATCATCTGTTTTGTTTCGACAGTGATAGCTAATAAACGTTCCTCACCACGTTTATTAATTAAGGGTACACTGCCATCTCACTACTGACTGGGTAGACCGGAGAATCAGTCCTAGTATACTATAGTACAGAAACACTGTCAAAATCATCTTTTTGTTTCGACAGTGATAGCTTTTAGTTTGTATTTATTATTCAGTGAGTCGACTTGCTCAAGGTGTCTCGTACAAAAATTACGAGACTCTACCAGTTCTACTGGCATATGAACAAGATAGCATCATAAAGGCTGACGCTGAGGCTTATTTTTTTAAAAACTCAAACGTTTATTTGCTTAACATTGTGTAGTACATTGGGATGAGTGACAATGATATAAAAAAGTAACAACAACATTATACCCTAGTTATGTAGGCATGCAAATGTTAATTATATGTTAGTTATATTAGACTTATGCCAACTAATGTTATTTAAGAATATTTTCACTACAATAATCGGAAATTAAAATAGAAGTAGAATTGTTAAATCATTTAGCATTCGAATGTACAAGATACAAATAAATTCAAATGTCAATGTCAGTATTAATAGATTACAAAATATTAAATTTTTATTACATAATCACAAATTGTTGAATTGTTTGAAATTACTATGTCCCCTTAAATTCATTATCTCTCCATGAACTCATTAATGGAGTAGAAGTTGTGTTGTAGCAGCCATTGAGTAATACTCTTTTTAAATATATTTTTATCAAGTGGCTTTTCAGTAATTTCTAACGGTAGCTTATTAAATATTTTAACGCGTACTATGCGTTCCTTTGAAATAAGCCTAAATTACAATTTGGTACTACTAATTTGTGTTTTCTAGAATTTCTAATGTTAGATTTTAATTTGTCCCATTTTATATAGAATTCTGGGTGCTTTTTCACTAACAAACAAAGTTCCAGTATGTAAACGCAGGGCAGAGGAAGAATTTTGAGTTGTTGGAACCGGGGTTTACACGATTCCCTTTGTTTGTTTACATTGCCTTCTGAGGATTTGAATGTTAAGCTTTGCTTTTCAAAAACTGCTTTTCTACTATCATTTAAATTTTTCTAGGCATACTTCCTATCTAACTTCAACATACCTGTTTTGTATATTTGGTGACCTGTATCCGGTCCATGAGGCCGGTGCTCTCCATGCGCGAGGCTTCGTTGACAGTATTTCCCCAGATGTCGTAGACCGGCTTCCGCGCGCCTATTACTCCACCCACTAGTGGTCCGCAACTAATACCTGCAAATATGTTTCTTTTTGAGGGGACTTCAATTGAACTACAACTCGTAGTTAAGCACCTGCGATACTTCCTCCCGCCAAAAACGATACGTAAGTTCGACCGATTAAATATGGACTTATAATCGATCATGAAAATACCATTTTGCAGCGACTAACCGCAAAGTTTGCGGCTACTATATGGATCATCTCGAAGCAGTTTATCCTACTTGATCCACTATAGTGTAACAAGTAAAACAAGTGCATAATGATGGTATATTTTATGCCATACATTGAGTATGCACTTCATCAGAAAACATTGTATCTATTAAACTGTAGCAGAGTGTCAAATGATGATGTCTCTTGCTATTATAAGTGCTTGGAAAACAAGCAAAAATTTTTTTTGTAGTCCTCGTCCAGATGACCTCACTCTACTTGATGGAAAGCCGTCGTAGGATCCAGATATGAGGCTGACAAGCACAGTAATGAAAAGCAATCACTGACACCTTTTCTTGGGTGGGAAAAAATGCTGGACTGTGTGTGGATGTCGCCGTAATCCAACATGCGTTGTACGGGAGTGGAAGAGTGAGGATTAAATAAGTTGCAATAACTCTTCAGAGCATTCCCCATCGTAGAAGCGATAGATAACACTCAACCTGGCAATGTCTTTTCGCAATTGGAGAGGCTCAAGGGTCATATATGTCTCTGGGTTTCCGATAATGCGGATAGTACGCCGCTGCAACCTGTGGAGAGCCTCGAGCAAGTACTTGGCGGAACCGTCCTAAAGATGAGAGCAGTATTCCACACACGAGCGAACTTGAGTCTTGTACAAAAGATAGAGCTGCTCAGGCGTAAAGAATCGTCTCACTCTGTTCAGGATGCCGAGTTTACGGGATGATTTTTCTGTTTTGATGACGCTCTCAATGTAGTTATGTTGGCTTAGGTTGCTACGAACATCCATGCGGAGAATGTTAAGGCTATCCTTTACCTTATCCTTGTAAATATATGTATCCTTTTAAATATATTTTTCAACTGAAATCTAATTTCACACTCACCTACTCTGAGGCGGAACTTGTTAAAACTATGTTTGTTTATATCGTCCAGAGCTTCCCGCAGCGCGAACGCGTAGTCCACTAGAGCACACAAGTGCTCGCAGTCTTCATCGCCATTCTGAATAAAAGAGAGGACTTAAATGAAATACAGGTTTACAATTTGTTGCAGAAACTAAACTTTATAGGGTACTGCTCTAATACCCGGTGTTTTAGTAGAATTCTTAAAGATCCTTGGTGGTATTTGATCAAGGCCAGCAAACGTCTATTCGGTCCTGTCTTGAAGAGTCGAAGGTTACGAGTATAGCGGTCGGGGAACACTTTCAAACAGCTAAGGAACAGCTAACACTAGTTAAGGGTACCCATATGTACTCGCAGTGCAATGAAATCATTCTCATCATCATCAGCCTATGCTGCTACTGCTGGACATAAGCCTTCCCTAGTGAGCGCCATCGCGCCTTATCCTCAGCTTGACGCATCCAGTTTCTGCCAGCAACCTTTCGCAAGTCATCACCCCACTGGACCGTAGGGCGTCTTAAACTAGCGCGTTTGCCGATATGCGGTCTCCACTCTAGAACACGCTTAACCAAACGGTTATCTGTTCTAACGGCATTTAGTGCAATGAAATAACAGTTCACAATTTTGTTACACTATAGATGTACCAACCTTGTGATTAGGGTTCAGTCCAGAAGCAGCCATGTACGTCGCTCCAATAGTTTTGATCTTTTCGATGCTTTTGAACCTCGGCTGCATGAGTAGTTTGTCGAAATCAACTACCGAAAGAAAATAACTCTCATGAGCTTAAATCACTGTGACCAAACGTTTGGCAAAACATAATAGAAATTCATTCAAGTTCAGTGATATAGCATTTATTTAGCGAGCACAGGACGAACATCTATATCGCCAAACCGCTTGTTGAGTGTGGGTCACTTACCCCACATGATTGGCAAACTATAAGAGGCTTAAGGCCTCTGCACATCAAGCCCGCCGGTCCGCCGGCTTTACCCGGCAGGTTAAGCCGCCAGGCTTGTTTTCCGCAAACGATTATCGCAATTAATAGCCCGGCGGGTAAGGCCGCCGGGTAATGCCGGCGGGCCGGCGGGTTTGGTGTGTAGAGGCCTTTAGGTTCCCCACTGGATTTTTCATAGCTTCAAATGATCATAATTATAAAATTAATGTAAAATATCACTGAATTGTAGGAGCAGAAGATTAGAGATAAAAGTTGTTGATTGGTACATTACAAATGATTTCGTTAAGCAGCCGCATGCAGTCGACGGCCTTTTCTTCAGAGTAGAACTCATGGAAGTTGGGGATGCCTGCGAACATCACGCCGACCTCGTCGCGCCACTGCGAGTACAGCTCCTAGGTCATAATATGATTTTGATTTAGAAGACAGCAAAGAAATGAAGATTAATGGATAAAGAACTTCAAACAACGCGAGCTTCAATGCTCGATATTGTGTGAATTTAATGGCTTTCATAGGACATTTTTTGCACTTTTCCGAACACACATGACGATGTTTTCTTTTACAGAAATTGCAAAAAATGTCTTAGGAGGTGACCGTATCATTGGCTAGCGGATTTTCGAACAAAAGTTGATGTATGTGAATAATATATCAACAATTTTATTTTATTTTATTTCCTGTTCATAAGAAAACCGCTCTTAGCTTTCCCCCTTGATAATAGGCTTACATCAGGCACAGACTCTTTGCTAAGAAAGTGGGCGACCACGTGATCAGGCAGGATGTGCTTGAGCAAATGACGGTTGGTCTTCTGCGTGTCCTCCATTTCGTCCAGGTCGGTCTCCGCCTGTAGTTTCCAGAGGAAGTCGAGTCGTGACGTCACTTCCATGAGCCGCGCGTGGTAAATCACTATTACGAGGAACATCACCATCAGGATCAGCATTTGCACGTAGAATTTCAGTGGCCTGTGAATGAGATAATGATTCATTGTTGGTAAAAGAAAATGATTGCGTATGAGGATTTTAGAATCAAAAGATCCCATTACAGTAAATGATTTTTTAAAGATTACCTTGATGAAGGATTTCACTATTTACTTGGATTGGCGTATTTGACGTATTACGCTACGGTTGCCCTTGAATGTTCAACAATACTCTACAAAATTTCTATACTAACTACCACAAATTCATTGGACTGCTCTGCCTGCTATTGATTTTATGGTGCAGTAGATAAAGCTACCTTTTTTCGCATTTTTAGATCAAAAATTATATGAGGTCAAAAATAGTAAGTAAATATTTTTATGAAACTTACGTGGAGTTACTGGCGGTGTTGATGTAATACACGTCGTAGTACATCAGTAGCAAGGCCGAGTACATGATAACGTTGGCGACGGCGAGGCAAGTCTTGACGAGGTAGTACAGCTTGAGGATGGAGGTGAGCGCGACGAGGCACAGGATCCACGTGAAGACCACGTACTCTGGCCGGTAGCATTCCCCCTCGACCTCTCTATACGTGTGAACTGTGTGGTTGATGGTACTGTTGCCTTCGCTTCTTGTTACGATCGTGGTGTTCACCGTTTGAGGGAATGAGGATGGGCACACGTACAGTTTTATTGTGCTATGAATAAATATATAAGTTTTGATCAAACTAATTCGTCAGACAACTAATAACACCGAGCAGTTCTAGAAGTTTAAGACGCATAAATATATTTCGCATATCTTTTCAAGAGATGGTGTACGAAAAGGTTGCACAATTATTCAAAAATAAGCATCAGTTATAATATACTATTTACAAGCAGTTTTTAAAGATTATGATTATTAAAAACTTACATAAATCATTAATTACATACCTGGATATGGACATGATGGTGACGAACAAGCAGATGTGGATATCCCTGTTGAGCCTGGCACTGCTGAGCTTCGCAGAGATTTTGGCGAGTGGTGGGATGACGGTTGGGAACTCTTCCGCCATCACGATCAGGAAAGACAGGCTCAGAGGGACTGTCATCCCTGCTAGCACTATCACGACCCCGAGGCAGCTGAAGATTTAAAATATAGTTGACCATTGTCTGGTGAAGTCTGTGTCCAACTACTCCCCGCCCGATCCCTGCCCTAGAGGCACAAGGCGGATGTGGCGATACAAGTCTGCAGCTTGGCAGCGAGCTTGCTTCTCTTTTGGCTACTCATTAAAAAGCGCTGACGCTATCTCTGAGGTGATATGTACGACTATGGAGTACTACATTCCATTTTCCGACGTATCCTTCGATATCCGAGCTTGGTTCCACTCTGAGTGCGCTACTGCTGAGGCGATAACAATTGCTTTACCACCTCAGCAGTAGCGCACTGGCGCACGCACCAAAGCTGGGCTGAAGCTCGCGCACGTAAAGCCTCCGATGACAGTGCAAAGAAGAGAGCTCTAACGCTGCTGCAAAGTCCTTCAAAAAGGTAGTCAGGGAGACTCGATTCGACCGTGTTAGCCGTATTGAAGCCGAACTCGCCTCTCACCCATCGGGTAGCTAAAGGTTTTCTGGTCCTTGGCTAAAGCGGTCGAATCGAACTTTTGCCGCCCATCTCTGCCACCACTAGTGAAGTCTGACGGATCTCTGGCCCACTCTGCGGAAGAGAAAACTAATCCATTTGTTTCTCTATTTGCAAGCCATTCGCGTCTCGATTCTGGAAGTAAAACATCACCTGTACTACCTCAAAGCGGTTCTGTAATGTCAGAAATCCGTATACGCCAAAAAGATAATACTGAAAACGCTTCGCACTCTTGACGTGTATAAAGCCAGTGGTCCCGATGGGATTCCTGCAGTTTGCGAAATTGTGCGCCCGAGTTGTCTCCTGTACTGACACGCCTGTACCGTCTCTCTCTCAAAACGGGACAAGTTCCTAACTCCTGGAAGCTTGCTAACGTGCAACCTGTGCCCAAAAAAGGTAGTCGAGCTGACCCTGCCAATCATAGACCTATCGCAATCACCTCCATTACTCCATACTTTGCAAAAGTATGGAACGTGTACTAAACAGCAGGCTCCTGGCGTCCCTCGAGGACAACAGTCTGCTCAGTGATCGACAGTACGGTTTTCGCCGTGAAAGATCAACTGGTGATCTTCTTGCGTATGCCACACGTTTGTGGGAGAACTTCAGAGTTTGGAGCATCGGTGTAAAGTCGCCCGCCTATCGGTTTTTTATAAGGTGTATTTGGAGAGTGTGCGCAGGAACTACAAAACCTGATACCACCCTCTACTATCTACCACCGGACCACTAGACGCCGGGAGGGCTCCCACCCCCATGTGGTTGACTTTCCAACAATCCGCATTCAACGGTTTGCTGCGTCTTTTCTGGTCCGCACCGCTAGGGAGCGGAACGCTCTCCCTGCGTCTGTGTTTCCGGATACTTACAACCTTGGTATCTTCAAGGTCAGAGTGAATAGACATTTTCTGGGAAAGCGTGTAAGACCATCGGCCTCTTCAGCGCTTACCACCAGGCGGGACTGAGGCCAAACACAAACCCATTTTAAATGGATATTAATCCCTACTTCGAGACCATTTCAAGAGATGTGTGTGCATACTTTATTCATATTTAAATAAATAAATAGTTATATTGCTTTATTTTTCACATTTCACATTTCAGTTCACATTATACGTACTCAATAAATTAAACAACTTCCTGGCGAAATAATATTTCAAACTTCTTGTTTTACTGTTTATTTGGTTTTCGTTGCAAAAACCTTTAGGTAGGTAACTTCCTGGCTACATAGAGGCTCAAACTTTGTATAGGAGGATGTGTAAATAACTTAAACTTTTTGACTAAAGAATGATCTTTGAATTTTTCCATAATAGTAAATTGGAAGGATGATTAGTATTTACTTGTATATTTTTTAGTAACCAGAGTGCCTTCTGTGTTCGATCACACAAATGCGCGTTAACGGGAATTTGTATTTAATAATAAAATATATTAATATAACCTCGTCTACGCCCTCGCTGCTGTATCGAATAAAACCTGCACAAGGGTCTAGTACGAGATTTTCACGAGATTTTCTTTTGAAGTGCATAAACTACTCACTTGAAGTGCATAACGCACTGCACGCTCACGATAAACAGCCACAGCACGAGGCAGCACATCACGTTGGACTTGAAGGTACGCTCGTCCAGCTGCGCGAACCGCTGCTCGTGCGACGCGCGCCGGAAGTACAGCGACCAGGGGCGCATGTTGTCAACGCGCATGCGCCGGTTGCTGCTCACTTCTATCGAGTGGTTTATTATGTCGTCCTCCTGGATGTGCAAAACGGATTAAAAAGGAATTCCAAACTGGATTTTTATCACCTAACACTCAAGATACTTCGTGTTCGAACGAACGAAAGACCTCCAGCATTGTTTGCTCTTCGTCACCCTTAACAGCACCTTGACTCCCACACAATTAACATATACTCGTATAATTATATAAGTCCAATGCTCGTTTCACTTATATTTCTGAGTTATTACTAAAACTACCTATTTCATTAATTTCATGCATAATAGTTAATAATCTGTTAAATGATTTCACGTTAACAGAACCCGAATTATAAAAGCTAGTAAAGTTAAGGGAAAATAAGAAAAACATGTGACAAGCAAATAAATTAATATGAATATGAACAGCAGCATACAACGATTGCCATAAATTGTGGTCCCCACAGCGATATCTGGAGAAAAAGATTCACTTTTATCAGCGGAAAAGGTGCCAAAATGCGAGCGTTAAGCAATCCAGTCTCATACTCTCATTGCAAGTGCGAGAATCTGGACGTGGACCATATGAAGTGTTTGGTACTGACCTCTGTATCAGAGAGCGCAACGTCTCCATTCTCCTTGTCCTGGCTGAGCTCGTCGCTGTCGCGTCTCCGGCGCGCGCGCACCACGCCGGCAGCGCTGCTCGAGTAGTACTGCCGGGAAGAGCGAGCCAATGAGTCAAAATGGTGGAAAAAAATGATTTATATATTTTTTTTATCCTCTTTTAGTGAGGGCTAAGTGTATTTCAGAATTATACTGTAATTTTTCATAATATTGAACAGTTAATACATTGTTGTAAAGCTATATCAGTAGATATAGCTGCTTGCTATCAAGTGCTTAGAGTTTCTTGCATTATTTCAAGTTGTACCGTGCCATAGGGTTAATTGGATTGTCTCAAAAATATCATCATATGATTTTCATCGCATCATATCCTTTATAGTTCTGTTAAAACGATTCATGTTAATAATTTGTAGCGACCCTACCCACTGCAGCTTATACAAACGCTTGCAACTTCGGCCAAACGTACCGATCGTATGATCATCGTACGATACTACGTCACACGCCGCTAATGAGCCTTCGCACTACCCATCACTAATATGGCTACGCGCGCGCCTTTGTCTTACGCTCCTCCTCCTCGACCGTGACGTCGCACAACGCTTTGTCTGCGCGCGCGCAGCTAAGATGGCCGTAACGTTCGGAGCTCCCACTACTACGGACACCATCTTGCCGAACGGTTCGCTTATAAGTAATTTGTACTCGAAATAAATATATTGATATTGATAAGGAGACACGGAGCCAGGGACGGGGACTACAACGTTTTTTACTCTTTACACTTTAATATTTACTGTATCGCTTTAGCTTACGCAATAAATAGTTAGTTATCCTTCTGACGCCTTTTATTTCGCATAAATAAACTGCATAGTTTCAGTCAGCTAGATAACAAAGTTAGTTAGGAAATAGTTTTAGGAATTAGGTAGTTAGGACACCTGCAGACCTTGGATATGTCCTACAAATTAACTCAACTGGCACTGGTTGTTAGAAAACAACCAAGCTGAATATACTCGTGTCACTAGAATTAAATATATCTAATAAACTTCTATAGGCTGGCACAATCGAGTCCAGGGCAAGGTATTTAGTTGTGATGTGGCCTAACCTCATATCCTAAGTTTAAATAAATTGATCAGTTCTGCGGCAGACCCCAACTTACAACGGGATGAATGCCAGGAGGGTGATAGTTAATTACGTTTTGGAACGGCATCTCAGGGGTCCAGTCCGTCGTCATCTCATCCTCGATGGAGCTGCTGGGGCGGCGGATGCTGGTCTCCTGGGGCTGCCCTTGCTGACTCCTAAATAAAAAAGGTATCAAATTGATTGCTTAGCTTTTCAAGGGCCAGCTGCGCGATATTCGACAGAAAGGGGCAGTTACACAGCACCAAAAACAGTTTAAGTCTTATTGTTTTTTTATGCAACGTATGTGAATTTCTTACTAAGGTGCCACGGCGTTGAATGTCCAGTTAGAAAACGTATAAAGCTTTAGTATTAAAAAAGCATATTCTTCAGCATCATAAATTTTTTGCGATGTTGTATGGTTGTCAGATGACAAGTATATTATTCATTGTCTATTTTTCAAATGATCTCACTCACCCTGTTTTCGACCTGTGTCTTGTTCTCCTGGGCTGCTCAGAGCTCTTAATGAGGAAGGTTGTAAAGTTGTGCTCTCTTAAATAGGAATTCCTAGAACCTCCATCACCAGGCTCCACTTCGAAGGCTCCGTTAAGGCACTCAACTGTCGCTGAAGATATGTGGACTCGCCTGTAAAGAATATTCATGAATATTAGTGCAATACTAGATATAAGAATCCCTTACGTCAGAAGACAAGAGAAGAAATCAGTTACCCGGGCAAACCTCCACTCTCCATATGGTTGGCGACGGAAACGTCATGAGACCAGAGGTCGAACTGCCACTTGAGCAGGCCCAGCACGCCGCAGAGCACCGTGCCGCTGTGGATGCCGATGCGCATGTCCAGGTCCACCTATAGATAATATTATCCGCTATAAATATAGTTTTGACATAATTGACTATGGTAGTGTATGTTCTTGGGGAATATTATTATGAGTGTTCTGAAAACAAAGGCCGCTATCCACTAGAACCTGACGATGGTTTCGGAACCGAAGAAGACCGGAATCCCTTCTAGATAAAAAGTTACCTGGGCTACCTTCGGCGCACTAAATTCCTCGCAAAGTCCTTCTTTTCCAGATTTTTAGATAACTGATGACCAGATAGAAATTTTCGATGGAGCCAACTCGCAAGGTGGACGAACGCTCTGGCCAACGAAGATTCAAGCGGGTAATGACCGCTTGCTACCGGTCGCTCTGGAAATTTATGGGGACTATGTTCGTAGCAGTGTCTCGTTACTGCGAAAGCTGATGACTATAATTTTTGAAAAACTCACCTGAGCGTTATACCGCACGTCCCGGATGGCGCGGATCATATGCAGGCCCATGTTGACGCAGCAGTGCGCGTGGTCTTCCCGCGACTCCGGGAGACCGCTGACGCAGAAGTAGCAGTCACCTAGGAGCTTTATTCGCAGGCAATTGTTTTCCTGAAACATTGTGAAAAGATGAATGGTGATGATAATAAAGATTACTAAACTTACTAACCACCACTATATTATATTGTACCACAAGGAAGAAATATACTCACTGCTGCTATTCGATCAAATCGAGCAAAAAGCTCGTTCAATAATTTTACTAGCTCTTGAGCACTACATTTGCTGGATAACTCTGAAATAAAAGAAATAATTTTGTGCTTTTATTTAGTCATATTTATTATTTATTGAGTTACCACACTTCGGTGGCGATGTCATTGCTTCGGTGTGTTTTTTTGAAGACTCTTCAAACTTCCTTTTTAGATAACTAATAAAATTGATATCCCTACCTGTAAATCCTTTGATGTCAGCGTACAGAATGGAGACGTCCTGATGCCTCTGTATGTACAAATTGTTGAACTGCTGCTCCTGGAACTCCCCTTTCACCTTCGACACGTGGTTGTAAATCTCCCGCGCCAGGAAGTCGGGGATCACTAGGAAAAAATATATAATAGTTTGAAACACCAAAATAATTTATATTTTAATAATTCAAGAAATAATGTGATGCTATTGCATTTGAGAAGCTTACTGCTATAACTACGATAATAATAACAAATGAATGTTAAAGATATGAAAAAAGGAGATAATTAAAATTGTTTGTTAATACTCACCACTCTGAAACAGCTTCCACTGTCGGTCACTCTCCCTTTTCGTCCGCTGCCGCGTGACCATAGAGCGGTGCGTCTCCAAGAAGGCCTTTCTCTGGCCCCAGTCGGCCAGGTACTTGGCGTACATGCCGGCGAAGTTGACAGCGCTGTACAGCAGCGCGTTGCTCATCAACAGCCGCATTCCACAGGAGTGTGCCTAAAAAAATACTTGTTTCCTGAGATCAGACAAACATTTTGGAATTGCGCTGCAGTTTTCATTATCACTCTTATTTTGATAGTGCTATTCCAATTCCACAAGTAGCAGATTTTGGATCACGCCCAGGTGCCTGAGTGAGCTGCTGGGAAAGGTACCTCGCCCATTTCGTTCTACCACTCGCATACCCAAAGACTCCGGCAGAAAGTTTTGCGAGAACTCCACTCAATTACTGCGACTCAGTCTATGGACCACGACTGAATGCTTGTACAGAAAGTGTTATTCAAAGACTTCAAAATGCATGTATTAGATTCTGTTTTAAAATACCCAAACGAAGGCATGTGACCCCTTAAATGAATACCAAAGGTATTTTTAACATGAGTGCTAGGCGAGAACTTCAAAAAATCCTGACTCTTTGTTTAAAAATTGTCGTGAAAAAAAGATCAAACCCAAAAAACCCTTTGTTCTTTCTCGCTTAATTTGCTGCAATTAACAACTCACAATTCCACACGTTACAGGGGATGTTTCAAATTTAATGCTGGCAAGATCTGGAATGCCTTGCCTCCTCCTCTTAGAATTAAAATGTCTGTATATTCCTTTAAATGTAAATATAAAATTGCGTTAGTCAACAGGCAAAGATCAACAGAGAATTGGAAGCAAACATACAAAAAAAATGTAGGCCTTAAATCGTTTTTTCCTATAGTAGCGCACACATTTTAAGCTCAAAAATAACACAAACACCCACACACACACACACACACGCGCATACACCATCATAGATACTGTTCATTATCACATTATTATACATTACCAATTAACAGAAACATTAAAACATATTTTTATATTAAAAAAATTATAGGGGCATTATTACTAAGTTGTTTTCAAATATCTAATTATTTTAAATTTATATAATATTGTCAGCCAGCAATTACAGGTTACTCTCGCATATCATCGTGGAGAGTAGGGAGGTGCTGAAAACCAGCGCTACACGGGAATTATACTTTCCGCGGCAGCAAATGCTGACTGAGCACCTGTTTCTTTTGTCCACTTAAATTTAGTACATAAAATTTAATAATAAGAATTTTGTATGTACCTTATACAATAAATATTGTTTATTCTTTTTTATTCTTAACTACAGCTTCATATAGATGCCATATCTGCATCAAAAACATCAACACTCACTGCTAACATATTATTGTTCATCAGATCATTAATCTCCACAGCTGTCACCAGCACATGCGCCACAGAAGAGAGCAGACCAATGACGATGCACCAGCCCAGTGAGAGTGGCAGCATGGCGTAAGGCACGAACACGGTGAACAGCATGTACCACACCTGGCTCTCCGGCGACTGCACCCCGATACCCTGGCCTCCCAGCCCTGGAACCAAATTGCAGACCACCGTTACCGGCACAAAAGAAGGGGCGAGCCCTGTAGACAAATATAAGCAGGTCGTGAAAAGGAGGGAAGGATAGAAGATGAGAATCCCTGTGTTTTCGTTTTGGAATGATTATGGTACTGTCGACGAAAGATCTAGCGTAACTCTGTAGACTTCCTCGGTAGCTTTATGGTTAAAAGTCACAAATGATTGGCACGCAAAGATTAATGATCGAAGAAATATTCAGCACGAAATATCGAAATGAATTTTATTTTCCAAATGATAAAGTTTAGTCCACATTGCATGCCTTTGATTAAGACGACATTTAGCATTTAGTCCTTGTATACAAATTTTCTGTTATTGGTGTTTGCCTTGTTGGTTGTCCTAATAAATAAAATAAATAAATACATTTTCTTGGCTAAGCAAATATTTATGTATTCAAATCCGTAAATGTCAAATTCATTACAACCACACTACAAACAACTACTTACAATTTTATATGTTTTTTGACCGAAACATATAATTTCACCGCTGTTGTAGATTAGTTGGCTTTCTGTACAGTTGAAATCAAAGTTTTTCTGATGTCGTTTTCGCTCGATCGTTTTTATTAAAGTAGTTTTTTCTAATATGTACGTTCGTACTACTTAAACGACCTTACCCTACATAAAAAGTACGTTCATTCTATATGCAGGTATTTACAAAATAAAATTACAGTTTAATAGCTTCAAGGTACCGTGATGTCATTTGCATTCTTACTGCAGTGTCTGCAAAAATTCCTTACCCTTAATGTGACCTAAATAACTTCGTTGTGCAGTGGTATTTATCACATAATTGGCCCTATAAATAGAGCGCGGTAGATTTATCATCTTTCTTTTTCTTTTCGTGTCCATGGTGAAACGAGATACATTTTTTGGCCAGTTTTTTTCACCCGAATGGATTTAATATCAAGAAGCACTACCCGATAGAATATGTGGCTTGCTCTCTCAAGGATGTCGTTAATCGTCTTAGTTTTTCTTTTCATCTGATTGTTGAGACTATTCATGTTTTGGGCAGTGTTTTATCACCCGATGTGATTCAAAAATAATAGAATAAATGCCATTTAATGGAAAATTTATAGTTCTCTTAAGTGGTTGCCTCTTATAGTTACGTCAATTCTGGTCACTTCTTCGAAGGATATTGAATGAAACCAACCTTGTGCGATGAGCAATATCCAGGTGGCTGCTGCGGCCCAGTGCAAGTAGTTGTTGGCGAAGCAGCGCCACCAGCCCAGCAGGCAGACGCCCAGGTTGAGCCACGCGAACGCCACGGTCCACGCGATCCAGTACGCGTCCCCTAGTACCGGGTCTGTGTCGGGCACCACAGTGGTGCTGACCACCTCTGCATCTGGAAATGAGTGCGTTACGAATAGGCTGCAAAATTGGGATAAGTTAGATAAAGTAATTTTTGATGCACACAATAGTACCTACAGCATAGGATTAGATACTCGTAGAAAAGAACGCACATTACAAAAAATGGTTTATTCAGTAAAACTATAGGCCATATAATTTACGTTTACTTTATTTATATTTACGTCTTCATTTTTATAGCGCCTAAGTATATAGGCTGTCCCTGGAGGTACGGATCAAATCAAAATTGCGCATAGCTGGAGTCATTCCTGAACTTTTAAACCTATCATTATTGGTCCGATTTCTAACCGTTAAAAAGTTATGATCAGTTTTAGTTTTTTCCAGAAAGTCCATACAAAACTAATTATTAAAAAAACCTATTATAGGTAAGGACCAACTTAATTTTTTGCCGAAAGGTTATCAGGTGATTTGTCTTATTTTGAGTAGTTATTGTGCCAAGGAAACACTACAATATAGCTAGCAATATACCTATTTCTTACATATCACGTTTACGTATGTACGAGTATGTAGGTAGTTACAAACCTACATTGGCTAAAACCGACTCCAACAATAACAATAATTGTACCTACATTATGTTAGGTATCGTATAAGTTTTAGAAGAATACGCAATTATTTCTTTACTTTTAAGTACTTTGTTTTGGAATAGTTTTTTTTGAAAATGTTTTTTTTTGTTAAAATTTTTGTTTATTTCTTGTCTTTCAGTGAATCGTTCATAATTATTTTATACATCGAAAAAGTATCGTCCAATTGCTCCTAAGAATTGAAGAGTTCCGTTACTTTGTCATGGATCCCATAATCAGAACCTACCTAAACTCTCATCAAACTACCCTTGAAGTATATCCTTTTCAATGAAATAAGAAGCATCGAAATCGGTTGGCGTGATATTGAGTTATTCGTCCATTCGTCGCGCATATGGTTTATCTAGATTTAAGACTTATATGGATTTCCAATGGATGCCACTGTCAGAACTGGACCAAATTAAAATGGACCACACATGCAGCATCAGCTTTCAAATAAAAAAAGAATTATCAAAATCGGTTGGCGTAATATTGAGTTATTCGTCCATTTGTCGCGCATTTTGTCTATCTAGATTTAAGACTTATTTGGTTTTCTCATGGACGCCACTGTCAAAACTAGACCAAATTAGAGACCATTGACCATGGGACCATTCGAGAAGCACCAGCTTTCAAATAAAAAAAGAATGATCAAAATTAGTTCACCCAATCGAAAGTTATGAGGTAACAAACAGTAAAAAAAAACATACAGTCGAATTGAGAACCTCCTCCTTTTTTTAAAGTCGGTTGAAAATAAGTTCTCAAAGTAAGACAAATCACCTGCTAATCTTTTGGCAAAAAAATAAGCTGGTACTTACCTTTAATATTAAGAAAAAAAAGTTTTGTATGGACTAAGGCTATTTCCTGAAAAAAACTAAGATTGATCATAACTTTTTAACGGTTAGAAATCGGACCAATGTTGATACAGTTAAAAAGGTTAGAAATGACCCCAGCTATGCGATATTTTGGTTTGATCCCTACTTCCAGGGACACCCTGTATACACCTTACTCGATAAGGAAACCTAAATTTAAATCCTGTACGTGAAGTGCCGTACAAAACGTTTTTCGGATTTTTTTATTGTGGTGCTCACCACACAAAAAACCCTTGTTTAGCTCTGCCCTGGCAAAGGCAAGCAGCCCTAAGCAGCCGCGTCCTATTCGTGTTGTTTCATTTTGTGTGCAAGCTTTCAGCTTTTAAGTTGTCACTCACTTACCTGCCTCCGAGTCGACGTGACCCTCAACTTGTCATTGGAACTAATGCATTTAGGCAAGACTTAACCAACCGAGGTTTGTTTGAAACAGTTTAAGCGAGCTTCTTACTAGTGGATTGCGAGGCTCTAACATCTTGTTTTTGCAAAATAATTCTAACAAAATACAATTTAAAGAATTGATGAGCTTCGTACTCTAGGAGCCCAATGGAATACCTTTAATACCTTCACCCAACTTCAGACAATAATCACAATTAAGCTTTTATTTAGCAAAAATAAACCTAATCGTCCAGCTTTAAGAGCGCCAGTTGCTAGAACTATAATTATTAATTCTTAGTGGTAATCTTTACATCCTGCCAGGATTGTTAAGACAAAACTACCAACATTTGAAGTTCTTACCTTCTTCTGTGTTCGTCAAAGTGTAAATTAGAGACAAACAAATCTGAAAATAGAAAATCAAGGCTAAGTAACATTTTTAAATCCAATATATCCAATACAATAACAGTTATAAATCCGTTAAATCAAGTTATTGAACTCCTGACAAATACATACTTACTTTGAGAGCTAAGTCAACGACATTCACCATGATGAGAGATTTCTGTCTTTGTCTTCGTGAATACCTTTGGTACGAACATTCAACTGCTTCATCCTGTGAAATGAATTGGTGGGTTAAGACGCGTGTATGTATCTTGCTTGAATAATTTAATTGAATGGACATAAGTTTTAAACGGGAATCTTAAAGGTGCTTGAGTTAGTCCAGTCTATTTTGAAGAGTTTGATAATTATATCTATGACTATGTTCTATCATCGCAAGCTTGTTCCCCTCCAGCGTTTGTGTAGAAAAATAAACTTTTCTGCGAATTAAGTAAGTAAGTAAAAAATCATTTATTCATTTAAGCTTGTACAAAGCACTTATGACATGTCAAAAAAAGTATACAGAAATAATAATAATAATAAACGTAAATAAAATAGTACAATATTAGTACACATCGTGAATATACATAATGTGAATCTACCACCGGTTCGGACGTTGCTTCTTATCGAGAAGACTCCGGCAAGAAACTCGATAATTACTCTTTTCAACTTTGTTTGTTTTACAAAAAATAAATTCAGAGTACAGTCAATGCGAGTAGAAAAAAGAACACAATATTGAGCAGAGGAGCAGATTATTCCTACTATGACCACAAACTTTTGTCGTTCAAGTAATCCTCTACATTATAATAACCTTGTTTCATTAACTTTGCTCTAATTGCAGACTTAAACTTGTGAAGAGGTAGATCAACAAGACTTTGAGGTATTTTGTTAAAGTATTTTACAGATTGACCCACAAATGAGTTTCCCACCTTGTGTAGCCTAAGACTGGGAGTTTTCAATTTGTTTTTATTTCTGGTATTATGTTTATGAGTGTCACTGTTTTTTTTGAACAGATGCAAGTTTTTGCGCACATACATTATGTTATCTAAAATATACTGAGCATGCACAGTTAAAATATCGATCTTCTTAAATACTTCCCTAAGCGAGTCGCGTGGTCTAAGTTTGTAAATGGAGCGGATGGCTCTTTTTTGAAGTACAAAAATGGTGTTCAAGTCTGCAGCTGAACCCCACAACAGTAGACCATACGACATAACACTATGAAAGTAGCTAAAATATACTAGTCTTGCTGTTTCAATATCAGTCAAGAGTCGTATTTTTCTAACAGCACAAGCAGCGGAACTGAGTCTCCCTGCCAGGGCCGTTATATGCGGACCCCATTGCAACTTAGAATTAGTAAAAGAATTAGTATAAAGTTATTCCTAAAAATACAGTAGAATTTCTTAATTCTAATGGCTCGTCATTCATAGTTACAATAGTATCAACCTGTCTCACATTGGGCATAGAGAATTTGATGCACTTTGTTTTTTTTGCATTAAGTAATAAATTATTACTAGTGAACCAACATAGTACTTTTGAGAGAGTATTATTTACATCGTCAAATGCTTGCTTACCTCTGTCGACTTTAAAAATCAACGAGGTATCGTCAGCAAATAATACTATCTCACAAATATCTTTGACATAGGTAGGAAGATCATTTATATAAATAAGAAAAAGCAAAGGTCCTAATATAGATCCCTGGGGCACTCCCATACGTATGGTGGCACCGGAAGATGCAGTTCCGTTGATACTAACTTTTTGAGTTCTATCTGTAAGATAGGATTGTATTAATTGAGATGAGATACCTGAAACACCGTAATGTCTTTGCTTAATCAGTAATATTTCATGATCCACGCAATCAAATGCTTTTGAAAGATCACAAAATATTCCTACTGCATCTTGCTTGTTTTCCCAAGCATCAAATATGTGTTTGATAAGTGCTACACCTGCATCAGTTGTGCTCTTGTGTTTAGTAAAACCAAATTGTTTCTCATGTAGTAAGTTATTTAAATCAAAGTGTGAAAGCAGCTGGTTCAATATAATTTTTTTAAAGATTTGAAAAAATCTCACTTTTTTTGTAACAAAAGTAGGCTATAAGTGTTCAAGCTAGTAAAAACAGAAGGATGAATAAAAGCTCACCTTAAAACTATTTGTAAGGGAAGGCCAATAGATTCCTTTGTAATACCGCCCGGTCCTTAAGATACCTTCTGTTGGTGCTGGAAAACGAACAACATAATCGTCTTGTAGAAGCTATCATTAAATGCAGCTTATGTGGTTAAAAAATATACTTGAAATTCTATCTGTAAAGATTTTACACTGTGAGTTTTTAACTTTTAAGAAAGTTGAGCCTTTTTATCACTGGCATTTACTATTATATATCTAGAAATTTCAGCTAAAATATTTATTTTTATTTGGACACCGACTCTCCAGTGACACTGTGAAATGTCAGCGTCCTATTGTCCATTCAACAAGACAGCAACAGTCCACTCTACCCCTTTGTATTACACCTACTCGAGAGCAAATGCTTCATAAGATTTCACTCAAAAAAAAAAAAAAAGATAAATAGAGTTATTATTCCACATTTTCATACCTGTGTCGCTATCTGTGCCAAATGGGTGGATGCCATTGGTCGAGTCTTCGTCGCTGCTGCGATGCTGTAAAAAACCGCGTCCATTACTTCTCATTTAGAACATTAACATTTACGAGAAAAAGTACCTAACTGTGTAGATTTGCAGTTGTGTATGAGGGATATATACGAGTACAAAGGCGTATTTTGGCCTTTTTACTTTATTTGCAATACAGCGAAATTGATGAAAAGACATAATTTTAATAAAAATTATCCTCTACTATAAATAAACTTAGACGTTGAGCGGAATACTATGATATGTTAGTTATTTTGCCACAAATAAAAAGTTTTCCCAGTAGTTTCCTAAGAATTAGTGTCTTTAGCCACCCTTGGTTGGGTTATGCCATATAGATTCATCTTACGTGGTCATCCGGAGCAGAGCAGCTGGCACCATCGCCCGGCAGTCTTTCCCCATCAGGGGGCCGTGCCTCCTCCCCCTCGCATGCTGGTATGCCTTCTCCGCAACCTCGACTCTGTTGAAAGAAGTTCACTTTAAAACCACCTTTTTTTTTCGCAAAACTGACCAATCTCTGAGCCCTAATTGACCCTCGCTAGATAATGATATTAATAAGCATCGACAACCTGCTCAATTTTGGGGCCACAGTAAACTTTTTCTGCCCCCCGTGAAAGAAAGATTGCAAGCCACAAAGTAAGGAGCACTGATTAATGAGTTACAGCCTTAACGGGAAAATGATATTAAGAAAAAAGAACTATGCTGAACAAGGGTTACTCGTATCCCAATATCTGGGCACACTGCTACTGACACGATGATACTGTCAAAGCAAACCAAATAATCCTCGTCTTCTTGACAAATCAATTTGGCAACATGACTACGCAATTTGGCAACAAGCGTCGATGTGGTCATTGTTGTATTTGTTCGCTAGAGCTCGTCACCTAGCACACAGTAGCTCTAAGCACCAAACTAGCTTAAGGCGGATGGAGTCGTGAAACGATCATTTTTGAGGCCCTAAAACTCATAAATTAGCCTACCGACGAATCCAGAATAAATATATATTAAATATTGATATATAAACTTCAATCTGAGCATTTAAAAAATATATAGTCTATAAAATACAATTAATAAAAAAACATTGAAATGAAGCTGTTTTCAACTTGAAATACGCTACTGCTTCTAAACTACAAGTGATATTTACACGTTTCTTTCAGGAAAAGATTGCTAACTTGTTTAACTTAAAACTGAGCATTTATCGTTCTAAAATAATACATAGTTTTGACGAAACGCTTTTCATACCACATTCACTACAAATGGTCACGAGCGGGTCTGTGCGCGGGCGACGGGAGTAGTCTGCCGCTGGCATTCAAACGGGTGGGTTGTGCGTTGCGCTGTCGCAATCCGCTTGGTTACGCGAAATTATTTTTGTGAGCAAAATAAGGTAGCGACATCAAAAATGCCACGGAAAAAGAAAGCTGCAAAAAGTTGGGCTAAAAAGAAGTTACAAAAAAATTTATTCTGCTTTGTCTGGGGCAGCAGCCATAATTGGTAAAATGACTGGTGAAGTTCTGTTTTTGGGCGTACGAAACAAATACTGCTGTATTTGTGCAAGAGCAGAAAAAGTGGACACCGAGCCTAAAACACACGCGTGCTATAAAAATTACAACGGTCCGTCTACTGGCATGGAATCCGATATTCTCCTAGAAGGTTTCAAATGCTCAATTGAAATGCACGACCTCATTTACGGCAGGATGGTTTCTGATGGCGATTCCAACACATATGCAAAAATATTGAAAAGTCGCCCGTATGACCATCTCACTGTGGAAAAAATTGAGTGCAGAAACCATGTACTTCGAAACTTATGCAATAAATTAGTCCAGCTACAAACGGACACGAAATATTTATTGCGATTCCGGAAGCAATTGACACAGAAAAAAGTCATGATCCTCAGAAAAACAATCCGCAAGATCATAAAGATTTATAAAACTGATTATGAATCAGAGAGAAGGTGCAATATTGAGCCGTTTTATAACGATCTTCAGCTCGCCCATTTGCACGCTTTTGGCGATCATAGCCGGTGCAAAGCAAGGTTTTGTACGGAGATGAACGAAACAAACGATATGATATCGGAAACAGTCGACAAAAGTTTTTTTACCAGTACTCTCTGGAGTAGAATTTGTTTGATTATGTCAAATGTTGCTTCACATGCTCCAAGTTTAATTCATGATGTGGACAGTAACTCAGTAGAACGGTTTAACAGTATAGTGGCAAAGCTGGTTGGCGGTAAAAGAACAAATTTGAGCCTGAGAGGTTCTTACCAGACAAGGTGCCAAGCCGCTTTGGTTTCATTTAACTCTCACAAATTGATGTCTTCCTTGTATAAAAGTGTCCAAGGTCGTAGTCCCACAGGCAAAATAAAATATTTGGAAAAGCAGCGACTTCAAAGGATGGTCAATATGCGAAAAATTAATCGAAAGAAAAACAGACTATTATTTTCAAAAGGAAATGACTCAAATTATGGAGATAAATGTGAAAAACCGGACATGCTGCAAGATATATTTGAAAAAGAAAAATGCACTTTCTTACAAAATTTAAATCGGAGCGACGAAAAAAGAGATGAAATCCAAAAGGAAACTGTACTGCAGAGTGCTTGCAGTGAGTGGATGGAGATACGAAGAACTATTTTGACAGCTTCGAACTTTGGAAGAGTTATAAAGAGACGCAAAGATATCAGTTGCGCTAATCTTGTAAAGGATATCATATACAAAGATTCTTTATCTCATGTAACATCAATTAAGCATGGAAGAGATAATGAGAAGAAAGCTATTGAACAGTTAAAAATACAAGAAAATATTGATATAAAACCATGCGGGTTGTTTATAGATAAAGAGATACCCTTCCTCGGAGCTTCTCCCGATGGTGTTGTGGGAGACGACATAATAATGGAAATCAAATGTCCATTCACTGCATTTAAGGAAGGTATCGATGAAACACTTAAAAGCGGAAGGTTACAATTTTATAAAACCAACAAAAATGGAATCTTACAAATTAATAAAACCCATAACTGGTATTTTCAGATTCAGGGGCAACTTCACATAACAGACAAATCCAAATGCCTCTTAGGTATTTGGTATGAAGAAAACGAGCCCTTAAAAACTGAAAAAATGGTTGCCTGTAAAGTCGGTTTTACGGGCGAAGATTTTACGTGACAACGTCTTTTTCTCGGTAGAATATTTATTGATATGAATATAATTAAATTGCACAATAGGAACAAGGAATTGAATGAAAATAAGAATTGCACAAATTTTAACTATAGAAATATATTTTGTTTACTAAAACAAAAACTCATCGGTGACTCATCGTAACGTTACCGAGCGTTACACTTTTTCATAAGTGACTCCCAGCCGCAACCTAATTTAAGACGTTGTCACGTCAATAACAAAAGATGACTCTTTCTGGGATAATGAAATGAAAAACAAACTAAAGAAGTTTTATTTAGATTGTTTGCTACCCGAATTGGTAGACCCAAGACATTCAAGGAACATGAAAATAAGAGATCCTGAATATATAGAAAAGGCTATAAAAGAAAAACAAAAAATTAACGAAGCCAAAAAAAGTAAAGCTGCATCTAAGAGAAAGTTGAATGAAGTCAAAGAAACGACAGTTAAAGAAAATCAAGAAATCGTAAAAAATAGTGAAAAAAAACAAAGGATAGATGACAAAGAAAATTCTTACAATAACAACAACCACACAGAAATAGACAAAAAAATTGGAGATGAAAAACTAGTATTAAAAGAAAAACTAAACGAAATGGTAGAACGTGATAAAGAGAAATCAGCAAAAACCATTAGTAATCGACAAGATGGCAATGTTATAGCTGATCACAGGAAAGAGTTGCGAGAGACAAATGAGTGCTTCCAAGATATACGCATAAGACTGAGTGACGAAGATAAACTGGTGTCTGAAGAATGTGATGTAGAAGAAGAATATGTATGTCCTAAAGATGAATATTGCAGAAGGCAATTGGATTTTACTGAATTTTAATTGTATGTTCATTGTATTTTTTCATAACAAAAGGCAATTTTATAAACACATTTTTTCTTTTATTACTTTCTTTCAATAAATTAAGAATTTGGTATCATTAATCCAATAAACTAAAATTACAATATAATAAAAATTTACATCAATAATTATTTACCGTAATTAGGTATTAAAGTAAAATGAAACATTTAAAAATATTTGCATGACTCAATGTAATATAATATAATATAATAATGATAGATTTGATGAAGTGCCGATAACTGTCCTACTGACCCTACGTACATTATCGCGCGATGTTTTGGTGCGGGTAGCGGGGCGGGAAAATTAGGCCACGCCTCAATGCCCAAGGTCGTTGGCGATACCACGGGCCTTAAGCCCTTAGCTTAGACTGTGCTTGCTAAAGCGCAAACGGGTCGACTACGAGTCTACGAGGAGTCACGTAGCACGTAGCACTACGGACGCATATCGTAACGCTCGCTCGTAACCGTAGCTCGTAGTTTGCAGTGAAACAAGCTTAGTTTCGCGGTTTCTCGAAGTGCTGTGTCAGTTTCAATTTTGAAAAGGAGACCCATTATTTTTGTGAAAGACGACAATATTCCGTAACATGAACACTTTTAGGTCGAAGTTTCTTTGCAATAAATCGAGAAGGCTGATCAATTCCCACAGATAGGTGAACGACACATGATCACAATCGATTTGTAGCCATCAGTTTAGATATAGGCCATCACTGAAATCAGATCATTCATACAGATTGACAGGTACTGTCTGCAACACCTCGTTTACCAAATTACCTAGTCATCTAAAACACGTTTTTACCTACTCCGGCGTTCTGAACTTGCAAGCGTTATTAAAGTCCGTGCTTACAAGCAATATTAAAAAAATCTAATTAATGTTGTTTATAGTGTGTTCCAAGCTCGAAAAAGCCAACTCTTGTCTTATCTAGTCGTTATCAGAACGCCACCTCGGACACTATAACCACTTGATGGAGTGATTTGGCGAGTACATTTAAACAAGGTACGCCAGCTGTTTATCAGAATGTGTCGGACAGCTAACGCACGCCAGTGCCGGCATCAGGGTGTGCTATCTTCTTTTTGTATTTTTTTAAGCGCACTTTCATTGATATTCCCCACACTAAATGTATACAACGCGTTGATAAAGATGTTGAATGAAAATCATTCCACTCAATTTTTAATATTGGGGATAAGAGAGTGAACCTTCTATTGTCCCCATTAATTTCTTCAAATACTTAAACCGTTTTATTATGACCTATTATTTTATTTCGATAATGTTAAAATTGTATGCATGTCATTACATAAGGCTAAACATTTATTTATTTATTTATTTATTCATTTACCACATACAACTATCATTACAGGATAATACCTAATGCAATAGTGTAGTTCCAATATTATGATTAAAAGTTGACTAATTAAATGTATCATTAAGAGCAGAACAGTTACATATTCATATCATTATTAACTTATACGATAGGTACACATACAATAGTGACTATATTTGAACTTGTGACCATCTACCTGTTTTAAAAGTGAAGGTTTTGGTGAGGCAGACAGTCCGTCTCTGGATGCGATAACACGCTGACATCGCTCTAATGCGTTTGCACACTTCGATACGATACCGACAGAGGTGGTGGGCGGGACCTCTTTACATTGTTGTTTTAATGTACCAAGTCTTTTGTAGCCGAAAGTACTTCATGCCCGGGTGGGGTGACACGAGGTTTTTCGACGCTAAGTTAACAAGCTAGCGGTAGAATACGAAACTTAACCGTTTTTTGTTATCCTATTGTTATTTTTAAATTTACTACCATACATGATTAGTACTAAACCTGAGTATTATTTTGTTTTTATAATAAGTTTAATGTGTAAAATCAGGTATTTTCTAAATTAACTTTATTGCACTCCAATAGCGGTGCTCAATGCTCATTTATTTTAAATTGCTTGGATTAGAAAATCTAATTTACTCCTCAAATAGAGACTATGATCACATTACTGCAAATACGGTTGGCTAACTCAGGCTCCTCCACTAAAAATACAATTCAACCGGGACAGTAGTTTATCTTTGTGAATTGAATTTGTTTAAAGTTAATAAAAAGCTCTCACTGACCGTTCCTTTCATTATAGTTATCAGAAACCGATACTCATGCTGAGATAATATTTTGATAATATAGTATCACCCATGCATAAAATAACTCAAATATTTTACACGGGTTTCTCATACTAATGTGTCCAGTGTGGGCATTGAAAAATCGACCTTATAGCCTGCGGAGTTACAAGTAGTATTTCTAATGACCAAGCCAATAACGGGTTTTTGCAACTAAACAAAATTAGGGTAAATTGTGAAAATAACAGGTAAATTACAGTCCGCTCGTGACCACGGTGAGATGCAATTGTCGCCGAAACGTCGAGAAATAGGTAAAACTATTTACCGTTATTTTGTTTCGTTGCAAAAACCCGATTTAATTAGAATTAGTTAAAATGCAACAAGAAAGTTTATAAGTACTGTTTTAAACGTATCATGCCTTGCCCTTTTTAATAAAGCCAAAAATCCACCAATCGGGTAGGTAATTGACAACATTATCGAATCCTAAAAAATATTTAAATAATTAAAAAATACAATAAAAAAGGGGCATTTGAAAACTTTTAGATCGTTTACTTGGGTCTAAATAATTTTATCGCTCTTCAAATTTCGGTGGGCAAGTCTATTTTTAAAAGTATAAAATAAATATAAATAAGTATGTACAAGTACCATTAGATAATCCACACATTGTACAGCAACTTTTTTTAAGAAACCATATTCATAAACGCAAAATTGAATATACATAATGCAGCAGCCGAACTTGCAGAACGCATAGAAATAGGCGTTCTGTGACGTCAGCATCTTGCAATAGTTTGTAGGGAACGTTTTGGGCAAGACTAAAGGTCTGCCCAGACGACGTACGCGGAGAAAGAAGTACGCTCCGCGAATACAAAAGTACGCTCCGCGAATACAAAAGTACGCTCCGCGAATACAAAAGTACGCTCCGCGAATACAAAATCCCCCGCGGATTTACCGCGGACTTTACGCACATGGTGTGCAATCATTTGTTGTCCGAGAGTATTTAAACATTTTGAGAGTACGTTGTGCTTGTAATTCACATGAAGTTTATGCAAAAGAGAAGACGTTTTAAAAGAGAATACTGGGTCCATCCCTTTATTTCGAATCGATTTTTAACGCGGAGTAAAATCCGCAGTGTGCGTTGACTGCTCATAGTTCGTTCGTTCTATTTTTTCGCGGACGCTCGCGCATTCAATCCGCCACGTTCCGCGGGCGCCCGCGGTGTTTCGCGGATTTTCGGTTCGATAGTACTCAGTTACAGTACAGTTTGTAAGGGATCTATTTTGACGGAGAAAAAAGTACGCCGCGGATAATCCCTCGTCTACGCAGGCCTTAAAAATAAGATTTTTTAAAATTGCCTTATCTCGGGTATAGTTTTCGTGTTTTACCAATGTTTCTATTATTAACCCGTCTCGTGTTTCATTTGTCCCGGTTTTTGCATTGTGAGTCATTGTTTGCCATTTTTTTCTTAGGGTTTTCTTAAGAACACCCGTGTGTTCGGCTGACACTCAAGGGGTTAAGAGATCTTTTGATAACACCTCAACGAAAAAATTGTCACCAACCCTATTGATTAGTTATGTAAAGCCAAATATAACCTTTGGACGGTAAAGTTAGATAGCTAAAAGACGGCCTGTATCATTAAACCGGCCTGTGGCAACGACAAAAAGAATTTGTTTCCCTAATACCGCTCTATGTGCGGTCAGTTAACTTTCCCCTATTTGTTTCAATTGTGTTTTGTTATTTTTCGCGGTGGGGGCCTCTCAATGAACTGTTTCTACAGTCAGCTACATAGTATGAATAAATGTCTGGGATGGTTTACACTAAGATCACCGCTTTTGAATAGGGCGACATGTAGCCTTGCGGATTACCATGTCACCCCAGCTGTCGGCCTGGCTTACGCGCCTGCCTGCGAACGGCCTCTATTTCATAGGGGCGCTTGCCTTGTGCTCTCGCCACTGCCCTGCGCTGGTTGACAGCAGCGAGAACCTGGACCTCCATCTCATGGGGGAAATGGTGCGGTACCCTTTTATGGCTCTTATCGCCATTACCCTTTGCGGGGCCCGGAAGAGGGCAATGTTATGGGTGGTAAGAGCCTGTGCCCAGATTGGCGCTCCGTAGAGCGCCATACTACGGACAACTGCTGTGTAGAGCTTGCGGCATGCCTGGTCCAGGCCGCGCTCGTTGGGCAGCAGTGGCCCCAGGGCACCCGCCACTCGGATCAGACGGGGGGCGAGGCGGGTGAAGTGGTACTCAAACTTCCACATCCTCCTAAAGTAGTGTTCTCTCAATTTTTGTCGAAGGTTCATAGCATATCATAACATTAGTTGAAGGAGTAGTTACTCGTAAATGCGTATTAATCTATCACTGTTAGTCTTACTAATCCAAGGGGAAATACTTTGAAATGCATTTAGAACCAAATACTCGTATGTTGAGTAACAAACGACACTTTCAATCGTTGACAAACCAAACTGTAAAATATATGTATTGACCTTTTGATTGTTGATATATTGCTAGTTGACCTAGTAGGACCTAATATCAGCAATATATTAGCGGCTACCCGCGTAACGGCTGGAACTGACGGCTACTGATGCAAACGGCATAAGCTCTAACTGCTATGAACTAGCATATCAAACGCGGGAAGTCTAAAGTTCAGTGCTATTCTGAGCTGAGGTCGACTGTACCCTGTTTTATTACTATTACAGTTTCGTTTTAGGGATTCCCTGTTTGTTGACCCATGTCAATCGTATTGGCCGATATTTATCTTGTAGACCCAGTTCATAGTATGCAAGAAAATAGGCTTTGACGTATAGGTATATTCATATTTATTTAATATTATATCTATTATTTAGTACATTTTTGAAAGTACTTCCACAAGTCTATTTGAATAAAAATATTTAAATTTGAGTTTTGGATGCGATTACCCACGTTTGCGGATTGCTATAATAATTATATTACTCCATGTGAAACGAGAGTTCAGGTTGACTCGTCCGCAATTCCACGCTCTGGCTTTGCTAATATGTTGTGTTGTCTTTGTTTACTTATTTTGTATATGAAACAATATTTCTGATTACGTAATATCATGAGTAAACCGACAACGTACTTTGACGCACAATGTATCCCGCAGATTTGAAACAACAAACACGTCGTGGCTATGAATAATGTTTGCGTATCATTTTGAGAAAATAGTTTCTGAATTAAGGATGTAACGTGCCGGACGGATAGTTGAGGGAATTTCCTTATGGGCTTATGTAGGGGTACCATATTCAAAACCTACAATTATTTAATGGAGAATCTCCTGCTCATCTCAAAGTAGAGCATTTTTTTCTTGAAAATTTGCTATTTTTGTATTTAGTATGATCTTAATGAATCTTCCATGAAAGAACGGGAGAACCTGTAGGCGTTACAATATCAAACTTCCACTTTAGGAAATATGAATAGGAGTACCTTATTATACACCTAGTGTAACCTGCGTTAGAAGCAGCCCTTTGCACAATTATCATCATAATATTTCGTTAACAATTTTTTATGTACTTACACCGAGCAAGCATAAATATTAATACAAAGCCTTCATATTTTTTTAATGTTCTATTTCTGGATTTATAGTTTAGCAGTTCAGCAGTTTAGAATTTATCAGTTTGTTCGTGTGGTTAACTGGTAGAGAATTCCTTGTGGCATAAATATTGTATTAATATTTTTCGTGTTATGAAAAATAAATATATGCTGCTTTGATTAATTTTCTCCATTACACTTATCAATAAGAACATTCAATTCACTTTTGTCTGGGGAGGTCAGTTAGCTTACCAAGTACGAGTATCACGACGGTGATCAACGTCGAAGAGAAACAAAAGCTCTTTATTTGAAGGGGATTCCCCGCGGAATGCTCACTCAAATCACTGGTTTTTGTTTCGGTATTATATTTCGATACGTTTCGAGAGCCTGGGAATCCTGGGAATATGCAAACTTACCGTCGGCATTGAATTGAAAGGTATTATTTTGGGTTTGATTGAATAGCAGTTTCAGCTGTTCTATATCTTCTATCGAATACAAGCTCAGATGTCGCCATTTCAATAAGACAATTCAAATAAATAAGGCTAATCCCTTTTTAAAGTCATAAAAAATAATAAAACAGCTTTCAGTGCGAAACTGAAACCTTAGCATGGTGCTGATCAAATGTAGATCTATTTAGGTGTACTTGAGTATTAACATGTAGTCAACAAATATCAGATATAGTTTAGCAGCAGATCGTTTTGACAGTGATACCGGACTTTAGGGCGACCGCAAAAGGGATACGGAGAGATTTACGCTAAATTCCGGTTTTCAGGCAGTCACGTCACTGATCTAGAGGTCGGTAAGTTGTAGTGTTTAGCGAGACAGTTTATTTAACAGAAACCAACTTACAAATGGCGGACTTAATTCCAAGAGACATTTTCTACCAGTCAACCACAACGGTCAGACAGAAATATTACAGTCAGTGCGGAAGATTATAGTTTAAAATGATGTTTTCAATTTTTTTTGAAGGAAAACCACAATAATACAAAATCATCAAACAATATCTATACTTCTTTACTAATATTATAAAGAGGAAAGATTTTATTGTTTGTATTGAATAGGCTCCGTAACTACTGATCCAATCGTGAAACTTCATTCACTAACAGAAAGCTTAACTATTCAGGAGTGATATAGGCTTTCATTTTCATTTCATTATGATGTTTTTTTTAAATAAATAATAGAACGAGAGCGACACTGAAAACTGGCCACTTGTAAACGATATAATAAAAAAATAAGTTTAAATTTTCAAAATGTAACTCTTTGCTAATATTATTGTGTATGTATTTCACTTAATCAAATACAAATTCATTCGTTCGTCACATGGAAGAAATATGTACATACGTACAACTGGAATGTGCAATCTGTATAACCTTGTATACAAAAATATACTTTATGGTCTAGTAGAGAAAGGTTTATATTTCAAATGATAAGGGCAGCGGGCCAACTGACAGCGGATACAAGGTGAGGGTGTCCCTTTCCTCAACATTGCCAGCGCTCGTATGATAATTTCTGATGACAATTTTGACAGCTTCAATAGGGATGGGGTAGTTTATAATCGTTAGTGAATCTATTTGATTATCAATTTATTATTTCATAGAACTTGGAATCGTCACTTTATATAGATAAACAAGGAAAATGTTATTCAAATATTTTAATATGGAATTAAGAGATAATTAAATAAATTAAAATTTATTAGTGAATTATCACTTACTCTTATTATTATAGTGCACACCCTAAATCACCTTCACAATCATTATCGTCATTATCACCAGAAGAACTAATCAGATGAAAATCAAATAATATATAAGTTCAAAATCTTTATTATATTTAATCAGTGTTTTTTAAGATAATCGTATGATAGATAATTAGAAATAACTTTAATACTTATCAAAATAAACTGTATTGAAATTAAATGCTGTGCTAGCCGCCCTTATTCTTGAATTAAAATGTTAGATGAATTTTATTACACAACCGATTTTATATTTTCTATTGCTATCTGTTAGCAAGGCACTTCACTAAGTTGACGGTACTGTTATGGGGTGGGTCAGGTGAAGCTTTTTAAAAAAAGACTATTTGATTCACCCAATGATTATATTTATTAAAAACACGATTTACAGTTACTATCGCGGAATATAATTACTTAGTTTAAGAATAACGTCGTCACGCGGCGGTCCAAACCCGACTGATGAGTAAAACACCCGGAAAACATAAGATTGGTATTGCATTGACGTCAATGCAATAACAATGTCCTGTCAGCGATTTTATTTGAATATTAAGCTAAGCTGATTCTGATATAACACCTCCCCCGTTAAGATCTCTCATCACATCTCGAGAGATGAGAGATTAAGAATTGGACCACCGTTCAACTGCACGTGTGTAGCTGTAGCATAGGGTATTTGTTAGAATGAATTTCTTAAACGTTAGACTTATAACCCGGTGCTATGTCTACCAGTATTTATCTTAAAATTATCTAAAACTAACTATTTTCATGGGTGCAGTTTACAACTTTTAATTTGAAATGATTATGTTTCTCCTTAAGGGAGATGGTGTAGCTTTTATCTCGACTTCTGAAGATTAGGATGCTGACTCATCTTCCACATCTCGAATAGACTGAGTATTTCTAATTGATTTCTTATTATTACATTGGTTAAAAATCTGTATGCAACACGAGGTTTGTCCTTTCTTAAAGAACAAACTTCTATTTTTGTAAATGAAGTAAATTAAAAATATGCCACTAAGGAGATAACTAACCGAAAGATAATGTGTGCCGTACTTTTCAAGATGAGAAGGGCTTTCAAGATTATTCAGATCTTTTTCAAGAGCGTCGAGATGTGTGCTAGCTTAAAGTAATGATTCTAAGCTATTAATATTGTCTAATTTCGAAAAAGGTAATTTTATGATGGATTTGTTATGCCGTGATTTCTTGCAACAGTCATCTAAAACAATATTAAAATCAGAGATAACGTTGGATGTATTTCTAAGTATGGTTACTCCAGTAGGAACAAATTGTAAGGTTTTATAGAAAGCTGTGCATTCCTTTGGAAGTGTCAGGATTCCAATTCCGAAAAGAATTACATCCGAACTATCTTGTTTATTACTACAGGTTATATGACATTTGCCAGGCTCTGACTGTACGAAGATCCATCGGTTGTTACTTAACCTATGAAATACATCTACTGACCCATGAATCAATTTAACATTACAACTATCTGGTAACTTATTAACTACTTCCGTTAAAATAACCGTTTCACATGAGGGATTCGCTATTGTCGAGTAAACGTTCAACAATTGGCACACGTAACACTTCTCACTGATCACTTTGCACCCACTAAGGGTTTCGATCTGAGAGTAAAACATATGATCAGCCGTTATCGCTAAATAATTAGTGCTAGGCGCGATTAGCGCGAATGTGTCTGGTTTCGAAATATCATATGGCGTAGGCAATGGAATAATATTATAAAGGTTATAATTTTGAGGTAAAACTAAAGGAATGCTGACAATAATAATTATCCTATTGAGATGAAAGTAACAAACCAGTTTAGAAATATCTATGAGTTCATGCACATTTTGCAATGTTAAAGATACGGGGAGCTCGGAATGCTTAGGAAGGCTGTTTCTATGTTTATCTAGTTCACTATACAACTGATACGGGTTGAGTACAGTCGGGTGCAGAATATTCATTTTAGCGAATAGTATCGCGTTATTAACGTCATCTACATCAAAGGATAATGTTAAGATGATGGATTCCAATGAATTTAATAGTGAATTTATCTGTGTTTTAATTTCTAATTTATCATTTATGTTAGAGACGGTGTCTAAGACACTATGAATTATTGCCATATTTTTCATGAGGTGCTGTTCGTTCTCGTTAACCTTTGAGATAGAGTTGTTAAAAGATGTTATCGTGGATTTGATAACATGGATGTTGTCTTTCATAAGATGTGCTAATTTTTTCTCGTCCGACTGTACGTCATCAATGGCTTGGGAGAATTTAATAGCATCTTCTGAATCTAATGTGCCGAAGAATGTCTTCAGAAGTGATCCACCAAAATCTATGAGACCCCTTTTGACGCGTCTGTTAGGTTTATCATCAGAGATCAGATATGATACAGATGAGAATTTATTAACATTATTGAGATGCTGGTTTCTCAGTGCAGATAGTGAGTTAGCACAATCAGAAGAAATCTTAGAAGATGTGAAGGAGTTGCAAAATGAGGTAATTCTCTCAAATAAAAATTCAACCTTGTCAAGATTAGGGCTAATGTGACTGATATCAATGTAGGTAACTACTTTCCAGTCGCTATTAGTAAACTTAACATCTAGAAGCTTGTCATAATGTAAACCCGAGCTGGATACGATTGATGTTACATAATCACACGTGGTCGGCGGCTGGCCTGACCTGTAATAGAATGATATTATTGAGGTAGGTTGAATATTTGCTAAGTATTATAACGAGGTGTGATCTGCGGCGAGTTTTATCTCGTCATAATGGTGACGTACGTGCTTACGATTTATTAACACGGTGACGGTGTGATTACCGTTTAACTTAATAACTCTAAACGGACCCTTCCTTATAGGAGATAAGGCCTTATTTTGTTTGTGATGACAACGAATATATACCATGTCACCGACATTGTACTTGATAGGTTTGGTTCGAGAGTCATAGTAACTTTTAGATCTTTCTTTAGATGATTGTATGCTCTCGAAGGCCTTTTGCCGAGAGTAATAGAGTCTATGATTTAGAGCGCGAATATAGTCTGTATATGTGTTAGTGTCTAACGTGTCTATGCTGCTAGGTATATATGGTTTGTAGCCAAATAATAATTCTAAGGGTGAAAACCCGGTGGTACTGTGAACGTTTGAATTATAAGCGATCATTGCGCTAGGAACGTAAAGATCCCAAGTGTGCTGGTTTTCTCCAATATATGACCTTAAGTATTCTTTAAGAGTAGCGTGGCTCCTCTCAAGAGCACCACACGTTTGAGGGTGATAAGGAGATGCAAATATATGTTTAATTCCGAATAATTTTTCTAACTGTTTAAAGACTTCCGAACAAAAATTCGTCCCCTGATCAGTTATGATCATTTTAGGGATACCAATGTGTGAAATATAGTGAACGAAGAGTCTAGCTGTTTCTTCTGCGGAACACGTTTGCATATTATAAGCTTGTGAATATTTAGTTAAGTCATCCTGTAAGGTAAGTATAAATTTAAATTTATGTTCGTGTGTTTCAGGGAGCGGGCCAACAAGATCCAGAAATACTTTTTCGTTAGGACGCGTGGCGGTGGAAGTCACTATCATCGGTGCTCGATTAGTCTGCCTTGAAGGTTTATTAATCTGACAAGAGCGGCAATTTTTAACGTAATCTTCGATATCCTGTCGCATACTCTTCCACCAGAATTTGGATTTAATCCTATCTAGCATACGGCAGATACCGGGGTGACCGGCTGAAAGGGAGTCGTGATTATCTTTAAGGATTTGTTTGACTTCATCTGGTGTAGGATATTTAATAGAGTTGTGGTATATATTTACTTTAATTCCAGTATTATTAAACAGAAAGGATAGGATATTATAGATTTTAGTAAAAGATAACTTATTGAAAGGGTCTCTAAAGTCTGATATGGCAAATTCTTTTTCCTCCATGTACCAGTATTTAATCATATCCCGGTATTCACGTAGTACGTTAAAAATATCCTTGTACGTCATTTCGTCAAAATGATTCATTCGCAAGAACAAGTGAGAGTAGACGTGTTTATCATTGGATGTAGAATAGTAAGTGTGCAATTCGTGTTCTAATTCGCGAATGTCTGGATCACTTGTAGACGAGTTTATGATGTCTAAGCAATATGGGACTGATTCATCAAGGTCTACTGACGTAGGGTATGCGATAAGCCGACATTTGGCCTTGAGTAAAGGCTCATTGTGTTCTTGTATCATTGTGTCGTAAGAAACACCTGATTGTTTAGATATTTGTAGGTACTGCTCGTATGTCTCAGATAACGAAGGTAAGTTATGTAAGTCATTATTATAAACGGTTTGTGTTGCGTTGCATAACAATGAATCTGTATCTTTAGTACGAATATTTAGAGTGTTTATTGGGAAGCGAGATAACGCATCTGCGTTGGAATTCAATCTGCCTGGTTTGTATGATATCTTGTAATTGTACTCTTCTAGTTTAAGACGCCATCTGATGAGTCTGGACCCGGGATCTTTTACTTTGAATAACCATGAGAGAGGTCGATGATCGGTGACGATATGGAATAGGCGACCGTATAGATAAGGTCGGAAGGTTTTTACGCCGAACAAAATGGCTAGGGCCTCCTTTTCTATTGTGGAATAATTACCTTCGGCCTTGTTAAGAGTACGTGATGCGTATGCGATGGGCTTGTCCTTTCCTACTTCGCCTTGTGATAGAATAGCGCCTATAGCGTAATTCGAAGCGTCAGTTGTTAATAGGAAAGGTTGGCTAAAATCAGGATATTGGAGAAGGGGTGCCGAAGTTAACTTCTCCTTTAAGAGATTGAAAGATTGCTCTTGGTCGTGGGACCATTGGAAAACAGCGTCCTTTTTTAGGAGGGAAGTTAAAGGTTTTGTAAGTTTCGAGAAGTTTTCTATAAAACGTCGATAATATCCGACTAGGCCCAAGAAGGATTTTATATCCTTAGGATTTTTTGGAGTTGGGAATTGAGTTACAGCTCTGATTTTATCAGGGTTCGGGGACACGCCCTTATCAGTTATGATGTGCTGCAAGCAGCCAGTCAAACATATGATGTTGTATGGGAACCCGCGCACTCAAGCAGCCACGAAAGATATAAGTTTCCGCGCGATCAGGCGATCAGATGTTTTCAAGCCGCCCAAAGGTAACCTACCTTTGGGCGGCGGTTGGTTTTCTTTTCACTACCCTTCATTTGATACCATCAAATCATATACAATGTGACCCATTCGTGATGTATCAAACTTAAAGGCTGTAAACTACGATTAAATTCATTGACAAAACACATGAAATATGAGCCCTCAACCTATTGTTGTAAATTTTACAAGGGTTTCGTACGTAATACGTAAGTACGTAAGTAATAATTTAAAAGAAAATATACTTACAACAGGTAAAATTGATGGAACTGCATTTGGTGTTAAATATAATAAAGTCTTCTGGTTTAAAATGATGACTGCAGACAAATAAATATTTTCCAATATTAACTTGAAGTATTTTTTGCCATTTCTGTCTCACTTCGTCGTTCTTAAGGAAGCTGAAAAATAAAAGATAAGCATGACTAGATGAAATGTTGGATTCTCTTCGCTAAACAGTAACCTCTTATCAGCAACCACTACTCAACAGTTCAATAAAAGGCTTCCTATCTTCAAAGATGCCGATGGGACGTGCTTTTTTGCTCATGCAAACTAAACAAAAAACCTTCCACCGAACTTTATGTCAGAAATTAATAAAAATCTTATTTTTTGTGACTGACAGTTTTGTGACCTGACAAGCCCTTCTGAGTTTGAAAACCATAATGTTTCTCAACATTTTATAGATTCCAATGAAACGGAAATAAAATATTTATTGTCACCCTAATTGTTCCAGGAACAAGAATTTGTTTTTTATAGTAAGTAAGTAAGTAAGTAGTAAAGTAAGTAAGTAAAAAATCATTTATTCATTTAAGCTTGTATAAAGCACTTATGACATGTCAAAAAAAGTATACAGAAATAATAATAATAAACGTAAATAAAATAGTACAATATTAGTACACATCGTGAATATACATAATGTGAATCTACCACCGGTTCGGACGTTGCTTCTTATCGAGAAGACTCCGGCAAGAAACTCGATAGTTACTCTTTTCAACTTTGTTTGTTTTACAAAAAATAAATTCAGAGTACAGTCAATGCGAGTAGAAAAAAGAACACAATATTGAGCAGAGGAGCAGATTATTCCTACTATGACCACAAACTTTTGTCGTTCAAGTAATCCTCTACATTATAATAACCTTGTTTCATTAACTTTGCTTTAATTGCAGACTTAAACTTGTGAAGAGGTAGATCAACAAGACTTTGAGGTATTTTGTTAAAGTATTTTACAGATTGACCCACAAATGAGTTTCCCACCTTGTGTAGCCTAAGACTGGGAGTTTTCAATTTGTTTTTATTTCTGGTATTATGTTTATGAGTGTCACTGTTTTTTTTGAACAGATGCAAGTTTTTGCGCACATACAGTCATTTTCTGACATAAAGTTCGGTGGAAGGTTTTTTGTTTAGTTTGCATGAGCAAAAAAGCACGTCCCATCGGCATCTTTGAAGATAGGAAGCCTTTTATTGAACTGTTGAGTAGTGGTTGCTGATAAGAGGTTACTGTTTAGCGAAGAGAATCCAACATTTCATCTAGTCATGCTTATCTTTTATTTTTCAGCTTCCTTAAGAACGACGAAGTGAGACAGAAATGGCAAAAAATACTTCAAGTTAATATTGGAAAATATTTATTTGTCTGCAGTCATCATTTTAAACCAGAAGACTTTATTATATTTAACACCAAATGCAGTTCCATCAATTTTACCTGTTGTAAGTATATTTTCTTTTAAATTATTACTTACGTACTTACGTATTACGTACGAAACCCTTGTAAAATTTACAACAATAGGTTGAGGGCTCATATTTCATGTGTTTTGTCAATGAATTTAATCGTAGTTTACAGCCTTTAAGTTTGATACATCACAAATGGGTCACATTGTATATGATTTGATGGTATCAAATGAAGGGTAGTGAAAAGAAAACCAACCGCCGCCCAAAGGTAGGTTACCTTTGGGCGGCTTGAAAACATCTGATCGCCTGATCGCGCGGAAACTTATATCTTTCGTGGCTGCTTGAGTGCGCGGGTTCCCATACAACATCATATGTTTGACTGGCTGCTTGCAGCCTGGCTGCGCAGCCCGGCTGCCTCAAGCGCGTTCCCGCAGACAGTAAGGTTTATCACTAGCCTTACAAACACCCCTCCAACAATCCGTACTGAGCCCGCGTGTTGGAGTATGGCTAAAACCACCACATAGTTGTGGTGAGGCCTGTGCCCAGCAGTGGGATGAATGAAGGCTGTATTTGTTGTGGTTGTTGTTGTTGAATACCTAGTTTTCAAAATTAAAGTTGTATTGCAATTAATATAGTGAGTGATAAAAAACAGTGAATTAGTATAAATATTGGTATCTCTTTATTTGTGCTCTGACTTCTACCGAATATTAATCATTTATCAGTATTTGCATTGATATTGATCTTTGTTGGAAATATAGTCTTTCTTTTGTTTTAGCCAAAAGAAAAGAAAATTTTCGTCTTGAATAATCTTCAAATAGCACCTCCAAATTCTGCTGCAGGATCATCAAAAGATTATTTAAATATGGACACACCTGAACCGTCAACTAAACTATTTTGTGGTGCGAATAGGTAATCTGTCGCTGTTCAAACTATAAAGTCATCGCAATCGACTGAACAGTCACTGAAAAGAAAAGTTAAGATAATTTCTCAAAGACTAAAGAGACGTGAGACAACATTAAAAGGCCTGAAAGAGCTTCTGAACATCATTAAAAAAACATGTGAAAATTTTGATGCGGTAAAAGATATGTTGGGGAATTACTTTCCACAAATACATCTACAACTCAATACAAATAAAAAAAAAGGGTTAAGACACACAAATGAACTAAAACAGTTTGCACTTTCATTATATTTTTATTCACCGAGGGCATATTCATACTTGCGTCAACGTATGATCCTGCAACGTTGCACAGGGAATTGTCAACCAAAAATTCATGGAAGAAGTCATTGAATATTTAAAAATTACAGCTGCTAAAGACGATTATTTGAAAAATGCTGCTCTTATTTTCGATGGCATGGCCATTAAATCGGATATTCAACCTGATAATAAAACTGTCATAATTTGGGGGTATGTAGATTTCGGTGGCATAGTAACAAGTGACTCAGAAGCTCTGGCTACTGAAGTGCTATTTAAAAAAAAATAAAACTTCAGCTAATGTCCAAGCACATTTAATTCTGACTGTCCTAAGAATCTTACATGGTATGAATATTACTGTGCGATCTTTGACATGTGATGGTACTATTACAAATCGTAAAACATTTGAAATCTTAGGTTGCAATTTTCACCTTCCAAATATGGTATCAAGTTTCAAACATCCTTTGCAGGACTCTTATATACATTGTATATTTGATTGTACATGATTAAATTGGCTAGAAATATTTTTGCTGAGACAGACTTGACTTCTGAGGTTGGTAAAATTGATTTTAATTTTGTTAAACAATAACACAATTTGTAAAATAACGAAGGTTTACGACTGGGGAACAAAATTTGCAACGCCCACATTATTTTTTTTGGTAAAAAATGAATGTGAAATTAGCGACGCAACTAATAAGTGCATCTGTAGCAGATTCCCTAGACTTTTTGAGACAAAGTGGCAGTCCAATTTACCAAAACAGCGAAGCTACTGTGGAATACATTCGATGGCTAGACAAGTTATTTGATATATTAAACGCTAAGAATCCTTTTGGTAAAGGCTTTAAGTCTCCCCTCCGGTTGTCTAATTCTGATGCATGGACCAATATTTTATCAGAAACTAGAGACTATTTATTGACTCTTAAAATCAATGGCGTCAATAGCCTCAGCCACAATCGTAAAATGCCAATTTTGAGACTAATATTTGATACATTAAGTTTCAAAAACTAGGCGTTTGATCTCTTACAAGATCCTGCAGCAAAATTAGACTACTTTTTGGCCTATAAATGTTCCCAAGATCACATTGAAATGCTATTTTCTTGTATAAGGGCACAAGGAAGTCATAACGACAACCCGAATGCGTTACAGTTCAGATATGCGTTACGAATACTACTCTATCGAAATAGCGTTACTCCAAGTATCAATGCCAACTGCACAGAAGATTCATTTGAGTCTTGTTCGGTTTTCGCGTTTGGCAGTTCAAAAAGATGTTTTTTAGAATCTTCACCTGTCGATCCTAATAATACTGAAAGCGATCAGCTTTTTGTGAGTTATCTAGACAGTACGCATTTGTCAGATTATAAAATGAATGTTTATATTATATTGCTGGAAATATTGTGAAAAAACTGCTGGGCAAGCTTACTTGTAAATATTGTAAGTCTGCTTCAATAACGGAAAAAAAACTAACGACCATAACTATGCGTTGAATGTCAGTAACTTTCGTCTTTTACAACTTTTGTAGATCGGGTAGGATTAAAGTTTGTGTCCAAATTTGTTTTTGAAATTGTAAAGAATTGTGAAAAATTGTATGTTTCCTTATCACCCCAGTCAGAAAGTCTTCGAAACATATGAAAAAAGAAAATGTTAGTATTTATAGTACAACATTTTTCAACCAAACTTAACTATCTATTTGAACATCCAGAGCAAGAAGAATCACATGAATGAAATTCTTCTTGTAAAATTAGTGTCCGATTCGTATTTCACCTTGCGAATATTTCATTACGCAAAGTTGAAGTCTATGGCTTTTTTAGGAAACCGTGTTGGTGTGCGCCAAAAATTGCACAAGGCGATCTTATTTAGTAATGTGTAACTCTGTTTTGTAAAATAGTTATATTAGTTTCTGTAAGATCTGCGTAATAATAAAATAAAGTATTGACTTGGCTCACGAGGTGACCGCCATGTGGAATGTTGATTCGACGATCATTGTCCCGATAGTCGTATCGACGAACGGCGAAGAGCCTGCCTCGACCAACACCTCGAGAGGCGGTTGGGTCAAGGGTCAGATGCAGAAGGCGGTTCTCCTGGACACGGCTCGCATTGTCAGGAGGTTCCCCTCTCTGCAGCCCTAACCACCGGTCTGGGCCTTGCCTGCTCCGCTGCCGGCGGCACCCTAGGTTAAGGTTTATATAGTATTTTTGTGATTCATTGTTTTTGTAACTTTAATTTAAGCTTAGGTTTGATAATTGTAATTATTTAGTTTTAATAATCATAATTCTTAAGTTGTTTTTATTGTTATAAATCTTTGTTTTTATAAGAATACTGTACAAAATTTATATCTAAGTTTTATGTTAAATAAAGAGGAAATAAAGTATTATAATAATTTATCTTCTTAATTCACCGCCACCTACTTTCTGGCATCCCCAGTAAATCCTACTAAGGAATGTTACGCGAGTGAAACCGCGCACATGTTCATCTTGCTATTTTTTTTAGTCTGTTATTTTATACATTCGTGTATGTAGGTGATTCCAATGCCATCGATTTTTTATATTATAATTGCCTTGGTTCAAACTTAGGGCCAGCTATCCCTGAATCACTTTTCATCAAAACTAACAAACGCTTCCGCATTAATATGTTAGTTCAATTTAACTAATAATAAAACAAGAAAAAGAATATATTTTCAAAAATTATGGTCACCTTATTAGAGTGAGATAAACTGACCTCGTACCTACTGTCTCACTAGGACCGTTTTTTTAGTAGCAGTGCACATTCCAGTTGTACGTGAGTACATATCACTTCCATGATTCGTCATCACAGGACTTGTTTTACGATTTGGCGGAAAATTTAAAATGGTCTGTGTCACGTCAGCATGAATTTAATGTGAGAAAATTTTGGGGCAATGGTTTTTTAACTTTTTATTTATTTATTTATTTAATCTTTAATGTACAAAGTAAAAATGGCGGACTTAATGCTAAAAGCATTCTCTACCAGTCAATTATGGGTGGGACAGAAAAGCTGTTGGCGGTGCCAATAACTAGATTTGAGAATTTTTTTTTAAAAGAAACAAAGACACTAAAAACGACAGTAACCTATACTAACTTTATATTATACCTTTATCAATAAATAAATATCTATGTAATAATAAAATATATAATATAAATTGCTTAAATTACCTTAAACACTGTGCATGTAGTGTTTACCTACTTTTATTGTACACTTAGACCTAAATTACTTTTAAGCCTGTATATTTCATGTTAAAGTGTAACAATTACTGGTAAACCAAATAAATAAATAAAAATAAATATTTATGACTTTAGATTTAATTTAAGTGAACAAGAAAGTTATGATAGACTTTGATTGGCCTTTCGCGATGAAGCCCCATCTCGTGCCTCTGTTTACAACTGGTTTCATGAGTTTAAATGTGGTCGCACTAATCTTACCGATGATCTGCGTGATCTTATACTACGACGACTGAAGATAACATCAGTGTTGTGCGGCTTATGATAGAGACTGACTTATCAGTAGATTAGGACAAGCTTAAGCATTGGTATAAGTCAAGTGCACAAAATCCTCATAAACATTTAGGTGTCAGAAAGCTTTGTGCCCGGTAGATACCTCATAATTTGACAGAGGCCCAAAAAGTCCGTCGTGTTATTAAGTGCCGTAAATAGTTCAAATATTTAACAGAGGTGTCTCAACTGCTGTGTTTGACATACTCAGGGGTGACGAAAGCTGGATTACTGTTGTGATCCAGAAACTAAAAGACAGTGTGCTGAGTGGGTGTTTCCTTCCAAGAAGTTGCCAACTAAAATAAGGAGATGTCAAAGCGTGAGAAACACTATGGTAGCCTCGTTCTTCCGAAGGACAGGTCATTATGTAATAATTGTTTTAGAGGATCGAAAAACACTAATTGTTTGCCACTTGTCTTCGAAAAAGTTTGGGAGAAACGACCTCGACGCACGACACCGCCAAGCAAACAATCGACTATTTGGCGACGTCAGACGTGGAATTACTGGGTCACCCGCCGTATAGCTCTGACCTCGTACCTTGCGATTTTTATTTATTCCCGAAAATAAAAGAAAATCTTCGAGGAAAACGTTTTATGGACACCGTGGAAGCAATGACTGCGTTTCGAAAGACCGTCGAAGAGACTTCTAAGGACGAGTGGACAATATGATTCTCTCATTGCTTGACACTATTTTGAAGAGATATAATAAGACGAATTACTTGCTAGTTTGTTCAGTTTCTGAATTTTTAAAAACTTTCACTGTCGCCCTCGTTTATGTAAATCAAATCGGAGAAAAGTGGGCGAGATATGTTGTGTCAAACATTTGACAGAACGAATGCTGTAGGGGCAGCTCGTACATAATTATTATATAGCATACACATGCATCTTACTTCTTACTAATATTATGAATGCGAAAGTCTGTGAGGATGTATGTATGTATGTAGGTGTTTATGTAGGTTTGTTACTCTTTCACGCAAAAACTACTGAACGGATTTAGATGAAAATTTACAGTAGTAGGTACAGCTTATACATCAGAATAACACATAAGTTACAATTTATAAAGATTTTATGTATACATGTTACAGAAATGAAGTTCAAGCAGGCGAAGCCGCGGGCGGAAAGCTAGTAGACTATTAAATATGAGTATGCATTGAATTAAAGGTATTTAGTGAAACATTACAGCATTCACAAAACAATAATAAAATAAATGAAACAACAACACAACGACAACAATTTACTGAACCTGTGGGTTGATTGTAAAGAACTTCCACGATTCACTTAACGTTTCAAAAGAGTGTTGGGTCATCTAAGTTAAATAAAGTTCGCTTTCAAATTTTTTAAATATTGCTCTACAGTTCCCAACTCTCCATTTTTCTCTATCACAACATCTTTTTTAGCACGAGTTGCATATCCAATTTTCAAATGCTATGTATAGTTTTGTGCTGGCAACTTGTTTAGATACCTTGTGCTTAAACCAGTTAGCGATACAAAAGTGCCAGGCGACTCAAGACAAGCCTTTGTAGTCATACGAGTATAGCGCGTTCGATTAAAAAGTGGGTTGTGTGTACATTCGATGATTGATGACTGAGGGCACGTCCGCTCCTCCTGTGTGTACGCCGCCCTCATTAGCTTCCGTGTGGTTATCAGAAAGGGTTTGTTTTAACGAAGTGAAGGTAAGAGAGGTGGGCACTAAGATTTCTCCGCCCTTAATTGAGCAACATGTCTGAATACAAATATACGAAAAGGTTATGGAAGTCCGAAAAAATAGTATTTACTACTTTTTACTGTTTAATATTTTTTTTTCTGAATTATATTCAGTGCTATAAATGTAAATGCTTCTGAATCAAGTAGACGTAGTAACAGCTTGCTAAAAAAATAACCAGTTACCCCAACCATTTCCGCCACAGTAACCAAAACAGTGAGGGAACCCAGAAATTTTCGATATAGGGTAGCTCGAAAACTACCAAAAATCGCGTAACATACATGAAGGTGATTGCGGAAACCACTGGGTTTCCGCTTATCACTCTTTTGGGACACCCTGTATATGAGTCGTCGTAATCTTTATGACAATATACTCGTAGATGACAACGTTTCAGTCCACTACTTTTCAGACAGAGAACACCATAAACGTAACATGTATTTTCTTCTAGCACATATTTTTAGAAAAACAATATTTTACTTCAGTGCAGTATTTAACTTTACTATAGTTAAGTATAGTTAACGTTATATATCATATTTACAATCAATATAATTAATTGATTTGCTGTAATTTATATTGCATGTTGAGTTTATGTAAACCAACTCGTCGATTTCCGATTGTAAATAACGATACGTTGAATCCGTTCGTTCCCCAAATAAACGCGTTTAAAAAGGCCCTGAGGGAAAAATCGGGGATCCGTGAGATTGTTACGTTAAACATTCCAGCAAATGCAAAGGAACCGTTCGATTGGCCCATGAGATTTGAAATTGTTCCGGGTGGTTGAAGTCGGAGATTTTACGAGCGGTGAAATGAATCATTGATCTTCATTAGCAGCAGTATGAAATTGAATAGACAATTATTGGTAAAAATTTATTCAATAATGTGTGGAGAACAGCAAATCAACCTTTACCAAAACATAGCAAAAGGGATGCCCACATGGAAAATTAGACGTGCAGTCGTGTGTACATAAGCAACCTCCGCGTGCAACCCGAAATCTGGTCAGACCGATACACGTTTTGGCCATCTCTACCTTTAGCGATAAGCCTAATGTGTGCAGATAGTCAGCAAGCATAAACATAACTAAAGTGATATTATATTGTGCTTCGTAATTATCTTCAATTTATTTCAGTTCAGAGACTTGACTTCCTTATTGAATAGAACCCAAGGTTTGTTACGAGTATTACTGAACAAATACGTTCAAAATGACGTTTCAGGACCACCAGTTAAGGTTCCTAAAAAGTTCCTAGTACCCGATTAGTCCAACAGGATCGGTTTGGCTTATCATTCCGACTGCAATATATGAGGGGTCCTTATATACCCATCGGCAGAGTGGATAAGGGCCCAAATGACCCCTATAAATCTCTCAGGGAGTTAATCCGGGGCTGGACATGACATACGTCGTCGCATTTCTTTCAAATATGATCCCTTTCTACTGTTTGACGAATGAGCGATGACTAGAGGTTTTTGGTTTGTGTTTATTTTGGTTGGAGGTCTATATCAAGGCAAAAACTAAAAAAAACTGAAATCACAAAAACCATGAGGTAAAATTTATTTCAAGTTAAAACATGATTTTAATTGTTATTGTTTCTTTTGTGGAATACCTCTTTTGGTCATCCAACAAACTGTGTTGGGGGGTTGGGGTACATCTGATACCGTCTTACCTTTGGTCTTTGGACCATTGCACGCTTCTGACACATTCCGAGAGTGCCTTTCAATCTTAGTATTACGACAACGGCTTTGAAGAACCGGGCTGGTACTGAGGCAGCACCGCTAGCCAATGGGTCAATTAAAAAGATTGTATAATGTTTAATACAATTACCGCACAAATCTGATCCCATACGCCAATGAACGGATTTTAGAGCACACGAAAATATTTTTTTTAATTAAACCCCCGCGTTTTGCTCACGCTCTTCTAAACACATGAACAATACTAGTGTACACAAGTGAGCAAAGCGCCGAGACAGGCGACACATTAAAATTTGACGGTCGAGTGCGCCGACTGGGGCGAAAGTGGAAACTTGAAAGGGCGCAACTATGTGCTCAGCCGCCCGTGACGATAATTCGAGCACAAAGAATAGGACTAGACTTCAGATATAGGTCACATTCAGGTGTCTGAAGAGGGCTGTATTTCATTGCGGTGCAACCCGCGCGATGCAACAAAAAACATTCAACTGGCATTTTTCCAACTGATTTTATTACTACTGGTCGTTAGCTCGCTTAGTTTGCAGGGACCTTCATGTGACGTACATTTTCGGTTATTCTATTTTTTAATATTTTTGTTAGGATTATGACCAGATCGACAGGGAAGATTTCTTAGAAATTGACCATTTGTGTTTTTTTTTAAATCTTGTATTTATAAGTTTCAAGTTCCTTACTACGACACCCTGTTTGATATTGAATTACGGCGAAAAGTGATGAATTCTATAATATACTCTAGACAAACTTGCGCGAAGCTATTTCTTACTCGTTCATACAGCTTAATCACTTAGGAACCGTCTGGCGAACTAGAACTCGGATCATTCTTCAAGTCTCATTTCTGTTGTAAACCGGGGCCCGTCGTGAATGGACGGCTGGACGGCTGGACAGACATACAGCTTCGTCACCACAACAATAGGCTTCCACTAGCAAACTTTCGTCACGAAATCGTGTCTTTTTCCAACAATCCTACCCTTGGAATGGATACGGTATTTTATTATCAGGAATGTTATGTTATTTTAGTCAACACTACGTGCGCTTTGCCGACCATTTCGGAGATACCTATTAACTCTCCTGTTAAAGGACCCCATACTGAATACAAAACAGTGGGAATACTCCCGTGAAAACCTCGGCGGGGAGCTCATTCCACAATCGGATTGTTCGCAGTAGAAAAATCCTCTGAAACCGCACTGTGCGCGACCGTTAGGGTTCCAATGTGTGAGGATGAATACCCTGTCGATGGCGAGCAGTGCGATGATAAAAAGAAACACATCGATTTATTCACAAATATTTCTTAATTTTATCATTAATTTTAAATTGTTCACTCAGCAAAATATTGAGAAAGGTGCTCACTTAAACTCGTAGAGTACCTACCCTTGAACGTTCATATGAGAACCATTAGCAATATTAATATTGTCTTATTTTTAGGTGATGACAGCTACGAGTACTGACGACTTATCCCTTGAAAAACAAGGTGTTCTTTTAGTTCAGCTACACTACTAAATGGCTAAAGGTTAGAAACTTCTCATTTAAAAAAATACTTGCACAGAGTGATAACTCGCATATTTTTTCCCGACAAGCTTTTTGTTCCAGACTAGTTTTACTTTCAGACAAAAGGTACCCTTGTTCCTTTCTATTCTTTTTATTGCTTTAAGTCCAAACTATTTTTATACCAAAATTCATCAAAATATATTTAGGCTTAGGCAACTTAATAAACAGTAAAATTCGCATTTGTAACCATTAGCATGGATTAAAGTCAGTACATAATAGTTTTCAAATAAGGAAAAAAATAAGCGAAACCATTCGCCAATCGTTGTCATTGCAGCAAATCCGTCAGCCGGGATCCGTAAGCGGATCCATCGCGCAAACATTCGCGACGGATTGCCGACCGCGGCGTCCGCGTCACCGAGAAGCAAATAAGGCACTGTTGACCCTCCGGTGGTTGTCTCGCTGATTCAAGGAAACGTTTGTGCCAAACACATAATTAGTAAGAGTAGAAAACTAGTATATAAGTACATACATGGTAATTTACCAAAATGGGCAACAAAACATCCAAAAAAGTTAACGCCTTTTGTAAATAAAAAACCAAGTGCAATCAATGGTCTTTACAAAGAGACTGCACTGGTCCAATATTAGATTACTATTTTCATATTTCATTCGTAGATATTATCGGATAATACTTATAACAACATTAAAACCCAGTCACAAAACCCACAACCTGTGCGTCCAGCGAAGCAGACTCCTATCTGCTCCATCTCTAACCATTTGACCAAAATCCCAGTCAAGCTTATTTAAAAAGTAAAAAGTCAGTAATTAGCCTACATGCCGTACCACTGCTGGGTAAAGGCCTCCATCATTAAAATCAAATCATTACTACCATTGACTGGTTGTAATCGCCACACTTGCTACATACGGGTTTGGTGATCACAAACCTGCGCTATGTCGAAACCCGAAAAATTCTAAAACCTGGGATTCGGCGTTTGGCCAAGAGCTCATACCACACTGCCACGGAGGTGTTCAATCTTAAAATATGAAAGAGAAAATAATATTACGTACTTATATCGAAAACGCCAAATAGCATTTTATGTAAGCAATCTAAGCGTATTGGATACTGATATTGATTCTTGATGGCATTCTGATCTACCATTTGATGTTTCGATGTGTTATTTGCAGAAAAGTGGCGTTATTTAACAAACTTGTTTTTCATCAAGTAGGTATAGCTAAATCTTAATATGAAAGGCATAGCAGCACAGCACCAACTAACAAGACGATCATATTATAATTGAAAAAAAAAGTATCGAAGAGAGAAGTTTTGAATTGAACTTTGGGAGAACAGCCTGTAGAGGCAGTAGAGGTATAACTGGCTCGGGTTTAGGTGTGGTAGGAGACGCTCCTTGTCTGGTACCCGTAACACATGACTATTTATCCTTACTTCGAGACCATGACACGTGCTCTGTTTTGTCTAGCGCAATTTATATTTATTTATTTACCGTAATCCGGGTGCAGACGCAGGTTCTAGTCTCGATGTCGCAATGTCCGAAATTAGTTTTTTTAGTTTTCTATCTATACTTACCACAATTTAGTTTTGGGTTAGGAAATGAAATTTGGTCAAAAAAAACGAACTTAAGATAGGTCACCACAGAATTGTCATTGCACCACTGCTTATCCTTTAATCACAAAAAGCAGAAAATACTTACTGAAATAGATTTTATAATGTTTACTTTGAGACCTTTTCAAGTCGCCATAACATGGAAACACCACCCATTAGTGTTGTCAATTGGAACATTGACAGGTAAAGTGACATTGATAACATCGATGGATGTCCACTAATAGCTGGGCTAATAGGCACCACATCGTAGTAACCCCAATATATATCAAATATGGATAAATTATTATGCTCTCCCACAATTACTAACTTGTTATTGAAGTAAAATTACATTGCATCTCATAAATCTAAAGTATCGTAGACATGACGTAAAAATAGTTCAGTCGTTGGCCTTTAATACTGGCTATTTTATTTACAATAAGGAAAATGACATGATATGGCACACTCAGTGATGTAGAAACTCTCTAAGAGAAATAATGATTCAATTAGGTTTTATTCCAAGTTAAAAATACGAATCTTCATTTTATTTTGTATGACATTCTTTCACGCACAAATAATATTCAAATATAGTTTTCACTTAGTTTCAACATCTTCCCTCAGTTTGTTAGGTCAATTGCCATACGATTTTTTTTACCAATGTAAAAACAATCCGTACATTGTCCCATTAATTATGTATCATTTGCTTAACGCCATAGACTCTTTTATTTCGTAGTCAAATTCAAGTATTATTTTTGATATTCAGGTATATTCATCATTATTATTTATAGCAAGTGCTTCCTCCTAAATGTAAGACTGACCACCTGTCCCCGTCCGTTTTAAAAAGGGTCCCCTGAGTTACGACGGAGAGCTCGTTACCGCGTTAAGGACGGCCCGGGTTTGGTTACTAACTGAAGTAACAATAACAATATGTGTGCTGATTAGAGCCTTAGAGGTTCTACACCTGCTTTATTTGTTGACCGAAAATAGCTGCAAATACCGGGTGATTTTTAGTCCTCGAGGACTGTGATATTATGGCAAAGTTTTACGTTGTTACTGCTGGGCGCGGGAGCTGTAGGTTTCTCTGTTTGTTGAAGGTTTAAATATATAATTTATCAAAGAAAAATGTTTTCAAGCGATGTCTTTTCATTTTCCGGTATGAAAAATCAGGCTATAATATGGGGGCTGGAAATAACTTTTCTGCTGATATCTACACTGATATACCCGAACTTTGCCTCAATCAATAGAACACCTAACCCAGGTAAAACCAAATGTAAATATTTACATCATAATTTAAAACCTTGTAGTTTCTCTACAGCCTCATTAATCGTAAATCTACGACTTCAGGTTACGTTCACGGTTGTTTCTTTTATACATTCTTGTCTGAGGCGGGCAAGATGGCTCGGTTGTCAGTGATCCTGCTTTTGAGACTGCGAATCGTGAGTTTGATACCGAACATCATTTTTGCGACCAACATCGACATTAATTTTTGTGTTCGTTTTGTTATTTAAAATCGTTAAATGTTAATTTTTTTACCACAATCATTATCGTTAATATAATTTAGCATAGCTTTATTCGCATACTGTACCTACCCGCCTATAGTTTTCTTTCTAGAGCTTGTATTGCTGCAGGGGAGGATGTTGGAACAATGTTCTGAAATTCAACCTCAATCGACCTAGGATTAGCCCCCATTAGCCAAACTTTACCATTAGGTTTTAGAGAACATTTTTCAAAGCTTCCAGAGCTATTTACACTTTCACAATAAGAGTAAAAGCCTCCTCATGTCTAGTAATTTATTTAACGGTCGCGGCTTTATATATCAAATTTAACGTGAGCAAAATTTGTCGCAACCTTTTTCAGTGTGCGTTTATCCTAAAGGAAGGTTTATGAAGCTCTTACCCGACAGTTAAGTGGATTTATGTACCCCACATTGGATATAGTGGCTTATAAATGAATGTATGCTGGAAAACACGTAAGGCAGGCTTCCGATGTAAGATCTGCCGAGCACGCAAAAACGACGCATCGTGGGAAAGAAACTTCATTCACATATTAAATAGGTATATAGGAACTTTTGTAATTGGTCTTCTAATGGGATATTTGTTTTCCTCATTAAATACATGTAAGTTACATTTAAAATATGGCTTGATTTCGATTTTTGCCAAAAAAAAACAAAGTACAAATTGGCGACACTTACTAAGTACACACATCAACATGGTCTAGGGATATTTCAATTAAACCTAAATAACTAAAATTCTATTAACTTTTTGTTAAGACACCTACACATTAAAATAAACCTTGTTTAATAGCCTATCTAATCTGATGAATAAAGTTATAGATAAAGTTAAATGTAAAAAAAACTTAGAAGAAGAGGAAAAACTCAGACAAAATTTCAATCTTAACTTTATTTTTGAAACATCAAAACCTAAACAAAACAGCTATTTTTTTGTTATAAAAATGGTTGAAAACTTAAAATTAATAATCCGTGGATCCACCTAAGACTCTCCTGCCACATCTGCAGCGGTTCTGCATACTCAACACACCCTTGTGTCAATATCCTGTTGTGGAATACTGTCCCAAGTCCTGCTAAGATGCAAGAAAAGCTGGTTTTCATGCACAATATCCTTAAGGAAATTCCTAAGAGCTCTTCTCTGAAGCATATCCCAGGCACGCTCAATAGGATTTAAGTCAGGGGATTGTGCAAGGCCAGTCTAAAGCTTGGATATCATGCTGTTGTGCATACTCAAAACAAGGGTGTCAATATCCTGTTGTGGAATACTGTCCCAAGTCCTGCTAAGATGCAAGAAATTCATGCACAATATCCTTAGGGAAATTCCTAAGAGCTCTTCTCTGAAGCATATCCCAGGCATGCTCAATAGGATTTAAGTCAGGGGATTGTGCAGGCCAGTCTAAAGCTTGGATATCATGCTGTTGTAACCAACTTGTAACGATACGCGCCGTATGTGGACGGGCATTGTCGTGCATTAGCTGAAAATTTGTCCCATTTGCTGTCTGTGGGGCAAGATTACAGGCTTTAGCACCTCATCTCGGTATTTAAGAGCAGTCATATTGCCTTGTATCCAAACGAGGTCCGTTCTACCGCAGGGACGAATTCCTGCCCAAACCATAATCGTGCCACCTTGATATGCATGAACTTGTTGTGGGTGCTGCAGTCGATTCCAACGTCCAGGTTCTCTCCAAACGCGTACTTTTCGCGAATCAGGATGAAATCCAAACCTGGATTCATCAGTGAAAAGCACAAGTGACCATTGAGAATGGTTCCAGTTTTCGTGTGCAATAGCCCATTGTAATCTTCTTCCTCGATTGCCTCTCCTTAGCGCTGGTACCCAAAGTGGCCTACGAGCACGTAGGTTGACTTCATGCAGTCGTCTTCTCAAAGTTTGACCGCTTACCAGCAAACCATACTCTCTCTGTAGCCTTTGAACCAATTGCATCGCCGTTACACTTGGTTGACTTCGTGCAGCATTTACTATGAATCGGTCCTGTACATGTGTTGTAACCGAGGACCTCACTCGGTGCCGTTCCACCACTTCCTCCGTGACACGATAACGTAACCAAAGCCTGGATATAATGCTCTGACTGGTCCTCATAGCTTCAGAAACCGCAATTTAGATAGCGCCAGCTTGAATCATGTCCACTGCTCTTAACATTTCGTTCCTGGTCAAGTGTCTACGTGGCATGATTAAATGACCACCGGAGATGCGTTTGACAAAGATTTATAGAAATTTATGGAGCTTTAATCAAGTTAGAAGTTCGTGAAGATTTACTTCTTTGGAAGAAATTTAATGAATGCGAATTTCATCTTAAAACAAAACCTTTTATATACAAATTTGAATTTAAAAAAGGAACTTAATAATGTTTTTATAATCTGTCATTAATAGTTTTTTTGTAAGGCCAGTACTTTTTAAGTTATTTAAAAAAGTTTCATATATCCTGAGACCATGTTGTTGTGTGTATCAGTAATTTCCGACTGAAAATCAAACAGATGGAGGAACAAGATCTGGAAAACAGAATTAAAATTTAGCCTGTTTACGAAATATGTTATCCGCTCAGGTGATTGTGAAAATAGTGACTACACAATACAACAGCTAAGAGCACTTTGTTAAGTGGACAGCAACGTGTTGTAAGGAGTTAGTTTTTCGGTATAGATAGGTGATTTACTAATTACTTTTAAGAACGAGGTTATGGTCAACTCACTCGGACAAGCTAATTCTAGCTTTAAAATATAGGCCATTTTCTAGACTGTTGTTACAAGACTCTGATAGGTCGGGTCTTAAGTGTGGTTATTACCATGACCAGGCACTGCCGGGCTGCAAGATTTTGAGCCACGATTTTAGCCTGTTGGTATTTACAGATAACATTTCGGAGAGTATGCGAGCTGCACCAGCAAATAATGCGAACAGCTGAGGAGAGTGAATGGGCATTTACTAGGCAGTTAGGTACCTGCCATCATAAAACACATCATCACTATATTAAACGTTTTGGCTGAGTGGTTTGAATACCTACTCCTTTACAACGGCAGTGGCAAAGAAGCACTCAACGTTCATTAAGGCTCTATACTCCCGAAGGCTAAGCTAAAACCGGAAGTCGAAACCGGATACATTTATATTTGATCAGAATAACGATTTTATACAAAAGTAAGTAAAACCCTATTTTATCTCATTCGTTTAGGCGTTGATTTACCAAAGAATAAATCAGTTGCAAGTCAATTTTACCTATTATTTATATTTATAATTTTTATCTCTTTTTTTCTACCTGTACCTAGTCCAGGCAAGCTCCTGCAAGAGTTTTTGCAATACTTAGCTTTATATAAGTTTCTTTGTTGAATGTACATTATATAAAACTTTGCACCTTTGTGCACAATGAGTAGGTACCAAATTCATCCTTGAACTATGGCGATTGTACAGTCTGTATGTATGAAGGGAACTTAGGACTGGGCAGTTCTTACGTGTTCTGTGGCGACGTCCTCTTCACCGATCCCCGAAGGCAGCTCGACCATGGTCTCCAGCCAATTTCGGCCTGGAAAAAAAAACAGTTATTAAATCTATTTTTTTGCGCAAATTCTCTCTTTTGAATGGTTTCCTACATACACTATCATAGAATTAAAAGTACAACTAGGTACCATGCTCTGAAAAAAACCATTAACCCCAAAAATGGGGGTTTGGGGTTAGCTAGCTAGAACAAGTTAAATAATTATTTTTTTACTCATTAGCGCAAGGATAGGAATAAAACAAGTACGGCGTATCATAATTTTTGAATACAACATTACGCGTCCCAAATCCCTTACCACTCGCAAATTGAGACAATTCGTGGAATCTAGGATAATCACCACGTTAAACGGAGGTAAGTCATATAACTTTTATGTGTCGTCAGTGTTCAAACTACGTCAATTCTATTTATATCGAACGAAACCCCATCATTGGACGTGTTGTTATTTCCGTAAATTCAGTAGATGGTGAGACAAAATTCGCGGCCATTGGACGTTCAACTGGCAACTACCTACGGGTAGGCTAACATCCAGGTTAGCCTACCCGTAGATAAATAGGTAGGAATTACTTCTATTCACCATTTAATAAATTACCTACATCTTTGAAAAATCTTGAAGGTCATCTATTTAACAAAACCCTAACAAAATGGCTGCTTGATAAATGTTTTTATAATTTGAAAGAATACCTGTATCATGATCTAGATTTTGTAGTATAATTTACTGTCTTTGTAGTTTTAACTTATTTTTATTTTGTACTTAACTAGGTTAGTTTAATATAGGAATATACAGCTAGCGTTTTAACTTTACAAGACTGGGTTGAATACTCAAGTTAATTAGTGTATATTTCAAATTGTATTTACTTATTTATTATGTGTAAGTACATTCAAATGTAGATAAGTTAAAGTTTTTATTGTAAAATAGTTTTGAATATAGTACCTACCTAACGCTTTGCTACTGTTTGTGTGATTAAGCAAAAAAAAATATTTGATTTTTTAAGGTACTTACGTAAATAAGTAATACTAGCACGAATAACAAATGTTTTACTCGTATGTACTCGTAGTACGAATAATTTACACGCCTGCCTGCAGGCCGAATACACCGTCCAGACATTGTTTTACCATCGTTTTTTCTCAAATGTATTCTCAGCAAATAAATGATTTACTTACTACTTACTACTTACTTACTTACTTACCATTACGGGGGGATGTTGCCTATATTGCCTCAGACTTAGCCAAACTTCTATAAAAATAATTTCAAATGAAATACACGGCTACATGTGAGATTGCGAACCACATCTCGGGAAGTCATAGTAAAAAAAAAATATTTTAAAAAAGGCTCGAAATGCTGTATCAAAGTATCAAATTTAATGACATTTCTTGTAAGCATTTCTTGACATTTGTTGGCCCGAACTAAAGGTTCGGTGACTCGTTTCTTTGTCGTACCATCCAGACGTGGAACGCTCTTCCAGCACATGTGTTCCCTTCCTCTTATGGTCCCGGGTTCTTCAAGCGGGGCGTTAAAAGGCATTTCTGCAGGCCTTCAAGGTGAGGATGGCCAGCCCAGTGATTCGTTTGAATGACTGGGCTTGTCAACCTCATATCTGATATCAGTTGGCATGGTAGATACCATGCTTTGCGGGGTTGCAATATATATAGATTCTAATGTGTAACCTCTACTGTAGGGACTATATACACCTCTTAAATTACTATGTTTGTTGATGAATTTGCATTTAAATCCGTTGCGTAGTTTGAAAGATCTAAGAGTTCAGACAGTGGTGGGCCAGGAAGTGACTTTGTTTCATAATTATATGTATAGATACCTATACTAATATTGTAAAGAGGAAAGATTTGTTTGATGTTTCGTTTGTATTGAATAGGCTCCGAAACTACTGGGCCGATTTTAATTTCTGTCACCAATATAAAGCTATATCACAGGGAGTGACACAAGCTATTTTTTCCTTTTTAGTATTTCCTTTTTAGTAGCTATTTAGGATATATTTTATTTTGACGAGAAAGACAGCCTACACTATTGTATAAAACTTTAAACGCATGGGAGCGCCATTTATTTTATTTTCTATTCTGTTCTATTTTATGTGATTTATTTAATTATTGTCAGTTTATAAATATCAATTTGATAAGATATAAATTAATAAAATTTAAAGAACTTTTAAATTGTCAACCCTAATTTACAATACGTATCTACATGTTAAGAGTAGCATACTGTTTGCGTACAGTACTTTATTTTCGAAGCTCCTGTATCCGTGGCTATATTTCGGCAATCACCTACTCGCAATCATTTCACGTACGAAGACGTGGTGTGACTTAATCCGGTTACCTAATCCACACGAACAACCGCAAGACTGTTATTCTTTCATTTAAGGTAAGAGAAAAATCAAAATCTGTTAAGGAACATCTGCGTGGATTCTGTACAGATAATTTTTTTATCCTTTAACCTGTAAAGTGAACAGTAGTCATGGGTACTTATGGGTTACCATAGTTGCGTTTTTTGCAGAGATCTAGGTTTTAGTAAAATGGGAACATATTTTCTGCGACATTTGTTAGCGCCCAAACAATCGCGGTTAGTAAATAAATGTTAAATGTGTCTAAAATCAGGTTGGACAATACATGGAACTATTCAGCGCCAGGCCAGCAAAAAGCAGTCTCAAGCGATAATAATCCCTAAGAACTTCTGTGTTTGCATATCCTAGGAGCTGAAGATGTGTGCTAACAATAGGTTCATATTGGAATGTCAGCGATTGTTTGCATCAATAGAAGAGAACGGGAATAGGCGAAATCCATAGATTTTTGTTTAAACTGTGTGACTCAAACAGTGGCAAAAATAAAGATGTTTACGGCGAGAACTCAATTAAGCCAAAATCAAAAATTCCGTCGTGGTCAAAGGCCTACTCCTCCTAAACGGTTGGGCAAAACAATCTAAAAAAATATATGATAAATTTAAACATATCATCTTAATTTTGTTAGTATGAAATAGTCGTAGCATTAGAATTACTTTACTAAAGAAAAGTCTTGAAAAAGGGTCTCTGTAAAACTTCAGTTTGCTAAGGCTCCTAAACTATAAGTGTGATCTATAGAGTTTCTACAGGAAAATGTAGGTCATAAACTTTTTTTTTTTTTTTTTTGGGTTTTCAAATATATCTCCTGTGCCCCAAGAAAATAACATTTTTAGTATTTTGTTGCGAGCGTCCTCGCGCGCGGGTGTCTGCGGGGGCGACGGGCGGCAGTAACCGCTTCGGTATGTCAGAGGGAGACAGAAAATCAACGAACACAAGGGCCTTAAAGAAAAAGACCATATGGAAACACTTTACGGCCAAATAGACTCTCGTTTTTTTGCTGTATTAAAACAGATTTTTCTGAAGATAGTCTTAGATACAAAGTTTAATACCAATGTATTTCGACGTCTGTAAAATCTGTGCTTCATTGCAAGTTTCGTAGTTATAAGGACACAGTGCGAGCGAGAAAATTGGTAAACTGGTAATTTTGTAAAATCTATTGCTGTCTGTTGCTAACCTCGAGCCCTCCGCAGAGTGCGATAGAGACAACTAAACCTCGGACCGAAATCAAAAGTACACAAAATCGACGTTTCGTTGTTCCCCTGATCCCTTTTCGAAAAATTGACCGATTTAGTAACCTACTTTTTTCATTCAACATTGAAGAATTACCTTAGCCGTGATTCTATGTTTTCCTTTATTTTATAAACTAGTCAAATCAGTTTTCTGGATGTTTGAACACAGCGGAATTTTTGACCAATTTTTTTCATTTTTGAAGTTTCAAATCTCTTTTATTAATTAATTAATAATAAAAAGGAAAACAGGAACATGCCGATAGTGGCAACAGATTTTTGAAAAAAAAAAATCCTCTACTAGCAATATCCAGGGGGAAATATACAGGATATATTCTAGAAAGTCAATTAAACATTTTCGAGAAAGAGATATGACAACGTAAATATAATATCGAATTGGTGCTAGATTATGGTTCTTACAACCACCTTTAGTGGAAGAAAAACACAGACAAGTCTAACGCCTGGTAAAAGAAAACATATAAATAGCAAAACACGCAAGCAAGTGCTTTAACCAGACAAGCTTGTAACAGCTAAGAGTTATTAATAAAGTCGCAAGTAAAGAACATCCAGAAATATCCCATAAAACGAGGTGTCTTCGTATCATAGGTAAACAAAGTGATAAATCTTACATGCGAAAGTCCTCAGCAATATGTCGAAAACAACATGTGAACCGGGAGCGTGTTATTAGGATCATTATGCTTTATCTAGCGTAATGGCCAAATACATCACCTTATAACTAAGTAGCATGTAAAAGCAAATTGGTGGTTGGCAAGCGTGATGATTAAGCCAATACTCGTACCTATAAACAGTAGCGATGGCTTTATTACAATGTTGGGGCCTTTACCTCTTAGCGGGGCAGTATATAATAGGCTAATTACTAACTACTTCAACAGAAGTGTCCCTAGTGTTGCAACTCGACACGATAAGAAGAAGACTTTAACAGAAGCTTAAATCCTCCGAGAAATAGTACGTGGATCATTTTACGAGATCATCTGACTCCAAACTAAGTGGTGTCTACTAACTAAAACTGGTGCTATGGGTGTCCGACACCGTTGAACAGACTTAATAAATAATGTCACCCAACACAAATGTTTGTCAATTTACTGTTAGTCCTGGGTGGGGATCGAACCCAAAACCTTCGGCTTAAAGATGGACCTCTACCAATACGCCCAGACAAGTCAAGATCATGCGAATTGCCTTTCAGAATAATTCTGGCCCAATGGCCGGCAATTCTCATTGCTATGCTCTACTCATTGCCACTTTTACTAACTAATTTGCAGGACTTTTTTGGGTTCTTCTAGGAGTCTCATCATTTTGCGCTTTAACACTATAATTTACGTTTCTGCTTATTCCTAAGTTGTATCGAAAAATAATGTAGCAACTTCCGTGCAGTACATACTCGTATTGATATTGATTTCACAAGTACCATTGGCATTTCTTTAGGGTCGTCCGCACCGCACTCCATTGGTACGGGAATGTCAATCGATTCCTATCAGCTAATGCAGTAAACTTCACCTTAGCTTATCGATATCCAATCGGAACACCTTGTACCTTTTGCAGTGGTACCGACAGAAATGGAAAGGAAGGTAAAAGCTAGCGTGATTAGGGGCAGACATTGCTTCAAGATTGCAGACTTCAAGACTGTGCTACTTATAAAGCGGTGCTCATTCCGGAAATATTTATACATTGTTAAACGTGCACCACGACATCTCATATTGTGTGGTTAGCCACAACGGCCAGTTCATCGCGTTATGTGCCCTGTCTACAGCAAAACCATCCCCCCCACGTTTGCCTAGCGTTTTTTTCTACGTTTACAGCAACCACAAATTAACCTAAATTCACCTTCCAGCTTAGCCATGATTATGATTACAAGATGAAACGTCCACCTCATTTCAAAGCAATCTAGAACACTAATCAGACTACCGCGTCCAACATTTGTGATGATTTTGTGAAACTCAAACTAAAACAACTTTATTCAAATAGATTTTCGCAGTAAGTACTTTTAAATCGACAAATTTACAGCAAAATATACTAAATAATAGACATAAATACTTTAATTATATAGATAAATAAATACACAGTATACAGACATAATGCGACTCTACCACCGCGTCGGAGTTGTTCCTTGCTGAGAAGACCCGGCGATAAACTCAGTAGTTACTCTTTTAAACTTGTTTTGGGTTTACAACTGTACGTCTACCAAGAGTTGCCACATCAAATTTACATAATCGTTCGCGTAAAAAAATTGTATTGGGATGACACATGACATGACATGACAATGTTAAATTCGAACGATAGTGTAGTAAACTTAAAGTGGCAACTAGCGGTAGACCTACAGGCGTTAGTAAAGTACAATGTGTCATTTTGATACAAATAAACCTACTGAGTGTCTAATCTAAAGAATATAAAACAATAGAAAAAAACAAACATATAGGAATATTAGAAAACATATGGTCATTTAAACAATTAAAAAAGAAAAATTGTTGGTCACTACATACTGAGTATTAACTAGGTATTACAATAAAATATCTAGAAAAATAGGGTTACCTCACCTCGACTTTGACGTTTCGGTAAATAAGAATGGCGTACGTTTGAAACTAATATAATTATTGGTCTAGTTGCACCGCACCGAAGCCTGCAGTTGAAGCTTACTAATAAAGCTAGTGACCACGCCAATAAATAGGCTATGAATAATTTAACGGAATGGACATTCTCATCGAATGCATAACCAGATTTTATTATGACTTAAGTTAGGAGTCACACGCAGTTGGTTTCGTATTTTATTCTCAGTGTGAAGTAAGAAAAATCATACGGGCGTTAATTTATACATTGTTTGTTTCCTAATGCCTTATACGAGTCACCTGAACAGATAGACGAACAGACAGTGTTTATTTGAAAAATAGTTAGTGATGTCAATTCGTTTTTAGATGATAACTGAAGTAATCAAGGAAAGCTAGAGAATATGCAAACCTCAATCGTATATGTTTAGCTGATGCACAGGCACTCACTCGCTTGTATTCTGCCTTTAGCACTGGAGGTCGTGGGTTCGATCACCACTCATGAAAAACATGCAACTAACAAACAAATACAGCCTTATACGTCCCACTGCTGGGCACAGGCCTCACCTCAACTATGAGGTGGTACGAGCCATATTCAAACACGCGGGCTCAGTGCGGATTGTTGGAGAGGTGAATGTAAGGCCAGTGATAAACCTCACCGTCAGATGTTATTATTAAGCCGCCTTTTAGGCCTCAGACTAGGCTTTACGACTGATATCTTGCGACGTCAGCTGGGACCAACTGTTTAACGTGCCTTCCGAAGCACGGAGATGCCCGAGAAACACATCACTTAAAAACATTCATACTAAAAATATCTGGGACAAATTACGCCAAGGTTATCCGGCCCCAAACTAAGCAGAACTTGTACTACGGGTGTCAGAGAATGATAAACATACTTACATATTGCTAAATAAATACATTCTTAAACTGATAATAACATCCAGACACACAACAAACAAAAATGTTCGTAACGTTAATGTCTGCCATGGGTGGGGATTGAAACCACGATCTCGAGCCTAAAGGCAGGATCGCTACCATTGCACCAACGGGTCAGTCATTTGTGCTTTTTCTGTGTCTGGGTGTTATTAACTATTCAAAAACGTATTTAGAAATATTGGAGTTTCTTTATTCGTCTCCATGGGTTTCCATAGTTCAGTAACTTATAGCTTAGGGTGATGATGATGATCTTGATCTTGAGGATTTTCCTGACTGACAAAAAAAGGGCGGATGTTTTGGTATAACATGTCCCCGAAATCAATTATGTTTATTTACCAAAAATCCAGCATTTGTTGGCCCGCACGAAATCCCTCCCTTAGTCCCGGGGTCTTCAAGCGGGGCGTGAACAGGCATTTTTGCAGGCCTTCAAGATGAGGATGGCCAGCTTAGTGAATGCTTTGCATTACTGTGCTTGTCACTGTAATCACCTGGAGCACACGAGTGATTTCCATCAGGTGGAGTGAGCTCATCTTGACGGCAATATATATTTTTTTTGTTGCATTAATAATATTAGTATGAATGGATTGGTAAGGATAACTATTCAAACTGTTTCATTCTTCCCTTTTATTGCCTAGTTTATTTTATCTCTATCGTCAGCGCAGTCATAATAAGTTTATCTATCATAAATCCCATCGCAACCACACAGAAATAATATTGGCAAGGTTGCCATGATATTTATGGTGTTTGTGTTTGCCGCGGGATGGGCAGTAAAACAAAAAATGTTCGCTTTTATAGTAGATGGATGTCCGACAATGCGGCACAAAGTGTTGGGTATACTCGTAACATCCATTCAAAAAGCGTTATCCTTCTATTTTTAGACGGAGTGAGGCTACAGTGGCCCTTTCCTCTTCAAAACTATAAAAATGTCTAAAATAGTTTTTGTATCAGTACCTACTGCGTTTTTCAATGGGAGAATCGATTTTATTAGAGTACGAGCTGCCCAGACAGACTTCGTTCTGTCAAATGTTTGACAGCTGGTGACCATTGTCACATCTTGCCCGCTTTTCTGAATAAAAAGTGTAAATTTGATTTACAAAATTACACTATTATTTATCACTGGCCTGTTGGCGCAATGGCAGCGATCCTGCCTTTAGCGGCGAAGGTCGTGAGTTTGATCCCAATGACAAACATTTATGTGACGAACATTTGTGTTTGTTGTTTTTCTGGGTGTTATTATCTATTTAAGTATGTATTTAGAAATATTTAAGTATGTTAATCAGTCTCTGACGCCCATAGTACAAGCTCTGCTTAGTTTGGGGTCAGATGATCTTGGTGTGAATTGTCCCAGATATTTATTTTATTATTTTTCACTGAATTATTTGTTCAATCGTAATAAAATATAGCCTTTATAGGATACTCCTGAATAGTTAAGCTTTCTGTTAGTGAAATAATTTTTACGATCAGATCAGTAGTTTCTGAGCCTATGCAATACAAACAAACAAAAAACAAACAATCTCTGTGACTACTCGTTAGCGTGTTCAAACTAATTATTCGATAAACACATAATTTAGCAAACTTCACACCTGAAATAATAGCAAAATAGTTTTGCACTCCTCCAAAATACTGTTAGATATATTTTGTTTGTACGAGTATATAATAGACCTTTACAAGGGGCGTCCCATGCTGCGTTTGCTATCACAAAGTCTTACTTCTTCACCTAAGAACTTTTAGATCATCCCCCATCAGTATCTCGTGCTGTGTCTGTCCCTGTCTGCTACCACTTACAGACCCATTGCGCTACGTCAATCGGCCTCACGAATTTTCTCGTTTCTGATTTGGACACGTAGCAAAATAACTCATAAGATCCGACAGAATATGATGAATGAGTTGCTTCCACAAGACGCCGAAACTGTTACGAAAGTAACAGATTATTAATCAGTACTCACCAGTGGTCACTGGTAATAACACAGGCATATTTTTTTTTCTAATCCTTTACCAGCGGTTTCCTTTCCCAAGTGTATCTGACTCGCGTTGTGCGTGGAATGTGAATCCTACTTTAAAGGCCGCACAAAATTACGTCACACGGTAACCTACTGCCAAATGTATACACAATTAAGAGTCAGAATTGAATGAATTATTCAGATTCTACCCTATAAATAGCAAACAGCAATCAGCGTTGTGGCTACTCGTTAGCGTGTTCAAGCTAAATATCCTATTCACACCTCATTTGGCGAACTTTACTTCTGTGAACGCGGGAACTTCCTCGTCAATGAATTGATGTTATCTATGATTTGTATTGTCTTCTTTTGGACCAATTGTGGCATTTTTCAGTACTATAACTAACAAGCAGCAGGCAGCTTTAATTACACTTATATTCTAATTAGCTTTACCCTATGCTATACAGATAATTATGTAAACTTGTTGGGTATTAAGTTCATAAAACATAAAAAAAATATCATTCACTTACTGGGACATAAAAAAATAATATCCGCCAGATAACACACCAATAGTCATGTTCTCGAAGTGAGGATATCCTATCCCCGGAGGATCCCCTATATAGGATAAAGGTACTAGGCAAGCATTCCTCAGCGCACATCAGACCAGAGCCAATTTAGGCGTTCGTTTTCTAATCGATCGATATTGAGTTATTACACCAGCGGGCCCACGCGCCGCTCTGAACAGTTAAACTACCCACCTGCGGCAGATTGTTATTAATTTTCGAGTTGCAGCACCACCTGTATTGTGATGACACCCATGTAATCACATTACACATTCGGCACCGTATCGATTGAATCACTCATCATTTATTTTTATCTATACTATAGTAGTATAGTATTTATGATACTTACATGTATATGCATACACGTATGTCCGCCGCAAATGTCCGTGCGTCATCTCAGTCTGGGCCTACTGAAAATCAGCACCTGGGCCCATAAAGCCCAGGCTATAATATGCTGAGTGAGGTCCATTTGTCTTTCTGGGCATCGGGACACCGCTGTCTGATGATGCCTACTTCTTTTGGGTTTACTTTATAAATTGTAATATAACGATGTCCTTAAAGTTAATAAATGTTTTTCTATTTCTATTTCTAATGTTTATCTAAATTGACCCGACCAGGAGTCGAACCCAGGACACCACGCAAGTCAAGGCGAGAAACCGCGCTACAGCGTACTTACTACGCAAATCGTGTCGTCAACTCCAAACTAAGCAAAGCTTGCATGTTGCAATACTCACACAGCACTGGCTTTGCTTGGGTTAACTGTGTGTGGAGATATCCAAACATATCTGTTTATTTAGCGCTGTAGAAATGGTCGAGCTTATACACTAAGTGAGGGAGACAGGGCAGGGGTGATTGGGATGACAGCTTGTAAAACAAAAAAGTTTAAAGTAACATCGGCTACAAAAATAACAAAGTCAATGACAAATGCTCAGAGTTGGCCGGAGTGAAAAGTTACCCCACAGCTGATTGCTCTTACTTAACTTTTTAGGATCCCGCAGGAATGGTTGAAACTGAAATAACAACCTATTTTGTAATTTTATCGCTTGTTTTAGTAAAGGTATGATAATAATATACTATGAATATGCGCCAGAGAACACACCGCTTGTCATGGTCTCGAGGTAAGGATAAAAATATCCTTGTGATACGAGGAACCTGAAAGGATTTAAGCCAGGGACGTCTCTCAGCACACCCCGACCATAGCCAATTTAGAAAAGATCATTACCTAAATTGATCTGACCGGGAATCGAACCCTAGGTCACCACGCAAATCAATGCGAGAAAGCGTGCGACAGCACTTCATGCCAATCGTATCGTCATAAACGGTTGAATGTACGAGTAAACACAGTTTTATTTAAAACTAGCTGCCTCGACAAACTTCGTTCTGTCAAACAAAAGTAATCGCACGTCGCGGCGTCGGTAAAGCAGCACATCTCCCCCGCGTTTCTATACATATACTATTATTTTTCACTGAATGTTTTGTTCAATCATAATAAAATATGGCCTATGTCACTCCCTGATAATGTAGCTTCATATTGCTGAAAGAATTTTTTAAATCGGTCTAGTAGTTTCGGAGCCTATTCAACAAATATACTCAACACACGTCTGAGGGGCAGCTCAGTGAAGCTCGTTTAGAAGTTGGCACGTTCGAGAGTCAAAGCGGGCCAGGATATTTCCATGTGCCGCTGTATAAATGACACTCTCGGTAACCTGCTATGCGAGGACCACGCGGTGAAGGAGAGATGGCGCTCTTATTTCCACGAGCTGCTCAACAAGCAGCACGAAGAGGTGCAGCCACCTGAACTCCCTCCGAATCAAGGACTAGTGCCCCCGGTAACGCCTGATGAAGTCCAGTCGGCTCTTCGCCGCATGAAGAACCGGAAAGCTGTCGGACCCGATAGAGTCCCTATCGAAGCGTGGAAATCGATGGGCTCTCTTGGTGTGGGCATACTTACCCACCTTTTCATTTTCCTTACCGGGAAGATACCTGACCAATGGAGACTGAGCATTATCACGCCGGTCTTCCAGGGCAAGGGCTCGGTGCAGGACTGCAGCAATCATCGTGGCATAAAGGTGATGTCCCACACCATGAAGCTCCTCGAGCGCATTGTGGACTCTCGGATTCGACAGGAGTTTACAATCTCGGAGTGTCAGTATGGGTTTCGACCGGGTTGCGGGACCATGGACCCCGTATTTGCCTTGAGAACGCTCATGGAGGAATAGAGACTGAAGAATACACCTCTGCATCTCCTTTTCTTAGATATGCAGAAGGCCTTCGACTGTGTCCCTCGTGAGATGATCGGCTGGGCGCTGCGGTCCAGGGCCGTTCCCGAAGTCTTTATTGACATTATCCGGAACATGTACCACGATTCCAGTTCCATAGCTAGGACTGCGGTTGGTGACACGCTTCCCTTCGCTATCACCGTTGGAGTACACCAAGGCTCCGTGCTTAGCCCGTTTCTGTTCAGCGTAATATTAGACGTTCTGTCAAACAGCATCCGAGACCACCACGAGCAACCACCCTGGTTGCTCATGTATGCTGATGATATAGCGCTAGCAGATTCGGACAGGGGACGGCTGGTACAACGGGTGAATAAGTGGAAAAATTCACTTAAAAACGGCGGTCTGAAACTTAATGTGGCGAAGAAGGAGTACATGGCCTGCAACACCACAAATCCCCAGTCCGTCCGCATAGGCGTTGACGTGGTCGAGCGCACCGACCGTGTCAAATACTTGGGATCTGTGTTAAGTGCGTCCGGAGACATCGACCGCGACGTCAGAGCCCGAATTTCTGCGGCTTGGGCCAAATGGCGTGAGGTGACCGGTGTCATTTGTGACCCCAAAATGCCGATCAAGCTGAAGGGGCAGGTCTATAAAACCATCATTAGGCCTGTCCTTTTATATGGCAGTGAAACATGGCCGTTACTACAGCGACACAAGCAGGAGCTGCGCGTCACGGAAATGAAGATGCTGCGGCGGATGTATGGAGTCTCACGCAAAAATCGCGTGCGGAACACCCACATCCAGGGCGGCCTTTGTGTTCGTGACATCGCAGACAAGCTGCAGGAGTGCCGCCTTCGTTGGTATGGTCATGTCTCACGGAGATCGGCAACAACGTGGGCAAAAAATTTCTGACCATGCCGCCCCCGCCAGGTACCGGTAGAAGAGGTCGACCCAAGAAGCGCTGGCTTGACGTTGTCAAGGGTGACATGCCTGCCAACAGACTCACCACTGAGGATGCACGCGCGAAGTGGGCTAAGAAAATATGAAAGGCAGACCCGAGGACCCCACACACCAGTGTGGGTTCACAACCGTTATAGACCGCATGGATGATGATTTAATACAAACATACAAAAAACAAACATTCGAATCTTTCATCTATAAAATATTAGTTCAGATATGCTCTGCCGAGCATAGGTTTGAAAGAGCATGTACAAATTTAAATAACAAAGTAAATTAATATATAAATACAACCATAGAGACTTATACTTCATTCATTATGACATTGGAAATAAGAAGCAGAGGTGCTAAAATGAATGACAATTTTCTTTTGACGTTGCCATGACGATGACATACCTGCCTGGCTAAGATGCGCAACATAAGGTAATTTCTCGTTTCTCGTCTCCGAGAGTCGTCAAAAGAGGTAGACAAGACAAGTTTCCTCGAATGACAAAGGGGTGTAGACATGTTTAACACAGATTTATTAATATTATAATCGATATTATCAATAGTAGTGATTTGAAGACACGATAGTATCGATATAAACAATCGATACGAATAATCGATTAAAGTAATCGATTAAACTAATTGAATCAAATAATCGATGTAATCGATGCAGCTAAACGATACAAAGAATCGAAATGATATTAAACTAGTCGATTCAACTAATCGATTCATCTAATTGATTCGACTAATCGATTCAACTAATGGATTCGACTGATCGATTTAACTAATCGATTCAATTAATCATTGGCAATAATAATCGTTAAATACTTATTTAATTAATAAACAACAATCGATTTATTGAAACGAATATTCAATTAATTGATACAAAAACGATTTAAAAGAAACCAATAATCGAGATAAATAATTTTATCGATACTATTGATATCCTAAACTATACAATTAACATTTGTTTTATGGAAATTATACCTAAATAAGTTGTTTCGCATAAAACGAAAAAAAATTAGTCCGCTTTAATTGAATTTTATATTTTATGTAAAATGTACACTCATTAATAGCTAAAATAGCGACCGACGGCTCATAAATGCATCGCTTTATTACTGCATTTTAAAAATGAGTCAGCATTTTGACGCACCGCAACGCCTGTATTCATGCCATTTTAATGCATAATTGGTTTGTCGTCCACAAAAATGACCGACGAGTTCACACACGAGATAGAGATATTTATTTATTTATTTATTGCTTTCTCGTATGTAATACAAAGGTCTTAAAAGTAATAATAGTAACAATACGGACCCTGTCGGGCACAGCAAAAGTAGGTGAGAGAAGGACTTACAAATATTATAAATGAGCCATCATCTACAAACATGAGGAGAGGCTGCAGTATGATATAATATTTATTTATGGGCAGTTTTCATTCATTCACTAGGTAATTGTAAAAATAATCACATTTTATTTACAATCTTTAAAGTATTCTTCTAACGTATAATAGCATTTTGATACTAGATGATCTTTTAGTTCTTTCAAAAAATCCTTTTCTGTTGGAATATTTTTTAAAGAAGTAGGTAATGCATTATATATTTTTATGCACATAACTAAGGGGCTTTTTGAATGTAATTGAAGTTTAGAAGTGGGCAACATTAATCTTGCTTGGACCTTTGGTCGGAAGCAATATTTAGTGGGTATATCTTGTCGTTTGGTAAATAATTTTGGGTGTTTGAAAACAAATTTACAAATCTCGAATATGTAAATGCATGGGAGACTAAGTACTTTAAGTTTTTGAAAATGTGGTTTGCAGCTAACTCTTTGTTTTATGTTTACTATAGTCCGGATTAATTTCTTTTGCTGTGTGAATAAGTTTGGCGTGTTTGTACTATTTCCCCATAGCATAATCCCATACTTTAGCCACGAATAAGCACAAATATCTCTAAACCACGACAAAAATGTTAGGATCTGTCGACAAAATTGAAATTCCCATACAAAATCTTAAGTCACGACAATTGCGGCCATGTTAGGAACGCTAGACAAAATAGAGAAATCGACAAATGGCAAAATGTGATTGGAGGATTTTTTGTCATCTCTTCTCGTAGGGCGCGCATCTTAGCCCCGCTGATCAATAATCAACAACTGAAAACCCCTTCCGCCACAACGTATGAAGGGATTATATAATATTTTAGATTTGGTAGAGCTACAGTGACAGTAAAAACGTGTTCGGATAAAAACCCCTAATTTTTATAGGTATTTACATTACATCGACAATATAGTTTGATGCAAGACAAAATAATTTATTTAAGCATAAATTCTGAAGTTACTTTACTTTGAGAACAATGAGTGTGACAGCTTCTATATAAGTAGATTTTAATAAATCGATAACGACTCGATACTTACGATAAATTGATTCAAGTTTGCATGAGTATTTGATCGATTTGAATATGTATTGTAAAGTGTATAGGATTAAAGTTTTGATTAGAAAATTTACTTTAACTTTGATATTGTAGGTATTTTGAAATGATACGAAAGTTCAATTGTCTTTCGTTCAATATTTTTGTTACAAATTACAATCATTCACTCAATCACAAAAAAGTGAATCTTCAGTCAATTATTTTCTTCAGATGATGAGCCAAAATTGTCAGTCGAGTTATCGATACCCGTATTTATAATTATTTCATTTTCAATTATATTGTCAATATTGACGTCTCTGTCATAGTCTTCCTTTATTATTTTTCGAGTTTTTCTACCACTTTTGCCCAGTCTTCTTTAGTAATTTTGGCACAAGCTTCATTCAGAAATGTCATCATTTTCTTAGTGGAGAATGGCGGCTTTGTATTGTGGCGTGCTGCGTATCCTTTCACTTGAGCTCAAATCAACTCCATAGCATTGTACTGACAATGGTACGGCGGCGTTCTTATCACTTTGTGTTGCAGCAATTCAGCTTTTAACAATTTCGTGTCAGCTTCAACGCCTTGTCTTTGTAGCCATGCCACTGTACCATCCTTTGTGTTTGCTTAAGTAGGTGCTTTATCTATTTGAACCGAATGGCAAGATGCATTTTCCATGATGATTATGCACTGTTCGGGGAGGTTTGTTAACAAGTTAGTAAACCACTCTGTGAATTTATTTGCGACCATTTCTTCGAGATATTCTTTTGTACTTTTAGACTCAAATGCGAGCAAGGCATCATTCACAAAACCTTCCCCAGCTGATCTGGCGTGGCAGATTATTAAGCTTCCACCTTTTCCCATTGGCACTTTTGAGCAAGATGCCTTGGTATTGTGTCCGTCCACGACTGCGGCACGGTATGATTCGAGTTCAGCCAAGTCTCATCGACAAATATGACGTTGTCCTAATTTGTGAAATTGTTCATCTCTATCAAGAACGATACTCTCTGCAAAATTAAATCATGTTTCATCATAATTTTTCTCTCTCTCTTGTCGGTTTTCTTGTATTTCAATCCAATTTTCTTCATTATTGTTATTAAAGACGTAGCTCCGCCACTATATAGGCCAGCCTCTCGTAATGTTATCAACAATTTACTCACAGTTGGATATTCATTTCTAGTGTAATAAGCATACACGTGGTTTCGAATAGCGTCTGCGTCAAATGTGTTATTACCTGTTACAGGCTTGGTTTTCTTCCTCTTTTTAGGCGTACGTAATACATTTTCTTCAGTACCGGAAGGTCCATACTTTTGCTTCAAGATGGTTCGAATAGGTTTTTTTGCCGATCGCTTTTGCGACGTGATCTTGTACTTGTGTTATGGTAATAAAGGTCCACTATTAACTGATTCGCGTTCGAAGTATTCGGTTAACTACATGACCAAGTCGCGTGACTGGCTGTTGATTGTACGTCCTCTTTTTGACATGTTGAAACAGAGTTCATACGATATAACAACAATCACCAAAATCAAGTCCAAATCACTATGTTTAAATCAATGTCCAAAATATTAAAGCCGAGGTCAACGTGATAGTAAACAGAAATAGTCCAAAAGCAAAGCCAAGTCGAGAAAAATTATCAAATTTTAACCGGCGTACAGTCAACTTCACAATATGGCGAATGAAAGACTGTGCAGTGTGCGCGTGGGCGCTAAATCATATGCCACTTGGTCAGAGAGAAGCCATTCTGTAGAAATCAGTGTTGCTATTATTTACGGCTTTCAGCTCCAAGCTCATAATTTTCAGTAAAGATCTCTACACAGCTGTTGAAAATCAGTAATTAATTGGTCTAACGCTAGTATTTAAATAAATAAAACCAGCCGAGTGCGAGTCAGCCTAAAAAAAAATATCTTGTTCGATTTACTTTTTTCCTTAAGCGATTATTAAAAGTCTGTGGAAAATGAGAAAAAATCGAATCGAAATTTAATAATCTTCAGAACATTTTGATCGGTAAAACATAGAGAACTTCATGGGCATGAACTTTCAAAACGGGTCTTTTATTTTGTGAAGGGTAATGCTTCAATGAATGGAGTATAGGTCATACTAATTCAAATGTTGCCAACAGGTAACGATATTGAAATAATTGCTGGAGCAGCGAATAGCCTTCTTGCAAAGTTGAGAGAGTGTTGCAACATTATTAAATTTTAAAACGGTAATGTACGTCTTGCTGGGCCAGTTTTGAAATGCATTCCTTTTCTTCCAGCCTCAAGACTTGGACTGTATAAATTTGAAAGTTTTTTCATTATAAAACTCCTCCGCATCGGATTATGTAAATTGTTTCTAATTCACAATCGATGACAGAAGGAAACAGTTTAAAAATTTAAGTGAAAAAAAAAAAATACTGACAGATATAGATCTGTAAGTAATTGAAGGAGGTTTATAAGGGTCCTTAAATACGTCGGCATCGATTTGTGAGTGGATCTTTCTTCATGTTGTTTGTTACTTTCATATCTATTTTGATGTCTCGTCATCATCATCAACTGTAAGACGTGTACTTTACAGTAAGTACACTTCTTACTTAGAGACCACTTTATTGCAATTCGAGAATACCTGATTGTTGGGGTGGACGCCAGTCCTAACACACACGCTGCAGTTGCATTGCAGAGGCCGTCGTTTGTATTTTATTCTGTGGCCGTAGCCTAAAGTGTCATTTAAATGTTAACATACCTTCACGACTTTATTCCAAACGGGGTATCAGAGGCAAGTGACTGAGAAGCCCACTTTTCACCAATGGTATTAGAACCCAACGTGCCCACGTGAGCCTTACGCCGTTATCAGGGTTGATTTGGTTTTTTATCGATCTTTTCTATCACCAGTGAGTTAGTCGGAATTTTATGATGTACGCAAAGATGGTACTGGCAAGATTTGAGCTCGTAACCACACGATCCACGATCCACGATCCACGATCCGAGATCCGAGTTGTGGGGCTTAACCCGAAAGCCAGGACGTTCTCAATTATGCGAGTGTTAATGTTAGAAACGATGGCGTGTTACCTTCGTGTTACTCTTGGTTACCACCTCAAAACATTTGGGCCTCAATGATCTTTATTCGCAATATGTGAACTACGTGTGTATTCTTCAGTTAGTCAAGTGAAACATTTTCTAACTGATCCACCATCGCACAAGCTAATCCGCTGGGGTTCGAACTTATATTTTTTCCAGGAAATACAAAAAAGGTACTTATAAAGTTTTAAAACAACAAATAGGGTATTATTGCGAGAAACAGCTAACTAGTGGAATATTTTTACCTTGCTTGCGGTTGTCCGGGGACGGCATTGTCTTACGAGGCTAGTCGCCTTCTGCACCTGAAACAAGTTGAAATTGTTAGTAAATCTTTATTAATTTCCTCTGTTTATAACAGGACCGTCAGAGTTATGATCGCTTCTCTGAGCTTCGTGTTAACATCATCAACCTAAGCTATATAATACTTTATGTGGTTACAGCGGCAGCAAAATTGTACATACGAGCACATGGGTAAGCTAAAAGACGTCCATTAACGACAAACATTACGAATAACTTTTTTTATTTTACATCAAAGTAGTGTCCACAAAGACGATAAACGTGCCGAGCAGAGCGAGTACAGTTTCAATTAGATCTGTGATTAAAAGTCTACTCAATTTACTTACCGCCGGGGAATGGTTCAGCCATTCTGCGTGTAAAATTGTTATTATGGCAGTGATTTGAAGGACGAAACCTTCTCCATGTTTAAAAAATAGTAAGTCTTTTTTTTAGTGCACACAAATGTTCCCGCACTTAATCGGGATTATCGGCATGAATAGGTATAGCACACAAATAAACTGCCACCAGTCTGATAACAACTCTATTTTTGTATTCTGCCAAGAAATCTAGTTCCTCCTACTAACTCCTTGGTATAGTGTCAGCTTGTTCTTTTTCCATTTAGCGATGAACGTTTGTTTCTGCGACGTAACAACAGGTGCGAAAGTACTATAACACTCTTATCTTATTCTCTTTCTGACCTAACCAATCGCCACTAATAGCTTTTGATAGTTACCACGTACAGTCGTCAACATAAACCGTCACTTGACTGACCGCAACCGAGTCCACAATTTCTGAAACGCGTCGAGGTAAATTGCATTTTGCACTTGGGTAACCAACAATTCCATTTTCTGTGTCTAAGGGAAATCCCTTTTTTGTAGGGAGGCAGTGCATTATTAACATTTCCCTATTACATCATGCACGTGGTAGTGAGTTAGTGTAAATTGCCCAGTCTAAGATTTATTAAAAAAAACTTCGGTAAGCAAATACAACTACTAAAAGAAGGTGGCGAGACGAACTCGATGCGTACCGCAGGGATTGGCCAACAAGCAAATATAAATCCTATTGAATCATTTAAAAACGATGGACCAAGAGACAATTTTTTAACCCAAAGAATAATTCTGGAAACGAACTACCGCCTGATTCATAAAAACTCAATCAGTATCTTATCTGATTCATTTTCTTCATTCTTGGCGATGTCAAACAGTGCCAGTAAGTACGGAACCTTAATTAAAGTCAAGGTACCGATTCTATTATTTTAATAATGTGTTAAATATTCAGGAATATTTTTATATTTATTTAGTCTTAAGTCAAAGTAATATGTAATGTCCATATCTTATACTTAGTTATAAATAAGAGTAAAACTATGCAGTAACAAAAAAATATTCTACGAACACATCCTAATCTAATAAAACCACTCAATTCGTTAGTAATTCGATAGATAGTGGTAACATATATGCAAGGAATATAGTGAGAAAACCACTAGAGTTCTATTTATCGGTGTTCTTCGAAATTGTTCGAAACATTATTGTGTTAAATGTAATAATATCTTATTTCAATCACTAGCTTTCCGCCCGCGGCTTCGCTCGCGTTATCGTTAAATACTACGGCCAAATTACATATTTTTTTATAAATTGTAGCCCATGTGTTATTCTGATGTATAAGCTGTATTACTGAAAAGTTTCATGAAAATCCGTTCAGTAGATTTTACGTGAAAGAGTTACAAACATACAAACACCCTCACAAACTTTCGCATTTAAAATATTAGTAAGATTACCGACTAGCGGCCCGCCCCGGCCTCGCGCGGGTATAAATGTTTTTTTTAAATGTTTTATTGACCATGGTCATCAGGGATAATGTAGGATTCTAATAGTATAATAATTTATCAAATCTGTCGAGTAATTTCGGAGCCTATTCAACGCTGTTTGCGTTGCGTTGACAAACAAAGAATCATTTTTCGAGAACCGAATGGAACTTTCCCGCGGCGCGGCCGCCTAATTTTTATAATATTTCGGAAATACACGTTAATGTGTTAAATGTGTTACTGGTGCCACATTTCGGCGTTTTGAATTAGTGTAGATGTGGTTAGAGCTTATTATCTACTTTTTTATTTGTGTTTATTCCGATACGGCGAAATTACGGCGAAAGACTTTAGTATATCTACCACGAGTTGCAACTTTTAATTTACGTTATCGTTCGCGTATAAAAATTATATTAGGATGACACATGACATGACATGACAATGTCAAATCCCAATACATTTTTTTACGCGAACGATAATGTAAATTTTAAGTGGCAACTCGTGGTAGACGTACAGATGTGTAAACCAGTATATTTTGCGGGTGTGCAAGCTTCATCCAAAAGTTGTAATCCTTTCGGATCTCTACCAATGAAGGTGAATAGCAGACATACTCAAAAAAAATCAATCATAATACCAATAAAGACAAGACACTACTTTTAATTTCATCACTAGCAGCATCAATATGTACAGCAAGCAAAATGTATGCATGCAAAAATGTTTTGTTTGGGACTTTAAATACTCGTTTAATAGTTCTAGATAATGGAATATAAAATAGGAAACCAACATTTAGTAATACTATTTTGTCAAAGTAGCTTGTGTCCGACTGTACGGGCAACGCGACTGTCGAAGGAACAGCGTATTACATCACGTTTGGAATCTATCTTATCGATACTTTTAGCTCTCGAGTTCAATTAGAGCTACGTAAAAGCTCTTTGAGACTCGACGTCATTTGTGTCGAGGAATGCTTGGAGCGAGTATCCGTGCGGCTATTTGGAATGTTTAGTACGCTGACATCCTTGATACAATTTTTTTTATAAATTTTTATATTAACTGGAATCGATTTAAAAATCATGTTGGAAAACATTGTGCATAAATAACCATGATTGCTTCACTGGTTTGAGGTTCTCATAATAGTAGATAAAGAATGATATATGTAATGCAACAGACCAATTTTCGCGTATAATCAGCAGATATACGAGTATAGAACACCCAAAAATTCTGAAACACCGAATCGAATTTCATAATTCTGAAGAAACAGAATTCCGAATATTTAAAAAAACACGAAAGTTATTTTTCCGAAAGTCAAATTCCCGACCAAATTACCACAAAGAATTAAATATCCGAAGTTTCATTACCCCGCGATACAATATTCCGAATTTCAAAATTAGGAAAATTCATTGAATAGATTAAAAATTAAATAAATATTATAAGCATGTATAAATTAACCTGAAAAACTTTGTTAACAGAATTAATTGTCTAGGTTAGGTTAGGTTAGAACTGTGACCAAACAAAACGACCAGAATGCTTAATAAATACAACATTAAAAGAGTATATGTTCCACATTATTTGCTTCCTTGGTTTTTAAAATAATTCGGATTTCTGTTGATTAGGAATTTTGATGATTCGGTATTGTGAAGTTCGGAATTCTGACTGTCGTACTTATGAGCATTCGGAGTTTTGAAATTGCGGATTTTTAATAACCGGATTTATGACAAGTCGGAATTTAATTTATCGGATTTCTGAATCTTTCGGAACTATGAAAATTTTGGAATTCTTGATTGTGGCTTTCGGAGTTAAGTTTTTCGGAATTATGTAGTGTACCCACGAGTACAATATCACAATTGGATAAATGTGATCAGAACCGTCAAACTACTCAACTCAAATTACCCTGTCCTCGTTGTTCGTTAGCTTAAGCATAGCACAATAAACAGAGAATTTACAACATTACGCCTTATTACAAGCGTCCTATTTATAAACCTTCTTTGAAGAAAATTGAGAGCCTCCTCGAATGATATGTAATCCAATGTCTTTCTGTCTCACTTTGTACTTCACGTAAATTACAGTGTCACTGGATTGTCTTATAACGAAATTAACGCACTCAACATTTTGTAAATAAGGGTACGAGATAAGCTTGAAGAGGTCTTGGGGGCCTACTCTCGTTCCCGCAAACACGTAGTGACGTAAATTTTCAGGTGTCAAAAAAAGATTTTCTTATTACCGCGTTCGGAATTGATGTTGTTTTCTTGGCGTTCCAATCATCATATTTTATATTACAAAATACATGAAAGCTATTCATATCACACTGCTTTTAGTGTCCTCTTTAGCTCTCCAGAGTTTCACGAAATTTCGGAATTTTTGCACCGTCATCACCAGAGTAGGTCCCCAGAGCAGCCTTGAGAAGTGAACATCAAAGTAACAAAAGAGAGATTAACAATAATCAAGTTTTTAATAACTGAGCAGATATCTGAGACATTATTAGCAGATAATTTACACGAGTTTTTTACACATAATTTGGTTTTAAAACCATTGAGAACAACTTCCTAAGTACTTATTACAAATAAGAAATATTGAAAATAAGCGCTGGCTTGCTTTATGGTAAATCTAAAGCGCTGGAGTGAAAATAGAGAGGTCAACGCTTGATAATCTTGGTATTTTAAGTTATTGTATTTCTAAGCCATGAAGTTTAGGATTCAAAACTTACTTTTAGATAGGTATTTGCTAGTTTTTAATTTGCGAAATACTTCCTGCAGTGTCGGAGAAATTCCATTGTTGTTGAAATCCCTTTTTTCTATTTTTTAGTTCAGGCCCTTTGAATGCTGATCGTCCTTAATTAAGAAATACCTTAAAAATAGGCCCGAGGTCTGATGCCGCCTAAAAGAAGTATGGCTGTGGCCAAAACTATCTCGGGAATTATTTGCAAACAATGACACGACGCGTCATATCGTATAGAATGCTTTAACAACGCGGCAACGTACAAAAGATTTGATTAGAATAATATAATATAGTCAAATTGAAATTCACAATTAAAATTTTGGCTTAAAATAACAGCAACTATAATACAAATTTGTTGACCCCGCATATTAAAATGCTCAAGCTGCGGACCACCTCATCATCATTATAATTCAGAGCCACAAGACGTCCACTGTTAGACATCGGCGTCCGTTACAGATTTTCTGAGCGGCAGGAAGCAGGCAGCCTGCATCCATCGGAACCATCCGATCCATCCGGATCCATCGATCCATCGATCCGGATCCATCGATGCGAGTCGTCTTCCTCACTCGAGCGTCCCACTCTGTTAGCCTTCAAGAGATCAGTTCTTCCCTCTATCGCTATGCCTACAGCCACTTCAACTTCTTGAGCCACTGGGGCACGTCGCTTCTTTTAAGTTATTTCACGGTGATGATAAGCAAGCAATTACCGAAGCCTATGGGCTTATGCAACACCGATCGATCACACGTTTTTGAATGTAGTTGATATGACTGATATGTCCATTTGCCTTGGTTACACAAGCATGAGAATTATCAGATGAAACTTAAACGAAGAAACTCCTGCGCCCTTGAGGCATAAATCGATTTATCTATGATGGCATCTGCGATACAAGCTTTGCTTAGTGCGGAAGCCGATGTAACTGTACACAATTGTAATTCTTTTATGAATAAATAAATTTATTATTGTCTTCTTTATTCAGTGTAAATCTTAGATATAAAATTTGAATAGTATTCTTACAAAAACAGAGATTAATAACATTAAAAACAACTTATGCATTATAAATATATACAATTACATATACAAAAACAATAATTACAATTATAAAACTTAAGATTAAAGTTAAACCATGATTTATAAAAATACTATAAAAATCCTAATCTAGGGTGCCACCGGCAGCGGGGCAGGCGAGGCCTAGACTACCGGTGGTTAGGGCTGCAGAGAGAGGAACCTCCTTACAATACGTGCCGTGTCCAAGAGTACCGCCTTCTGTATCTGACCCTTGATCCAGCCGCTAAGCGAAAGCCTCTCGAGGTGTTGGTAGAGGCTCTTCGCTATTAAGCCGTTTGCCGAAACCATTATCGGAGCAATGATCGTCGAATCTACATCCCACATGGCGGTCACCTCGTTAGCCAAGTCAAGGTACTTGCTGAGCTTGTCCTTCTCGGCCTTCACGAGGTTATCGTCATGCGGGACGGTGATGTCGACCAGCACTGCCCGGCGTTGGGATCGGTCTACCAGCACGATATCAGGTTTATTGGCTATAGTAGTCCTGTCCGTGATGGTAGAGCGATACCAATAGAGCAACGCACTACCATTTTCAAGAACAGGAACCGGTGCGTACTTATAGTACAGCACCTCCGATTCGACAAGGTCATATCGAAGAGCAAGTTGCTGGTGGATAATCCTGGCTACTAGGTTGTGTCTGTGCGAGAACTCAACGTTAGCAAGGTCAGAACAACCGGAAATAACATGGCGAAAAGATTCGCCAGGATGGTGACATGCCCGACAAATGTCTACCTTACCGTCCTTCATAATGTATTTCCGGTAGTTATTCACCATGATAACTTCGTCAGCAATTGCACAGATAAAACCCTCGGTTTCCCCAAAGAGGTCCCCGAAGCGTAGCCAGTTCACCGACGCTGAGAGATCCACATCCGGCCCTGTTAAGGCCCAATAGAACCTCCCATGTAGCTCCTTGCTCCTTCATATTTCCCTGCGGTCGTCGGTGGTGAGCACCAGGGGTTGATGCCAGTTCTCATTTGCCAAGGAGAGCGGCGTGAGGCCCTTATGAACTGCCACAACATCGCGATGTATCTCACACTCGTTGCTGAGGAAAAACCTCCTAAGACTGCACACCTCGGGGTTATTAAGGTTCTTAGTATTTAAAAAGCGTTGACGTGGTCGAGCGGACGGACCGTGTCAAATACCTAGGATCTGTGTTAAGCGCGTCCGGGGACATCGACCGCGACGTCAGAGCCCGAATTTCCGCGGCTTGGGCCAAATGGCGTGAGGTGACTGGTATCATTTGTGACCCCAAAATGTTGATCAAGCTGAAGGGGCAGGTCTATAAAACCACCATTAGGCCTGTCCTTTTATATGGCAGTGAAACATGGCTGTTACTAGAGCGACACAAGCAGGAGCTGCGCGTCACGGAAATGAATATGCTGCGGTGGATGTGTGGAGTTTCACGCAAAGATCGCGTGCGCAACACCCAAATCCGCGGCAGCCTTCGCGTTCGTGACATCGCAGACAAGCTGCAGGAGTGCCGCCCTCGTTGGTATGGTCATGTCTCACGGAGATCGGCAAAACTACGTGGGCAACAAATGTCTGGTCATGCCGCCCCCGCCAGGTACCGGTAGAAGAGGTCGACCTAAGAAGCGGTGGCTCGACGTCGTTAAGGGTGACATGCGTGCCAGCAGACTCACCACTGAGGATGCACAAGACCGCGCGAAATGGGCCAAGAAAATAAGCATGGCGGACCCTGGGACCCCACACACCAGTGTGGGTTCACAACCGGGATAGACCGCACGGTTGATGATGATTAGCATTTAAAAAGCCACGACCCCCACCTTCCGCGGGATGTACAGTCTCATGACAGACGAGCGTGGGTGTAACATACGATATGTTGTGAGCAATTTTCGGACCCTTACCTCCAGGGCGTCCAGCTCGGTTCGAGTCCATCTTAGTATGCCAAAGGAGTATATCAGTAAAAGCATCACCCAACCGTTGAAGGCGGCAATCTATTCGAAAAAATCGAACTGTCGAAAACGCTCACCGAAATATGCACGGCCCGCGCGCCGGACGCCCGCAGACGTCGGCCCGGACGCCGACGCCCACAGACATCACACAGGACGTCCATAGTCGACTTATCAAGGATCCTGCGGAGCAGGCAAGCCATCCCCACCACCTGGTTGACGAAGGTCTGTGTTCCACTGCGCCATGCATGTGCATAAAATAGATCTCAGAGTTGCATCAATTTTATACAGCTCCAAGATCCTTCTCAGCCACGAATGGGGCACCGAATCATAGGCCTTCTTATAGTCAATCCAAGCAGTTCAAAGAGCTTTCCTGCTCCGCCGGACCTGCTGGCAAATAGTCGTGTCTATGAGGAGGAGTTCTTTAGTACCTCGGGACCCAACCCTACATCCACTCTGAGCAGAAGCCAAAACATTGTTCACAACGACATGCGTGTTAATTTTATTTGCTAGAATGGACGTAAGGGGCTTGTAGATTGTAGGCAAGCACGTGATGGGTCTATAGTTTTTTGCTTCCGAGGTACTACCAGACTTGTATAAAAGGAAAGTGACACCAGTAGTAAGGAAACTAGAAAGAGAACCAACCTCTAGGGATTCCTGGAACTGCACTGCTAAGCATGGATGCGAACATCGAAACCACTTGCTCCAGAAGTTGTGTAATCCATCCGGGCCAGGACTTTTCCAGTTCTGAGCTGTCTGAATTGCACAACTAACGTCTTCGGAGTCAATAGTTACTGACTCCATGGTTTCGATGGATTCGCATTCATGCTCGACAGTACGCATCCAGTCACCCTCCGTGTGCTCGACAGGCATCGACCAGATGCTGCGCCAGAAGTCAATCATGACACTTGCATCCGGTCGCCGAATATCGTTCACACGTTGGTTAGTCCTTTCCCAGTTCCGGTACACCTTCCTTTGGTCACTTTGGAAGAGGCGATTCTGTAAATATCTCTCCACACGTTCTCTGTAGCGACGAATACGGTTTGCCCACGCATAGACCTTCTGCTTCAGGAAGTCAATGCGTTCCGTGACACAAGCCATTTCGGGCCTAATATCCGTCCCAGCAAAGGCTTGGTTCGCGTAACGCATGACCCGAGGGCGATGGTTCCCTCGGCTGAAGCAGACCAGCTTTGCAATGAGAGTCCTAAAGGTGTTGATACGCCGCTGATTCGCCGTTGACATTCATGTCGTATGTCCATCGCATGCGGCGCACTAGACCACCGGTAGCGGGGACCTCGCGCGGGGCAGACTGCCCCACAGGCCCCAAGCGTGCCGGCAGCGGTCGTTGTCCACGTCGCGCAGGTGGTCGCGGCGATCGTGGCGGCGGTGGCCCGCTCTCATCACTCGAACTGGAGCTCGCTGTAGTATCAGGAGGATTAGCGAACTCCTCCACCGACGACGAGCTGGGTGACGGAGCGGGCGGTGGTGTTGGTCGTACGCTTAAAGTGCTTGCTCTCTTTTTTTATATATTGCCTGTCAAAGTGATGGAAAGCGGTCTCACGACCGCTTTCCATCACTTTGAGATCACTTTGGGCCTCACGGCCCAGATATGAGGTTGACAAGCCCAGTCATTCAAACGAATCACTGGGCTGGCCATCCTTTCCTTGAAGGCCTGCAGAAATGCCTTTTCACGCCCCGCTTGAAGAACCCGGGAAAACACATGTGCTGGAAGAGCGTTCCACGTCTGGATGGTACGACAAAGAAACGAGTCACCGAACCTTTTCCCTCTCTTGCCTTCGCTCTTGTAATCATTTTCATAATTTTATAGCCGTAAAATTTATTGTGAATATTTGTTTGAGCATTGTGACAGTTGTCACACTTGACATTTTATTTTGTGGATTGAAACTTATAAAATAAAGTATGCTGAAATTTCTTGAATATTGTCGGAATATATTTGGGCACTTGCTTATTGATATTTTATGTGGGAAGTTGGGAACCACTAAAATACAAATGGAAAATTAACTAAAAATATTAAATATTATTATTATAGTAATTAATTATACTTTTTTTTATTACTTTTTTAAAGAAACAAGATGTTATTTTTTTACAAATTCCAGGCTATAAAGTTGCTTACTTATATTGTAGAAATGAGTCTAGAGGAGGTGTTTGTATTTATGTTAAAAATTGTATGGATTTTGCACCACTTCTCTGTTTTAGTCAACTAAGCTTAGATAAACACTTCGAGGCATACTGTTGCCAGAATTAAATTATATTGTGATTTGCTGTTACAGAACACCAGACTCAAACTTTGAAAAATTCATAAAATCATTACACTTACTATTAAATAGACTGTACGATCAAGATATATGACAAAAAAAGTAATTATTGCTGGCGATTTTAATATTAACTTACTTGAAAATAATTCAAAAAGTTTACTTTTAAAAAATGCTAAAATATAGCTTAAAATTTACAGTCAATGAGCCGACTAGGACAATATTATAACAAATATAAAAGGTTACAGTTCAAAAGTTTTACATTTAGGCTTATCTGATCATTCTGCACAATACATCAATATTCCTTGTAATCAGGGATATTTAGAAAAATATTGGTATATATATAAAAGGAATGAAAATAAGTATTTAGATATCTTTTTAAAACATATCTACCAGTTGAGTTTTTCTGAAGTTTTCACATGTTGCGACGTAAATCAGGCGTATAATAATTTCATTGGCTTGTTCAAATTAATATATGACCTTTGTATACCTATAGAGAAGGTTAGAATCTCCTTCAAAAAAAAATCGAATTGGCTAACAGTTAGCATAAAGAGAGCATGCAAAGCTAAAAGGAACTTGGATCAAAAAATTATTAAAAACAAAAATATCGAATTAATACCATATTATAAAAAATACTGCAAAATATTAAAATCAGTAACGCGCCTAGTAAAACAAAAATCAAATATAAAATTCATTAAAAATACTAGCAACAAAAGTAAAGCTACATGGCGCTTAATAAAAAACCAAAATACTTCACAAAACGTATTGAAAAGTACTATTAAAAATGTGACAATTGATAATAATATTGTAACTAAGCTGAAGGTTTTAACAAATATTTTGCTGCTAGCAATGCTCAAACACAAACCGGAGATCCCACTCTCTACCTCCTATACATTTACATAGCCTATATTTATCACCCATTGATGCAAATGAATTCGAAAAAAATAATAAAAAACCTTAAAGATAAAAAAAGTTGCGGTTACGACGATATATCAATTCAAATTATAAAAAAATCTATAGAATATAATAGTGTTTACCTAATTAACTTAATAATAGAAACTGGCACCTTTCCAAATGAATTAAAAATAGCAAAAATCAAACCTTTGTTCAAAAAAGGCCAGGCTCATAGCTCTTTTATCTAACTTCTCAAAAATATTTGAAAGAGTAATATATAATAGACTTACAGCATTTTTCAATAGTTACAGTATAATAAATAAAAATCAGTTTGGTTTTCAGAAAAATAAATCAACTACACTTGCAATCTTCGAAATACTGATGGAAATTTGGGCATCTATAAATAATAAAACTCCTTGTGTAGGTTTGTTTTTAGACATGTCAAGGGCATTTGACTGTGTCAAATATGACATACTTTTAAATAAACTAGACAGATTAGGTATACGTGGATTGGCATTAAAATTGTTAGAGAGCTACTTGAAAGATAGAGAGCAAGTCACAGCTATTGAAACATTTAATAACAGTAATAAAACTTTTGAAGAAATGCAATCTAAGCTATAGTTAGACCGCATAATTGAGTCCTCGCCTGCGGTGTACAGGGGCGCGGGGGTTGGACGAAAACGGGGGGCGGGAGAGGTGCGGGCGGCAGGCAGAACACCTTGCCTGCCGCCCGCACCTACCACGGCCCCCGTTCTCGTCCTACCCCCGCGCCCCTGTACACCGCAGGCGAGGACTCAATTATGCGGTTTAGCTATAGTTAAAATGACACTAGGTTTGCCGCAAGGCAGTATTCTGGGTCCTCTGTTGTTTTTAATAAATGTGAATGACTTGCCAAATGTTACTAAGAATAGATGTGTTATGTTCGCAGATGACGCAACTATCTTTATACCTGACACTCAAATGAATTTAGAAAATAATATAAATAACACTTTAAAGATTGCAGTTGAATGGCTTAAGCAAATTAATTTAAATGTAAATCTATTAAAAACTAAAATGATTCAATTTAGAAATTACAAAACAAAACCTTTAAATGTAAACATTGCAGATGAAAACACTAAAATAGAAATAGCAGATAACATTATTTTCTTGGAGTCACCATAGATTGCCATTTAAACTGGAAATCTCATATTCAAAAAATAAATAAAAAAATCTCCAGCTACTGTTACGCATTATCCATATTAGCAGAAACAACTTCCGTTGATGTATCAAGGGCAGCATATTTCGTTCAGGTTTATCCTTTATTAGTTTACGGTGTCATTTTTGGGGTAATTCCACAAATGTGCAATCAACATTTATTTTACAAAAGCGATGTATACGGATTATTTTTAATATTTACTCAGATAAAACTCTAAGAAATATATTTAAAGAAAAAAGCTTTCTCACTCTTACAAATATTTACATTTTAGAAATTTCAGTGTGACGTGTACTTGTGTTACATTTGGTCTGAAAAAAGTGGCTATTCTGTTTGATAAATAAACAGAATAGCCACTTTTTTCAGACCAAATGTAACACAAGTACACGTCCTATACGCAATAACTATAAACACAATTTGTGTATACCTCAAATGAATAATCACATGTATTATAAGAGCACTTTCTGCTCAGGCATTAAAACATTCAATCATTTGCCATCTGAGATAAAATCAATGGAATTGCCAAAATTTGAATTAAACTTAAAAAAATGGTTAATAAAAAAGGTTTTTTTTATAATTTAAATGAATATTTTAATGCGAAACATTAGTTTTATTAGTTTTTTATGTTTCATAATTGCATACCCGATATGGGTAAACTGTTGTAACGTTAACCTATGCAATGTCATCCCTGCTTCTGTACTGACACAGTTTATAAGCAATAAATTATCTAATTCTGATTCCAATGATTCTCACGACAATTTTTTAAGGAAATAGTTTAACAACAATTCGTACATAAGTGAGATAAGCGTTACGTCACTCGATGCGTTCTAACTAAAGTTGCAGGACGCGTTCGGTGTGAATTATATGTTTTCGAAGTTCTTTCATAAATAATGGTAGTTTACTATGGATTCTCAACCGAAAATGTGAGTGAATCCATGTAAGCTTCGTCTGAAGATCATGTTGAGATAGAGAGCAGGAAATTGAGCTTTTTTTATAAAATTGTTTGAACTTGTCTATTAAATAAATAAATAAATATCCCTGGACATTATTCCACACAACGCCATCTAGCCCCAAAGTAAGCTAATTAAAGCTTGTGTTATGGGATACTAGACAACGGATAAACATACTTAAATACATTTTCTTTTGTAAATACATACTTATTATACATAGGAGACACCCAGACCAGTACAAACAGACATGTTCATGCACACAAATGTTTGTACTGTGCGGGGATCGAACCCGCGACCTCTGGTGTAGTAGCCAACTTCTTAACCATTACACCAAGTCGGTCGTCTATTGGCAACTGCAGGACCAAAAAATGACTCCAGTTACCTTTTGGATCCTAAATGCTAAAATTACTGTTTATTATTAGATGATACTACTCATTATGCAAAAGTCTATTCCTTGACAATCCCTTTGTCACTTAGTATGCAACATTTTAAATACGATTTAAACAGCAGCAAAGGAGTTATCTACAAAACTGTTGCATTTGCAAGATGCAATATTTTATACTTATGCTAAAACACATTTTACTATTTATACTACCTGTACATACTTGACTATTTTTACTATCGTAGTCTACGGATTCTACATGTGGTGTATTTATTTAATACATTTTTTTTAGACATCCTGCAAATTGACAACGTTGCGAAATGTCACAGAGCGCATTTTCTAATTAATAAATAAAATAAATAAATATGCGCTAGACAACACACCTCTTGTAATGGTCTCGAAGTAGGGATTAATATCCCTGTGTTACGAGGTACCACACAAGGAAATAAGCCAGGGCCGTCTCCCAGCACACCAATTAATAAGCTGTCGTCATTATTAGTTTTTTCCCGAAATGTTAACTTACAACATCGTAGAGATAGCGGATTGTATCTTGAGATATACTGTATTATTTGGTCCCAGAGCAGTAGATGGATTGAGAGTAGATTAAGTTACTCGTAAATTAGACAATCATCACTAGCCTATTATAGTGCACTGCTAGACATAGAAACCCTGGTCGCTGCACTTGGCCGGAAGGCGACCCTAACCACAGAATAGGCTAAAACTATGTCTGCGAAGACGCTTTCTATAATCAAGAACACGCCTACTACATCGATTATCGGCTCTACGGCATAGCTATCCCGACATTTGGTTTAATGTAAATGATGTACGTAAGCCACGGGAATACAAAAGTACTTTGTATCAGAAAAAGGGCGCTGTTTTCTTTCTTTGTCTATTGAACCCGCTAAAGGTATTATAGATCTACACTTCAACAATAGCAAACCACAGCGTTTCCGTAATTTCAGCACTTGTAAGACTCTGTGTGAGTTCACGCTTCGCTGACAGTGTAGTCCCCATGTGTACCCATTTGCTTCGGGCAGCTTTTATGCCCTCGGTTCAAGTTTGCGTGCTAAAACTGTTTGCTATTCTGATGTTTTGGGTTGAAGTCTTTACTACTTACTCGTATTTACTTGTGCTGCATTTGGTATGTACTGGTTTTGCAACTGAAAATTGCTACGCCTCGGTGGCCAGTGGTGTAAAGAACGTTCGGTCTCAAACCCAGATCAGGCAGTGTGTTCAAATTTTTAGGAACATTCCCGAGTTGGTTCCCGACCATCAAGAACTAATTCGCATATTACTTTAATTATTTTAGCATTTTACAAAATGCTTGTTTTTCATATCTAAAGACGAAAAAACTGGAAAAAATCGATTTCCCTCAAAAATTGTCGTTTAAAAATTTCTGACCACCTGAAGCAGCACCCGGATTGTTAAAGACACGGGTTCGATCCCCGCTCGAGATCATCAAGGTCCAAGATCGATTTTTTTTTAGTTTTTCGATCAATTCGCATTTGTCAAGCACGGTGACTTAACGAGGCTATATATCTTTGACATCTTTGGTTAAAGTGGAAAAGAAAACTGCTTGACTTTCCTTGTAAAGCACTCTGTCAATCAAAACATACCAAGTTTGGGCTCCTCCAGATGTTGAGTATATTTTTTTGTAAACTATGCTTCAAATGGTACGTAATATCTTCATATCTTACCCTAAAAAAGGCTTTTTAAAAATATTTACATTTTTTTAGTATTTTTTTATAATTTTTCAATTTTACCCATAAAGTATTTGCAGCTAGTCAATTATGAGCAAAGGAATCCGCTGTGCTCGGCCTCGCCTGACCTTCATCTGTTATCTATGGCGAAAAAATATAGCGATTACTTGATTCCAATGATGAAGACATTTGCTTAACAATAGAACAATACCTACTTTATAATAAGTGGAAGAAGAAAGGTGGTTCAGATAATATTTCCACCAATAATAATATTGTATAGTTCTTGTTAGTGCATGGCCTTGTCTACTGCGCCCAAGGGCGTAAGTTCGACGCTCACACACACAAGAAAGACATTAATTTGACTTACATAAACGTGCAAATACTTAGACTAAAAGTTTACTGAATTTTCTATAACACTATACATAAAATCTTACCATACATAATTATATTTAAGATGGGATTTAATTACGTACCAAGCTATTGAAATCCCACTACAATTAGGTGGTTACTCTGCTCTGGTATCAAACGATATGGTTAACCACAACCATGTTTTACATTATGGCTACCCCCCTTGTCTAACATTTCATCGTAGTGACAAGTTTGTGATTACACTTAATTAGGAATGGGTGATTAACACTCTGCCAATTTACTTAGCCTTATGTAGAGGACTCTATTATAAGAGACCAACGTTTGATAATGGTTTTCACATTGAAACTTTAGGTGAAAATCGATTTAATCTTCAAGGAAATAGTTGTCAGTGCCATTAGGCCCTTGGAGTAGTTGCAGACTAGTACTAGTACTAGTTGATTTATACGAGCGTATAAGCTCGTTTTTAGAGGCGTGTACAGGCGCGCCTTTTGCCACACGCGTAACTCGTTCGAGCGTTGACGCGCTTATATGCTTTCAAAATCCCTATACAGGGTGACTTTGATATCATTGGCATCCTTTTCAAATAAGAACCTACTCATGGTATTCAGTACTTTCTTCAAGTATGAGGCTATTTCATAGGTACAAAACTGTATCATGTTTAATACTTAGCAATTTACCAATAATACAAAATATACGGACGATACGGACGCGCTCGACGGATGGTTTTCCTCCGGATGGCGGACGCTCCGCGGGCCGCTCCACTAAACGGAATAGTTGATTTTCAATACGATAGCTCCGGACGACGTGTAGCACTAAATCTAGCCTTAGTGCTCTCTACCTATACTATACAATGAGTTTACGCCGGTGACAGTCGCTAGCGTCTGTGGTCATGTTTTCGTATGGGAAAAATAAAAAACTAGAAAAAAAACCTTGAAGATATCGAGCGGAATCCGAAATCAAAAATATCTTCAAGGTCCGATATTCGTTCCAGTTTTCTATCTTTAGAAATGAAAACAAGCATTGTACTCGTAAATGCTGAAAAAATCAAAGTAATATTTTTGTACGGGATTTCGGTACAGTGCGTCTAGGGAATAGGAGATAATGTGACTTTAAATGGCATTCGTTGCTGTAGTTACTATTTAAGATTACTTGGGGTAAACTTACGGTAGGTACCTACTGCTCATCAGTAAATTAAAAAAAAGCCTGAACTTGAAAGTTCTATAAACTAACTCTAAAGATTTCTTAGCTTAAGTACCCTGTTACTATTCAGTCGAAGTATTTTTATTTAGTTACTGTTAAAAAATAAAAAAAGGTCTCCAGATAGCTTGCTCACTCAATCCTCATACTCAACCAAGCAAACTCAAAAAGGTCCATTCCTGAAACAGCCGTTCATGTGTAAGAAATCGCATACGAATGTAATTTATCGAAATGCGCGAATCCAAAAGGATTCGCAACCGAAAGACATCAGCTCTTTGATGAAAGCGGGCGAAGTATTGGCGGTATTTACGCAAATCCGAGCATTCTTAGTTCGCTTGATGGGAAACAAAATTGTGTGGTAGAATGGGCTTGAGTAGTCAAGTTTAAAAATGGAGACATATCTTTTGTACTTGCCATTTACCTGTTGTCAAGGGGATTGTTACCCACGGACGCATTGCCAGGCCTTTGTCACTGCATGTACTTTCGCGCGATAAATACCTTCTAACCGCCGGGTATTCCACGACTAATTTGGCAGTTAGTTGTCAACAGACGCGAAGAGCGTTTGTACGCGAATTTAAAGGTTGAACTGGACGCGATGACGTACTTTAAGTACTGACTACTAACATCTATATCGAAAGAGTTGGCAATATATGTCTGTCACATGACAGCACGCATTTAGGATTTAGAAAATTGACATTTTTCTACGGATGTGATTTATCTGTTCCGTAGTCTGTTAAGTAATCTGTAGAATTGCTTAACATTAATAAAGACGCTTGAGTGTTGTAGAGACCGATTAAAAATATAAAATAAATAAATAAAGGGATTTAATCCACTCGTACATAGAGCATCATATCCAGAAATTCAATAATTAATGGTTGAGTTGAGATGTATCTTAACAAATACGACGTAAAACTTTTAAAACAATATTTGAAAGAATGGCATTATTTATATAGAATCAAAACTAAAGTACTTTAGTATTTTAAATGAATGTATTTAACCACGATGATTGATTCAGGTGATTCTTTACTATCATATGATTATTACGGAAATCATTAATTCACTTTATCTAACACAATATTTGGGACATAAAAAAATAAGTAGGTAACCTTTTCGAAAAAAAAGGAATCTTCAGTGAAATGTCTAAGCCTAACTTACAATTTCATTTCTATACGAATGAGTATCAATATCCATAATTTGTTTCAATTACACATTCATTGCACGCGGGCTGCGAGAGATAAGTCGTCGGTAGCCATAATCGCCTTAACTCGATAATTAAAACAAATGGATTGTCAGCGTGTAGGTAGTTAACGAGGGAAAATTACGGCGGCGCGGGGGGCGGCCATCGACATGTAACAGCGGGACGCGGAGTCGTCGGCGGCACGAGCGCATCTCTGACCTTTATTCAATACCATGATACCATTCGTGATATATTAAACTTAAAGACTGAAACTGGGATTAAAATAGACAAACAATGACTGCGACCTATCGTTCGTATCGTTTGACGGCACGATTGGCGTAGTGCGCAGTAGCACAGTTTCGTGCCTCGAATCCCGCAGTAACCCGGGTTCGATTCCCGGTCGGGTCAATTCAGGAAACGATCTTTTCCTAATTACGTCGGGTCTGGGTGTGCTAGGAGACGCCCCTGGCTTAATTACTTGCCTGGTACCTCGTAATACAGGGATATTTATCCCTACTTCGAGACCATGAAAAGAGGTGTGTTGTCTGGCGCATATTCATTTATTTATTTTTGACGACCGACTTGGTGTAATGGTTAAGAAGTTGGCTACTACACCAGAGGTCGCGGGTTCGATCCCCGCACAGAACAAACATTTGTGTGCATGAACATGTCTGTTTGTACTGGTCTGGGTGTCTCCTATGTATAATAAGTATGTATTTACAAAAGAAAATGTATTTAAGTATGTTTATCCGTTGTCTAGTATCCCATAACACAAGCTTTAATAAGCTTACTTTGGGGCTAGTTGGCGCTGTGTGGAATAATGTCCAGGGATTTATTTATTTTTATTTATTTCTTTATTTATTTATTTATCGTTGTACATTTACCAAAGGTTACATATTTTTTTTAATTCTCCACGTTCTTTCTTCCAGTTATACAAGTAAATAGAAAATATAACCAGTAAATTGACTACGATTGCGAACACTTATTTTAGGATGAATTTAATACCAATTTAAACTCTTTATACGCCACGAACTGGTCCCATTGTATGGGCTGAATTTTTTTCTTAGCTTTTTATGATGAGTTATGATGCAATTCTAAGTTACGATGAAATTAGAGCACAGCAACTTGTCTTGTACATTTTCTTTCCATTACCGCTACAAGTAAAGGCGCTTATCCAGAATCCCATACAAAAACGTCATCAGTCATCACAGAGGCTAGCGACTGTCATCGGTGTGAAATCATGATACTTATTGTTATTATCTTTGATCCTTCGGACTGCTTTATCTATACACTAGCTGTCCGTCAGCGGCTTCGCTCGAGTAGTCTATTTTTGCCTTTAAAATACATACTTAGGTATTTTAAAGGGAAAAATAGACTACATAGATATATTTTTTAGGATCTATATCCAAAAAAAAGTATCCCAGGTTACTCGCTGATAATGTAGCTCTGTATTGGTAAAATATTTTTTTAAAATCGAACCAATAGTTTCGGAGCCTAATCGAAACAAACAGACCAAAACACAAACCAATAAACAAATCTTTCCTAATATTTAGTATACATTATAGACAAATCTCAACCTCTGACAAACCAAGAATAGATGAGGAAAAAACATTTTTAGCATTTACACTTTGTACACTCAAAATATAGTGTTAATGAAAATTATATACAAAAATGCTAAGTCGCTATCAATAGCTACTTTGAGATATAGTCGTGAGCGTATGTTAAACATGGTTGTGATGAGCCAATAAATTACCCAAGTGAATAACAAGTTAAAATAATAATAAGAAATTCGAGTTTCCTGAAACAACTGTTATTTTAAAAAATTTATTATAATGTTGAAGAATGTGTGAGACAAAATATTAGAACATAAAACTCAAATGATTGGATTACTATTCTTATTTATTATTACTTATTCCGCAATGGTCTCGTACAATTCGGTTTCAGAGATGTTTCCTTCCGAGGACGCTTAAATTGTGGAATGAAGTCCCTGCCGAGGTTTTCCCAATGAGTTATAGTATGGAGTTATTCAAGAGGGGTTTGAAAAGGTTTTTACAGGGTCGACAACGCGCGAGTGATACCCCTGGTGTTGCACGCGTCCATAGGCCGCGATAACCGCTTACCATCAGGCGGTCCGCCTGCTTGATTGTCACCGACGTAGTATAAAAAAAAAAGACTATTATTATTGTGATTTATGTTTTATAGTGTGTAATAATCCTTGTAATTGTTGTGTTTGTTGTGTATTTTTTTTCCTTTTGTATTGAAATGTGATAATTTATTGAAACTTAAATTTGATAGTCGAAAATATAATATAATTTTAATGTTTGCTGTAATGTTTGTTTTACATGCTCATAATTTATAATTGACGTTTAAAATAGCCCCTTTGAATATATTTGCAGCGCCCCACAGGGTACATAATTGATTCCACAACATTTAGGCCACTATCTCAATGTACAATAAGGTTTGCAATAAAGAATTGAAACTGAGCCATCATCTCAGTCATTCTCTTAAAGAAAAGGATTATGAAAACGAAAAAGTAATGGATTTCAGAAATAACTTATCGATGTAATGTTTACTATCTGTTTGATCGTGTTCAACAAACTTAGCGCCGCGAACCTTTGAAGATTGACGACGGGCCGCGGTGAATTCCGCCCTCAAACGAATTCCCTTAAGTCTTTACGCGGCCAAATTAAAATTACTTTAGATTGCTTATGCGTTAAATTGTACCCAGTCCGTTTTACATTTTAGTGAAATGTTATTCTAACAACGCAGCAAACGGTAAGAAGCGATGATTTTCAATGAGCATTTTCTAGTTTTTCTACACTTCAATCAAGTTAACACAAACTTCAAATATTTGTGGCACCACCACGGTACTCGGTTTCTATGTGTTATAATAATTCTAAGCGTAGGTCTAGGTTCAACAGTGGACGTTTTATGACGGTGAGTAATGATTCGCGGGTAAGATGGAAAATTATGTAAAATTAGTGGCAACTATATGATGCTAATCAATCTAACTAATATTATAAATGTGAATCTTTATCAGGATGTATTTAGGTATTTTTGTTACTCTGAGCAAGGATTGTGTAAGCAAATATAGGCCTATTTCAGTCTTGCCGTCCAAAACCAAAATTTAAAAAAAAGTACGAGACTGACTGACTATCTAGAAAGGAGTAAATTATTATCAGACTATCAGTTTGGCTTCAGATCACGGAATCAACCAGTGATGCTGTACATGAGGATAACAGATCATATCGTAACGGAACTAGACAAGATAAATAAGGTAATAGTGGCTTTCCTTGATTTTGAGCTTTTGATACGGTTTCTGTCCCCCGGCTTTTGAATAAGCTTGAACGATAAGGAATTAGAGATACCCAATTTTAAATCTTTCAGGACTATCTTACTAATAGATCTCAATATGTAAAATACAATACTTAAAAATACTACTATAATACTACTTAATAATACTTTTAAAATATTTAACTTTAACCTAACTTTTGTATATGTTTAGCCCTCATTACTAATTCTCGTTTAACACCCTCAGAGAAATGGGTGGGGCTGAAAATCAGCGCTGTCTAGGGTCCCGATCCTAGGTCAGCACAAGCTGAGCCTCCTCCAATTGCTTTCTGTAATTACTGTATGTTAAATTTATAACTATTTTTTGTATCTGTTGGGAAGTAATAAACACATTTTTAATTCAATTTAATTTAATTTAAAATAGGTAACCGTGTCAGCAGTGAACTGTGTCTTGTGGTCTCCCGCAGGGTAGTATATTAGGACTGGTTCTTTATCTTGTTTATATCAACGACCTCCTTAAACTCAACCTATTCCAGGGCAAGATCATTTCCTACGCTGATGACAAGGCACTTATGTTTTCTGCCAGTTCTTGGGATGAAGCCTGTAGTCATGCTCAAAATGGATTGAACTCGGTTACCAATTGTCTCTCCAACAACTGCTTAACCCTTAACAGGGATAAGACTAAGTACATCACATTTTCCATGCGCAATTCCCCTCAATCTTTACCAGGCCTTTTGCTCTTTGCACATAGCTGTGATTATAAAAACCCCCACGATTGTGACTGTAACCCTCTCGCACAGACTGATTCTATAAAATATTTTGGTGTAATGCTGGACAAAAATCTGGGCTTCAAAGCACACATTGAACTTCTGACCAAGATTCTCAGAAGTTCAGGCACATTTGTATGTGATAATTGTAGACATTTATATGTGTTAATTTTATTTTTTTAATTCTTTTCCGCAAAAACTACTGTACGGATTTGGATGAAACTTTACAGTATTACAGCTTATACATCAGAATAAAACGCAGGCTACAATTTATATAGATTTTATGCAATTTGACCATAATATATAACGGAACGCGGGCGAAGCCGCGGGCGGGAAGCTAGTACAGAATATGTGTAAATAATATTCAAACAGATATGTTCTTATGATGTAATATTTATTTAGTTCTTAGGTTTCGCTTACCGGTTAAATTGGTAATCCTCTTCGTATTTTTAAATACATGGCTCTAGTAATCTGCTGTCTGAAACAAAATAAAGTTATATGTATGATTAAATAGAATGTAATAGAGCTTAAAATAAATCAGGGCTTGGAACCGGTTTAAAATACCGTTTTTATAACGTTCCGAACGGTTCCTTGCAAGTATTTTGTTCGGAACGCGAACGAAATGGGACCATTTCATGAGGACGGAAGAAACCGGTTTATCCACAATGAACAGGAGGCTCGTGGCGTGACAGCAAAAATTCATACATAGCAATTCACTTTATTTATCTTAGAATGAAAATATTTCATGGTTAAAGATCTATTCGTTTGATGATACAAGTTGATGACAAAATATAAACGTTGCAGACAAAACAAGTAATTACTTGTTTTGTCTGCAACGTTGTTGTAAGGGAATTCCCTTATTATTGCATCGATGTAAAGAACGTTTTTCAAACTTTAACGACACGACCCGTGACCAAGCTGCGTGGCTGTAAATTATTATTCCTAGTTTGAAATTGATCCTATTCAATACAAAAAACCGGTTAAAATGGTTCTCTAAGCTTCGTGCACGGGCTTCACTTAGAGAGCTTTTTAAGGAAATTGGTATCCTTACTGTAGCTTCACAATATTTTTGCAACTGCATTGTTTTGGTTAGAAAAAATATTGGTCTCTACACTAAACACAGTGATATACATTGCAAAAATACTAGGTAGAAGGATAAAATTGCGCTTCCACTCTTTAGGTTACAAAAAATTTTAGGATCCTTTATGGGACAAGGTATACATTATAACAACAAGATTCCAAAAGCCATTTGTGAGTTACCACTACAAAGATTTAAAAATCACATCAAAGCAGCTTTATTGAAAAAGGGCTACCTACTACAAGAGACTACCTTATAGATAAAAATGCCTAGGTGTAAGCTCTCTGGTCGATGCGGGATAAGATAACTCTATTGTAACAGATATTTTAGTAGTAGTAATAGTAGTTTGGTAATACCTAGTTAATACTTAGTTTGTACTGACTAACAATTTTTCTTTTTTAATTGTTTAAATGACCTTATGTTCATATTCTTTTATGTTTGTTTTTTTCCATTGTTTTATATTCTTTGGATTATACACTCAGTAGGTTGATTTGTATCAAAATGACACATTTTACGTTACTAACGCCTGTTGTAAACCCAAAACAAGTTTAAAAGAGTAACTGCTGAGTTTCTCGCCGCGGTGGTGAGTCGCATTATGTCTGTATACTGTGTATTTATATATCTATATTGATATAGTATTTATGTCTATTATTTGGTATATCTTGCTTTAAATTTGACGATTTAAAAGTACTTACTGTGAAAGTCTATTTGAATATAGTTATTTTAGTTTGAGTTAAAACCGGTAGAGTGAGATAGAACGATTTACATTTCGTTCCTCTTCTAAAAAGTTTTTCCGACCGAGCGGAACCAAAACTAATACGTTCTTAGGCATTTTGGACGAAACCGGTTTGAAAAATAAACCGGTTTCCAAGCCCTGAAATAAATAATCCAATATTAGAATTTAAGCCAAAGTGAATATATTCAAAGAGCCAAAAACAATTTTAAACTAAATTTAAAACCCGCAAGCAAATTTACCGAAAATGTGCCAATTGATCTTTGACTTGATCTCTGATTGATCACATAAAATATGGAACAACGAAACATTACAATATTATCTTGAAAAGATCTTTTATCTAATCCGTATCAGCTACGTAGTCATTTCAATCTGCGGCGGCGTAGACTTTCGTAGCAGGCCCTACTGCTACGATATAATATTATATTACTTGAATTAAGATTTTTCTCTTCAATATGTCAGGTCTAAATTCTAGTCAGCACCCGGGTGTTAGCCGAGGGGCTTTCACCTCATTGCACTGTGCTTCCGTCTGGGGGTGTCCCAGTAAATCGGGACGCCCCGGAGCGTGAAGAGGCCGGGCACATAAGCTGGGCCAACCGCTGGGGCGACATGGTTAACCGTAAGGCTCCATGTCGCCCTATTCCAAAGTGGTGAGGGTATACCAGGGTTGTGTTTTAGTGAGTATGCCGCCAGATTCGCTAGCAGGGAGTCTCACACTCCCCCACTGGCTTCCCACGGGCAGTGGGAAAGTGTGTTATGCATTTTTAACACCTGTATAACAAAAAAAAAAGTAGCAATATTATACTTTGCTTATTCATCGTTTCATTTTCTTACTGTCGACATTGTTAGCGAATATTTATATAGTAACTAGCTATCCGCCCGCAGCTTCGCCCGCGTTTCGTTATATATTATGACCAAATTACATAAAATATACACACATCAAAAGTGTCTAGGGATCAAGCATTTTTATGCGGATTTCTTGAGATTGAGATGTGGCTTTGTAATAAATTTATGATTTTATAAATTTATATGGATCCTTTTTGGTGCATTTCATAATTTTAAACAGGAACTGTCAATCAAATTCGAGTAAAAGATGAAAATCAGCTGTCAATATTTCCCCTATAAAAACATACAACGCATTGAAGACATTATTAGTGCTACTGTTTCCCTACTACTGATTAAAACCAACGTTATTATGGAGCGGCGACGTCATTTAAGCAGGGAAGAAATGCTCAGAGCCGTGGGAATGATAGAAGCTGGTTCCCGGCAACGTACTGTGGCTTTAGCTCTGAATACAAGTCAGAGTGTTATCAGTCGACTTTGGACACGTTACCGAAGCACTGGTACCGTGGCTGAGCGCCATGGAGGACGGTATCGCTGCACCACACGGAGACAAGACCGATACATTCAAATCACAACTCGAAGAGCTCCAACAATAACCGCCATGATGTTAGCCGTGAGGCTTCATCACTCTTCAGGGAACTTAATTAGCGACCAAACAGTCAGAAACCGCTTGCATGAAGTGAACCTTCATTCCCGAAGACCGCTAAGGGTACCACCTATAGCAATGCACAATCGTAGGATTCGATATCAATGGGCTCTTGAACACAGAAATTGGGCAGAAGAACAATGGCGTTTCGTGTGCTTTTCTGATGAGTCTCGTTTTGGTATGAGACCGGATACAAGACGTATACGACACTGGAGAACCCCTGGACGCCAACAGCGATTAAAATCCTGCCAGGAAGTCCATCCTTATAGTGGTGGAACCATCATGGTATGGGCGGGTATTTGGATCGGCGGAAGAACTGAGTTGATTTGGATCAGAGGCAACCTCAACGCTCAAATTTATGCTGAGACGATTGTATCAGACGTCATCGTTCCTCTACAAGTGCAAATCGGTCCCTTATTTCAGTTAATGCATGATAATGCACGACCGCACACCGCAAGAGTTGTAAGACAGACTCTCGCCGCAGCTAACATCAATGTTCTGCCCTGGCCTGCTCAGTCGCCAGACTTGAACCCGATTGAGCATGCATGGGATAAGCTACAGAGAAGAGCTCTGCCGAATATGGAGGGTATCCAGTCGCAAGAAGACCTTGTTTTGTTGTTGCAACGAACATGGGCGGCCATTCCACAGCGTGATTTGGATGAACTCATTTTGAGTATGCCAAACCGATGTTCTTGTGTTGTTAGTGTTCGCGGTAGAAACACGGATTATTAATTGTTTAAGTTACCCAATAAAATTTTAAAGAAAACTGTTATTTCAGTCTTTTTTTCGAACTTCAATGTTAGTGGTTCAAATGTCAAAAATCCCTTTATTAGGAAAATGGCAAATTTCTTTATTAATGCAAAGGTGACTTGGTTTATCGTTACTGTAGACAAACGAAAACACTTTATTTGATGAATCCTTAAAGAAAATTTTATTTAATATCAATCAGGAGAAAAGTTATTGCGAAAATATATATTGATCCCTAGACACTTTTGATGTGTGTATATAAATTTTAGCCCATGTGTTATTCTGATGTATAAGCAGTTTTGCTGTAAATTGTGCTTTTGCGTGAAAGAGAAACAAACATACATACATCCTCACAAACATTCGTATTTATGTTATTAGTAACATTGGTTTCCATAATTATGTACCTGAATTTTGAATCGTTGAGACAATAAGTATAAAGTGACTGAGAATCCTTCAATTCAATTGAAATTATGATGTTGTCCGTGTCAAATTGCTGTTTTGATAAGAATACAATGTGCCGACAAATTCTACAGATCGTTACAGCATCGGCTATTGAAAGCCAGTTCTCTTATTTTGCACACTGTTGGTGACCGACAGCTGGATCAAACCTTTTAGATGTATTTATTTTCAGACTTTGATTGATTGTTTTTCTAGTTGTATGCCATTGTTGTCGTTCCTGCTGGTTTTGTGTTGTTATATTTAATATAACATTTTTGCTTTCGTATTTCGGCTCCATTTATTGTTCAGCCGCCCTAGAGCCCGAATAGTACTATACAGTCTGTTTCGTCCGTTACGTCCACTTTCTTTCTTTATTATCTGAAGATGAGTGTTTACTAAAAGAGTCACTTTATTGTGGACATTAAGAGACTGCTGAGACATCTCACTATATTACCACACTAAAAATGTGAATTGGCGGACTCGTCGTGTTCTTTAGAAGTTTGGCGCAACCGCCAGTTTGACATCCAGAGGAGAAACCCCACCTAATTTGACTATTGTCCTCGGAAAGTACATAATTAACTATTTGCTTCAAAGATTATTTGAGATTAGAAATTTGCAAGTTGAATTCGGGCATGTGTTTGAATTCGCACCTCAAACTTTAAGCACTCATTGTTCCCTGTTAGGGGTTATTTTCGTAGTGTGGGTTCTACTGAACAAAGGCTATATATTTTCGAAGTGACCAGTTATAGAACCTGCCTCCCGATGCAGAACGTTGTCTACTAATTCGGTAAATTTGTTTTAAGTATGGTAAATTACCCGCTAAACCGTAGAATTCAATATGTTCATTTGTAAACGCTAATTAAAGGCCCTTAGTCTGTGTGTGCCCATACTTACAAGATGATTTGAAAATAAAAGAAGAAAAACTTTGTTCTGAATCGGGGCTGATACCCTGCAACCTTTTTCGGATCATCTGCATGCTATAAATCATTGTAAGTAGTCTCAACATCGGCTTAAGAATGTTATATAGGAAATTTTAAGTAAATGTATTTTTTTATTTATTGGACTCTTATTGGTTTCTTTTATTATGCTTATGCCTACTAAAAAAAACTATTGAAACTGCCATCCGCTTCTTTTGCCGTTGAATGGCCTTTGATCTAAAAATGTTTTTTCTTACATGTCTTTAGTAAATTGATTTGATATATTGTTTGTTTGAAAATATATTCAACTGATCTATAAATAAAGCTCCGTTATGAGCGAGTCCATTTCTATTAGCTCCTATTTTAAAGAGAGAAACATTTCACGCGGAAGAGGCATTCGGCGACAAGCTAGCCTCTGAAATCCTTATTTTTGCCCTGTCATCGCCATATGCGCGCTGGTGTCCAATAAAACCTCAAATAGTTTCGAATTGTGGACTTTATTAAATTTTTACGATTCCACCTAAATAACGACTGACATCCCCCAAAGCCCGAAAGCAATAATTAATGTTCTTCAGAAGAAAGTACACGAATTCAGTTTCGTCAATTCGTCTCAGGTGAGGGGAAAAAATCAATTTTAGTTTTTGCTATTGCAAATTAACAAAAATATTATAGTGACTATCTTAATATGCCTTTGCAAAAGTGCTGTCCGTTTGACGTCTTAAATAATCACTTGCTGTTGCTTAACCAAGATCATTTGGCCCCAAACCGAGTCTGTGCTAAGGTTACCAGAAACTGATAAACATTTCTAGATACATATTTAAATAAGTAGATAGAAAACACCTAGACTCAGAATATAAAAGTCGATTTTTTTTTTGTGACTAAGTTCAATTTTAAGGATTTCAATAAAAATACGAAAGTTAGCCCAAGCTTGACATTTTTACTCCAAAGGAGCTTAATTAAGCTAAATTATAATGAGCTTGGTACGAGAACTGTTAGGTGGCCATGAGTTCCTGTTCTTTAATGGGTTATAGGGTTAAATCATATGTCTCTCTTTCAATGCCCAATAGGTACCAAGTACGAGTATGTTGTTTTTCTTTCCTCAGAGTACTACTTATAAAAAAACACCTTATTGAGTATGCTGTTTTTCTTTCCTTAGAGTACTACTTATAAAAAAACACCTGTTATCACCATTGACCAAAAGCCAAAAAACGAATAAACTTAACATAAAAGGTTGCTTGGAAAAAGATAAAATAAGTTGCAACATGTCCGGCCAAAAGAAATGTTTGTGGCTCGGAAGGAAATAGCCCTAATTATGCAAGAGTGAAGGCGATCGCATAATTAAGTAAACAAGGTAACGATGTTATCTGGTCAGCCATTATAGATCGGCTTGGCTACATGTAGAAACTGGCCTGTTGGTGCAATGGCAGCGATCCTGCCTTTAGCAGCGGAGGTCGTGGGTTCGATCCCCACCCATGACAAACATTTATGTGAAGAACATTTGTGTTTTTTGTGTGTCTGGGTGTTGTTATCTTTTTAAGTATGTATTTAGAAATATTTAAGTATGTTTATTTGTCTCTGACACCCATAGTACAAGCTCTGCTCAGTTTGGGATCAGGTGATCTTGGTGTAAATTGTCCCAGATATTTTTTTTATTTATTTATTAAGAAACTCTACTAGGATAGAAGTAGGTTACTGCAAAGGCGGGAATAGGTACCTAATGAGATTTGTAAAATTCTTCTATTTAGTATGAGAACATATTCATCAATATAGGCTAGTTTATTTTTTGTGAATCATAATACGGCCCGTTAATCTTTGTCGATCTTTTCATGTCTAAGAGTTTAAATATTTTTTTTGTCATGTTATCTAACGTACTTTGAAGTCCTGAAAAGCGACATTACGACGACACGATTTGCATAGTGCGCTGTAGCACGGTTTCTCGCCTTGATTTCCGTAGTGTCCCGGGTTCGATTCCCGGTCGGGTCAATTCAGGAAACGATCTTATCTGAACTGACTCGGGTCTGGTCGTGCTAGGAGACGCCCCTGGCTTATTTCTTTGTGTGGTACCTCGTTAATACAGTGATATTAATCCCTACTTCGAGACCATTACAAGAGGTGGGTTGCACTATAAACTGGCGCTATAAAAAAAAATGTAATGAGTTCCTTTATAATAGGTCTTTACCTATGAAAGTAACATTTTCCATCGCATTTTAATCTTTTTATCATCATGGATACGTTAAAATTCGAGTAATTATGGAATATGAGTACCGTCGTGGCAGCAACGCGGCACAAGCGGCACGCAACATCAACGACGTTTACAGAGCTAACACTACAAACCAACGCACCACCTGTTATTGGTTTGCTCGTTCTGGAAATTTAGACCTGGAAGATGAACCTCGCGGTCGTCCGAAAACTTTGGTCGACAATGACGAATTAAAGGCGACTGTGGAAGCTGATGATACACAATCTACGGCTGAATTAGCAGCAGCTTTCGACGTTAGCGTGAAAACAATATTGGTCCATTTGCGTCAAATTGGCAAGGTAAAAAAGCTTGACAAATGGGTGCCACACGAACTCAATGATCGCCAGCGCGAAGTACGCGTCGAGACGTGCCTTGCACTGCTCAACAGACACACAAATGAAGGAATTTTGAACCGCATCGTTACCTGCGATGAAAAATGGATTCTGTTTGATAACCGCAAGCGCTCAGGAAGTTGGTTGGATCCTGGTTCAGCACCTAAACAATGCCCTAAACGAAAACTTACCCCTAGAAAAGTGATGGTCACTGTTTGGTGGTCTAGCGCCGGTGTAATTCATCACAGCTTCTTACCCAATGGGGTGAGCATTACTGCAGATGTGTACTGTGAGAACTGAACACAATGATGGAGAAGCTGGCACATCTCCAACCAGCATTGGTCAATCGCTCGTCTCCGCTGCTCACGACAACGCGCGACCTCATACTGCACAGCAGACGGTCTCCAAGTTGCAAGAACTGGGGTTGGAAGCTCTCCGTCACCCGCCCTACTCACCAGACCTTGCGCCTACAGACTACTACTTTTCCAGAATTTGGATAACTTTTTGGCGGGAAAAAAATGCAATACCCGAAAGGCAGTACAAAATGCCTTTGAAGAATTTGTTGCCTTCCGTCCAGCTGATTTCTTTAAGAAGGGCATCAATAAACTGCCACTGCGTTGGCAAAGATGCATTGACTGCATGGATGATTACTTCGACTAATACAAATAAAAAATACATGAAAAAAAATCGTTTAAATTTTTTCATACAAAACGGCAATTTCATAGGTAAAGACCTAATATCAGAGATGGCGTTATACTCAATAAGCTCGCCCCATTAAAATGTTTCTGTTTTATTATAAGGCTGCCCCGTACAAAAATTCTCCACAATATATTCGTTCAAATAAGTGCGTTTTTGAGTGAATCCCTTAGTAAGAGTATGTGTGACAATTTAACATATGGCAAATCTGTTCTTCTACCACGAGTTGCCACTCAAAATTTACGTTATCGTTCGCGTCAAAAATTGTATTGGGATTTGACATAACATGACATGACAATGTCAAATCACTATTTTAGGTAGACTGGAATCATACAGTTGTCTCATCGTCATCATCCTCGATTAGCTTTTATATCTTTACAGAGTTTCAATTGTATCAATACAGAGTTTCAATTGTATCACTATGCTTAAGTGAGGTTTGGAATTTAGCTTCAAATACATATTTAAAACAGGTTAAAAGATAGTGATGCATATTAAAGATAAGAAGGATTTAATAAAAAAAAATTAGCATTCCAAACAAAGTAAGTGTTTCATAGTTTTGTAATATACATTTAAGTTACACACATTCTGTGTGTTCTTGAAGTATATTCCAAGAACAGATTCCAATTGAAATAACTTATTTCCGAAGGTTAAGCTAACTAGACAATGTCCCCGTTTTGCCATACACCATCATTTACCAATTACTAAAACTAGTAACAGACACAATTTACTGAATCCTTGAACGACTAATTTTAATATCAGTCTCGAGTATCACTGAGTATCGCGTTATGTAAATTTTACCAGCTGTTGATAAATTGCCAGGTGTGAAAGACTTCATCTTCATTTCTTTCAAGGTTTTTTCTTATTGTCTTTTGTTTTGTAGTCAGATTTATTCTGGGCATCACTGCAGCACGGTATAACGAACAGAGTCCTATTACAACTCGTCTCTTGGCGCAATGGTTACTGATGTCACCAGTTGCGCTGGGAGCCGTGGGTTCAATTTACACAAGACAACTAGACGTAATATTATTGCATTGCGTTTCTAGGCCCGGAAAGGACTAACATTAACATGACATATATTTATGTTTCTCTTATCCCTGGGTGTGGGTGGATAGTATTCAAATACCATACATTAGCAAGCAGATGTGCCTTATCATACATCATCCATTCATCCATCATCGGAAGATGAAACAAACTCTACTTATATGAGGTTACGAAAATCTAACCTTGTGAATGAATGTCATTGCCACATTTATCGAAAAAATGAATAACCCTATCTCTATCATTTATCTATCATTATTATAGTCGAACTATTACTACAGTTATCGTTTTTCTATCATTTATCATCTATCTATATATGTCAAAAATGTATGCTAAATATTATAAAAGCGAAAGTGTCTACGTTGTTACGCCAAACCACTTAACCAAGTGTAGATGAAATTTGATATGAAAACAGGTTGGACTTCAACTGTCGCATTGTTTATCTTTACTTACCTACTTTACCTATAGACGGTTACAGAATAATCAATCTACTCGTAAATCAAAATGTTTTAAATTATTTTTACGTTAAAACCAGTTGTCGTTCTTTTCAAGCTTAGTGAAGGGAGAAGGGACTGACACGACCTTTCTCCTTTGCATAATGTCCACATACTTTAACATGAACAAACAACTTATGTATTCTCCTTCCTACATTCTTGGCGTGAATCTATAAACAAAATTAAAAATAAACATGGTTTTAATTATGTAGCTGAAGAATAGACGTTCACAAAACGTTAAACAGTTAGTGCATAGGTAAACATTAATGAAGTCGCATCTGGGGCCTACTCCACGTCAAACACGATTCTAAGACTTAAAAACTTTTTTTTATAGGTGACACAAAACAGCGCCAGTAACATTATGATAAGATAACTTCGATGCATTATGATATAAAGCTTCGATTGGACTTAAGGACATAGGTACATAGGCTACCTTACGTATTCAATCGAAATCATGAAAAAACTGTTCATCGATGTCGCGAGCAAAAGACGTGATGAAAAATCATGTGGTCATGTTTGTGTCCATTTACATTGTTCACATCTTTTAACAACATGGCGCATAGCGCTTACTTATATCAAATATTTATTTTACTTATTTCATACGTGTGTCCACCGCAAGTGTCCGTGAGTCTACTCATTTGGGGCCCACTGAAAATCAGCGCCTGGGCCCTCAAAGCCCAGGCTGAATGCTGAGTGAGGTCCTTTCATTTTTTGGGCATCGGGACGTCGCTGTCTGATGGTATTGTTTTGTCTTGTTGTTATTTTGTTCTGTTGTTTTATGCCTACCACCTACGTGTTTTTTTCCCTCAAATGTAACGATGTCCAAAAATTTAATAAATGTTTTCTTTTTTTATTTCAATGAAGAACTTTGTGAGAAATACGCCAAAATAAAAATAATATGTATTTGAATAAAAATATCTGGAATATCTTGCACCGACATTATCTGGCCCTAAACTAAGTAGAGCTAGTACCTAAAGTCTTATTCATAAATAGACGGAAAAATCTGACAGCTGCCAATGTCACTTTGGAAATAATGTGGCCATGTTAAATGTAACTGTGATGTGTCCAGGTTTCGTTCGTTCACAGAAAGGAATGATGGGACTATATTCTATTCATTACTGTAATATTAGTAACGTTGTAGTAGATAATGAACAGACTAGGATTGATATCCGTGACAGTTCATAATTGACTTATTCAGTTTCGGATTACTTAATACTTGATAAGTTTCGAAATGACAATAGTTATAACATTTTCTTTTTCCAGTTTCTTTTTATTTAGTTTGAAATAGTATGCGTGACACGGAACAGTATCTTAAAGTAAAAATAGTATGCTAGTATTATTAGGCTACCGAAAGTATTATATAATTATTAATGATTAATGATCATAATATGATTGTTTCATTCATTCACTTTGCCGTGACACTTCTTTTGTTTTACCAAAACCTGGCAACCCAGCAAACGTTAGATTTCTCCGTCTAATTATAATATGGGTATCAGTGACTAACTAAATATATTTGACGAAAAAACAAATAAATGTACCGAGGACTCTTTACAACAAGATCATCTGACCCCAAACTAAGCAAAGCTTGCACTATGTGTGTTTGTTGACAAACATAAATGTGTGTTCTGGGAGGTCGAACCCACGAACTTCGGCGCTAATGGCAGGATCGCTTTATTGCGCTAACAGGCCAGTCAAACAGATACAAAACAAACCGAAATCTTCGTCACATGAATGAATGTATGTCCAGTATCATAAGCTTACACCGATGACAGTCGCTAGACTCGCTAGCGTCCGCGTTTACGTTTTTGTATGGAATTTCGGAACACCGCCTCTAGTGATTAAAATGGAACTAATAATGGCTATATAAATCCCTGAACTCAACTATCGTAGATTTCGTGACGGAAACTCGTGGTAGACGTACTGGGGCCTTATTACATTAACTTGTGAGCGTAGCGAGCAATTCCGGAATATGATCTTTCAATTCCAGCCAGTCAGCGGTTACCTGGATATCTACTGACGAAATTTAGAGAATTAACGAATACAAACGATTGTTATAAGGCCCCTGTACCCGTACCATCAGTCTACACCGATGACAGTCGCTAGCGTCCGCGTTTACGTTTTTGTATGGGATTTCGGTACAGCGCCTCCAGTGAATAGAAATGGAACTAAAATGGCATACAAATTGCTGTAGTCAACTATGGTAGTTTACGTGACAGAAACTCCTGGCAGACGAACTGCGTGGGGACCGAGGACGCTATAAATCTCTAAGGTTGATACCCATTGAGTAATTCATTTTCATTCATTCATTGAGTCTGTCTATTATACGAGGACCGTTACACTACGCTTATTATATAGTAGTGACATGAACTGACATACCAGTATGACATACGCTAGTGTGCGTGCTCTCAGCGGGAACGATTGACACTATACTATTTTCACTATATATATGATATGCCTGACAGTTCTCATTGTTCCGTGTCACGCATACTATTTCAAACTAAATAAAAAGAAACTGGCAAAATAAAATGTTGTAAACTATTAAAAAACTATTGTCCTTTCGAATCTTATCAAGTAAATTACTGTTATTATCATTAACTGTTAATAAATGAAGTTAATGAAATTAAATTATTATATTTTTACAGCGCCTGATGCGTGAAATGGAACGCCATTCAATAGTGTATGACACTACTGAATCGACAAAAAATAGATGAATGGGAGCGACCATTTTGTAATTACGTCATTCGCATCAGTACGAGTGCATCTGCCTTGTGTGCTATTTTTTAACTATTATTTTCTAGATACCGTGTTTTATTCTATAACTTATTAGCCATAACCCGTTTATTAAGAATTTATTTAAAAATGAAAAATCGGTAAATCTGATTCCATTTCCTTTGCCACCTTGATTAAATCACATTCGTTACATAACTTTAATTGACAATTATGAACTGTCGTGGAGGATCCTACGGCGAAAGTAGTATACTTAGTGACACTGAGACAGTGTGTATGCATGTACACGTACCACTACAAGTATAGTAAAAAAATCTTCGTGAGATAGAACGTCTATACGAGTAATAAATTCCCACGATTGATAAGAAATTCTAATAACTAGGACGAAATACGTCACAGTTTTGGAAACTAGTCCAGTCGGTTCACATCCTGATGTTTTAAAAATAGACAACAGTTTGGTACTCGCACTTATTATGTAAAAATATGTCAAGTTTGATGGCCAGATGTTCTTCACGTAGTAGCAGATGGCGGCTCCTGATCTGATATCTGATTAATTTAATAGGCAAAGTCAACATTGACATTAAAACACTGCCAGCTTAAGCTGTTTTCTTGCGGCTTATAAATGCTTTGGTGCACTGGTCTACAGGTTAGAAATTATATTCGCATTAATTCTGAACTTCTCATTTCATACGAAATTGGTAACACAATTTTTTTTCTGCAAGCCCAGGCGTCCCCTCGTATCTTAAGGGAGACCATCATTATATATTACACAGCTCGTATTAAATGTATCAACAACTGATACAACAATGGATGTGCAATGCAGTGAGGATGTGCAAGCTAAGCTACGAAACTATTAGACCGTTTCCACTGATGCTATGCTATGTAACGGAGCGAGTAAGATGTGCTACGAAGATGCAAGGTGGTTGTGCAAGGATGATGTGCAGCTCGATTACGTTGTTCTGTTTAATAATGTTAGAATTTAACGATTATTTTTCAACAAACAAATTGTACTATACTAACTCGCAATGTGAAAGCACAAAAAGCTTACAAGAGTAACGACCGTGTTTCTGGTCAGGTCTTCTCAGTAAGAAAGAACGCGGTGGTAGTGGCATTATGTTGGTATACCATTTATTTATTTATTTATTCATATTGTTATAGTTTTTAATGTCTATTATTTAGTATATTTTTGACTATCTAAGAGTACTGGCTAAGTCTATTTAAAATAAACCAAATCAAATCAAATCTTTATTTCAGACACACATTTGCATAATTATAACGAAAAAAAAAATAATGAAAAAAAATAATGATAAAAAATAAAAAAAAATGAAAAAAAAAATGAAAAAAATGAAAATGAAAAAACAAAGAAAATGAAAAATAAATAAATAAACTTATTATATTTAAATAAACTTATTTGAGTTTGAGCTATGCGATGTATCGACAGTAGGGAAGGCACGCACGGCATGCATCCATTGCTCGCATCTGTAATACGCATCCACAGCACGCATCCATAGCAGGCATCCACAGCACCCTTCATATTTATAAAATAAATTAAAAAAATTCTTTATTCGGAAAAATCCAGTACAATTTTGTTTACGGGCCTTCCCGGTAAGTAATTAAAGATACTTGAGCTGGGAATACCTCGCTCCTCATCCGCAGGTGTTAATCTAGGATTTTAGTGTTAATCTTTAACAATGTGAGTACCTATCTAATATAACATAGAGTTTCTTTATAACTAAGAATGCTTACTTTAATAAATTAACGAATTAGAAAGAGGGGTAGGGTTTATAGTGTTCGCAAGGAGTAAGTGTGTGTGTGTGTGTGTGTGTGTGTGTTTGTGTTTGTGTGTGAGTGTGTGTGCGCGCGGGTGTGTGTCGTACATAGCTTAGTACAACCCGTTTTCACCAGTGCTATGCTATGTGGACCAATGAATATGATTGGTGCAAATCAAACGCATCCACAGCAACGTAGCATTAGCACATCTCTGGTGGAATAGCACCCTCAAAATCCCATGCTATGTCAAACGGACGCTGCTACTTCATCCTGTTCGCAATAAATGACCCCTCATTATAAACTTCGCTGGACTTTCGGGTTTTTCATCTTTGGGTCGTAAAATTCACCACAAACGCACCCCTGGGTCGCCATTGTAACCTAAAAGTACGAGTTTGATTGATTGTAACAAGTATAACGACCTCGAGCGAGTGACTGTACATAATGAAGGATTTTTTTTAATGATTAGGATCATTTGAAAACATAAACAAAAGAAAAAAGCTAGTCAAGCAGATAAATAAACAAAGAAAATACACGGAGAAAATTTATCTAATTGCTTAGTTAGATGAATGAAAAACACTTTATGGAAGTGGCCATTGTTGGGGCAAAAGACCCAGAACTCTGGAGCCTGTATTTCCTCGTTAAATCTCAAGAGTCTGAAAGAAATGTTTTGTATACAGTTACAAAAACTTTGGTTACTATTTACACAAAAAAGTAACTTGTTACTATGTTTTACTAGCTAAGTACAAAAAGAGTTTTGCTTTTTGAGTTGTGTTACTAGTTGCTATAGTTATTTTGTTGCAATTAATTCAACTGATTTACTGTTTTTAAGCATCCAGTTCATGAACGTATTACACTCCATTTATATACTTTTCGATTCTGTATCTATTAAGCAACCTTCGCCCTACTGGTACGTTTACTGTTCGGTTGTAAGTAACAACTCGATATGTTGTTAATAGGTTAAATATTTTGTACCAATTAAACAAACTGTTTACCTACTGGTAGCCTAATGGTGTGCCTTATTGGTAACAAAACACTTTGTAAACGAATTACTTTTTTATTATTGTTACTGGTATGTGAACAGTGTGATTGTTAATTAGATCTTGGTGTTTTATTAGTTACCAAACTGTGTAGGTAGTAAGGAACAAACTTATGTTGAGTAATGGGAGGGAACTTTGCAGTAATAAGTAAGAAAACTAGTTGACTAATGGTGTGGTTTAGGAAATCTGGCTTAAAGTATATTTTAATTATTTTTATAGTAGATTTAATTTGAAAGCTAAAATGTAAATATACCAGTATTGTTTCTGTTGGTCATAAACTAACTAAAACATCACTACATTTACATTTTAGCAACAAACTACATCTGTTACAAAAATAGTTCATTTTATATCGAGGGACTAAACGAAGCCATAATATACAAATTTTATAATTATTTATTGCTTAATTTTTTTTTAATATTTTTCTATAGTAATAGCTTTTTTAGTCAATGAAACCGAGGGTATATTATGTTGGCTCTTAGTCTCGAGGTGCGAACTGTACTTTTCACTTTGAGTGCGAGAAAAATAGTCAATTTAGCACAAAAACATTCAATCCGAACAAATTTATACTCGACAATAGTTCTGAAATTTTCGCGGTCAGTTTTATTTTCCGAACTGAACCAGTCACAGATTAATAATTTCAAACACATCGCGCCACCTTCTTTGCGGACAAACCATGGAGCTAAAACTCTCAACATTTTCGCAATGAAAATGATCCACACTCCACAGATAATAGTATATTTTTACTGACCTGTTTGAGTTTGTCTGCGTCACATGAATGAAATTAAAAAACGAATTACTTTTTACTCCCTAGGGCCTAAAGTGGTCACTTTAGACCCGCTTCGTATGGCTATATTGGCGTTCTTTTAGAGCTTGAGAAGTGAAAAATAAGTTTTCACTTCTCATGCTCTAAAAGTACGCCAAAAAAAAATACTATTATCTGTGGAGTGTGGAACGTCTTCATTGCGAAAATGTTGAGAGTTTTAGTTCCATGGTTTGTCCACAAAGAAGGTGGCACCATGTGTTTTAAATTGTTAATCTGTGGTTCAGTCCAGTAGAAAAAACTGACCACGAAAATATCAGGGCTTTTGTCAAGTGTAAATTTGTTCGGTCTTAAATGTTTTTGTACTAAATTGACTATTTTTCTCGCACTCAAAGTGAAAAGTACAGTTTGCACCTCGAGACTAAACGCCAACTGAATATACCCTCGGTTTCATTGACTCCTCTGGTATACTATGGCTTCGTTTAGTCCCTCGATATAAAATATACTATTAGATAACCTACTACAAGCTAGATTTCATCGGTCAACATTTTCAGCGATCTACGGAAAAAGCAGAGTGGCAATCGCTGAGCTGTTTACTGCTAAACCAGAATAGACCCAAAAATCTCAGACATTTGGGGCTCGTTACACAAAGGCTAATGTCAATCAAAGATGAATTGATATTTTTGAAATTGTTAGCCTATTGGTAATACAAGTTTGACTATATCAATGCAGCATTTAGTACGGTTATTATCAGCCAATTAAATATGGTATCATCTGTAAAATTTAGGGAATAAATAAAGTAATATGTTACTAGCAAACTTATTAAGCTTTCCAATGTCTACAAAGGTTTGGTAATTCATTGAACGTGCACGTTTTGTAAAATTTGATCAAAGGCTTTAGTAAAAAGTAAACAATTAGTTGTGTTATGTATTAGAGATATTGTTGCCATAGAAAAATTAATTGGTCTACTTTGTTTCAGTAACTAGTAACCAATCGTTTTGTAACTTATTACCATAATAAATGAACCCAACTGCCTTTGGGAACACACACCAAACTAGTTTTGTATATTTAGTCAAAGTGTATTTATTATCGGCTAAAGTTGGCTTAAAATTTAAGCAACAAAACTAGTTTGGTTGATTCTTTCTTTCAGTGTACACGTTTTTAATGTCCCTGCTAGTGCCAGTTTTATTTCCTGAAACCTTATTACAATCCCAAGCCTATCAAGTTCATTCACAAAACTGAGTGTAGCGAGCGATTTCGTAATATAATCTTTTATAACCAGCCAGTCTGCGGTAACCTGGCACTCAGGCATTTCTAGGCTGAATGTTTACTGACGAAATAGCTAGTTGCGCTCAGTTCAGGAAATTAATTTGACTGGGTTTAAGCACAAATTAGACATGCGCGGCGCTCTGAAAGATAGCCCGCTTAGAACAACACGTCATTTTTGACGCACGCACACAGAGACATGAGTTTATAAGCGAAGTCAGTGAGCTTCGGTGAGTCGGAAAGTAGCACTGTCGCGAGTGTTTTTGTTTTTGTCGAACTTGGTGCAATTTTTCACATGATAAATTTTGTTTTTGGCCGGTTCTGTCGAGTATGTATAACTTACATCATTTTAAAAATTCAGAGCGAATATAGTAGTAACCCTAAGCGGTTCACGCAAGTTTTGGAAGAAGGTGCGAGCGGTCCTTCTGTAAACTCTTTATTTTGTGCTTCTATCCAGTATGTCTACCATAAGTTGACACCAATGACAGCCGTTATCGTTCGCGTAAACCGTTTTGACGTATTTATATGGGATTCCTATACAGGCGACCCTAGTGATATACAAAAGGAACCATAAATGGCATACAAATTTCTGAACGCAACGATCGAACTTGTTGGTAGTTGGTAACGAAGTATCATACTTGTTATTCTTTGTCACCAACGAAGAACTATGTGAAACATCAGGTAAAGATCATTAAGGCTATAATTACACAGACAGTTCAAATTACTGTATTCTAATATTTTCGCCAGCACATTGATAAACATGAAGTGAAATCCATATTTTTTTTTATTGGCTGAAGATACACTTTAGTCCAGTCAATGAATGCTCACAAACGGATGTGGGTGTGAAAGTCGAAAGCAGATAGTTTGACTTTGTTTGGACTAGTTAGGAGATAAACATACTAAAAGTCCTTAACACTCCGACGTGAGCCCGAGCGTGGGGGGGCCCAAAGAGGGTCCTGTTTTTTGTTTATTTGCTCACATCTCGAAAACAGTGCGTCGTCGTCAAAAATGTATTCTACATTCTTACGTTTTGTGTCATACATTTCTTAATAACTTTTCTCAGCTGCGATCGTAGATTTCAGGATACTACCTATATAATTTAAAAAATTACCAAATAAAAACAACTTCAAAAAAAAAGTTTTATTATTTTTAAAGTTTTTTTGACGATTTTTTTAGCACCGTTTTTGAGATGTACGCAAAAAAAACAAAAAACGGGACCTTGTTAAGGCTCCCCATCCTCGGGCTCTCGTCGGAGGGGTAAGGACTTTTAGTATGTTTATCTCCCAACTAGTCCACACAAAGTTCCTAAGTCAAACTTTCTGCTTTCGACTTTTTCATTCCGAAGTTAGTAGGCCCCGACAACCCATCCTGTTGTTGAAAAGTTAGCGAGATTAAGGTTATCTAACGAAATTATAACTAGACGCGTGCCGGCCCGTTCTAACGGGGGATGTCTGCAGGCGGACAATCAAATATTTGCTTAGTCAAGCTTCGCATAAAATTTGGCGATGAAAATAAGGTCAAATTACAAGAGCCAACGTATTGAAGTGAAAAACACTCAACGCATATTTAGCCCTAAAATCAAATAAAACTAGTAGCATAGAATAAGTGTAACTTACTGTCATGTATTTGCGAAACTTTTTTGAGATTTTCAATTGATTTCTTGTTAATAACACTTTTTTAGCTTTGAAGTTAGAACTGATACATTAGTTACTCACAAGTAACATGCTTAGCCATTTATATAAATAAGAGACAACATAAGTAAGGTTTTACTAGAACGTTTTCCCCAAAGTAAAGTTTTCCTTTATGTTAAATTACCAAAAACAACTAAGGTGCCAGAAACACCAATCAGAAGTAAGAACTAAGTGTCGTTTCAGGGAGTACTGACTTCGGGTATGCGCATAGGGACTCCAAAAAAATATTTAAAAAAAATGGAAAATTGGACTGAATATGATGAAGATGAAGACGTAATAGACTTTGAGAAACTGTATGCATGTCCTTCAACGTCATTTGGATCTGGATCTTGTCTTCAAAGCTTAGATATTGACGAGTTGGAGGAGTACCTAAGTAAACCCAGAGCAGCCAGCTCGGAAGACATTTAAGAGTGGTGGAGGACGCATGAGACAGAATATCCGACTTTTCCGAAGATTGCCCGTGATTTTCTTTCAATACCTGCACTTCAGTATCTGCTGAGAGATTGTTTTTCTAAAGAGTCATTAGTAATAAGAAAACATAAAAATAGGTTGAGTGATGGGTCAGCCAGATGGTTACTTTGTAATAATTCTTGGTCAAAAGAATTAATATAACGTAATAGTAATGTCAAAGCTATTGTGTACTGTTCTGTAATTTAATTGGTGTTGTGATTTTATTTCAATAAATGGTTAATTCAATAAGGTACTTCAAGTACGAGGCATGCGCACCAGTAGACGGGTGAGTTTCTAAGTCCAGGGATTCGCAAACTATTTTGGGCAAGAGACTGTACAGGGCTCCTGGAAGTAAGCTTCTAAACAAAACAAATTTTAAACAAAAAAAACCAACTTCAAAAAAAACTATTCCAAAACAAAGAACTAAAAAGTAAAGAAATAATTGCGTATTCTTCTAAAACTTATACGATGATATAATGTAGGTACAATTATTGTGATTGTTGGAGTCGGTGTCAGCCAAGGAAACACTACAATATACCTAGCAATATACCTATTTCTTACATATCACGTTTACGTATGTATGTAGGTAGTTACAAACGTACATAGGCTGATACAGACTCCAACAATAACAATAATTGTACCTACATTAAATTATCGTATAAGTTTTAGAAGAATACGCAATTATTTCTTTACTTTTTAGTTCTTAGTTTTGGAATAGTTTTTTTTGAAGTTGGTTTTTTTTAGTTAAAATTTTTGTTTATTTCTTAATTTTCAGTGAATAGTTCTTATTTATTTTATACATCGAAAAAGTATCGTCCAATTGCTCCTAAGAATTGAAGAGTTCCGTTACTTTGTCATGGATCCCATAATCAGCACCTAACCAAACTCTCATCAAACTACCCTTGAAGTATATCCTTTCCAAATATGGATTTCCCATGGATGCCACTGTCAGAACTGGACCAAATTAAAATGGGACCACACGGGCAGCATCAGCTTTCAAATAAAAAAAAATATATCAAAATCGGTTGGCGTAATATTGAGTTATTCGTCCATTTGTCGTCCATTTGTCGCGCATTTTGTCTATCTAGATTTAAGACTTGTATGGTTTTCTCATGGATACCACTGTCAGAACTAGACAAAATGGGAAAAAAATGGGACCATTCGGGAAGCATCAGCTTTCAAATAAAAAAAGAATGATCAAAATCGGTTCACCCAGTCGCAAGTTATGAGGTAACAAAGATAAAAAAAAACATAGTCGAATTGAGAACCTCCTCCTTCTTTTGAAGTCGGTTGAAAATAGCGCATAGCTGGGGTCATTTCTGACCTTTTTATGATGATTACTTACTCCAGATGGTTACTTTGTATTAATTTTTGGCCAAAAGAATTAATATAAAGTAATAGTAATGCCAAACCTATTGTGTACTGTTATGTAATTTATTTTTTATTTAAATAAATGGTAAACTGTATAAATTGTGTAACTCTTTTATTCCATATATAAGGTGAGGCCTTGGCTGTCTATCTATCTCTTTCTAGACATATAATGTTCCTAAAATTGTTAAAGTTAAAAGTCAAGTTAATGTCATTAATTGGTTTTAACTGTTCTAACCATCTTTTAGCACATGTAAGCTGATTAAATTTAAACGTTTATTAAGGAACAGACTGACTCCCGTAGGTCACGGTAGATAGCTCAGTTGGTTAGAGCATCGGCACGGATCGCTTAGATCGTGGTTTCAAACCCTACCCGGTGTCAGTTAATTTTTAGAATTTCGCATTCAATGTTAAGACATTTATTAATTTGATTGGTCTTTACTATGGCTATGTTAATTCAAGCTCAAAATGTACCTACTCTGTTACGGAGATATAAATTAACGTTTAATAAATAGCAATAAGCTAAAAGGTAATTGCGAGACTAGCGAGACTCTTGCTGCAAGACCAAGACCAAGGCCAGTTGTATTGGCGCAAGACCAAGACCAAGACTCGCTAAGTCTCGCCTTGTTCTTGCATTTGAGCAACACTAATCTCAACCAGCGCTCAAACCACAGAACTTAACGGGTAAGGGGTATTTAAAAGGACCTTGGTATCACTTAAAAACGGCAGGCAGGCAGTAGGTTGGGTCAGATGGCCGTGAGTAAAGACTCTCAAGTTATGTTTAGCTTGGCATCAAGCCAGCAAAAGCCAGGCTTTATAGGATGCCTATATTAGACTACAAAATATGTAAATCGACTCGTAAAGGAACCACAACTGAAGTGGAACAGTAGCCTAAGCTTATTACTTTACTCTAAAACTGTTTGCTTGATATTTAATTGACTATACAAGAACTTGTTCTGGCGTAACAAGAAGATTTTTCGTATAGAAGTGATAGAAGTGAATCACATGATGACTAACGTAAACATACTAATATATAAAAGTTCTAAACGTAGGTTTATGTAAATCTGTGGCAAAAATTGAAATACTCGTACATAACGCTACAATAAATAGTTATATGGACCCTTGAATGTGGTAGAGCTACTTGCCGAGGTTCTACCAATTAACTATAGCACGGAGTTCTTCGAAGAGGGATTAGATAAGGTTGTTGTTGACAGGGTCGTCAACGCGCGACACGGATGCCCCTTCCGGCGACAGGTATGTCTGTTTGCCAGCAATTCAGTATAAACAAGAATAACTTTTGCTTTAAAAGGAATTAGTTTACTTCATTTGTAATTCACTTACAATTCTACTTATTTAGCGCAGGTAAGGAAATTAGTGGCTGTGGGCAGGGCAAAGTCAAAGACAAAAATATTTTTATTCAAATAGACCACATAATATTAGTAAGTAAGTAGGTAATTAGCCTATATACTGTCCCACTGCTAGGCAAAGGCCTCCATCATTGAAATCAAGTCATCGCTACAATGGATTGGTATTGGCTTAATCATCACGCATGCCAAATGCGGGTTGGTGATCACAGACTGAATTTCGAATAATCAAATCTAAACAACTAAGTAAATTAAAAAATAATACTATGAATATATCAAATACACAATACGCGTCCGGGGACATCCACAGCGACGTCAGAGCCCGAATTTCCCATCCGTATGGTGTAAGGCTTTACATCTCTGGTGGGAAAACAGTCTAACGCCCGAAGTATGAAATGACTACCAAAGTTGACCAGCCCTTTCATGCAAAGCTGTTCCTCTAATTTCTACTAAAAAATAAAAAATATCCGGGACAAATTACACCAAGATCATCTGAACCCAAACTAAGCAAAGCTTGTGCTATGGCTGTCAGATACTGATTAACATACTTAACTATTTCTATATACATACTTCTATAGATAATAATAACACCCAATCACACAGCAAACACAAATGTTCGTCACATGAATGTTCGACATGGGTGGGCATCGAACCGACGAGTTCCGGTGCTATATAAGGGCAAAAACTCAACGTTTTTTGTGCTGCTGTTACTCCCACTTCATTTTGATTGCTCCTTTATCTTGAGACCAGTACGTCTACCACGAGTTGCTACTTTAAATTTACGTTATCGTTCGTCTCTTCCATCTTTCAAAAAAAGTGAGTCTTCCCACTCTCCTCGTAGCCTACCATGGTTTTGTGGCGTCTAGGTTAAGGTACGCAATCATCTTTTGGGGAAATGGTACAAACTGGGACAGAGTCTTTAGGTGTCAGAAAAAATGCATTCGTGCCATGTGCGGTCTGAAAAGGACTGATAGTTGTAGAATACATTTCCAGAACATGATACATATTTGAGTTGTGTCTCTTTCTAAAACAAAACACAAATTTATTTGAAGTCTACCGCAGGTCACGCAATCGACTTGTGTTATATAATAAAGATAATGTCCAGCACAAAACAGCTCTTTATGACAAATGATTTTTTACTATGGCACCAAAAGTATATAATAAGCTACCTCGTCATATTAAAGAATCTAACGAATATATGACATTCGAAAAAGGGTTATTTTCATTTTTAGTAAGTCACTCATTTTATTCAATTAATGAATTTCTTTCACTCAAATATGAATTTTATGCTTTATATCTCTTTGACTGACTGAAAGTAGACGTACAGAACGTCTGCCATGAGTTTCCGTCACGTAACTACGATAGTTGACTACAGCAATTTGTATGTCATTAGTTCCATTTCTATACACTAGCGGCGCTCTTCCAAAATCCCATACAAAAACTACATCACTGATGCCAGCGGCTTTCGTCGGCGAACACTCATGGTAGGGGTACAAAGCCACTCTTGGCTACTAACGTATTTGTCAACTGAGTCACTGCACCAATGTTATCCTATGTTTATATAATCTATTATGTCATCCTATGTATTAAAAAAAACAATATGCAGAAACTTAATGACGTGTGAATCATATCTGAAACACCGCTGTATTTGTTTAATTACCGCAAAGCCCACAGGTTGTCGCAGTGACGTTGTTAAGCGTCCCACACACCTTAAAGATTCTCGTGATATCAGCCGGAACCGTCAGCTTAACACTTCCTCCGAGTCGCGGAAGGAAGACGAGCTCACATTTTTGTTCACTCGCCTGAGTGACCGAATCTTAAAAGAAACGTAATATTTGAATATTTTCTTAGGTAGGTACAGGCTAGAGCATTTCATTGCAATAACGTTTTTACGAATGGTCTTAGACAGGAAAACGCTAAATTTTTTACAAACATTTCCATGTAAAGGTAGTTTCTCACCGGGAGCACCTTTATGTAACGTTTTTGCTTGGTTTTCAAAATCATGTTCTGATAAAAGTGAATGCGCAAATTTATCAGCGCCTGAAGTACTACACTACCCACAACAGTATAATTTTCAACCGACTTCAAAAAAAGGAGGAGGTTCTCAATTCGACTGTATGTTTTTTTTTTATGTTTGTTACCTCATAAATTTCGACTGGGTTAACCGATTTTGATCATTCTTTTTTTATTTAAAAGCTGTTGCTTCCCAAATGGTCCCATTTTAATTTGTACAATTATTGTTATTGTTGGAGTTGGTGTCAGCCAATGTAGGTTTGTAACTACCTACATACATACGTAAACGTGATATGTAAGAAATAGGTATATTGCTAGGTATATTGTAGTGTTTCCTTGGCTGACACCGACTCATACAATAACAATAATTGTACCTACATTATATTAACGTATAAGTTATAGAAGAATACGCAATTATTTCTTTACTTTTTAGTGCTTTGTTTTGGAATATTTTTTTTTGAAGTTGGTTTTTTATTTTGTTAAAATTTTTGTTTTCATCTACGTTATGAAAACACAATCCATTTTAAATAGTTATCTAACAAAATTCCTGAATCCACCACTGGTTACTTAACTATGCATTTTTCTGTTGCTGGGTATTAGTAATACCACAGATTAATAATACCATAGATAAATGGTAATACTAGGTAATATAATAGATTACACATTCATAAGGATACATGTTGTACCTCTGTAATACGAGTACTTGCATACACACATGAAATATGAATATGATATAAAATCTGCTGATGAAATTGTCAATCTTTGTCGCCTTCATCAGATAAGATTGCATTTGTACAAATAAACAGAGTAGTTTCAAAACTAAAAAACTTAACTTACATTTAGGTGACCTTCATTTTTTTATCTTTCTGGCATAAGGTTTAATCGTTTATTACCTACCTACTTTCAATTATAAGCATAAAAAATAACTAATTAGTCTTCGTAAAGTCGTCCTATTGCTAGCAAAAGTTTCGTGGCTAAAATTGTTTCGCAACTTCATCAAAAAACTTGCCAAATGAGGGCCTGCTAACATACTTGGCCCGACCTAGAGTCAACAAGTCATCGCTACAATTACTTGGAATTGAAATCGAACATGGCTTAATTTAAAAAAAACTCAGCCGCTAGGGTGTATATCTTAAGATTCACAAAAGTTGCCAATAAACTCTCACGTTTACGTTTTTTAATAACTCACTTTCTTCGCAAGGACGGTCAAATCCAAAGTATTTCGCTCAATCTGTGCCGTGGTCAACTGTACAATTACAAAATTGTTATTCAATACTTACTCGGCATGAAAATGTCTTGGCGGCAGTTCAGATCAGAGAGGATTTCGCAGGCTAGATGAATAAGTCACTGGATAAATAAGATGCAAGCTAAACCACCACTCTTCAGCCGCAGCTAAATATTATAGAAAAGAGCGATGAGAAAAAACTAAGCGACGGCCATACCACAAGTGTAAAACCACGGGAAAAATATCACATACACCAAACAACCTCACAAATATAGTTTCCACAGAACAAGTAGGTAATCTACAACTTCACGCGAACTCCAAACAAGGAAACCAGATGTTCAACTTCGGAAAAAGCATTAAACTTCACGACTTTATAATTTTATGCTTTGTATTCAACGAGGTTACTCTTTGAAAAGTTTCGCGAGTCGGCGTCGCCTGGGAGGGAGCGTGCGCCCGGCTTGCCTCGAAGATACAGACTGAGTTTGGTCCGCTGGGCTAGGGTTGAAAGTTGGTCGATGTTTTTATTATTAAGTTTATGAAATAATTTATAGCTAGGTACACGATGGCAGAACAAGATGCTATCCTAAATATCTTCAATGGGCAGAGGTCCTGACAATAACGAAGAAGAGTGCTGGTTCGATCCTCATCCAGAATAATTACGTGATAAACATCTATTTATTGCTATGTATATGTACTTTTTATATTATTTGCGGTCATTTAACGAAGCTTTACATCTAAAACATTTTTGCTACGCATTTTTCATCTGTGAGGGTGTAAACTTGTAAATACTCTACACGGATAACGTACTGTAGAGTACGATGTCTATCGTAGATACTTAACAAGTATGTGAACTCTGAATCAGAGGCTAAGGCTACTAAAAATGCCATCTAAACTTTTTTAAGAGTCAACCCTAGCTATATAGCTTTTAGAGATAACAACTATGTAGTTACGTTGGTACTATACATTATTATAATACGACAAGTACACTGTTAATAGCAGGCGCGTACTAGTATTAGAATATTGTTTCCTTAAAATACGATTAAGGAAAAATATGTGGAGGCGAAAATGTACTATTTGTATTCTGTCCAGAGAAACTGATATGTTTTTTTCATTATAACACATTATTATTGCGAAAAACGTAATCTGTATAATTTTAGATACATTGTTGGGAATAGGATCACAAAGTCATATTATATTTTTAATGGCATATTAAAACAGTTCAAATGCATGGTAAAGAAGCAGTTTTTTGAATATTATAATTTTGCGATGTTTTGAACGCACTTTTCATATCAGAATTTCAGAACATTATAATATCATGAAAATAGGTTCTCAAAGTCAAATATAAAGGACCGGGGTATCTAAGAAAATTGCATATGACCAACGGTTGCAAAAGCCATGTACTCTCTAGTATAGTCCGCACTCTTTACCACTGAATGTAGTTATGAAAAACTCCTTGTTCATAGGGTGTTTTAATATCGTTTGGATTTCATCACGCACGTGGGAATGCCCCGCTTGCGTTATATCCGCAAGTGTCTTTTTCTTACAAGTATTTTTGTAATTGAGGGAGAGGCAAATACGCCGCTCGCGTGATGAAATCCGCACGATATTAGAAACATATAATCATAATCATTTATTGTTTTATGTAGTACATAAGATGGTACGAAATTGTAAATAGTAAATTCACATAAACCCTGTAAGGGCACAACAACATTGAAATACCAAAAGCGACGGCATCAAACTATCTAAACTACAAATATTTTATTCAAAAACTCTTCTAAATGTCAAAAATTTAATGCGATCAAATATTACACTCTTAATTCAATAGGTACTCAATAAAAAAAATTATATTGCCCGTCAAGATGACCTCACTGGTGTGACAGGTGGACCTGATGCAAAGCGGTCGTGAGGTCCAGATATGAGGTTGACAAGCCCAGTCATTCAAACGAATCACTGGGCTGGCCATACTCATCTTGAAGGCCTGCAGAAATGCCTTTTCACGCCCCGCTTGAAGAACTCCGGGACTATGCGAGGAAGGAAGCACATGTGCTGGAAGAGCGTTCCACGTCTGGATGGTACGACAAAGAAACGAGTCACCGAACCTTTTAGTTCGGGCCAACAAATGTTGAATTGTGTGTGGGTTTTCTTTATCACCCTTAATTCAATACTCAAATTATAAATAAAAGCTATCTATATATGAATTAGTAAATATCTTGTAGTTTTACTCGTTAATCTGAACCAGAACTAGGCACTATTTGTATGCACTCTGCACTATAGCTGTTAGAGACTGATGAACCAAACTTATCAACGTAATATTATTTAGTTGACCGCATTGATCTTTTTGTATGGGATTTTAGTACAGCGCCCCGAGTGATTAGAAATGGAACCAAAGTGAACGTTACAGAAACTCTTGGTAGACATACAGGTTCTCTACCCATGAAGGCAACGGGCAAACTTACAAAACAAACTGCATATTGTTTCCTTCATTTATTTTATCTAATGAATTGTACATAAGTGATTGATGAACGAGTTAAAGTTAACAATACAAAGTCTGTGAGTTGCTATATTTAGTGAATACGTGCGATGTTTACCTCATACGTCTTAACATAGACACGTGACATTCACATACAGGTTTGTTTAAATACGCGAGTTCATTAATGAAACTAGTACAAACCAGTCTGTGATAGATAAGATGCTTAATTTATTTACTTTTTATGACAATTGACATAAGTCTGCGTAATGTGAAACAGCTCTACAAGCGACACTTAAACAGATGCGAACGTTCTGACATTTTTAAAAAGTATTCGAGAATTGTAGCGATATCTATCTGACGAGCAAAAATAAGTAAGTACTCATACTCGTGAATATCTTAACCTAACAGAGCTTGAACTAGATGGAAAGGTTTAAGACTTATAAAACCATATATTTATAAATTTATTCAAAGATACGAGGTGCATTCAATAAGTACCTAGCCTCATCGCCAGAGGGCGCTAGTTTCAAAAGAGTTTTACCACAGTGTAGCACATTCTTTTTTAATTCTTTTTTCAAATTTTCATTCCAATCCCTTCATTTGTTTTAATTTGACAACTTATGGAAGCGAACGTGTCGATCGGTTTTACAAAAATGGAAAAAGAGCAATATCGTTCGGTGATTCGATTCCTATTTTTGGAAGGGAAAACGCGCATCGAAATCAAAGAGCGCTTGGATGCTGTGTATATACGGTGACTCTTCTCCATCGATGGCCACCGTCAAGAATTGGTATAACGAGTTTGCACGTGGCCGTACGTCGGTTTTTGATGAACCACGTCCAGGTGCACCGAAAACAGCTTCTACGGAGGAAAACAATAAAAAAATCCATGATCTCGTATTGGCAGATCGCCGATTGAAGGTTCGGGAGCTAGCTGAGACTGTAGCCATTTCAGAAGGAACAGTGCATCATATTCTTCACGAGGAACTCGGCATGAGAAAGCTGTCGGCGCGATGGGTGCCGCGTTTACTCACACCGGAAAACAAGCGCAACCGTGAGACCACATCGGAGACGTGTTTGGCGCTGTTTAAGCGGAATCCAGCGGAGTTTTTGCGTCGTTTTGTGACTGTCGATGAAACTTGGATCCACTGGTACACACCAGAGACCAAGGAGCAATCAAAACAATGGATCCAGACCGGGGAACGTGCTCCAAAGAAGGCGAAAACTGTAAAATCGGCCGGAAAAGTTATGGCCACCGTTTTCTGGGATTCACAAGGTGTGATCTACATCGATTACCTCGAGAAGGGTAAAACAATTACAGGGCTTTACTATGCCGATTTATTGGGCCGATTCGACGCCGAATTAAAGAAAAAACGACCCCATCTGGCGAAGAAAAAAGTGCTGTTTCACCACCACAACGCACCGGTTCACACGTCTGCCGTTGCCATGGCCAAATTGGTCGAATTACGCTACGAATTGCTGCCCCATCCACCGTATTCTCCAGATTTGGCCCCTTGTGACTTCTTTCTGTTTCCCAATCTGAAAAAATCACTCGCCGGGAATAGATATGGATCAAATGAGGAGGTCATCGCCGCCACGGAGGCCTATTTTGCAGAGTTTGACAAAAACTATTTTTCGGACGGGTTAAAAAAGTTGGAGCATCGCTGGGCTAAGTGTATCGAACTAAAAGGAGACTATGTTGAAAAATAAATTGCCACTATTCCAAAATTTTCGTTTACTTTTTGTAGGCTAAGTATTTATTGAATGACCCTCGTATACTAATACCCATAATCCTTATCCATCTTTAAAGCAAGGGTCAAAGCACATTTCTTTGCACTTTGACATCAGTCTTTGTTGTTCTTTCTTTTCTTCTTTATTCTTTAAATATATCCTATCATCATTTTGGTTGCAACTGCGCTTATTGCTATTGTCTGTTTAAATAACCTCACATTTGTTTCTAGTTTTTTTATATAGTATGTATGTATTATGTGAATATATGTACCTAGTCCTATACTGTATAGATATTCATAATCAAACTTATTTTCTCTATTATTTTTCTTGGTGCACTTACTCGCCCTTTTCGCCAAATTTCCTTTGCTTGTGGGTTGCTTGGTAGAGATCGCTTTTTAGCGATAAAGCCGCCCAAATTGTACTTGCATTTATTGTTAATTATTTCTGTACTGTAAGTTTTGTGTGCAATAAAGAATATATTATTATTATTACCCAGATACAGACAGAAATAAATAAATACATTAGTAGTAACCATACATAAAATACCCTTGTGTTTCGAGGTACCAGACAAGGATTTGAGCCAGGGTCGTCTCCCAGCACACCCAGACTCAAGTCAAAGTAAAAAATATCGTTTTTTGAAATTATCACCCGAGAATCGAACCCGATACCCGCGAGTCAAGGCGGTAAGAGTCAAGGCGATTATAGTAAGTGAGCAATTAGTCTATATATTGTCCCACTGCTGGGCAAATCTATTATCAGAAACAATTCATTGCAATGAATGAGTTTTGGCTCATCACACTTGCCGAATGCAGTTTGGTGGTCAAAAGCTCCGGTTTGTCCCATCAGAAAACAAACCTTGCCCGACCCGGGATTTAAACCTCCGGATTTCTTGCCAAGCACTCTCACTACGCGACTACGAAGAACGCCTACGTTAATAATAACATTATGGTTTTATTGTCTGCGTTAAGGTGCTCCCTCACCTGGAACATTTTCCTGTTACGTAACGTTACAGAGTCGAGCATCACATCAGTGAGGCAGGAGAACCGAGCACTACAGCGCGTAAACTGTTATGTTACAAATGCGAGCCTAACGTTGGTGAGGGAAAAGCACTGAGCATTACAGTGCACAACTTGATGATACAATGTGGCTGACGACCGACTTGGTGTAATGGTTAAGAAGTTGGCTACTACACCAGAGGTGGCGGGTTCGATCCCCGCACAGTACAAACATTTGTGTGCATGAACATGTCTGTTTGTACTGGTCTGGGTGTCTCCTATGTATAATAAGTATGTATTTACGAAAGAAAATGTATTTAAGTATGTTTATCCGTTGTCTAGTATCCCATAACACAAGCTTTAATTAGCTTACTTTGGGGCTAGATGGCGCCGTGTGGAATAATGTCCAGGGATATTTATTTATTTTAATGTGTAACATTTTGATACAACTTCCTTAAAGTTTTGTAAGACAGAATTGTAATGTAGTGCTCAAATCGCATCTGAAATGTACATTACAGGCGAATGTTCGTCGTGTCATGGAGGCAGTTCTGTCAAAATCGAGTCTGAATTACACCATAGGAAAATGCTTCAGGTGAGGGACCACCTTTTATATTTCCCTTGACGATGAACTTTTTTGTGCCCCTCACTCTATTCAAAAGCCTTCGATGGGTTGTTCATAATCACGTGTATAGATGTATTGATTGCCATTTAGCGCCTTATCAGTTCGTACGTTGTCGGCTTATCGCGCTATCGCCTTATCTAGGTAGAGCTTTTATATCACAGTCCGGCTGATTGAGTCGCGAAAACGCGCTGTAATGTTACGCGAACGTTTCATTAGGAATTTATGAATGACAAGAACACAAAAAATACATTAGCTACATTGAGAATGTTATGGCAAACTCAGTCGATTCTGATAATATGCAAGTCAAATGAGCTGTCTCTGTGGTAAAGCTCAGCGATTCTTTATTGAAAATAATTTTAAGAAAGGCGGTTGAATTGCCTGGAAACCGCCTCCTTCTTTTGGTGATGGATTTTTAAATACTTATACTCGTATCTGTGCGTTAACGAAATGTACTTAGGGTTAGCAAGGGTTTGAATAGGTCTTCTAGGTAATTGCAAATAATCAACACGGTTCTCGATTTTGTCTCTTAAAATGTTTATTCATTTAATCCAACATCTCATAATTATTTTAACCAAAATCATAATTTCTCCGAATGATTACTTGCCCGAACTTACTACTCGTAGTAATTTGTCATAATATCACGTTTACCGAAACTGAAATCCTAAAATACGATATGCCCGAAAATTGCTTGTCATAATTTGCAATCCATATGAAAGTTATAAAACGTTTTCCCTAGTCATCAGCCCAAAATAAATCAAACGGAATACACAAAATGTGATTTGTTGAAGGCAATAATATCTAGCAGCTAACAAGTAGCTATCAGAAACAAGAAGTTTGGTAGCAATTTGACTGATTTCTTAGTAATTTTAACCTTGCACCGTTTATAATTTATCAGGTTGATTCAGTGCTTGGCTGGTAGAGAATGCCTTCGGAATTAAGTCCGCCAATTGTACTTTTTTATTTTATGCAATGATAAATAGATAAATAAGCAGGTGTTGTTCAAAGGAATGGTTAGAATCACAACCAACCAAGCTATAGGCCCAGGCTCGGAAGCTACTAGGTACTTCCGTTAATTCAAGTCGCATCGACGTAATACGAGTATATTCAAATTCAAATTCAGTTATTCGTCATCACATGTAGTACACGCAAGTAAATAAATAAATATCTGGGACAAATTACACCACGATCATCTGAGATCTCATGATCAGCAGAGCTTGTACGTACTATGGGTGTCAGGGGCTGATGAACATACTTAAATATTGCTAAATATGTATTGCGTTTGTTGTGTGTCTGTTTATCTATTTAAGTATGTACTTAAATAGGTAATAACACCCAGACACAAGAAACGCAAATGTCCGTCACATAAATGTTTGTCATTTGTGGGGATCGAAAACACGACCTGCGCCAAGGCCAGTCGTAATGTTCCAAATCATCATCTTAAAATCGACTGCTAATTTATTTTATCTCTATTTCGAACGAGTACAATAGACGCTAGTTCATAAACCTGTGCGCAAACGCTCAACCACTAAGCTGGCATTCACACAAAGATCCTTGTTTTTCGCACTTTCAATAGCTCATTCCACTATCACCTCTATTCCGAGTAAAGAAGGTATTTTATTGCACTAAACGAGTCAATCAGTCTGTAAGAAGCTCAAGCCAGTAGGGTTACCAGAAAAACTGAAAAACTGAGAAGTCTTGACGCGAAGCTTAACGTGTATTTTTAATGTTCTATGTTTAAAAGAAACAAACACATTTTGCTTACTCCTACTATTGTTATGTGTATGGCGTTTGTGTCTATCTATGTGTAGTTAGGAAATGTAAATATTCAAACTATGATACCTAAAGTACTTGCATATACATCCAAGTAGTTAGTTAACGAACAAATATCACCCAAAGATTTAAATCATAAGCATTTAAATACGAACTCTGACTGACAAATAATGCTGCAAATGCAAATAATCGCTCAGGCACCTCGATAGTACAATTAAAGGAAACTACTTAACTCCTAACAATCTTCGTCCCGTCGTCACACACCGCTCACATTCGCTCTGTCCTTGTAATACATATACGTTAATTTATGTATTTTATAGCACCCACTTACACTACGCATTTTACACTTAATGACTTAACACAGTTGTTTTTCTATTATTGTATGTCATATCTAGATAGATACTGTTTTTCAGCAGGGCGCACTGAAAATCAGCGCCTGAGCCTAGCGGGTCAAGGTGTTTTTTTTTTTTTTCTGTGGTAAATTTTTGTTTCTTTATGTTCCTCCTTATGTAAGTGTAATAATGTTTATAAATAAATGTATGCTTTTCCTTGTCTTTCTTTCTTCATTTCCCTAAATATCCTGTCGAATCCTGATGTGTGGCAATATTAGCCAGAGCTTGCAAGACATGGTTAAGTATTTGCTGGAACACTGCAGTACACAGTCATAAATCTTAATAGATAACGCAAGGCACTACACTTATATGAAAAGACTAAGCGTGCCACCTCTCAGACGCCCATTGTGACGTCACGATAGAGTTTTAGTGATAGGAATAGACCATTTTTCAATCAATTTTTGTAGTTCCATAGAAAGAGGATTTGGGCGTCATGATTGGCGTAGTGCGCTATAGCACGGTTTCTAGCCTTGCCTTACGTAGTGTCACGGATTCGATTCCCGGTCGGGTCAATTCAGGAAAAGATCTTTTCTAATTGGCTCGGGTCTGAGTGTGCTGGGAGACGCCTCTAGCTAAATTCCTTGTCTTACCCTTAACACAAGGATATTTATACTTTCTTCGAGACCATGACAAGTGGTGTGTTGTGGCGCATATTTATATTATATTTTGTTATCCGTCGCCTTAAGAGCCTTTGCTGGTAATTCACTGCACACAGTTAAAGTTATAATTATAAAATAAAAGTATATATTATACTTAAATTTGAATTCAGCTGTATGTATAATCACGAAAATCTTCAAAAAATGCAATGTACTTACATTTTTATACTTGTTTCATCTACTCGTATTACAATTTATTGCTGTGCTGCAGTACTTATGAAAATAGCCTGTACTTCATCCTTTGACTCAGGTGATCCGCTGAGAGGAATTATGGTTTGAAGCATAAGCTCCTGAAGTAAGGAACATTGTTTCCGAACTTGTGGTAGTACATAGTTACTACTTTAAAGAACTAGGATGTAATATTAGCTATAGAATAGATGTTCTAACCTGATATTAACGAATATATATATATTAGGTAATATATTATACTCATACTCATACTTATACTCGTATCTATTTTTATGGCCAGCACAAACTCTTGTCGCTGGGACTTAAATGTAAGAATCCTATAGAATACTACAGTATTGGTTGCTTGAGTATTACATTTCCATTGGATGGCTATTACAACTAAAACACAACTATTCTATGCCAGTTTCAATTGTAGAAACTCCATTTCTTAGTCGTTTAAGGTTACCTCTGACACAGGTGCTACTGCACTCACTAGAAGGAATCCACGCCTTAGTTGTTAAAACTTGCACGAATAAACATTTTTCATTTAAAAAAAACAATGGAATCCCTCACTCCAGTGAGAGGTCCAAGCTAATGTGGTTAACTTGACTTGGACCCAGGGAAGGGCTAATAAGACTAAGGACTAAAAATAAGGGATTAAGACTAAACCAATTAAGTAACTTACTCTCAAAGTTACTTGGTTTCCTTACTCAGGCATAAAGTATTGATTTCTTTGGTTTTTGTTGGCATGAGTATAGTGCAAAAGGAGGATTTTTTTAAAGGAGTTCTATGGCAGTTATTAACTTGCAGCGGGCTCTCCTACTAAAACTAGTGTCAATGTCTACCATGAGCTTACACCAATGACAGCCACTATCGTCCGCGTACACTGCGTTGACGTTTTTGTATGGCATTTCAGTACAGCGCCCCTAGTGATATAAAATGGAACCAAAGATAGCACACATATTTCTGAACACAACGATCGCCGTTTACGTGAGGAGACTCATGGTAGACATAAGGTCATAGCACATCGTCCGGGCACCGGCCGCCGGCGCGCGGTCGGAGCGCCGTAAGCTCGCTTGCAGCGCGCGAGTCGATTTGTATGGTAGTGACAAGCGCGCTGACCGCCCGCCGTCGGCTTTTTCATATTGACAGTGTAAAATATTATTAGGCTCAATTCAATGCTCTAATTTGAATGGCCAGTTAATTTCCGGGTTGGAGCGGTGCCGTTGCTGCGCCGTGATTATGTGCTATGCCCTATACTATGCTAAAACAGTGAAAGCCAACCAGCTCGAGTTGCATGTTAGCTTTAGCATGACCTCCGCCAATTCTCTTCCAACTGACCGTAAACTTGAACATGGATCTAAGCACAAACAGAGTGCAGGGTTGCCACTCGACACTAAAAGGTAAAATAATACATACGGAAAGAAATCTTTAAGCCTCAATATTGCCGACATAATATACTTGCTATGAAAACGAATCATCCTACGTATAATAAGATTAATAATTGCAAACATACACAAGGAATATTTAATAATTAATTCATATCAAATCATAATTATCACTTTTCAGCTACAATAATTGAAATCACTGGTAAATGATTTTCATTTCAAGGTCACTCTACAGATCAGTCGAACAGTCAGTATTTTTCGTATGAAAACCTTAAAAGCAAAGTCGATTAAAAAAAACATTCTTTTATTTACATAGTTACTAAAACACTTTATGAGTGAGTATGCCAAATCGTTGTTGTTTGGTCCTCGTACAGCCGAGTGTAAGGCAAACGGTTGTCTCTTCGATAAACCCTGATTACATTGCCGCCGCGCACGACACGTACAATCAAACGGGGTCCTATTGGGTATCTGTTTTAATGAAGCAGAGGGGCTAGCTATCGTTACTTTCGATAGGTCACATGTAACAAACATCGAAAGCTGGGGACTTACAAAATCTTAATTTGGACTACCTAGAAGCTATCCTTTGCACCTTAATATTTTTTCAAAAGTTTGTGATTCGAACGTAACGATCAATTAGCCTTTGTGCAAAGAGCAGAGGTATTTCTTTTAACGTCTTAGAACCTATTCACATTAATTGCAATTTCATCATGGTTTTATACCAGAACAAATAATAATGTGGCAAACATCTATGTTGCGTCTGTGCCTTGGTGAAATTTAAGCACTGTATGTATAGCCTGGCTTACTTTGGGCTCATTATCTGGATCTTAGTGTAAGCTGCCTTACCTATTTTTTTGCTGTAAATACACTTAGGTAAACTTAATTTGCATTGCAGCAATATTGTTGAACTTAATAATACTGCTCTATTAGTATTATCGATACAAATTATCTGCTTAATTAACTGTGAAGAGTTTAGTGCTACATCTTTAGTTTAATAATTAAAGTTAAGTACTCGTATTACGAAAATGACTGCTATAAAGTTAGTCTCAAAGCGACAATTATTTTATTTATTTAGTACTTAAACTAAGCAGTTCATCTCCGGTACATTTGGTGGGGTTAGATACACATAGATTTTGAGAGTGTCCTTGTAGAAGATCTGCAATATCCTGCTGCCAAGCGGGGCTAAGTGCGCGCCCACGAGAATAATAGACAAAAAATACTCCAATCAAGTTTTGTCATTTCTCGATTTTGTCTCAATTGTCTAGTCCAGAGTGGCGTTTTGATTATTTGACGAAACGAAGAGTGTACTGCACTGTATTGCGGATTCTCGCCTTGATTTGAGTGGTGTTCCGCGTTCGATTTCCTTCCAGGTCAATTCAAGATACGATCTTTTCTAAATTGATTCGGGTCAGGGTGTGCTGGAAGACGCCCCTGGCTTAATTCCTTGTTTGGTACCTCTTAACACAAGGCTATTTGTCCTTACTTCGAAACCAGGATAAGTGATGAGTTGTTTGGCGCTTATTTTTTATTTTTAAGTTACGTTATATTGTCCCACTGCTATAGGCAAAGGTGTCCGTCATTGAAATTAAGCCATCGCTACAATTCATGGGTATAGGCTTAATCACCACGCTTGCCAAATGCGGGTTGGTGATCACAATCCCGGGTTGTGTTCCGAAAAATCCGAAAACACACTTCGCCCGACCCGGGACTTGAACTCGGGACTTCTAGATTTCGGGCCGAACTCTGAAACCACTCTGCCACGAAGGCGTCAGATTACGCCCTATTTATTTATTTAGGTATACAGCAATACGTACATTACATTTTTACCAAAAGGTAGTTGTAATCATTTTTTGTATGATCACCAATAACAAGATTACATAACACGCCTAAGATTACATAATGTGTTTATTTATTGATTAACTCTTAAAAACCACTGCTTGTAGGTACGAGTACTTCATCCTGATGTTATTGAATAGGTACCTATAGTACCTTCACTTACAAACTATAGCAGCTTTTTTTCTTACTTTTACAGTGTATTTATAGCTAAACAGAGAACATAGATATCTGAAACTAGTCCTAGATTTCATTCGCCTCGGCTAATGGAAAGTATCGATAAATCATCAACACTGTGAACGTGTGGGTTAAAGTTTACTTAGACACCAATTAATAATTCGAGTGCCCATTCAACATGACCCTTTCAGGGCGGTAAATGATTAGAGACCCGTAAACACACCCAACGGTTGGATTTTAGGACCCACTGGGGGTGAGAGGGCAGGTGAACAAAAGATCTTAAAGATATTGACCTTTTCCTACAAACGGGTTTCCCAAGGGAATCTTTCTTAATTAAATCTTCCACCTTTCACAGTGCGAATCTAAAGAGGCTACGTTTTTTTATTATTGTAACTTTATTAAACTTTATTCTTTTAACGTTTATCGCTAATGCTTACACCACTTGAAGCCCTTGACGTTGGAACATGTCGCACTGCATTCGAAAAAAAAACAAAAGTAATATTTGTTAACCCCGATCATTGATTGTACCCCTTGGGATCAAAGATCGAAAGTTCGACGATTCGGTCGAAACTTCGCTGGCACGCTTTTCGCAAGCTCGAATATTTGAAAAGTCTGGTTCTCAAGTGAATTACTTATGCAATTTCACAAAGTCGGTGCAAGATATTCTACAAAGGAATCAAGAGCAAATTAAATCTCATAGTTCTTCAGACAATCTGAAATAGTTCGTTGTAACTGGGACACTCTACAATAGCACGGTACAAAGATTGGAACTGATCGCTTTCGATGGCGCCGAAAACATCCGACGCAGACGGACGCTTAAATTAATTTCGGAGGTAAACAAGGTAAGAAAATACATCTGGACTATATTGCAAAGTTTGCCTACGTATTCTCGGGAATCCTTTTTTAAGGATTGCATCATTGAAATGTAGTGGTGGTCCTTTTTGACCTTTTAAAAGCGCCCCCCTTTTAAAAGTTGGTGAAAATTATAAAACTCATACAGGCCGTGAGACATTGCCTCTGTCTTATTCATGACAGACAACTAATACATTTCAATGATGCAATCCTTTGAATACGAGTAGCAGTGCTCCACTAAATCTGCGCTGATTTCCTTTTCTATCTAAGTATACTATACTATACTATACTACTTCCAATAAGTGTTGTTTTGATAACTGAGCATCATGATCCAAGTCGTCTTGGTGAACGAAGAACTCCGCAGTCAATTTTAAGCAAAACGTTTTTCATTTCAACAAGGGTATCGGCGCTATCTGACTCGCTTAGGGATATTTAACAATGTTTACCATCAAAGTTAAAGTAGTTAGTCTAGCAAGTTTTGAATGCCAAGCTAAAGTGCTTAGCGATGAAGCCACGCGTCACTCCCTAATAGTGTCATTTGCTCATATAAAGTTAGCCTATCACCCGGTAACAATCCCGAGACCTTGTTTACCTGATTATGCTTCGTTATAACGAGCGGTTTGTTTACCCATCTTTTCCCTTGGGCCGACAGTTGATACGACGGTTCTGAGGGCCTACAACGATACAAATTTACAAAGTTTCGGGAAATTGTAATAGGGTAAAAAGAACATAAAACGTGTTATGAATAGGATCTATGTATTTTGTGCAGTAAAATATAGTTATTACAATACCAAAAAATCTGAACTATAATTTCGAACAGCAAGACTAACTGACGGAGCGGTTTTCAACCGCAACCGCCACGGTTGCGGGGATCAGCTTTTATAAAATGCAGAAACAAATGTACGAAACGAAAGCAGATTTTACGACGCGTTTAATTTCCGCAGCGTGCGCGATTCCCACGCGGGCAGCGGAGAACCGCAGCGGGCGCGATTGAAAACCGCTCCGTGTGTACTCCGCCTAAGTGTCTGTTTTAACGTCTGAAAAACAAAAGGGAGTAGGGCCCCTCTAAGGGCCCCTATATACGAGTACCTTGGTACGTTATCAACCTAAACTACAGAAGTAGTATACAAATTATGGAGATAATATCTTAGAAGTAACATTGTTTCATGAAGTCAAATGTCGAAAGATGTACCTACACATCAATCTTTACATAGTTTTGTTTATGCTCCTGAAATAAGACCCATTTTGCAATGTTTTTGTAAATGTATGTGAACGCTACTGTACATGATTTTAAGTAAAACAATTTTAAATGATCATGTGAAGAACAGGCTAAATAAAAACGGAAAGCTAATCGTCCGCCACCAATGGATATATCTACGGCATATTATTTGTTGCATTTCCAGACTTTCAAGATGCCTCTGAACCCGATCTTTAAAAGATCCTATCCCACTTTAATTGTGAAAGAGAGTGCCACTGAAAACGTTTCTTCTTATTTTCAGGCATGGGTGAGGTTACAGGTTCCAATTATTGAATGCTGCATATACATGACTGTTGCCAGCATTGTAAAGGAACACTCAGAAGCCTACTTTCCACATATGGTATTATAACCCAACGTGTTAGGTGGTGAGTCTTTCACCGTTATCCGGGTTGATTTGGTGTTTATTGATGTTTTTCATCACCGGAGAGTTAGTCGGAAATTTAAGAGTACCTAAAAAAAAAACGTTTATTCTCACCATAGTTTTGCAATTTTAAGTTTACAATAATATAACACACACTATAAAAAACAAAGTACAATGTGGGTAGTTTTAAAGTTATACTACGGTATGGTCACAGTATAGTGGCCATAGTTTACTTCACTGTGCAGGTTTCTGCACAGTGAAGTAAACTATGGCGGGCTAATACCTGAATTAGGAAAATCCTTTTAGCTCAGGTTAAACACAAAGAGGCTTCTGGCAAGATTTGAACTCGGGACCACAAGATCCACGATTCCGAGTTTGAGTGCTTGACCCCTAGGCCACGTCCCTCTCTTTGAGTTCTTTAACTTAATAAAGTGCGAAAAATTCAGCAGTTATATTAGCTTAGCTTATAGCAGTGAACTCGCATATGAACCACGTGCGGACGATACAAGTCAGTGTCACACTTGAACTGTGCTTGACTGTACATAGAACTTAATCGTACTACAGACAGCGTAAATTGATTCAGGACAGAATGTTGCAAGACAACTATCATTGTTTCGTTGTTTATTTTCGTCTGGCGAATGGCGACGAGCGGCTATTTGCTAAGTGTGTGTGCACTTTTAACAAAAGCAGATACTTCGGATGCAAGTTCTACTCTGAATTAAAGGGAACTTTCTATTTCGAACAACTGCATGAGAGTGTTGAATTTCTTACAAACTCTCCAAGATGTACGATTGTTTTTTTGTTTTGGTTTGAAATCCGTTTTGTCTTTCTATATAAACACTTTTGTTATCTATATGACGTAGAACTAAGACTTTCTGTGTTGCTAGCTAAAACAATAACAGTTGCAAAAGGAATGGCTTGATATCCAAAACACACTTTGCCAAGTCATAAGTCATCCTAGGACCTTTAAATAATAGGTACCATTATAATTATTAAGCGATCTCAGCCAACTAGAAGTTTTAGTTAGCCAAACTTACAACTTTTATCGACGCAAGACATCAGTATTTAAGCATAATTGCCAGGACATTTTATCACCAGCCTTAAGCCAAAGGTTTTATCACAACCCCAGCAAACGGCCCGGAGAAAAGAACGGATTTTACAGTCTATTCTTACAGTAGCTTTTGCTGGCGGTGTTCGTTCACCCGTCGACGCACGCGCCCGCAGTCAAGCTGCTGTCTGTGACTTGGTTTGGTAGTATAGACTTTAAACACTATGTACAAGATTTAATTTCGTTTAAAGATTGTAAAATCGGTTCTTATCCGACGCGATTCGCGTTTGGTGGGGCTGGACCTTTTGCTGTTTGCATTGACTGCTCCAACACTGTTAGATCCGTCACTGACCCCGTTTATTGGAGTATAGCTCGTCCCACCGAGTGTTGTGTTCTTTATGGTTACTATGTCGGTGACAAACGAGCGCAGCCTATCGACGCGTTGCACCAGGGGCATCAAATAACTTTCTCAAACCTCTCTTGTATTGTTCAACACCATACTACGAGTATATGGCTCATTGGGAAAACCTCGGCGAGTACCTCACCACAATTGGACCGTCCTTGTAAGGAAACACCTCTTAAAGTGACTAGAATGCCTACCACGATTTGCCATTAAGGCTATGCTTTCCCAAGATTGACAATATTTGATCGAATTTGTTTGAAGATAACTACTAAATTAAAAGATATTTTAAACAAAAAATATATATACAAGTATCTTTAATTAAGGCGACAACTTTACCTAAACACGCTATAGCATAATTTCACCGATGAAAAAACACAAAGAAGTACGTCGACGATTTTTTTGTTTTACTCTCAAATATTCATAATTAACATTTTGCATCTAAAAAATATATATAGATAGGTCTTTGTATATTCTAGGTCGACAACTTTTAAAACGTTTTAATTTGTCTAATGTTAATTCATAATGAATTAATTAAACGAAAACAGAAGGAAGCCGCGGCGTTATTCCGTTCGCGCAGAAATAATCAGTGGCCCACCTAATGCTCTATCGGACGGCGCGCTAAGTCCCAGCCTTAAATACTAAATGGCTAAATTGCTTATTAAGCAGGCTCTCTTGTTAGGCTTTGTTGAAGAGTGGTAGCTACCTGATAAAGCAATAGCGTAGCTAGTAATTTTTGTTATATATTTTTTTAAACTGTATAATGTTCATTGTGAAATTTATGTTCATTGTTCAAATGTTAAATGGCAGGCTAGGGCAGAATATCTGCAGCTGGCTAGGCTAATCCTTCCAGCAACTTGCGCTGAGCCTTAATCCTTTTTGTCAACTTATGTACCTACTTTATTGCTTAATCTGTACTGAAAATTAAGACAATAAAGCTCATTTATTTAGTTATTACGTTTACGGCGATCGTTGCGTTCAGAAATATTTGTAAGCCATTTTTGATTCCCTTTTAAAAGGGGGAGGGGGGGGTCTACCGGAACGTTAACGGCTGTCATTGATGTCAACTTATGGTAGACATACTTAACGAGACCATGATGAATCCAGAGTGAACTGATGAATACCCCGACGCTGACGAGCGGTGCGGTGAAAAATAATGCACATAAAAGGAGCATTATTAAGTATGTATTTATAAATATTTAAGTATGTTTATCAGTCTCTGACGCCAATAATACAAGCTCTGCTTAGTTTGGGGTCAGATGACCTTGGTGTGAATTGTCCCAAATATTTATTTATTTATTTTTTTATTCTATTGATTCCTGACACAGAAGTTGCCTCGAGCCCGGCCGTATCGCCGCATGAACAGAACACATGGCGAGCTCAATGATAGCGTCTCCGACACTTGATCACGTCGCCTCCGGACGGCCGCGGACGATACGAGTACGCCCTTGATATGAAAAAGTAAACAATGAGCTATTTTTAACAGTTATGACAAGGACTTACGCCTTTTGTTTAAATTGCCATGAACCATAATGCATTTGAAAAAGTGACTATTCACGACAAAAAATATTGGACAATTCATCATCAAAGTAATTATTAAAAAAAAAGAATGCAATTTGTAAACTATGTACCTAATTGGTGTTTTTTATAGATAGTTTTTAAGTTCCCAACTATCAGATGTTGTTCATTAACAACTGGGAATGTAATTTGTTATAAATAAGTTCATAGTCCGTGTATTATTATTTATTAAACAAACAGTGACGTAACATCACTAGCTCAACGATTAGTGATTGCGTCCGCCTCTTATGGATAATCAAAATTATAGTTTGATTATAAAAATATATATATTTAACTATATTTTTGCAATATACTTCAAAATCAAAATCAATAAACTCTTTTTTAGGAAAACCTTAATTACAGTTCTTTCGAATCGTCAAAAACAATTAACTTGAGCTAATGATAATAGACATACATCATATTAATATAATCTATAAATTAAATATAGGAAGGCTAGGAGGAACGGACAAGAAACTCAGTAGTTACTCATTTAAAAAAGAGGTGGTTTACAATTCAGCCCTTAAATTCTCTAACTTGTAACTCTAGGCGCTCGCATTTTGACAGCTTGTCATCCAATGACGAAGTAAGTAGTATTCGACGTCAAATAGCAATAATCGCTATCAAAGTCGCGATTTTCTTGCATTCGAAGTTAGTGAATAGCCCCTAAAATTGTAAAGTGGTTTTTAAATATTCGTTTTGTTTGGTCTTGTTTAACTGCTAGACAAAGTCCTATCCTTAAATCTCTACCATAGTCAGAGCTAGGATAATGCCGGTAGGCTCTGGCAGAGCCTGGAAGGATAATTTTGTCGCATTCGTCTCTCCATTTTCTTCCGGACAACGTCTCTTATGGTATCCTTTCTGCTACTAGGTAAATCTTGACCGGCTTTTTCGAGCCAATTCTGTAAATGTCATAGCACACCATCCCAGCACCGCTATAACCCGGCAAAAAAATTTGTCATTTAAATTACAGCATTGAACTTTGATATATTTCACAATGTGAATTTGAAAAACGGGCGCCCGCCTTTTTAATACAAGGCAATGACAGGTAAGGGCGGTGTCGTTGTCGCGCTGTGATAATGTGATACCCAGTTTGTATTCGTTCTTCCGTATTTAACCTGTCGCTGTAACCACAGCTACCGCTCTTCGGGCTTATGCTTTGTCCATTTGAAAATGGTTAAAAGTTGTCGCTCACTTTTGTGATAAGATTCTTAAAAAGTCTCAGATAGAACTCTAAGCTGTGTAGGTTGTGTTTTCATAGACGCTAGCCAACCACCTTTACGCCTTTCAGCTACAGAAAAACAACTCTCATTAAGTGCGTCGCCATAATATAAGTCGTCCTTAACCTTTTTATACTTTCCCGGACTTCTCGTACAGTTAACGTAGGATGACGAAAAGCATTAGAGTATGTTGCAAGACAGAAAACAAACTCGTAAAAGCTTATTTATAACTGTACAAACAATAAAACGGTATCCTGAAAACTATGTCATGCTTCGCGCAGTTGTAGCCTGTAGCTACAGTACAATAAATAGTTCTATAAGTAGCTATTTCTAAGCAGTACTTACCCACAAAGGCTTAGACTTAGATGTGTGCTAGTTATGTGGGGAGAAAGCTTTCACAGGCATCGATAATTGAGTTACTGAAGCGCATTAAGAGAGTTGTGGTACATTATGTAACAACTAGCTTAACCTAAAGGTGCTCCCTCACTTGGAGCATTTGCCTGTAATGTAACATTAGATTCGATTTTAAGAATTAAGTTGATTCCTAGTGATTGAATGAAAGTGATGCGCATTGATGTTATAAGTTGTATCAAAATATTACACATTGTGTCATCAAGTTGCGCATTGCACTGAGATGTTCGGTGCTGTTCCCTCCCCAACGTAATGCTCGACTCTGTACCTACCGTTAGATTACAGGCGAATGCTCCAAGTGAGGGATAGCACCTTAAGTTTAAGTATTCTCTAGTAAACAATGGCCGATTACAAATGGCGTAAAACAGATTACACTAGCTTTACCCCCGCGGCTTTGCCCGTCTGAACTTACATTTTTATAACACGTATCATAAAATCCTTATAAATTGTAACTTTTGTCCAATTCAATGTTTTAGCTGTATTACTTACTGTACACTCTCATCTAAATCAGTAATTTTTGCGTGAGAGAGTAACAAACACATACTCAAAAACTTTAGCATTTAATACGAGTAATACGCAGTTATACGAGTAGTAAGAAAGTAAGATTATTTGTAGTAAGATGTAAGATAAGAAGTGTGTGTAGTCATAGCAAGTCAAGTGTACTTGTAACATGTGAGTAAGTTTCCTAAAAACTAGCTCAAGTATTTGTGGTTAACTGTATTACAGATTGTGGTTCTTGTTGTAACCCTTCTGGTTAGCGACAACCCGTGCCCGCGCATCACAGGATCGGTCATCATTTACCATACAAATTTGGGACATGTGTCCGTATGGGGAACGCCTAGTCACTACAGTGGTCTCCTGGCCACCACCACCCATGAAATCAACCTTTCAACACTCTCCCTGCTGTTGAAATGGTGGCTGAGAGGTTCACAGAGGTTGCTTTACTATTTCAAGCATGGTCTCGGACTGGTCCGCCATTGCAGCTAATGCTCGGTGTGTGCGATCTAGAAGAGTTCGGAAACCATGCCACTCCGCTAATGGTCAAGCGGGCCTCTTTCTTTCCTACCACCACTAAGACAGCAATCCTGCTTTATTTCAAGGTGGAAGCAGCTCTTACGCTGTCCACAGCGGTCGTCGGTTGGCAGTCTTCGACTTGAAAACACTACTTCACATTAGTTAACGTGGAAACCCATCAAAATTCATGTGAAATAGTAATATAACGCTATTAAAATGCTCTTTGTTAATATTGCAGCAGCGAACAAAGTGCCCCATAAAACCGCACTAACCACCGTGACCACGTATCGTTTTAAACCGTAGAACATTTACTTTACAGGAACATTTGGTTTAAAATCTGCGGTTCGCATGTCTTTTGTTTGAAAATTCGCAGATTCGAACTTTTTCATTTAAAATTCTCAGTTGGTACGGACGCGTGAGTATTTGTAGAGGACTTTTAATTATCCCACGATAAACAAGAACTGTCCACGAAGCAATTAACGGTTTTATTGGCGAGCAAGTCGCAGCTAGCCGCCGCAGTGCACACATAATTTTCAACTTTCGCTTGGTGTTCTGGTGCGAGCAATTTGTTCTGCAGAATAATGGACGAGGGAACGACCTGGGGCGGAGCCAGGGCCTGGCGAAAATATTGCTACTCCATTGACATCAGCCGAAATATTTTTAATTATCACCTCGTGAGATAATTCATGTAACTATTTAACACGTTCAGTGTCACACGATATCGAGTGATATAACAAACAATAGGTCATCTATTGTGTCTGGTTTTCTGGCAATGAAGGTGTTAAAAAATTCGATGTACTACTTGGTATTGGGCAGCCGGACGTATCGTGGAACGCACATAGCTCGCATTTACGAACGATTTGCTATGATCTCCTTCAATTCTAGTTTAGCGAACAAGTGAAGTGTCTGTAAAGCCTTTTTTTTATGAAAATCGACCATTTTTCGAAGCTCATAGCTAGGCAAAGATTAGTGATAGATAAAAAAAAGTGAATTACGAAACACCAATGCAGTCAATTAGGATTTTATTTTAAAGCGTTAGTCGATATTGAGTTATTACACCAGCGGGCCCAAGCGCCGCTCTGAACAGTTAAACTACCCACCTGCGGCAGGTTATTATTAATATTTTCGAGTTGCAGCACCACCTGTATTGTGCTGTACCAATACACACACACACACAAACACACACGCACGCAAAAAAATAAATGCATTATTAAGTGCAGAACAGTTACACATTCTCCCAATATTTTTAATTAACTTATACTATAGACACAGTGAGCAGCTCTTGTGAATTCGTTCAGACTACAGTTAAATAGGTCAATCTGTTGTGCCAACGCATTGAGCGCCCGCAGCGCACGCGTAAGGGTCGCGCACGCGCTGTAAGAGGTTGGTGCGCGCGCGCGGCACCGCCAGCAGCGCCGGCCTCCGCAACCGCCCTACGTTTTCACCAGGGACACACAACTGAAGTAGCTCTAAAACACTCGGGTTATTTATTTAGTTACAATAACTATTGGAACTCCGTCAAACACTAATCGTACTCGTATGTATTGATTTTGCACTATTTATTTTCACAGTCTTTCTCTACTTGCACTTACTTCTACTTTGTACGTGCTTAGTTTCAGATTTATCAAAAGCACGATCGTAGAATAAAAATAGAAAAAAAAAATCAATTCGTCAGAGCATTCTCCATTGTAAAAGCTGGCAATGTCGAAGCAGTTGGAGAGGCTAAAGAGTTATCTATAGATGCCTCTGGGTTTTCAATAATATAATCGAACAGATCGCGCGCGAAGAGCTGCTCAGGCCGCTCTAGGTACTTACATGCTTGAAAGATGATTCCCTGTAAACTTTTACTGCTGGACAACTTGTGTTGTAATTACTCGCATTAATAATTTCTCGTGTAATTGATGATACCGTTTCTTTAAGAAATAGGTATTCTTAAAACCAAAGCAAAAGTATAAGATCACCCTAGCTACAGCCTCCTCTTGAACAGTTTCTAAAACTTGTTCATTTGTTCGTCTGACCTTTGGGAGATAAATAAAAACGTTTCACAACTGCGACCCGCGTCACTCACAGTCACCATTTTACTCCGGGACTGCAAACTCATTACACAAACTTTGTATTTACATTTTAAGGCTGAGATTTTACGCAAGCGCTAAAGGTACCGATTGAGTTAATAAGGAGTCATGAAAGCTCCTGAAGTGCCGATTACGAAGGCCATACCGTGATCCTCAACAAAGAAAACCTGGTGGGAGCCTTGAAAATGTTGTGCCATTATTCCTTCCAGTACCTGCACAATAGTATTGCTCAAAGCCTGCCTCTTATGACAGGAATGCAAGCAAAGGTCTACCCCTAGTTTATGCTCCACTGGACTGGCTTATCATCAAAAATCCACGCTTTTGAATTTATCAGGGTTATCCATTCTGCATACCTAGAGGCAACCCTAACGTTTTTACTACCAAGCTGAGTCCAAAAGATTCACTAAAGGGATCAAATAATGCCTTTTGATTTGTCCCAACACTTTACTGTTTAACTTCTGCCACAGATACCGTTAGGCGTCTTAACAACTGCTTTAAGCTTGAGGCAATTGACCCCAAGGTAAAGCATTTTTCTTTTAGTTTACAAGTGCCTCGTTTCATTTTACGACTCTGTCGCTATTTTCTGAAGGGTAGCGCTAAAAGGGGTATTTATGATATTTACGTTGTAACCTATTTATTTGTAACAGGCGGTGCTCTCTTAGGTCATCCTTTTTGAAGAGATTCATAAAAATGTTTGTTAATGTAAACTTTATTTGAAAAGCAATTAATTCAGAATTAAGTTACCATAGATGCCTTACTCTATTACTAGTATCTAAGATTCTAGTAGGAATTTAATATAAGGGCAAGTGGATAGGTAATAGTAGGACCACTTGGATCCATCCTTTATTTTATTTTTATTTAGAGCCTAGGTGGGTGCTTGTCCTGTATATTGGCTAATCGGCCCAGCGGCATGCTTTTTTGCAGAAGTTAAAATCGGTCACCAATTTTAGTCTTGTAAAAATAATCGCCCATTGTTTATAATCATATACTATTTTTTCTAGATTAACTCAATAAGAGTTTTGGAGATTTCTTCCTCTCTTCGCAACTTTCACGATACTCTTTAGGAAACTTTCAAGGTGTACATCGCTACTGTAAACTGTTCATCTTGTTTAGAAGCAGTCGGATTACGGAATAATAATGGCTGCCGACGTTAATTCGCTTTCAAAAAGTTCAATAAAGTTTAATCGCGTGGAAGGAAAGGGGTAGATGACGTCGCTGTACGGTTCAGGGCATCCTTCTGCGTGTCACTCGATACTATCACGGTCCTTGACCAGACAGTGGATCCAGGTTGAATACAGGGTTTTTCTCTTGTTTAAAGAACATGCAAACGAGCAGATGCTCCACCTGATGAAAAGTGGTCAAGGCCGATCAAAGATATCTACGACATAAATAGATCACTGATACCTTGCCCGCCTTTTAAGGAGCTGATGGAAACTAGACTTTTGAAGAGACCCGTATTGCAACGGCTTAACCTCACCTCAGGTGAAGATCATTCCGCCTCCTTTACTTATGGGGTGCAATTTAAATTTCCTTGTCTGGAAAGAAAAAATATTTTTTTATTTACATTTAAAATAAATGAGATTGTGAACTGTGATGTGATTGCAACAGTGAAAATAGTTAGTGCAGATATAGTGACGTTATTTACTGTTATAAACACAATATAGTTAATAACAGTAACTTAACACTTTTCATTAATGTTTAAAACAGTTAGGGCGCTTTCAATTTTCATACAACCATACTGTTTTCATACAAAGCGCGCGGTTTAATTTGTTGTCGAGCGTTGCGGTACCGACGCCACACTGTTGCCGCACCACACGCTTTGTATGAAAACAAACGACCGTCCGTGCGCAATACGACAAACGCACCGCTTCGGCACCGCAGCGGTCCGACACGAAACGTCTAAATTGAAAGCACCCTTAAACCGACCCAGTTAATGCCATATGCTGAAACAGACGAGTACTTCTGAGTACCTAGTAAACGGTAAGTGAGTTTATTGATTAGATTTTCTAATGAGAACGAAGCCATGAGCTAGCTTGATAGAGCTTCGATGATTATTGAATGGGCGAATATAACTGAATAGTTGCAAGTTCTAATTTAATTTAATATTTGAGGCATGAACTAAGGCACAGTCAGCCACAAGTCAAGCGTAGCTAACTTCGTACCGGCCGCATGTATTAGGGTGTTTTTCCATTTTTTTATGTAAATTTTTAGTGATGTAATTGTTTTTTTTATTATATAAATGGCACTTCTTTATGTGGGAATCGAAACCTTATCATTATAATTCATGATGATGATAAATCACGATTTTATTAATGAAGAAGAGGCGAATGGAATCGCTGAAATTGATGCATTTGAAACCCAGAATGAATTATTTAAATGATCGGCAACTGCAAGCCATGCGAGGAGTTTTGACTGACACATATCCGAGTATTATTGACTAATGTCACAGGTGGGTCAGCCTGGCGATGACAGGAATCTCGTATTGGCTGACGTCATTCTGTTAAAATTGATAACCACTATGATATATTGGTGCATTGTTTATACTTCTTATTTAAAGATTTTATGTTAATTTTCGTTATCAATTTTATATTATTTTCTTTCATGATTGTGACAAACCTTAGTAAACCAACTATTGTAAATTACTGTGTACTTTTGCAATGAAGAATAAATAATCTAAAACCTAAATCAATTATCAAAATGGTAATAGGGGAAAATTCTTCAACGGGTTTTCACACGGTTGGACTTGTATAGAGTCTGCTCTTAAAATGGTCCGGGTAGTAGTAAGGGCCAAAGGGTAAGTAATCTATGGTAAGGCCCGTTGTATGAGACATTAGGTACAGCAGCTTCACTAAGCCAAGAGAAATTTGTGTTGAGTTTCGTTCTTTGTTTACCTACATACACGTAGCACAAGATAAATTACTTTGGAGCCACAAAAACGCAGTTTCTTTCTCAGTTTATTTATTTTAACATATGTGAAATTGTGTTTAATTAGGACAGCTTGTACTAATCGATAAACTTTATCGGCGACGATGGTGTTAGATATCCCCAGATACAAATACCATTGTAGCATAATCACCAACCAAACTAGTCCAGATAGAACCTACCTAGATATATCTGCTACAAAAGCGATTGGGTCATCCTCGATGACAAGTACATACTACCTGTACAAGTTCAAGGCAAACCTTTAATCATATAAAAGGCAGGTCCACTCACAACTATTACTTTGTGGACGCGACGAGAACATATACGTATCGACTTATCGTCTTCAAACACGCCACTACTGAATGACGGAGTTAAGATATTTTAGTCAGAAGGTACACTAGCGAGTACTTATCGAACAGCAAGAGAGACGAAGTTAAGTTTGATTTAAGAAAATATTGCTTGATGAAACGATAACTGACCTTTCAGCGCACAGCTCATACAGGTTTAAGAATATGGAAATCGCTGCAATTAAATTAAATTAAGTTCATTTCAGACAACAGGATTACACATTTACATGTCAATCAAATATTATACAATAAAATTAAAATTACAATGCATTGAAATTATATAAAAATTAAATAATTTAAAACACAAAATTCACAATTAACAATTTAATCATAAAATTAAAAATAAACAATTCCTTACACCTCCACAGCTTGATGAGAGTCTGCTCGAGCAATGCCTCACATAACTGCAGTCCAGCCTGTCAGCAATCATTGACAGAATAGTGTTGTAGCTGGCTCGCACTCTTCGCACCAGGGATGCACATCTCTTGCGCATGGTGGCATGAAAACCATCTGTGCTCGCTACCGCAAACATACCCGAGGCACTGCAAAAAACGGGGCAGCCCCAGCACCGCCTTAAACGCGTTATTTTACTGGACACGAAGACACTTTTGACTCCTAAAAAGAATAGTAAAATATTTTCATCGAAATCGTGTTACCTAATTTTTTTTAATGGAATCTGTATCAGCCACTAGCGTCCGCGTAAACCGCTCTGACGCTTTTGTATGGGATTTTGGTACAGCGCCCCTAGGGTATTCAAATGGAACCAAAAATTGCATACTTTCTGCACGCAACGATCGCCGTTTAGGTAGCGGAAACTCGTGTTAGACTTACTGGACCTTTTCCGTCTCTACTGACGCTTCTAACTTTACTTACTTAACCCTCAACACACGATACAAAATACTTTTTATTATATATTTTTACCCTTTGCCTTCTTATCGAAAAATGTTTTTCTTACGTCAGATAATAATGATTGGTGGTCGACCCAGGCGGTCTCCCGAGTCAAGGGACGGCGAGAATAGACATTCTTCTTTATAGATACGAACTCGTATGTTACGCGATCAGAAGATTTAATCCTAGGTAGGTGTAATGCAAATAAATGACGTCATTTGTCACTACGTGGGACTCAAGATAATGAAGTGGTTGCGTGTCTTACTAGTTACATATTGATTTTTAGAAAACGGTAGGTGTTGATAGCGGGTGTTCATTTTAGCTGATACACTGTGAAACTATCGCTCCCTCTTTCTTCGAGATGGGTATACAACATATTAGTTAGCTTATAATCTTACACTTCCAGTTGTGCTGGGAGACGCCCCTAGCTTATTTCCTTGTGTGGTACCTCATAACACAGGGATTTAATAATCCCTACTTCGAGACCATTACAAGAGGTGTGTTGTCTGGCGCATATTTATATTTATATTTATATTTATAGTTATCAGTTATTTTATCACACTATCGTATACCTAAAATAATACGAGTATGTCTAGAACGGCTTAACATAGGCTATCATTCAATGGACTACCGACCGCTAGGGTTTTATATTAAAAAGGTAACAAACGTATGATACGTGATATTTTTGGTAGTCCGAAACTCGCGACAGTGCTGAGGTTTAAAGTTTTCGTTCCGCAGTTCATAGAAATGCAAACCCAAAGGAGGAAAGGAGATCTTAGCTCTATCAGCTGTTTGTGATCATCCCACATCAGTTAAAACATTTTCTAATTCCAACATAGATTTTCTTTAGTCATTTAAACAAAGACTTTACGCCAGCTGTAGGGAGATTTTAATTTTTTCTTGACCGATAGCCAAACTTGAGTGACGTTATGGTTTAACCCTTTCCCTGTCACCTGTATCACTTAACAATGTATTTTCTATTGTTATATTTCGTGGACAGGGAACCTGTTAAAACTATATCGATATTATTTAATTATCTATACCGCTTAAGAAGCACCATTGGTGAAAAGTGGGCTTCTGAGTGTTCCGTACACCATGACGGCAACAGTCACTTGCCTCTGACTACCCCATTTGGGATAAAGTCGTGGTGGTATGTTATGTTAAGTAAGCAAACCCCACTGAATGTGTACTTCCTCAAAATGTTGCTTAAATCGGGGGGCGAATAAAAGCTCTTCTTAAGTTCATTCACAGAGTGAACCATGATATACGGAGCTACTAATCTCCGTCGCCTCCTGAACTACCGGGAGGGTTGCCCGCAGCACGGAACTAATTAGTTAATCTTACTATCTCACTAATATTATAAATGCGAAAGTTTGTGAGGATGTATGTTTGTATGTTTATTACTCTCTCACGCAAAAACTACTTAACGGATTTAAATTAAACTTTACATTTATACAGCTTATACATTTTAATAGCACATAGGCTACAATTTATAAAGATTTAAAGTAACTGGCCATAATACATAACACAAGGTAGGTATCGTAAGTCTTGATACTTTAGTGCGCAGCTACTAACAGGTCATTTTGTAAAGAATATTGTTAAAAGCACGCAACTTTTGAGATGACAAACAAGACAATACAAAGCTGTTTTTATAGTAAGTGTTGTTGTCAGCCCTGCAGCGCAGTGTCAGCCAAGACGAACGCAACCGTTAACCTATGAACCACATTCGTTCGCAATTTTCCTTGCCACCAGCTGCGCAAAGGCTAGGCGCCGCGGATTAGACGAGCCTCCTGACAGCCCTACTATTTTTAGTGATGCAGAAGTATCGGTAGATTAACTATGAATTGTTGAACCAGTTGCAATATCGATACCTTCGTTAAGGCAAAATGTAGTTTCTATAACTTGTGTCGATATAGCATAGGATCGGATGGATTTGTGTATATAGCATCGGACTTTAATATTGAAGCTAGATAATCGCTATGCTTTGGTAGCGTAGTTTATTTAAATAACTAAATTGTTTAATCGTTATTGAACACTGACTTTTATTACCAACAATTGGTTTTCATCAGTAATAATCTACTAATAGGAGACTTCATGTATAAATAATTTTCACTATCAAAAGTAAATATAATAAATAAAAATAAATATGCGCTAGACAACACAACACATGTCATGGTCTCGAAGTAGGGATAAATATCCCTCTATTACGAGGTACCAGACATGGAATTAAGCCAGAGGCGTCTCCCAGCACACCCAGACCCGAGTCAATTTAGCAAAAGATCGTTTCCAGGAATCGAACCCAGGACACTACGAAAATCGAGGTGAAAAACCGTGCTACAGCGCATTACGCCAATCGTGTCGTCAACAGTAAAAATTATTGTTATTTAACTATTCACGAAAACATCTAGAAAAGTTAAGACAAAGTAGGGGCAATAAAAACAAAGATGATAGAAGTTGAAAGATCCCAGCGTGCAGTACTAAAGGTCATGTTATTTAAGCCGTTTTCATTCCCTATAGATTAATTATATAAAAGAGTGTGGAGTGTTACGGGTCCGGCAAATATACATTTTGGAAGCAATTCTTTCTATGCATTTTAAAACCCTGAACTCACCAGAATTTGAAAATCTATCCCAGCGCCGAGTTTTCCGAATTCCAACTCCGAACACTCATAGTTCTTTCATCCAACGTCTTTCAATCTTCCTGCTACCACGCCTTTATAACGAAGCCTGCCGCCTGTTTAAAAATATGAAGTCCCTACCATGTAGTAAAGTATAAGATATATATAAGATAATAATAATATTATGTCAAAAATAAAATACTAATAGAAATTAAATTATTTTTTACCTGCGTTATTGACGGTGAACCGGTGTCTTAGTGATAACAGATTTTTTAAGTAAATAATTTGGTTTACTGCGACACAAGCCTCGAGCTTAGTGCAGAAACCACTTCTTCTTCTTTCGTGTCGGCAAGAACACGGGCTAAATCTGACTTGCCCAGAAAGCGGCTACTGTGGTAGCCCTCTGGTTACTGACAAGTAAGTCCTTACGCGAGCAGGTGGTCGGGCACGCGGGACAGTTAGTGAGGTGAGCCATGGTTTGCAGGGGTTCTCCACATTCACAGCTGGCGTCTACGTTGCTTGAGTACCCCCACCGACACAGGTTATCTTTACTTCGACCAACCTGGGTCCTCAGCCTATTTAGACTTCTCCAGGTTGGCCAAGGTTCCTTATAGCCTGGAGGCAGATTTTTATCGGGGGGTACAGTGAATGTGGGTACTCGCTTGCCCAAAGCCTGCACCTCATGTCAGTAGGGAGTTCGTCAGTAGGCTGCGTAGATCGCAGGAAGCTGGAACACGGTGAACCGGTGTCTTAGTGATAACAGATTTTTTAAGTAAATAATTTGGTTTACTTCGACACAAGCCTCTAGCTTAGTGCAGAAACCACTGAAAATGATTTATGGCTGTAAATTGTTACTTTTTCGTCAATAAATTTTGATTACTACTAACTCCCTTGCGTTTAAAAAAAAAAGGATTGATAGCGCGGCGACTATCGGAGACGGAGTATATGGCCTAAACACCTGGGGCGCGTCCGGGGACATCGACAGTCCCCGACAGTCAGAACCCCGATTTTCACGGCTTGGGCCAAATGGCGTGAGGTGACTGGTGTCATTTGTGACCCCAAAATGCCGATCAAGCTGAAGGGGCAGGTCTATAAAACCATCATTAGGCCTGTCCTTTTATATGGCAGTGAAACATGGCCGTTACTAGAGCGACACAAGCAGGAGCTGCGCGTCACGGAAATGGAGACGTTGCGGTGGATGTGTGGAGTCCCACGCATAGATCTCATGCGGAACACCTACTTCCGCGGTAGCCTTCGTGTTCATGACATCGCAGACAACCGCCGGTGAAGCGCCAGCGGCAAACTACGTGGGTAACAAATGGCTGGCCGTGCCGCCTCCGCAGGGTACCGGCAGGAGGGGTTGTCCCAAGAAGCGGTGGCTCGACGTCGTTAGGGGTGAATCACCACTGAGTCTGTTGCACAAGACCGCGCGAAGTGTGCCAAGAAAGTAAGAATAGTGGACCCTGGGACCCCACAAACTAGTGTGGGTTCACCACCGGGATAGGCTGTACGGATGATGCGGAGGAGCGCGGTGACTATCGAGCCTTTATACTATCGATGCTATTGCAAGGAATCAATAGTATTTTACACTATCGATAGTATCGATTTTATTCATACTATCGATAGTCTTTCGAATGATTCCACTCTATCGCGTCTATCGATAGTGGGTTATCAGCGCATCACTGCTCTAGGTTTAATTAATTAATTAACCGAACAGTTTATGCTCGCATTCTGAAGATGTAAGGATTAGGATGGTGGAAGGATAGCTGGAACAGTGGTTAGAGTTCTATCGATCCTTACAGTAAATTAGTACGTGACGTAGGCTTCAGCAGAAGGGAATAGTTAAACTTATTAATAATCCAGCACACGTCTTAATTCACCTACATGTCGAAATATCAAGTCAGTGGGGAATAATTCAATACAATTAGCGAATCCCTTTATCCAAAACTAGCTGTCGCTTCGCTCGCGTAGACTGTCTTTACCGTCAAAATATAGCTTAAATTGAAAAAAAACATAGCCTATGTCACTCCCTGATAATGTATCTTTATATTGGTGAAAGAATTTTCACAATCGGCAAAGTAGTTTCAGAGCCTATTTAATACGAACAAACAAACAAAAAAACAAACAAACAAATCTTCACCCTTTATAATATTGGTATAGACAACGCTAATAATAATTTGATACTAGTTTAGGAAATGCACTATTTGTTGAGAATCCATCAGGAACTAATACGAATTATTATAAATACTAATATGTTAAGTGCGAAAGTCAATCTGTTTGTTAACGCTAAGGTTCATGACTGAACAGCTAAATCAATTTCGATTTCTTCGGTATGGAGATAGATTGGATCTCAGGCTACCTTTCGTCACGAAAATAGAACGTGGAAAAAGCTGGTCTATGCGAACGAAAATCGCGTACAAAAACTCAATAAAACTTAGAGTAACTGTTTGAATTATCACATCTTTATCATCCTGTGATTACGCCGTAAAGCAGGCTAAACGTCTGGTTAGAAATCCAAAAAGTAATAAATCGCGAGTAAAATCTAGATGTTTATTTTTTAACGAGCACTGTTCGCTTGTATTGGAAAACAATGAAGACTATTGTTTAAATGTTTGGTCTTTTAAAAATAAATTTCCTTCAACGTAGTTATTTCTAAGAATAAATTAAAATAAAGATCTGGGAAACCAATACCAAGATATCTGACTCCAAACTAAGCAGAGTTTGTCCTATGGTATAATGATATATTATATGTTCTTCATTCAAATTTAAGTTTTCCTACTTTCGATGGCTCATTGCAACCTGTGCAACCAAACCAAACCCTCAAAACTAAATAGATACATTAGAAATAGTTATTCGTTACGGGATTTTTACCATGTTTTTTGCTTTCGAGTTTCCGATATTGAGTTACTCCGTGATCAACAGAGCCGAAATATCGGAAACTCGAAAACAAAAAACATGGTAAATATCCCGTAACTTTTAATACTCGTAGTAATAGGTAACATAGTAACATAAGTCACTCAATACTTTAATACCGTGTCGTCAATTAACCTAATTTTTGCTGTCACAGCAATTATCCACTGTCATACCAACGTACACTGTCTTGTGTTTCCGACTGTACCAGCTAAAACAACAGCTACCGCATATTTACACGCAAATTATTGGCCAGTAAATCGCCGTTTGAAGTCGGGGTCGGTTCGTAAACCGCGTGGTTAACAATTACGGGGCAATAAAAGCGGTTCTGCCGTTACGACTTGCCGGGCGGATCACCATAAACCGGATAAGCTCCAGCCGAGGCAAGAAGGATCTTGATTTGATAAGAATTAAGTACAGAGTCCAGAATTCTAAATGTAAAACTCTCTGCAAACGATCACACTGCTATTATGCCATATGCAGGCAATGTTTGAGACTGATTTACAGACGCGTTCACATTCATCTTCACAAAACCATTGCAGAATGGGTCTTATGTCAGCAGCATAAGGTGCCCCTATGTAAAGCTTGATGTGAACGACAAAACGAAACAGTATTTCGAACTTTTTCGTTATTTTATTTTTTCCAGAGTATAGGTTTTTCTAACCTTTCCGTTACATATTTTTACAAGAGTTTTGATTGGGTGTAAATGATTCTGAATGACACCCAGTAATTATCTAATAATGATAAAAATAACATGTAACTTAACTCTTCGCGACACTATGACTAAAAAAGTGACTGTGAAAGTGAATTTCGTAAAAATCGTAAAATAACATAACTCGAAAAATCGTGGACCATACATGAGGGTGATTCGGGTAGCCCTAGTAATGTGCTGCAACTAGGCTTCCGCTTGACACTACTTTTTGGGACACCCTGTATTAGTATATTAGCATCAGACAGATGCTTAATTGTAAAGAGTTAACAGGGGAATTAGTTGAATTAATTAATTATCAGAAAATCTCTAATATTATTGTTTTAATAAGTGATATCTTTAAAATTATGAAAATATTTAGTAGCTTTGATTTGATAATTTAAAAAAAATTACTCATCTAAGAAAAGTATATTGCGAACAAATGAACATCAACATCATGTCAGCTCTCACGAGACGGCTGCTGGAGCGACCGAGTGTTTACGAGCGTGTTTATTTACACGACGCAATCGATGTTCGACATCGTCTATTCGGAACAAACTCCACATGGTACATTGAGGTACATACGAAGTTTATTGTGTTGATAGCCATCGTCTACTATAGATCAGTAGCGAATTCAGGGACTCGAGCGCCTTCCAGAAATGTACTTATTTAGAAACATTACAATTTACAACATAACATGGGTCCTTCAAGACGAGAGAGAATATGCATTTACTGCGCTGACATGTACCGTTAAAGATCACGTCACGTCGTTACTTACCACAAGATGCGATTGTGATTAAATGACTGCCTAGTTTCAAATACAATAAAAAAACAATCAGAGAGTTAATTATTCCCGTTTTTGGTTATTTTAAATGACATCTTACCGCCTACTGTACTTTCTGCTCAGACTTTTAGATAATTTTCCTTTTTAACCATCAAACAGCTCAATAGTTACTTAATAAAAAATAATAACTACCTATCTTAACGTAAAAATTACAATACCACTTTCACACCTACAATTCCCTTTTCCCTCACACGCGCATTCCTTGTGTTTATTCAAATGCTTGATTACCGCGTCGCGGGCATTGACCCCAGTCGGATCCACAACCAGTGGTTCCTAGGGGAGTGCATGATTCCGCCCGGAGGATCCCTGAGTAATTGCAACAAATGGCCGTAATGGACGCGTCTTTTCATGGAACCAATTAGTGGCCACCAGGTTTGTTTACAAGATGCATTTAATTAGTTAGTTTATCGTGAATCTACGAAGATTGGGAAATACCATATGGTAGAAAAATCTTAACTTGCACCTCGCCCGTTGGCGTAGGTACTACCTCTTTGAACATGTGTTCGATAACGACCCAGGATATCATACATGTGTCGAATGTCGATGTGATATTGATCTGTGTCTTGGGGTGATTCCTATTTATTAATTAAACATTGCACATGTACTCTTTACGAAGTAGTTATATGTCTCTCATAGCCACAGTATAGTTGGCTTGGTTTGTTATCGAGGAAGATCGAAGAAGATCTCAAAATTTTATTTACTTAATAAATAAATATCTGAGACATTTTACACCAAGATCATCACCCCAAACTGAGCAGAGCTTGCACTATGGGTGTCAGAGAGTTTACTTAATATTTACGCGTGAAAATGTCAAAAAGCCTGTGCATGTCTGTATGGATAAAGCCAGATTCATTTTTCACCTTTTAGGGGTGAAAGCCTTCGAATATTAATCAGTTCCCGATCAATGGGTGCACATCAGAGGCACATGACTATACATTTTTCATTGGCAGCTCCGCCGAAGCTGTGGGGAACTGGGGACCTACTCATGTTCGTCCGCACCTTAGTAGCAAGAATTTTAAAGCTTTAAAAAAATACTCACTGCTGAAATGATATTTACTTTTTTGGTATTCCATCAATCATCTTAATATACCTATAAAACCTAATATACTCGTATAAGCTTTCCATGTGACAATTTTTTTAGGGCCTTTTAGCCTTCCAAAGTTTTACGAAACTTCGTAATTAGTGCACCGGAGCAGGCCCCCTGATTTGGTCATAAAAAGCCGGATATGACACATACATTTTTATGAGATTCTGCATAAAGAACCTGTTATATCACATTTTTAAAAATATGTGAGCTGGGTTTTGTACATATGCGTTTCAAACTAGTGATGTTATCCAAGCATTTCAATAAATAGTGTTATAAGTTATGGAAAACTGAACCAACAAACTACAAATATGTAATAATCGATTTTCTTTTGAAACAAATCCATCCGCATGTAATTGTGTGTTTTGTAATTATCAAACCACTTTTTGCAAGCATCGCCCAAGTACGAGTAGCAATGGGAAGTCCCAAAAGGGTATCGCATATGTCTTGAAGGCAAGAAGACGAATTTCAGCTGTTGTCTCGGCTAAAACTATGATGTCACTTAAGTCGTCCCTAGCGATATCGCTCAAGGTTCAGTGAAGTAAAAGTGGGCACAGGACTTAGGGAAATAGAAAGAGTTAATACTGGATAATTTAAACTGACTTTAATCCCATGGTTTTGCATAGCTCCGAACACGGTTTCAAGTTAACTTGTAGATTGACTTAAGAAACAGAAATAGAAGTGAAGATATCTACAATACCTAGTAATTCCTTCACGGAGTAAAATTATTACTTTAAGGAGTAAAATTTAAAACTTTTTCTACTATAATTTCTATTTTAGAAAATATGGTGTAGGTACCTACTTTAACTTTATAAAGATTTATGGAAATGGCGATTAAGCAACTAACTTTGATGTCTTTAAAACGCTGTATTATGTGGTGGTTCGCATTTGAAATTTAAAACGCATAATTGTTTCTCGTGTAAAATCAATAGATAGTGCTTTAAAACAGACGGGTCTTTAAAATACCAGAAAAAGAACAAAAATGTTTTGGAAAATTGTATTGGAAATGAAAATTTTGGTGGCGTATAGTGCAGAATATATATATTTCCTATAAATATATGGTAAATTAAGGTAGTTAGAATTACTATAACAAAAGTATAATTCCAATCTACTCCAGTTTTTGATGAAGTGGTGACGGAAAATGTAATAATATTTTTTCTTTGTAAAATATGCATCAAGTGGTACGTAATATCTTCATTATCTAACCCTAATGAAGGTTTTTAGAAAATATTTACATTTAGTATTTTTTATAATTTTTAAATTTTACAAAATGTGATAAAATAACGTTTAGTTTAAACATGTATAAAAAGTTCGATTTCAGACACTAGCTAAGATCTTTGATAAATTTAAAAAATATAAAACAATACTAAATGTAAATATTTTCAAAAATCCTTTTTCAGGGTTAGATATGAGGATATTACGAATCAATTTAACCATATTTTACAAAAAAATATTCAACCGTATCATATCTGGAGGAGCCAAACTTGGTATGTTTTGAAAATGATTTTTATTTTAATTTAATATCTACATTTGACTAAAATTGAATGATGTGATATATTTTTAGAATTGGCTTAGTAAGCTCTTTCTTGAAATACCACACACGATAGGTTTACAAGCAAAAACTTTTTTTTCTATACAAAAAAAAGATCGACACCAACTCAAAAATCAAATCAAATCAATGTATTTGTTAAAACATAGGTAAAATAAAATACAAGGTCTTATAAAAATACAGGATCACTATGTTAAGCCATTGGTTGACATACAAATGTTCAGTAATAAAAATTAAATTAAATAATTAAACATATACAGTTAAAATACAAATTCAAGCTAATACAGTCAAAAAATAAAATAAATAAGTAATAATTCAATAAATTAATTAATAATAATGGAATGTCTGAGATAGTTATCATTATAAAATTTTGCAGTCACTATCTAACTACTACTAGTTACAGCTTGTCACTCAAAAACTCTGTCAGCGTATAGTAAGCTTTAGAAATTAAAAGAGCTGTTAATTTGCTACCGAATATGTGAACATCTGCGTTCTTTATATGTTTCGGTAATTTATTATATATTTTGGGGGCCATACAGAAAAACCTTTTTTTTAAAGCGGTTTTTCTGCTTGGGGCTCTTAGCGAATGCTTGTGACGTCTACTCCTCTTTTGGCCCTGGCCTATGGTGGGAACCAAGTGTAAATTTATTTTAACAAATACCGCTTTTTCATAAATGTAGAGGGATACCAACGTAAGTATTTTTAATCTCACAAAATGCTCCTTCAAAACTCCTTTTTTTTCTTTTTTTCCGTGCTGCGGGTCAAATTGAATCGTACTTATGACCTAAAAATCAATCGTTCCGATTTTCATGCCTTTAACACCATTTGCAGGTTTTGACTGAATTTCGGGGTGTAGCGTTATTAAACTTACTTATTTTAGTCCGAAAGGAATATGATATTAACATTTTTCTTGCATTTTAACTAATTCTAAAAAAACGGAAATAGGAAATGAATGAATATGATATTCTTTAGAAAAACAGTTTTTCAAACTTGGTGTTGTTACAATTATCTTAAGTTTATCTACGAAATCAATTTTTACTTTGCAAGACTTAAGTGATTCTTCAATTATTCAAGTTAGTTTTTTAAGCGAACTTTCTAAATCTGGCTTCAGTGAAAAATGATTTTTTAGATTTCACTTAAGGTATACATAATACAAATTAGTTTTGAGAATACTTAACTTGGTATGGAGAATTCCTTATTTGCCAAAGTAGCGGTTGGTAAAAAATATTTTGTCTTAAAGAGAATAGTAACTCTAAGAAAAACACTTTAGATAGATGTGAGATTTTAATCACTATTCTTCTTTGCTACTTGGTCTTTTTTCGATATTGCCCGTCAAGATGACATCACTCCATCTGATAGAAAGTGGTCGTGAGGTCCTGATAAGAGGCGGACAAGCAAAGCATGCAAATGAATCACTTCTGAAAACCTTTTCTGATTGTAAAACATTATTCTGCAGGAATAAGGTTAACTAGCTACTTTTACTAATACATTACCCAAAAAATCTGAAAATTCTCATGAGATGAAAAAAAACACAATGACTTGGAACTCTTAAATTCAGTATATCTTTAACTCATTAGAATTCATTTTCTTGTGAGCTCTGAAACAGGCATGCTGCTCCGATATCCACTATTTATGAAAGAAAATGTGTTTTTCATTATTATTCAGTTGAAAGTACGAGTATGCCCAAGTTTTACAAAAAAGAAAATTTAACTTGCTACTTTTATAAATTGCTTAGCAACTTCGGGATGGCCGAATAAAAATGAAAGAATAACAAAAGGCCACTTACAGGATTAGAAAGGTAAAAGCGACTTGTTAACAGTCAAGTGGAACTGGAAATAGAAATGTAATAAACCAATTTGCAAATGAAATTTTTGCTACTATTTTACATTGTGTTGTTTAAGGTCTCATTATTCGTCGTCAAAGTGTTAAAAATTATAACTAGCTGTCCGTCAGTGGCTCCGCCCGCGTAGACTGTCTTTCCCGTCAAAACATACCCGAAATTTAAAAAAAATGCCTATTTCACTCCCTGATAATGTAGCTTTATATTGGTGAAATAATTTTAAAAATCGGTCCAGTTGTTTTGGAGCCTATTCAATCCTAACAAATAAACAAACAAATCTTTCCTCCTTAGAATATTCATATAGATGTACTCGTAGCACACGAAAACCGCTTCCATTCCTTGGTCTTCTCTAAGCCTTTACGAGCTGACACTTATCAAAGTTTTATGTTTAATATTTAGCAGGTTCTAAAAAGTTTGATATTTGACAGGCCTATTTTGTTACAAAAGAGGTGTACTATATACAAGCTATACAAGGTAAGGAAAAAGAAGTTCTTGGAACGTTTCCTTTTTTTTATATTGCCCGTCAAGATGACCTCATTCCACCTAATGGAAAGTGGTCGTGAGGTCAAAAACAACCTTTCCTTGTTTAAAACACAGCGTAAATAAAAATAAACAGTACGTCTACCAGTTGCCACTTTAAATTTACGTTACGATTTGCGTCAAAATTGTATTGGGATTGGACGTTGTTATGTCATGTCATGTCAAATCCCGAGACAAATTTTTACGCGAATGAAATCGTAAGTTTAAAGTGGCAACTCGTGGTAGACGTACAGCAGGTCTAGCCAAGTGTCAAACGCTGAACGAAAACGCTCAAAGATTTGTATGGAAAATAATCGTCGATCGACATGTCACGTGACTTAATCGTAACGAATCGTAGATTGGTAGCCAAGTGTATAATTTTTTTCTAATAGATAAAACGAAACATTAGTCGTTCGCTAAATACGGCCAAGTGGCACTTTTTGACAAGCGACTACGCCCCATGAGCGTTTCAACGCTACGATAGTTAGCGAACGCCGGCCCCTTGACGCCAACGTAACAAAATGGCGATTTTTCAATCAGCTGGTGTTGTCTTTGTTTGAAATTTAGTATTTTGTGAGTTTTTTATTACAATGTATGCCTTAAAAATATTGTGGGCTGCACACCTATTAACTTAACAAATACACTTTAGAGTGATTTAAAAACACTGAAAATATTTCAATAACAACAACTTCACACATACGTCACGTCAAACTCTTCGACTTTGACATTGCGTCTAGTTGGCGTCGTGCGAAACCATAGATAAAATTCTTATTTTTAACGAAAGTTAGAAGAGAACTAGCGTTCGCCGCGTTCCGTTCATCTTGGCTACCAATCTATTAGCGTATGCGACAAAGCGTTAGCGAAGGCGAAGTTCGATTCGTTTCCGAGCGTTTGCCACTTGGCTAGGAGTGCAGGTTAATATACTCGTAGGTATCACACGTTAAGTTAACATTCGAATTTCGAATATCCATTTTTCTGGCTCAAATCCGAGTCACAGACTGAAACTGTGGTATTTTGCCCATTTCTGTTACAACACACGAGTCACAACACGACACATGTTTCATTTCCTATTTTTTAGCAGAGGTTTTAATTTTAATTGACTTTTATTGAGCTACATTGATTAGTTTTTTATACCTAACTTAAATGGTTTAATATTCGGGCCCATATTTTAACTCTTCTCAACCAAAAACTGTTCTTTAATATTGTATTAATCTTGTCAAATCTCTATTCAATGACAACTCAATGCCGTAATACCATTTATTTATACGTAGAATTTTTTTTGTTGTTAATTAGATAAATAGTTTAAAAAAATCGGAGGTTGATAATTTCTGCGACCCGAAATAATCCGTAGGTATTATTTCGGGTCGCAGAATACGTAATAATTATATATACGTAAGTATAGGTACTTTCGAAACAAAGCAAATTTATTTTTTTATTCGTAGTTATAATATAGTGGCTGAGTGCTACCGCCTTTTGCCCGCATTGCCAGCAAAATCGTGGTTTTCTGGTTTTCTGTTATAACGTTATATTCTAAGAATTACAAATTAGCAAAACAACGGGTTCATTTCAATTATTTACAGTTAAAACTGCTAATCACGCCGATTTCAGAGGTTCAAACTTATTTGGTGAGTTGGGACCGATGGGCTAATGGCCTCTGTCCCAAAATACTTAAGCCCCCTTGTCTAACACTTGTCAACAGTGCCCCATAGTTGTTTAATTAAATTCACCAAGGACTAATTTCCTAAGTTCTGTGAGAAATGCATTGTTATGAGAACTTATGAAACAATTTAATTTTCGGGACAAGTTTGTCTATATTTGTGACCACAACGGCACAAAATAAAGAGTTTACAGGAGTACCGTCGCGCCCTTTTCCTAAACATGCCTGACCACCTAGGGTTTTGACGACACGAATGGCGTAGTGCGCTGTGGCACGGTTTCTCGCCTTTAATTCCGTAGTGTCCCGGGTTCGATCCCCGGTCAGGTCAATTCAGGAAATGAACTTTTCTAAATTGGCCTGGGTCTGGGTGTGCTGGGAGACGCCCCTGGCTTAATTCCTTGTCTGGTACGTCGTAACACAGGGAGACCATGACAAGAGGTGTGTTGTCTGGCGCATATTCATATTCATATTCATTCGCTCTGAATTTTTAAGATTAAGTAGGTACGTTTCACAAAACGAAATTCATCATGAGAAAAATTGCAACAAGAGGCCCCCGCGCCGCATCGTGATTGTGACGACGTGCAGCCATTGAATTACTCATTTTGAAGTTATTATAGTGGCACGGAGCACCACCATTTTCTTTGTACATTCAAAGACCGACTTGTGCTTGGGACCTTAAACTTATTTTAACAGCATTATTCCTAATTGACTAATCAGTAAAGATAAGCCACCCATTTCGGTATAGGAATACAACACACCTTTTTTATTAATAACTAGACAGATCAAAATAAGAACAACTTATAAGGTCTAAAAGATGTTAATTCTACAAATTTGAAAGTAATTATGTAGTCGAACCAGTTAACAGCACACATTCTAGAAGCTTCAATAATCAATTATTTAAAACAGATAAAACAACTAGTTGAAATAAATTAATTAGGAAAATAAATAAGACATTTTATAACTCTGTGTAGAACATGACAAGAGCTTAGTAGCAGATAGTTAATTAGAGAAATTACCAGATCCTTAAAGTTACGTTGATCCTAGTTTGTGAAAGGGAATTGGCCTTGGCTAAAATTAAACATTATAATAATTTCATTAACTATTTAAGGGGTGCCCAATATTTTATAAGCTCTTGAGATATTCCTAATAGCTTTTCGTGTCACTGGAATAGTAACTAAGTAACTGATAGTCCAGCATCGTCGACGGCTGTGTCGGTTTCAGGGTTTTAGAAGTTGGTCTTCCAAACCGCCCGTCGTAGGCGGTAACTGTATTTTCGTATACACACACCTCAGGAAGGGCGTTTTAGCTCGCTTTTGGAACCGTGTAGGCGCGTATAGGCGCGTAACTCGTATAATCCATGTAAATAATATACGCTGGAATAAGCCTGTGTACGTGAGTCCGGTTTTTTGAATCACAAAATGTAGCGCGCGTGTAAGTGCGTATGTCAAAGCGACCGTATACGCGCAGAAAATAACGCTAGGCTGAAACCACTCTCAGGGAGGACTCGAAATGTAAGAATCATGAAATAAAAGAAATCACGAACTCATTCCCGGAAAACCAAAAGGTATCATGGGCACTCCAAATAAACGTATCGGACGACAACATAAATTGAATAAAACTTTCTTAGCGCGAGCAATGAACATTTACTCGTAGTTCTGCTTCCAGGTGACCGCTCCCGCCAGTGGGACCTACAGACGACGACTTTCTAATGTTATTTCTGTTGGAGTTTGACTTTGTTGGCCAAGTTAGTCTTTTTGATAGTCTTTAGTTTCAAATTACAAGCAAAAGTGAGACACTGGTGGCCGTTTTCAAAGCAAAACGTAAATGATAAAACGAGCATGGTGAATTATTCAAAGTATTAATCTTATTGTTTTTGAATCGTTTAATATTAACTATAGTTGTCCCCGCCTGCGGTCCCTTAACCCTGCAGGTGAGGACTCAAGTATGCGCTTAAGCTATAGTTAATCTCATCATCATTGCTACGTAAAAAACCGGGTGATTGATTATTTTTTCCTTGAGGGAAATAATAGATCACAGGCTGATGTTAAAACTATCTAAAAACGAAAATCAGTTTTTAATGTTTCTGTTTAAAAAAAAGGTCATTTGTATTGAAAACCTATGAAAGGAAAATATAAAAAATCTTCACTTAGATAGTTTCTACGTCACTTAAAATGCCACATCATTATACTTACTTAAACGGGTGATTATCAAAAGACTTACAAAAAATATATAGTAAGTGATGTAGTTACTATGTTAGCAAAAAATTATTTTTTACAATTAACTTTAATGTTAAGGCTTTCATACAAAAAATACTAACCTTTCGAGTGATTTGTATGGTGGCCTTGAAATGAAAGTTAGTTAAATGTATTTCATTTTCACTTAGATAGTTTCTATATCACTAAGTGAGTATGCTATATCGTTTTTGTAAGTTATTTGATAATCACCCGGTCTAAATATAAAATAATGAGTCAGTATAAGACCACCTAGGCCTGCATTCCACAGCCGTTATGACGCCGTCTTTCCACCCTATCAAAACCAGGACTCTCTGCCTTCATTTCCTGGCTTTCAGTTCTTCGAACTTCATTGGTGACTTAAATACTTCTAGAGATTCTCATTCAAGACTCGATCACGTTTCAATAACCGGGATAAACAGCCCTCTCTAAAGCTAGAGCTACCTAATGGTAGCTTACCTTTCTTCTTCTCTTTCTGCAGGAAAAGCACATTGTAGCTTTTGATATTCTATCATCAAAACAAAAAGTTAATAATTGGTAACAACTGCAAAAAGTAAGAATATCTACCTTCCTAAGAATAGTTGCAGATACATTTTCTAAAAAGGTAAAGAATTGAATACATACATACATACATACCATCACGCCTCTTTCCCAACGGGGTAGGCAGAGACCACCTCTTTCCACTTGCTACGATCCTGACATACATACATCTTGAATAGTTGCACGGAATTGTCGTAAGCAGTCCCTAAGGCCTAATACAATAACGGTACATACTTAATATACTGTTTTAGTTAAGTTAGAGTTGTCGACGCGGGAACAGTGGGACGAGGTCGGAACTAAGTTAGGCACAATTCCGTCGGCAAGTGAAATGTTTTTGCACGACATTACACTTTTTTGACATTCCTATTTGTAAGCCAAAATATTTTCTGAACTTGATTTTTCTAGTGGGACACTGATAGTGATATTCAAGTTTTAGTTCGGTCAAGGAAAATTACTAAGAAGGTTTGTCACAAAAGGAGATCAACTATTCAGGCATAACATATTGGTGCGTACCTAAAAATGTACTCAAAAATAATGTGTTATTGTATTTAAGTCTATTATTAAGTATATTTTGTTCTTGTAATGACGATTTAAAAGTACTTGTTACAGGTCTATTTAAATAAAAATATTTTTTGTTTGTTTGTTGGCTAGGCGACAATTTTTTTGCCGTGAGTTCAAGCGCTTACCGTAGCACGGTCATACTTATGACCCTCGTAGCTACTGCTACGAAAAAGCTGTGACAGGACAGCACTCTCACGTAGCTGCGTAGTATTATGTCTTGGGCCTTTTTGTTACTGATGGTGGTGATTGTGATGGTGGACGGCGGCGGTGGATGAATGACCGGTACCTACAGTTTTTTGCAAGGAATCTTTAGAAGCCATAAATACATATAATGTAATTCGTTTTCATAGTGCCCGAGAAAATGCACAGGGGATAGTGGATTATTGAGATCAAATCATCGCTCTGAAATCACCCGGCCTATTCAGTGAGTGTCCCGTAAGTGTGTTGACCTTTTTAGAACTATTTCCATCCCACGTAAGACAGGGGTTAATTAAAACGACATTTTTTCAATCTACAGCAAAGCCTGCGACACTGGACGCCGATATTAACTCCGCCTTTATAGCTCCATCGTATGGGAAGAATTCCTTCATTATAGCGAAGTAATAAAATGTATTCCAGGAATAAAGTAATTGTCCGTCGCCACAGTGGGCCAAAGTCTATCAGACCTTGAAGCCTATCCCTATAGGAATAAAACGATAAATAATATTGTGATAAGTGTCTGCATTTGAATATGAGTGAAAACCTATTGGACACCTCTTATAATTCTGTTGATAAGTTAAATCTCTGTTTGTTTTGAGTGGCTCATACATATATTCATTTTCATTCGATGAGATAAAGAGCGCAGCTTGAAATCTAGATATTGGGTTCCAATCCCAGAGGTTTGTGATTTTTTTGACATGGAATGGTTTGTTAGTGTCATGATTCGATAACTAAACTTAAAGTTAAAGTGTTAGATTTATTTGGGCATCACTATTATTAAAAGGAACTTTTATCGAGTACTGGCCACCCTGGTGTCGTGCTTGCCCCTCTTCGGAGTACAAAATCAATCGACGGAGGTGTCTGAGGTTGATTGATTCGCCGTTGGCTCGTCGCAGTGATGACATCATACAGGATTGAAATGTATCAGTGTCTACGAATAAAAGTGTAAGCTAAGTATTGTACTTACAACCCCGATGCACAGATGCATCGGAGTTGTAAGTACAATTCTATTTGGAAATTCGTGATGAAATGTATGGGCTGCTGAGTTTCTTGCCGGCTCTTCTCAGCTGAATCTAGGTTACGAACCGGTGGTAGATTCACGTCAGTCTAAATATAAATACTATAAAATATTTGAATAACTATATATTGTTTGAATTATATTCTTATACCCCTTCTGAGGTCGTTTATTGCATTGGTTACCCTTAAACCGTATGATTTTATGTAAATTTTATGTAATGTGAATCAAAAAAGTCAAAGTCTGTCTAATCGAAAAACCACATTGGAACTATCGTATTATTCTCGTATTTAGGTTATACGCGAATGGAATGAATGAATGATTTGAATTGAATGAATAAATTTAATTTATTTGCTAAGTAAAGGGTTACATTTATGTTTTTGTAAGTAGTATTGTATTGCCTGAGTGATTATTATAAATCGCAAAGTAGACTAATTTTAGATAATTAAAAAACATTATTGATTGAAAAAGAGCACAATGGTTTCTATTTAGGTCGACAGATACCTAGTGTGTGGAGTATAATAGCATTATTAGCAATCTTTGCCCCACTTCAAGGGGAAGGTACACCTATTGTTTCCACAGTCTGTTGTCCTTGCAGAAATGTCATATTACGAGTATACAGCCAAAGAAAATACGCCATAGAATGCGCAATATACTTTAGTACCTTGTCATACTCGCACTGGCCATTTCAACATGTGAAAGTATCCAGCGAATGTTCTCTTAGCTACTGTATCAAAGTACTAAAGTGTTTAGCTACTTCTGCTAACCGTAACTATGGTATCTGGTCAGCCTTAGAAGTGAAGGAACGTAAATGAATTTTAGTAACTCTTCCAACACTTTGTACTTGTTATGAACTACTTATACTGAGTGATACCCCTTGAGTGTCAGCGGAACACACGGGTGTTCTTAAGAAGTCCCTAAAAAAATGGCAAACAATGGCACACAATGCAAAAACCAGAACAATAGCAACACGAGACGGGTTATATTACAAAGTTGATCGACATAGTCTTTGGCTAATATAGCTTAATGGCCGAGATATCTAGGAATAAAATATTGTGTTATTAATGATTAATTATCATCGCGTTGTACCTACGACGTGATCAGAGCTAAAGTAAAATACATTCGTGTTACTACTAAGGTAATTATAATACCTACGGTAGGTAATTACAATAATAATCCGTAATGGAATGATTCCAAAATTAATTATTACGCATTAATAATAATAATAAAATACCTAATAATACCTAATCTTACAGTCGGTACCTTATATCCCTTGAAATGAGGTAGTTATTTCCCATAGGAGGTGCCCTTAAACCTTTAGGAAGGCAGAAAGTGATTGATAAATTAGTAAAAAAGATTAGTATTTACTAGAGAAAGTCGTGGCCTAGTTTAAGCACCGCAACTCAGATCGTGGATCGTGTGCTCTCGAGTTCAAATCTGGCCAGAACCACATAATCTTTGTGTTCATTGTTTTTAAATTTCCGACTAACTCTGCGGTGAAGGAAAACACGATAAAAAACCAAATCAACCCGGATAACGGCGGAAGGCTCAGCACCTACCACGTTGGGTTCTAATACTCCTTGGATGGTTAAAAGTGGGCTTCTGAGTGTACCGTTCACCGTGGCGGCGAACAGTCATTTGGATAAAAACTATAAAACCCGCTTGAGTCCTTAGGATCAGGGCGTTATTTTTTTATCTTTCGATTTTATATCCATCTTTAAATGAGTTACAATACAAGTGCTGGCAGCCTCAAAACAAATTTTAGGTCCCTTAAAATACGGTTTTTTTATCCTACTACAACTCCTATATTGGTGGTCGAATAGGGTATTTGACATATTTTTTGACGTCATTTTCTATCTTTTTCATTGCGTTCTGCAAAACATTTGGCGTTTAAGAATATGGTTTTTAAGGCTAATAGCTATAAATTGTGTAGATTATCGAATGGGCTTTCTATTTATTTACTTTTTTACTTCAAAAAATGGATATGCCCTAGTTGAAGGGCCATAAAATGATTGTACATAAGTAAACAAACTAAAAGTTTTTATGGGGCGTTATTTTCATGTTTTTTGATTAAATTAAAATATTTGTAGAATCCAATGATGTCGTCAAATAGGTATAGGTACCTTTTTGACGACATCATGCAATAGGTTCATTGGCTACACCGATAACCGACGTTCATTTCCGTCAGGGAAATTGTGCTTCAGGTTTTTGGGAAGCTCTAGCCACCGATTCCCATTTGGCAAGCGAGGTTATTAAGCCATCAGTTGTAGCGATTATGTACTCGATAATAATGATGGAGGCCTTGGCTAAGCCAATAGGAGTTTGAAGGTTGTTATAATCAGTTCTCTTTTATTTTTACCAGAACAGATACGAACAAAGATAACAGTCGCGTCGTTCTCCTAACAACAACCGTTGCCACTCTCTGTAAGTAAAAAATAATTAATGAGCTCACACACATTGCGGCACACAACATTTTAAATAAAAAATATAAAAGAAACAAAGACAGAAGTGAATAAAAGAAATGTAGGTCGCAATATATAGGCCTCATGTGGGGCCTATTAGGTCTCAGCACGTGCCGCCGTTGCAGCAGCGCTGGTATTCTGACGACGCCTCGATAGGTGGACTCGCCCAAATAAAGTATATATCCACATAAACAATGTGACCCATTCGTAAGGTATCGTACTTAATATTATAAATGCGAAAGTTTGTAAGAATGTTTGTTTGTTACTCTTTCACGCCAAAACTACTGAGCGGATTTGCCTGAAACTTAACAGTAATACAGCTACTACATCAGAATAACACATGGGCTACAATTTATAAACAGTTTATGTAATTTCGCCAGAATATATAACGAAAACGCGGGCGAAGCCGCGGGCGGAAAGCTAGTATTATTAATGCGAAAGTTTGTGAGTATGTATGCATGTATGTTTGTTTCGCTTTCACGCAAAAACTACTTTACGGATTTATATGAAACTTTACAGCAATACAGCTTATACATCAGAATAACACATAGGCTACAATTTATAAAGATTATATGTAATTCGGCCATAATAATGAAGTTCCCGCGGGCGAAGCCGCGGGCGAAAAGCTAGTCAAACTAATAAGGTTGCTCACCAGGACCAAATTCATCGACAAAAACACAAACGTAGTGCACGCAACATGTTAAAAGTGTAGATTTATAACTAAACTACTTAAGGTTCATATCAAAAGTTTCTAATTCATCCAAAAATAAGACACAAATTCAATCTATTAGAACACTTGACTTTTGGGTTATTTGGTAAACTCCTATCGTTTCGCTACGTAGTCGTTTTGATACGACTACGCTGCCGTTCAACCACCACAAACTATTGTGTGTAAACATCGCTAGTACACATTACTCTAGCCCAGTTAACTCTTGTAAACCAGCATCGAGTTCGCGGCTATCGGCGTTATCGCACGATAACATGCTCTCACAGACACAACGCTTTCAAGCTCCACTCGAAAACGCCTACGTAACGCACTATTTCTGGCCATCATGGTACCAATCACACTGAAACATGATGGAACGTTATGGAAAATACCAGCTGACAGCCTCAACGGGTAAGGCCAGAAATGTTACTTGAAATTATAATATAAGATAAGATAAGATAAATATACTTTATTGTACAACAAATCATACTTAACATAAGCATTACATAATCTTAGATTGTACAATGTAGGCGCTCTTATCGCTAGGAAGCGATCTCTTCCAGACAACCTGCAGGTAGAGGAAATGACAAGATTAAAAAGAGAAAATAGGTAAGGTAGTGTGAGATAGTGAGATAATTATATATTTATACATGAAGTTATTTTATGCATTCATGAATGCAATTACATATAGGTAGTACTTATAAACGTAGTAAATATCTGTAAACATACACAAAATTATAAAGAAACGGTAAAAAAGACTTATTCAGGGTTGGTTTATCCACGCACTAGAGATATTTAAAAGTTACAGTGTGAGGAAATAAGCTTTGAGTCGGGATTTGAAAATAGGTAAGGATTGAGATTGCCTAATAAGTAAAGGTAGCGAATTCCACAAGCGAATGGATTGGACAGTGGAAGAATTGGAATAACAACTTGAAGAATGAGTATTACTACTACTACTAGTATTACTACTTGAAGAGTGAATATAAATTTGTTTATTTTAGCATTTTACAATGCATGTTTTCATATCGAAAGATAGAAATCTAAATAAATTCGAATTTCGGACCTTGATGAAATCAGGCAGGATTCGTACCCGCGTCTTCCACAATCCGGGTGGCTGCTTTAACCACTGAGTTACCGAAATGTCAATGGAACGAACGAATATTTTTAGTACATGCTTACGTTGCAAGCTTACGTTATTTTATCACTGTTTTAAGGCACCTTCAAACCTTAAAACTTGATTGATTATATTAAGATCCGAAATTAAAAAAAATCTAGTTTTCTATCTGAAATTAAGGCTTTCCCAACATTTTCATGGTAGACCTACTGGCCTATTGTCGTAACGATAGAGGTTCTGCAGTTAGCACCGAAGGTTTTTTATTTAAAATGGACTTGCGTTTAGCCTCAGTCTCGCCTGGTGGTAAGCGATGACGAGGCCGATGGTGGTACACGCTTACCCAGAAAATGCCTATTCACTCTGGCCTTGAGGACACCAAGGTTGTAAGTATCCGGAAGCACACACGCAGGAAGAGCGTTCCACACCTTAGCGGTGCGGACCAGAAAAGACGCAGCAAACCGTTGGGTGCGGATTGCTAGGAATTCAACCATATGGGGGTGAAAGCCGTCTCGGCGTCTAGTGGTCCGGTGGTAAAAAGGAGGGCGGTATCAGGTTATGTAGTTCCTGGGCACACTCTCCGAAATACAACTTATAAAAAACCGATAGACAGGCGACTTTACGCCGATGCTCCAAGCTCTGGACTTTAGTTCCAACAGACGCATCATCGTCAATGAGTCTCCCTGCTCTTCGGTCCTCTGAGTTCAATGTTTCCAGCTGGCGCTTGGCAAAACTATCCTACAGGTGGCAGCAGTACTCTACTACTACTTGAGGTTACTTTGAAATAATTATGTCCTACGACAAACCACGTGTAACGCTTAACGGTCCTGTTAATTATTTCTCGTCACTGCTATGAATAAAAACTCAAACCGTTTTAAATACTTACCTACTCTTTTTCAGTTTTAGCGCGCTGTCAACACTAATTGCAAGTTATTGGCAGAAGACTTTATGTTAACCAATTCAGATAAAGCATTGTTAATGAGTGACATTAAAGTTTCTATGAATAAAATTGATCTAGGTACCAAACACCATAATTATCACCTCGTCAGTCAATGCATCATGGGGCCTACTCACTAACGCAATGTCCGTAGTTTCGGTCAAACTAATATGTCCAAAAAACCTCCAACAATATGATATTCTTGAATAATTATTTGTGTTTGCTGAATATCATATTTAAGAGTACAAAAATACATGACGGTTGATAAAATTATCTTTGTTTTAATACCAATTACGACCAACATTGTAATTCGCTTGATACTACGGACATTGTGTTAGTGAGTAGGTACCCAGATGCGGTCAATTGTATTGTTGTTTCCATCGTGTCTACTATGTCGACTGACGACGTGTTATGGACACTGCAAACTACGTAACATAAATAATTCAAAAAGGATAGTAGCTCAAAGATAGAAACTAGAAAAAATTGACCTGATCCTGGGACTCAAGCGGGATCAGGTTGACTTTTTTTGGTTTCTATATTTGTGTAGAAAATGGAGCATTGTTTAATGCTAAAAATAAATTCACTTAGTAGTAGCTATTTAATGGAGCGACGTACTAACCTAACCACCAAAAATGCTATCTGAGCCTCTAAATATTCTAAAATCAGTGTTTTGTGGCCGACCGTGGTGTGGATATTGATTTTGGAGCGTATTTCAGTATTTTTAGCTGCTCAGTTTATTATTTCTCATTACCAATAAAAACATGATCAATTTTTTGCCCCCAAAAAACTTTTACGTTAGTTACTTGACGGCTTCTTAGCATGGGTAAAGTGAGAGAAATTGGAAGTCCGTCACGTAGATTTACTATCTCATCTAAACATTAAAATTATTTTGTTATTACGGTTCCAAGTTAATAACTAGTTTACCTACTAATAACCTAATTAATAAAAGTATCTACGCAAACACTCTTACGCAAAAACTTTAGGGCAAACAAAACCGGCCGGATAATCCCTGTATAATCCCGCAAAAATGCGTCGTCACAACGAAAGATAAAGATAACAATAGATAACCTAGAGCTATTAGGCTTTTTAAGGAAATAGCAAAAAGGTTAGTCGACATCACAGGAGACCGAAGAGCTGGCAGCTACCTCGGACAAAGAATTAGTCCAGTTATTCAAAGAGGGAACGCTGCCAGTATCTTCGGAACCTTGCCTAAAAGCACTCCTTTTAATAATATATTTTAGTTATTATATTATATTTTTTAAGGTTTTTAGTTTTAGGTTCATTTCAATAACTTCAGATGTGTTAGTATTTGTTTTAGTATTATAAATAATGTATATATTTTCCATGAATAAACTCAACACATTTCCAAAAAAAAACAACAGACTCACCTATCGACATGTTGCCGAAATCCGCATTACAGGTATTACAGCACTGAACTGCGCGAATTAAGTTTTCAACATAACGTTTTCCGTAAAACGGCTACACGCGCGCTCCCTCGCGGCGTTTCCACCGAACTGTTGTGGAAAACGGCGGAAGACGGAGAACTGTTGACTTCCGCACATTTTCACACAATGATAGTGGGTAGTTGGCACTCAGGTCCGTGACCATAGTTCTTCGATCATTTAAAAACGATTTTACTCTGAAATTACATTTTAATGACAACTATGACCATTATGTCAAATAAATTTATTTCTATTCTATTCTATTCATTAGGTTACTAACCTTAAGGATTATCCATAAGAGGTTGCCGTGAGAGGATGATACGAGTAGATAGTAAGTCATGTCTTAAGAGCTGTTTCAGTCCTTAATAAGAGCAACATAAGAGACAACGGTTGGCTATTTATGGTTAAGCTGTTGTTTTTTTATGTTGTTCGTTTTCACCAACATTCAAATAAATATTTATCTCTATGATTTCGAAGTAAATTGGTTGGAATTAAAGAGTTGTAATGATCTTGAGCACTTTTGATTTAATACGGGTAATTATTACACATACACACACTTCCACACACACTTCCATACACATGCATACCCACACTCTCTAACACACAAATTCATACATACGCACACAAACATACACACACACGCGCACACACACACGCGCGCACGCACACACGCACGCACACACACAGAGAGAGAGAGACGCAAATAGTATATATACAATGGCTGCCCCAAACAATGGCCAAGCCCCAAAGTTGGTTAAGTTCACTTTACATGCATGCAATAATGTAATATATTTTGTAAGTTACTCGTAGTTCAAAAATGTTGTATAATTCGTAACGTTCAACGGGTTAATTTAATATAGCCTTAGAAATGCTATTTCACGAGAGAGCGGTGTCTCCTGACACAAGCAAAATGTAAGCATAAGAGGAGACACCGGTTGTTATAGTTTATTATTACCATGTTTTTAAACATTTTTTCATTTTCATTTAATTTTTTCCATTTTCATTTATTTTTTTGATTTTTGAACCACCATATTATATGTTATTTGTGTATAATTTGTGAGCCAGCAATTTTATAGATGGGTTGCCCTATAACCTATACTTTGTCACCTTTAAGTCATTGGATTAATAAATAATAATAATAATCAGGGTGTATCAGCAGGAGTCGTCAAACAATCGGTAAAGGAGCGCTTCTTTAGTCGCCTTACAAAGGTACTCAAGAGCTCTTTGTCAGGTGGCAATAAGGTGCGCGCCTTCAACGGTTGGGTGATGCCTTTACTGATATACTCCTTTGGCATACTAAGATGGATCCAAACCGAGCTGGACGTCCTGGATGTAAGGGTCCGAAAATTGCTCACAACATATAGTATGTTACACCCACGCTCGTCTGTCATGAGACAGTACATCCCGCGGAAGGTGGGGGGTCGTGGCTTTTTAAATGCCAAGAACCTTCATAACCGAGGTGTGCAGTCATAGGAGGTTTTTCCTCAGCAACGAGTGTGGGATACATCGCGATGTTGTGGCAGTTGATAAGGGCCTCACGCTGCTCTCCTTGGCAAACGAGAACTGGCGTCAACTACCGGTGCTCACGGCCGACGACCGCAAGGAAATATGGAAGATCAAGGAGCAACATTGGAGGTTCTATCGGGCCTTAACAGGGCCTGATGTTGACCTCTCCGCATCGGTGAGCTGGCTACATTTCGGGGACCTCTTTGGGGAAACCGAAGGTTTTGTCTGTGCAATTGCTGATGAAGTAATCAAGGTGAATAACTACCGGAAATACATCATGAAGGACGGTACGGTCGACATTTGTCGGGTATGCCGCCGTCCTGGCGAGTCTATTCGCCATGTTATATCCGGTTGTTCTCACCTTGCTAACGGAGAGTACTTGCACAGGCACAACCTAGTAGCCAGGATCATTCACCAGCAACTTGCTCTTCGGTATGGCCTTGTCGAGTCGGAGGTACCGTACTATAAGTACGCACCGATACCAGTTCTCGAAAATAGTCGTGCATTGCTCTTTTGGGATCGCTATGTCATCACGGACAGGACTATTGTAGCCAATAAGCCTGATATAGATGGTAGACCGATCTCACCGCCGGGCAGTGCTCGTCGACATTACCATCCCGCATGACGATAAGCTCGTAAAGGCCGATAAGGACAAGCTCAGCAAGTACCTTGACTTAGCTCACGAGGTGACCGCCATGTGGAATGTTGATTCGACGATCATTGTCCCGATAGTCGTATCGGCGAACGGCTTAATAGCGAAGAGCCTCGACCAACACCTCGAGAGGCTCTCGCTCAGCGGTTGGGTCAAGGCTCAGATGCAAAAGGCGGTGCTCCTGGACACGGCTCGCATTGTCAGGAGGTTCCTCTCCCTGCAGCCCTAACCACCGGTAGTCTGGGCCTTGCTTGGCCTGCTGCCGGTGGCACCCTAGGTTAAGGTTTTTATAGTATTTTCATAAATCATTGTATTTGTAACTTTAAGCTTAGGTTTTATAATTGTAATTATTTAGTTTTTATAATTATAATTCTTAAGTTGTTTTTATTGTTATAAATCTTTGTTTTTGCAGGAATACTGTACAATTTTTTTATTTAAGTTTCATGTTAAATAAAGAGAATAATGATAAATATCTGGGACAATTTACACCAAGATCATCTGACCCCAAACTAAGCAGAGCTCGTATGGGCCTCAGAGACTGATAAACATACTTAAATATTTCTAAATACATACTTAAATAGATAATATCACCCAGAAACACAACAAACACAAATGTTCGTCACATAAATGTTTGTCATGGGTGGGGATCGAACCCACCTCCTCCGGCGCTAAAGGCAGGATCGCTGTCATTGCGCCAACAGGCCAGACAAATTATGATATTTTTTTTTATTATTAAATTTGATTTATCTGAAACCATGGACAATGCTAGGAGAAGGGGGATAACAAGTTCTGAATTTAGTAGAAAAAGCAACCCTTTCCTAACCTTGGAAAATATAAGTTGCAATGCGCATTGATTTTTAAAATCGAGTGATCAGCATTTGCTTCATAAAAATACTACGGTGACTACTCTTTAGACTTGCTCTGAGAAAACAGGAGAAAACACGAGAAAACACGTACACAGAGGCTGATAAGATAAGATGATTATTTATTTGCTTTTAACATAGTGTTTTAGTGATGGAAAGGTATTTTTTTTGGAAAATGGCTGTCTCAGAAAGAAAGACTTACTTGATCATTTTATTTTTATCTTGGTAAGTTATTATAACCCATTTATTGTAATTTTGTAGTCAAACAGTGGCACCGCTTTGATCTCCTATTATGAATTCGCACAAGGCGGATGGAATAAATGACAGTGTAACGGTTTACCTGTGGTTGGCTGCACGATTCCCACCAAACACGTCGTAACACAATATGCAATTGGCTACTTGACAGTTTTCGGAACGTTATTGTAAAAGTTTCGTGAGTTTATTTTAAACATCTTACAACTATCTTTTTCTTGAAAAAGCCTTTTAGTTTCTAGTAAAAATATATTTTAATTCATTAATTTGAAATTCGCGCGAAAACAGCCAGTCACCTGACATTTGCTAGCTGTGACGTCACATTTCAATAAACAAACGAAACTGTCTACGACGCTGCTCTAAATCTCAGCAAACAGCAAACGATACAACACACGCCTTTTGGTTTGTTTATTGAAATGTGACGTTACACAATGGCCGCCCGCGTTTCGGTTCTTTTTATGTACAGACAAAATTACTATTGTTTATTTTTCAAAATATAAAATGTTTACAATTTATTTTAAAATAAAAAACGTTGTAAATTTAATGTGAACCTATAAGCTATCATATAAAACATATTCCATAATGAATCGTTACAACTGTCAAATAGCCAATTGGGATTCAAAGCACCAATCATGTCATGGGGGTCATGACCCCCCCCCACCCCCCTGGGCTGAGTCCAGGACCTAGGTGGACCGCTGACGAAAATTTTAAACATACCTAATGTTTTTATATATTTATTGTCACAATATAGATTTCATTTATGTACTTTCAATATTTGATTAATTAAATGTAAAACTTTGATCATTACTTCCAGGGACAGCCTGTAATAAGAAACATCTCAATATCGCAATTTAAACTAAGGTCAGAAATCGACTGCGGTATGTCCTGACTCCGCTGCCACTTCACCACCCACAGCCGATTTTCGTTTACAATGACAGAAACTGGAGTATTATCTAGTAACAATTATAATCGGTTGCTAGTTGGTTTTTAATATAAATATAAATATAAATAAATATGCGCCAGACAACACACCTCTTGTAATGGTCTCGAAGTAGGGATTATTAAATCCCTGTGTTACGAGGTACCACACAAGGAAATAAGCTAGGGGCGTCTCCCAGCACACCCAGACCCGAGTCAATTCAGAAAAGATCGTTTCCTTAATTGACCCGACCGGGAATCGAACCCGGGACACTACGGAAATCGAGGCGAGAAACCGTGCTACAGCACACTACGCCAATCGTGTCGTTTAGTCGTAAATAAAACAGCTGGTCAAAGTAAGACAAATCATCCACCAACCTATTGGCAAAAAATTATGTTAGTATCTATCTTTGATATATTTTTTAAATAAGTATTTTTGTTTGGCCTTAGGCGATTTTTTGAAAAAAACTTGTATTGATCATAACTGTTTATCGGTTAGAAATCGGACTACTATTGATGGGATTTAAAAGGTCCAAAACGACCCCAGCTATTCGCTATTTTGATTTGATCCTTACTTCCAGGGACACCCTGTATAAGAAAAGTTTTATGTGATGGCTACACTATCTGTTAGTGTAGCGACAGCGGAAAGATCTTTCTCTACGTTACGTAAAATCAAATCGTGGCTAAGAGCGTCAATGGTTGAAGAACGTCTAACTAACCGGTCTGGCACTTCTCCAAGTCCATAAAAACGCACCTATTGAAGTAGATGAAGTGATAACGCGTTTCAGGATAAGACGTAAAAGAAAAAATATTTTGGTATTTAAATATTAGGTAGGGATTTTTAAGTACAGTACTTACGTTGATTAATAAAACCTACTTTTTACTTGTATCTATTTTTATCAAAATTAAATTATGACTTCTTGTGACTTGACCTCGACTATGTGACCTGGCGCCAAAGCTGGATCCCTTGGCACTAATACACGAAGTCAAGTCCACATTTACATGAAATTTATTTACATAGTTCCAATGAATCCGCAACATGTAATTGCTATAGAAATTGGGACCTAAGTCACAGCATAGCCGCTACAGCTTACCTTACACCTTTTGCTAAGTATGGATTGTTTTTTTACATAACAAACAAACGAGAATGTTGGGAACAGCCTTACGGTAAACAGTTACCGCAGTCTATGGACACCATTGCATTACCCGTAAGAACCATTAAAATGGTGGGGCTTAAGCCCCTTCTAAAGAACTCTCTGCTACAGGAAACCTAAGCTGAGCAGGTACAGAGGCGTTCACATTCACCTTCACATACCTTATGCTGCTAACTTATAATAATAACGTATAGAAGGATAGTCTTCATGCAACCGCCCCGTCAAAAATGAAGCACTAATCCGCTCTACACATGCGTGACTATTACTTGCTTACGTGCGGCGCGCTTTGACATTGAACATTGCGGAGCTGTTATGAACACTGAAAAGCGGTCCGTTTGGAGCCATTTATGGCTCCAATTAAGGTGCTTCAAGATGGGCGCGCGGACTTGGTTTCTATATGTAATTATTCTAAGGTTGCTAACATAAGACAGGTTGATGTGAACGCATTTGTACATAGTTCATTAATTTCACAAAATACCTCTAGAAGGTAATATCTCAGAAACGCACAGGGAACTTATTAACCAGTCAAGTGAATTTTCTAAACTGTGGGTAGCGAGCAGTTTCGTGAGTAAATATCCAGCCGTGAAGATGCGTCAAGTGCTAGGTAACCGCTGACTGGCTGGAAATGAAAGATAATTCACGAAATTGCTCGCTACGCTCAGTTTAGGTAATGAACTTGTCAAGTTATAAAGAACTAGCGTTCCGCCCACGGTTTTGCCCGCATTTTATTATGTATTATAATGCATTGTAGGCCATGTGTTATTCTGATGTTTATGCTGTATTACTGTAAAGTTTCAGCTGAATCCGTTCAGTAGTTTTTCGGGAAAGAGTAACAAACATACATACATCCTCACAAACTTTCGCGTTTATAATATTAAGTAAAATTAAGTAAGAGTAACATTAGTAAGATAGGAAAATAGTAATTAGTAGTAGAAAGGATTGTATTATGGCCTTCACGAGATAATGGACGTTCTAGCTAGTGTCATGATGAAACCCCTTGAAAATGGCGAGCAGTGTGATGATAGGAGTAGCCGTGACCTGCTGTTGGTAATTGGCACTATACCAAAACACAACACAAAAAACGAACACCTAGAACGTTTACCGGAAAACGTTCTTCCACCCGCTAAGGATATCTATAATACGTTCTGGTATAAAAGGTACTGTAAATACTGTAATAAGGCTATATACGAGGCTCCGTAGGCTTAATTCAACTGTATAAGTTACCTTATTGTTAGGGTTTGGCGGCCATCCAATATTAATGAAGCGCAAAGTTAGCTAGATTCTTGTCACTTTTACGACACGGCCCGAATAAGTTTCGGAGAATAACGAGATTATTTTCAGACGAGCCGGGTGAGCGGTGATAATGAAGACTTGCTGCTCTTTTTGGCGTCTTACATTATTAAGCAAAAATATGAAGGACAACATAACATGCTCAAAAACAGCGTTTTAGTTAATTAAACATAAAATACCTATGTAATTACGTAGTTTTTTTTTGTCACTACCAATACATATTTTTTGAAACGTAAACAATGTCGTTGACAATTTTTTTTTTTTTTAATTGGTTCATTAGTTCCGGAGCCTATTGAATGAATACAAACAAACATATAAATATTTCCTCTTTCTAATATTAGTAAAGATAATAAATATAGTATTTTTCTCCCAGTAAGGCGAAGTATGCTACCAATAGAGTTGCTAAATAAGAGGCCTGGTGGAGGGCTGGTGGGGCTGGTGGTCTACATCTTCGAAGGCAACTTTAGGATACTCCAAGCCTCAGCGTAACCAATCTCTGGCTTCGATTTTCTGAGATGCCTAGATTATACGAATGCCATATAGCTGCAGAAAGGACTGACAGTTAAACGGGCTTTTAGAAGTAGGGTAAGCACCTAGGTAGGTAAACAAATACAATTATGGAATTTAGCTACCAGGTAGCGTACTATGGATTAAACAACTCTTCCCCTGATTGCCTAACTACAATGCGAATCGATTGCTAGACATCATTCGACGACAAATGGCAAAAAAACGCAATTTATTGTAATCGCAATTGATAAACAAGTTTGGTTCAAGAAAACCAGATATTGGAGAATTGAAAATTATTTTCCCATTAATTTATTAAAAGCTGCACCGTGACTGTCACCCTGACGCCCCGTGGCGTCCACCCTGACTCCCCTGTCTTGTATCACCGTTATCTAATAAAGTAATGGATATTTCCTGTGAGCTAATTTCTTGCTGTTTGTTATCAATTATCTCTCATTTTCACGTCCCACAAATTATAGGTGAGTAATTTTTGGGGCAGCTACACGATAACGATGATTAACGCCGTTAATGAAGTGACATTAGTTACTTAACTACCCTCAGTTGGTGGAATGTTATGAATGGTCTCATGATTAGGATGGCATAATAATTTGGCCCATGTTCGTTAAAAAACTGGTAGTTTAAGTCCCTTTTGTTCGTCGATTTTCTGTCTCCCTCTGATATACCGGAACGGTCCTGCCGCCAGTCGCCCACAGACAGGGCCAGGACGCTCGCAACAAAACACTTAAAATTTCATTTTCTTGAAGCACTGGACCTGGAGGTATTTTTGAAAACCAAAATAACAGATTAAAGAAGACTCGATGGCCTATATTTTCGTGTAAAAACTATACAAATCCCACTTATAGTTTAGGAGCCTTAGCAAATTGAGGTTTTACAAAAACCCTTTCTCAAGATTTTTTTTTAGTAGGTAAGTATAGTATGTCCTATGCTACGACAATTTCAAACTAACAAAATGAAGATAAAATGTTTGAGTTTATTCAATATTTTTTTTAGTTTTTTTGCCCATCCGTTCAGGAGGAGTAGGCCTTTGACCACGATGGAATTTATGATTTTGGCGTGAGTTCGCGCCTTTACAACGAGAGAGACAAGCATGACGCGGTCGCCCGGAACCCGTGTGGAGTTTAATTCTGGCGAGAACCATTTTTGTGTTCATTGTAAAATTTTGCGACTAACTCGCCGGTGATGTACAACCAATAAAAAAAACAAACCAACCCGGATCACGACGATAGGTATGCTCATCACCTACCACGTTGGGTTCTAATACGATCGGTTGATAGTGGGCTTCTGGGTGTTCCGTTCAATATTACCGCAACAGTCAACTTGCCTCTGGCTAAGTACTACGTTTGGGCAATGTACATGACATAATGACATACATACATCGTGATGTTATGTAGAATGTATGTATGTCAATAAACAACTGGCCGTTTGGTTGGTTTATCTGTTTTTTGCCATTAAACTTTTGGTACCTTTCTACTTGCCTATTTAGGAAAAAGGCAGTAATGAAATTAATTTTGATGAGGAGTATTTTAATCACCTATTTGCCTGGTAATTGAGAAGACGTGACATAATAAAATCCGTACTGTTCCGGATGACACATCTAAAACATAATGCAATTTGTCATCTGTCGTTATTTATGTTTGTGTGTAATACGATCGCACATGGGAGAATATACTTTATTTTTGGAGTCTCAAGGCAAAGTTTACCGTGAGGACACGATTTAAGTCAGTAAACACGCCTGTAACACTTGTTAAGGAAGTAATTTATGGACGTGTACGCTCCTCGACTAAGGCAAAGACAAACAAACTTTCTTCGGAGGTTTAACAAGTTAATTACTTGAGATCAGTATCTCCTTGTTGATATGACAATAGAGTCCTTTATCTAATAAATATTGAAGGTGCAGAGAGATAGCGAATTTGGCTATTTTCTATTAGCTAACCATCACTTAGATGACTATGATAGGTGAGGCGAAACCATTAGAGGAAAACAAATATTCATTTGACTGGCCTTGGTGCAGCTGCTGTTGGTGCAATGGCAGCGATCCTGCCTTTAGCACCGGAGGTCGTGGGTTCGATCCCCACCCATGACAAACATTTATGTGAAGAACATTTGTGTTTGTTGTGTGTCTGGGTGTTATTATCTATTTGAGTATGGATTTAGAAATATTTAAGTATGTTTATCAGTCTCTGACACACAGTACAAGCTCTGCTTAGTTTGGGGTCAGATGATGTTGGTGTGATTTGTCCCAGATATTTATTTATTTATTTTATTAAACTGTCATTTAGAGATTTAAATACGGCGCGTATACTGTCTCGATGTCAGCAAGATGTTTTATTATTCTAGCTTACTTACCAACTTCGTTCTTTGTTACTAATTTAGGCACGTCAAGTTGAACTCATTAATAAAATACGAATTCAATCCCTAATTGCACTTGTGCAAATATAAATATTTAACATTTCAAATGAAAGCTAAACTTTTACTAACCTTTGGCTTTAGATTCTATTTCAAAGTTAGAGTGGTTTTAAATAGGTCTAATTATTTAAAGAAACTCAAAAAGTCCACTTCAGTTCTAGATATCGAACCACTTTGGCAGATTTAGTAGAAGTAGCAGCCACCCCGATTGCGGAAGCCTTGGGTTCGAGACCCGCTCAATACCAACGGACCAAAGTAGAATTCTTCTAGGATGGCAAATAGATCATTGTAAAAATACTAATAATACAATTTAACTAGATCTATTAATAGCTAGAAAAGAAAGTGGATTTTCCGAGTTTTATCAGTTCAATATGATGATTGTCTTTTTATTCGACTCATGGTTTTGGCATCTTTGTCCCACAATTTCCCGCCGGGCACCTGCGGCGCGGTCTTTTTGCCCTCTGTGTGCGTTTGTAGTATAGGATTCTCTTTGTGCTATCGTTCGCGGCGAAATTGACCGGCCCGCTCCGCCTTGCCGTCTGCAAAGCACCTGAGATTACGTTGTGCTGTAATTTACATGATGTTTAAGCAAAAGAGAAGACGTTTTAAAAGAGAATACTAGGTCCATCCCTTTATTTCGAAAAGATTTTCAACGCGGTCTAAAATCCGCCGTGTGCGTTGACTGCTCATAGTTCGTGCTTTCTATTTTTTTCACGGATGCCCGCGTACTTTAATCCGCTACGCTCCGTGGACGTCCGCGGTGTTTCGGCGCACTTTTAGTCGTACAAACTGTTTGTAAAGGATCTATTCTGACGACCGACTTGGTGTAATGGTTAAGAAGTTGGCTACTACACCAGAGGTCGCGGGTTCGATCCCCGCACAGTACAAACATTTGTGTGCATGAACATGTCTGTTTGTACTGGTCTGGGTGTCTCCTATGTATAATAAGTATGTATTTACAAAAGAAAATGTATTTAAGTATGTTTATCCGTTGTCTAGTATCCCATAACACAAGCTTTAATTAGCTTACTTTGGGGCTAGATGGCGCTGTGTGGAATAATGTCCAGGGATATTTAGTTATTAGTTATTTTATTTAGTTATTTTGACGGACATATAAGTACGCAGCGGATAATCTGTCGTCTGCGCAGGCCTTAATGCTGAGAATGCCAAAGAGTCAAAATAAACTTTAAACTGCATGTTTTTTAACCTCTAATGTTGGACGATAATTTGCTTTCAGACTTAGTTAGTATCGTAATCATGCTCGTGGAAATACTTATGAGACAAAAACTTTGATTTGCTTGCTCTGTGCCTAGGCATCTAAGCATATCTGGCAGCCCTAGTATAAGTTCTATTAAGTTGTATGTTGATATATTTTTTATTTAGGGTATTATTGATATCAACTTCAAAATAAAACCAGGAATTTAAACATGACTTATATATTTATGTAAATGTTAATTTCACAAATTGAAGCGTGTCAAAATTAATAGCCGTGTTAACGCTGACAACACCGAAAGTGAAGCATATTCCAGTTCTTGTTCAAATGTACATAATAAAAACCTACTTAAATTGTTTTGCGATATTGACTTATCTAGTCAGGGCATCAGGTTTGATGACTAAATTTTACAACTGCCATCCCTTGAAGCATTGTGAAAACAAACAGTCATTTATAAACCTCTATTTGTATCAAAGTAAGGTTTGCAAACATTAACAATGGGTTTTTTTGCTACCACGTCTCTGAACGTTCAAAGGTCTGACAGGTATTACGTAATTTCAGTGAATGAAAGTAATTTTGATGTTAATTCATAGTCAGGGCTTTTTAATTTCACCACTTTCTTGTGGTTTCGTTCACCATGAAAAAGATTCAAGGCAGTCTTAATGAAATTAAACAAGATGATGTTCACGTAAATGATGATTGCTATCTTCCCAGGAATTTGAGATAACCTGGGCCTTATTACAAACAATACCTTATAACATTTTAAACTTTCTTGTTGCATTTTAACTAATTCTAATAAAAACAATAAAGCGGTCCGCTCGTGACCACGGTGACATGCAACTGTCGCCGAAACGTCGAGAAAATAGGTAAAACAATTTACCGTTATGTTTCGTTGCAAAAACCCGTTTTTATTAGAATTAATACCTTATAAGTTGTCAAGTTCATTCCCTAAACTGAGCGAAGCGAGCAATTTCGCAAAATGATCTTTCATTTCCAGCCAGTCAGCGGTTAGGTACAAGTCGATAATTTATCTTCTAGGCTGGACTTACAAGGTGTAAAAAGGCCCTTAACTAAGCTGGCGTTTACGCATTCAGACCATTAAATCAAGTCACTGGAAAAATAAATTATTAATGGGAAACTAATTTTTTTTTAGGTGTCAATTTTAAACCTAAAAACGGACTACGCAATGTAACGCGTGCAACAGACCGCGCCTGCGCTTTTGTGCGGCTGTTACGCATCATCAATGGGTACGCACGATGTACATTGCGAGCTGAACGTTTTGAAGCAATTTTTGTTAGGCAATACTTGAAATTTTGAAAATGTTTCTTAGGACAAAAATTAAGTAATAATGAGTATTTAGTAGTTTGTTTTCATCAAAATCTTGAGTTTTTTTTTTACTTTGACCTTCAATAACTCGGTAACTATTGAGTTCCTAGGTATGGTCTAGCTGGAAAGAAAAAATGGTCCTGATGAAGTGCAGAATACGTAGGTGTCGGCTTCGTTAAGGGTCTTTTTACACTCTATAAACTGGCGAAATTGCTCACTACCCGCAATTTAACGAATTAACTTGACTGGCTATATGCGATTGTAATAAGAGCCTTGGCTTCCGAAAGAGAGAGAAAATAGTTATTTAGATTAATAATTTAGAAAACGTATGTAGGAAATTTAAGAAGTATGTTCTCGAATGTTAATGATAATGAATGAACAATGTTTTTCTTTTTAAGTATTCACCATTTATCATTATTTTATTGTCACTTTAGTTCTATTTTTTCCTATAACTATTCAATTGTAGTTCGTACAAACAGTATAAATAATAACAAGAAATATATCCAGTGTACGTATATTACAAGTATTAAAAAAAAACCATACACATTCACATATTTTGGTATCTTAGTACTGTTGTAACAACAAAAGAGAAACTTACGTGACTAGTAATAAAATTCATTACAAAATATGAACAGCCTAGTGAACGACTTATGAACATAATAGTACCATATCTGCCTCTTTTTGTTTATAACAAAAATTATCAAAACAACACCTTTAGGTATTAACAACAAATACATTTAATAATTAAAATCTCTGCGCGTGATAAGCATTCTATATAAATATATTAAAATCTATTGTTGTTGTTTTGTATTAACGTGATTCGTTCAAACTTTGTATAGTTATTTTCAGACAAAGTAACCAAGTTGACGGCAAGTTACACATGTAACTACTATAAACATTTACTTTGCAAGCTTTAAAAATCACAAACATTTTCCATAAATAATTTAGAATTACTTTACTTATCGTATTAGGTAACTATTATTGTTTTAAAAAACCACTAAACCTCTGTAAATAATTATAATTGGCTAGCATATTATAAATCTACCGCCTTAATATTACAAAGTTACGAACATTTACCTAATAGTACGATACGGTGTCCCTGAGTGATATACGACTTTAAATTCCATTATTTAGATACCTTGGTATATCATAAACCAGTAAGGTCATTGTAAACATTCATCACTGAAGAAAACACTGCATAACCAGAGCTTCATTTGTTTTTAAGTTTAATTTAAATGCTTTAATGAATTTAACGAACTATATCCCTCATGATATACAAATTAAGTAATAAACGGTACTCTAGTTAGCCAAACCCTACTGATACATGTATACATTTAAAAAAAAAATGTTTACAAAAAGTTGTTTCTTCTATACTTTCCTACTGAACACCTTCTCAAACATATTTTCTAGCAAAATTACACTTAACAACCTTTTAATGTTGTAATTAAATCCAAAAGATCACTTCCTCATGATAATTTCTTTTTTCTTCAATACTTTGTTTCAGGAAATAAATATAAAAATATTTTTGTAAATATAGACTCTTTGTAGAAGTGAGATTCACGTTAGTCTTAGTAATGAATAATTTACCTTTGTGGTATAGAAAAATGAGAGTCGAAAATAATCTAAGCCAAATATGACCCGTAACCTTTAGTATTGAAGAACACATTTGCTAGCGATGAACGTTTTGGTACGATTACTTATATAAAATAGTTCGAATAAATATTGGGAAATAACACCGACTTTAATATCTCTCTCATCTGAATTGTTATGCTTATAACTAAGCGAAAAATAAAAGTGAGCAAGTACCTAAAATCCTCCAATACAAAATGATAAAAAAAAAATTTTTGGATTCTACAATTCGGGCAGTTTTGTCCATAATAATACTTATGTTTTAAACAATGAGATTGTGGTCAAATATACATATGGCTATAAAAAATCTGAAAAGGATAAGGATTGTTGAGAAGCATTATTTTCGCCCAGTTATCGCTATAGTTAATATTATCATGATATGTAATATATTAAGTACAATTTAGGACATCACTATTATCGAGACATGAATTATGTGAAAATGAGGTAAGTATATTTGCGCAATCAAATTGTTTTCCCCCGCGACAGCATATTGTGGCCAAACACTATTTAGAGACTTCGAAAGCGTACTTCATAATAGAAAATACATAATTTCTACTAAAAGCCTTGTAAAAATCTATAAACGTTTGTTCATTTACATCTTAAAACTAAATAAAGTGGACATTAGTCATAATAAAATTTGACACTTAACCGACCTCAAACATTGCTTACAAGCACCTGTATGGAAGTGCAATGTATAGTGCTAATAGTCTAATAGTCTTTAGTAGTGTAGACTAGACCAGAGAGAGTAATTGCCAGGAAATCCCGATTCATAAGATCGAGTGGTCGTAGCGCGCAACAACACCGAAGCCTTAGAGTAAATAATCGGGTATAAAAACAAACTAATGAATTTCCTCTGCGCTTTTATCGAGTCATACCGCCTAACAATCTCCCTGGCACGCGTTGCAAAAGGAAATATATTTCGAGACCTAAATGTCATGTAGTTAAGTTTGAAGGTCGTTATCAAACGAAATCATTGCAGGGCAAACCGAATTATTTTGGTTTTAATGCGAAGCGGCAAAGAGTGGCGGATTGCACTGACAAGCTACGCGACTAGTCATTCAGTTATTAGAGCCTCAGAGTATTAGTTTTTCTATTAGAGACTCCATCCAACGCCTTCGCTACCCTTTCCCCTCACTCGCAGTTTCAAACAAAACTTAAACAACCGTGCTGGACGGGTTCACCCCTACGCGTGAGTCCGTGTGGCAACACTCCACTCTGTGTGACCAGTATTATGCCAATTGCACGGCATTATTTCCAAAAGAAGGAGAATAAGCTTATCTACTGGCTGAACCCGTATAAAACAGTTTTTCTCCGTACGCAACTATACTACTTTCGCCGTATGATGATATCCCTGACAGTTCATAATTGTCAATTATAGTGCTGTAACGAATGTAATTTAATCGAGTAGGCAAAGGAAATGGAATCAGATTTACCGATTTTTAATTTTGAATAAAAAATCTTAATAAACGGGTTATGGCTAATAAGTAATAGAATAAAACGCGGTATCTCGAAAATAATAGTTAAAAATTGCACACTAGGCAGACGCACTGGTACTGATGCGAATGACGTGATTACAAATTACAAAATGGTCGCTCTTAATCATCGATTCTTTGTCGATTCAGTAGTGTCAATACACTATTGAATGGCGTTCCTTTTCACGCATCAGGCTCTGTAAAGATATATTAATTTAATTTCAAATACTTCATTATGTTATATAATACTTCATTGTTCTTTCTAATCTTAACCTATTAACGGTTAATAATAATAACAATAATTTACTTGATAAGATTCGAAAGAACAATAGTTTTTTAATAGTTTATAAAATTTTATTTTGCCAGTTTTTTTATTTAGTTTGAAATAGAATGCGTGACACGGAACATTAAGAGCTGTCAGGCATATCATCTTACAGTGAAAATAGTATAATGCTCACGCACGAACACGTAGTAATGTCACCTGTCACAGCGCGGTAGTTGAAGCTTGTCTCTGTTTCGTTGATGTACTCATGTGGTAACACTGACGGTCTACACGTGGACAGGCTCCGGATCCTTTCTGGAAGTGGATCTTGGCTGATTGGCTATGACTTCTCTGGCGACGTCCCGAATGACATAGTCGCGATGGGTGGCCAGGTCGAAGTCGGACCCTGACAAAGACGCGATGTGGTTCCAGTTCGGCTCCACAGAATCACCTGTATAAAGTGCGGAATATTACAAAGTGATATTTGGAAGAGTTTATGCATGCATAGACAGACAAGTTACATTTTGTTTTGGGGTATTTATTTTATTATACTCTGAATATTACGTAATAACTCAAAGAGTCTTAAAAGAGGCCCAGATAATTTATATAGTTCAGAAATAAAATACTCACAATAACCTGAATGATATTTTTTTTTTAACTTTGCATTTAACTCAAAATATTTCAAGAAAAGGCCATTACAACGGAGTAAAATTGGTATTAAAACTAGTTATTATTGAAGCAGTAAATATGGTTATTTTAGGCAGTGATTAGTGTGATAGTTTCTCCAAATACTACAAGCGTTATCATTACCTTGCTTGGCACCAATAAGCTTTCAAATATTTTTTGCAAGTAGTAAGCGCTGTTAATGTTTGAAACTACATACGAATGAACAACTTAAAAATGTTGTTGACAAATGAATGGTACGGTGTATGCTTCATCGCGCATTATGAAAGCTGAGAATGGGATGGCTTTCTCAATTAAAGAGTGTACATTTTGTGATTGTAAAGGTAATTTTTACCATATTGTATGTCTATTTTTTTTGACAACTGTTACTGAATAATTTTCACTTTTATCTAATTCCAAACAGTGTTTGGTACAAACCCTAATATCAGATCAGGAATAATCCCCACACAAACCAGACAGTTTTGGTTTAGCTCTGAACCTGTTGTGTGGTATGAGAATACAATCGTAAAAATAATTTCACTTTTGGTAAGTAATTATAAGGTAATGTTATTGTTATTCAATTTAATGGCATGACTCGTGCATATTGTAAATTGTGACATTGCAAACATTTGAAATCGAACTAAACTGTGATGCATACCAGGTTAGGTACTTAATATCTTCAACTGTTTGTATTAGTGTTAAAATTCAATTCCACTTGCATGTAAAACCCACTTCCCAAAACATGCAATTAATCAAATCAAATAGGAATCACTCACATACCAGCGGTCGGTCGACTGCTCCTGCGCCGACTTAATAATATTTATCAGTAAAAGCTGCTTTAAGACAATAGTCTCTTTTTCAAGAACATCTAATAAATCAATAAGTACAGTAATAAAAATCTTGACAATCTTTTGTTTCAATATTGACAGAACTGTCGATTCAATCGAATCACCATCACTATTGTCGATGCAATCGACAATGAAATCGATAATGGTAGGTTAAGACAGGTCGATAAGCTATCACCTTCTCCTTCAAAACCGCACGCGTGCAGCCTCAAGATAAAGGTTGGCACCGCTACCAAGACAGGAGACCGAGACACAGATTACTTAATAGTTAAGTTACTAATACTAACGTAACAGATAAATCACATCAATATAAAAATTACAATTTTCTTAATCATAAATGCGTGCTGTCATGTGTCAGGTATATATCGCCGGGGCAACCTCTTTCGATATAGATGTCAGTAGTCAGTGCCTACAGTACGTCATCGCGTCATCGCGTCAGTTGAACCGCAAGATTCGCATACAAAAGCTCTACGCGGCTGTTGACAATCAACTGCCAAATGGGTGTTCCATGTCCCGGCAGCTGGTAGGAAATTTCCACGCGCAAGTTCGTGAAGTGACAGGGGCCTGACCGAGACCTCATACAAAGCCTAAATGATAAGTGCCTGTCGCAATCTCCTGTCTCGGTCTCCGTTTTGCGGTAGCGTGCGCAAACCGCCACCTTTATAGATAAGCTTGTCACAAGGTGAATTTTCGTCGCTTGAAACAAGACTGAAAGACTCTTGTTAACCCAGCACGACCTTGCAATTCAAATGTAAATGTAAGAAAGTTAATGTCTTGAAATAGATGTTCTCGCTAAAGATCTAGTAAGACTGCATTGCGCGTATACCGTACATATGCTACGCTTTTTCTCACAAAGCGGTTTGGAAGCGCGCTTTTAAATTATCTGCTATGATGGCGGACCCTGGGACCCCACACACCAGTGTGGGTTCACAACCGGGATAGACCGCACGGATGATGATGCAGGGATTAGAGAATACTTTAGATTGCTGCTGAAGCGATGTGTTTTCAAAGGTTTCATATTCTTGAAGCAGATGGACCCAAACCCTCTAAGCTACTGTATTTTTTATACAAACATTTGACAGAATTCAAAGGTACAACCTGAAATTGTAAAAAGTTCAAGGGAATATATTAGAAGAATTAATAATTTATAAATAAAAAATAAGGCAACAATAGTTGTTGCAGCAAAAACTTCCCAAAAAAACAATTTATACTCGTATAAGGTAGGCTCAATATCTGTCAATTGTCACAATAATATTTACACAAAAAACAAACAATGATTTTAGGGACATATCTAGTTGATTGGGGTTGGAATATCAAACGCCAAACCTGTCAATGTAACAAATACACACAACACAGTCTTATATTACGTTTTCTGTTCACTACTCTTAATTATTTGTAAAAAGTATCGTTTTGTAAAATCTATAAACCAGTTAACATAATTAATATCACGAAGTAAAAGGAACTTTAATAAAACTCGTCATAGCTCATTCATAAAATCGCAATGCGTTTGTATGAGCGCTGTTTCATGCCTCGAACCACAGAGATTCAGATCAACTTCGTTTTTCTTACTCAACGGTAGGATTACAAAATTCGAGTTGCCACTTTAAATTTACTTCATATTTACATCATCGTATTTCATCGATGATGTAAATATAAAGTGGCAACTCGTGGTAGACGTACTGAAACAAATATCAACAAAGCGCATGCCCCATTCAAATAATTATTCCCATCATGATTACTTTACCACCAAAACGGATCAAGTAAAAAGACCGATTATAATTACCTCGTTCTGATTTGGTAGAATACCAGCAATGTAACATTTAAAGAGACCGTCGCGTCGTGGCCTAGTGTTTAAGCACTCCAACTCGGATCGCGCATCGTGTGGTCCTGAGTTCAAATTTGGCCAGAACCAAAATCTTTGTATTCATTGTTTAATTTCCGACTAACTCTTCGGTCATGGAAAACATCGATAAAAAACCAAATCAAACCGGAACAGCGGAAGGCTCACCACTTACCACGTTGGGTTCTAATACCATTGGTGAAAAGTGGGCTTCTGAGTGTTCCGTTCACCATAACGGCAACAGTCACTTTGCTCTGACTACCCCGTTTGGGATAGTCGTGATGGTATGTATGTATGTATGTATGTTACATTTCAAATCGAATCATATCAAACCCGAATATCAAATTTAATTAACCTACAAATCTCACTAAGCTTAATTTAAGAGAGCCCCGCCCTGATTAACGACAAAGCACATCGTATAAATTTGTTTCAGTCTTCGATTCATGCAGTTGCATTATCTCAAAAAACCTACAGAGCAGTGAACAGAAACCGCCGTTAGTAATCAAACGAAAGTAGAAAAAGCGTTCAGCCGTGCCTACCGTAACCGTGCTAGCTAAACGTCGTTAGGCGTCGAGTGCGCCGGCATCCGGCATTGACCTGGCGTGTGGGGGTCGCCGCCACCCGCCGGGCCGCCACCCGCCGGGCCGCCACCCGAGCGCGGCAGCGAGCGCGTGCGCGTCTCCTCGAGTATGAAGGTGTTGATGACGTAGGCCTCGCGCCGGATGCGGTCGCGCAGCTCGCCGGACATGTCCGGGATCGCCCAGCGGACGATTATCATCACTAGCGCCACTACGTTCTGTTGATATGAGATGTTCATTTTTAGATCACGATTATTTGAATTCGGAAATGATTCAAGAAGGCTTTACAAGGATAGCTGTCTGTAATTTTCAGTTTACTAACATATTTCGTGACTTTTCAACTTTCATCGCCATGAAACAATTTGGAAAAGTCGAAATTTACTTAGGGCCTGAGTAAATTTGGCGTGAAAGATTTGACAGCTACATCATTTAAAACTCTAATAATTTTACTCAAGTACAAAAATTCAATTGTGAAACGTTCCAAAATAAATACGGTTTCTTGAATTAAAACCTGAGAAGCACAGAAAGAATATTAGCTCAACAAAATCGCAGTTTAAATCAAAAAGTGATGATAAAGAGCATCATATTTAGTAATCCTATTTAATGCTGTATTTAAACCGTCTGGGGCCTAGCCAAGAGCAACACGCTACGACGATTTCTACAATAGAAATCGTTCAAATGTATGGGGATGACATAAGCGCCAGTGACAGCTTATGTCATTCCCATACATTTGAACGATTTCTATTGTAGAAATCGTCAGGCGTGTTGTTCTAGGCTAGGCCCCTTGATCTGTAATATTGAGTCAATAAAACTAAAAGTGACGGCTGTACTTGTTAGGATTGCTTGTCGGGTGCCGCTTTGCCGGTAGTTTCATGGTTCCGTGAATAAAAACTGATAAGGCTACGCTACCTCAAAAACGACAACAAAGGCGAGTCTCGCGCCGATGATGTGCCAGTACCAGTTGGAGCGCTCGTAGTCGTCGCCTTCGCGCAGGTACCAGTAGCCAGGGTAGCTGCAAATATTAATGTTTGTAACCAAAGCAAACCTGAGGCCTAAAAGCAACACGCTACTTTCGTTTCAATATGTCAAATGTCCGGGAATGACATTAGCATTCGTCTAATCGAAATGACATTTGATGTCAGTTCCATACATTTTTAAATTTGACATATCGAAACGAAAGCATTGTGTTGCTCTTGGCTAGCCCCCCTGATAACGGTGGTATGCTCAACACCCACCCACGTTGGGTTAAATTATGTTGGCGAAAAGGGGTTTTCAGCAATGTCGTGATATGACTTCGAAAACGATGTCTTATGTTTGTAACCTCTGTTTCTCTGGGACGTTTCGCGTTTATGGTGTTTTCGAGTTGACTTCTATTTATTTATTAGTTTCAATTGTATAATTAGCAATTGAAATATATATATTACTTTTTTGAAATATTAATAAGACACTCATAGTTATTAAGACATGAAATAAATTTAAAAAATACCATCACATTTTCGCTTGCCACACATTGACAGAAGTATGAATCGGTTTATTATTATTAATTACCTGCACATCTGCTCTTCGTAGTCGGTCCTCATCGGCTTGTACTTGCCGAAGACGGTGACGTTGAAGTCCGCGAGCGTGTGGTTCACGTAGTTGTCGAGCGAGCCCTGCGAGAACTGGTACACCAGGCGCGGGATGAACTCAGACGTGAAGGCTATTATGAACCCCTGCAATTGGAAAGCTAGATAAAAAGGCCAAGTGCGAGTCGGACTCGCGCACCGAGGGTTCCGTACAAACCTGTAGGTATATTTATTAAAAATATTTTTATTATTTGATGTAACTAAAAAATTACGGTTTTCACAATTTTTCCTTTATCTGTGCTCTATGACGTTGCTTCGTACCAAATTTCAAGATTCTCAGTTCACGGGAAGTACCCTGTAGGTTTTGATTCCCTTGCGAGTGTCGAAAATTTGAGGACATTTGCGGCATAAACGGCTGGATCTTTTGATTGCGTTGGCTTAGAAGTTTGATTTTTTCACAGTTTCAAGAGACAGTAGACCTGAGTATCTGATATAAATTCCAGCTTGATACCTTCACGCGTTCCTGAGAAAAAGGGTCTTGACAGACGGACAACAAAGTGATCCTGTAAGGGTTCCGTTTTTTCCTTTCAACGTACGGAACCCTAAAAAGATAAGTGTCGCTACCTATTTGTGATCAAAAGTAGCTTAGAAGGTCCGCCGTTTGAAAACTTGGCAAAGGTATATAGTGTAGTATCTTTCAACATTCGACCAGTCGGTTGCTTAATCAGTGAAAACATAGTAGCCAATAAAGCAATAATCTTTTTCAATGTATATATTTTAAAAACCTTTTTCCTTTATATTAGACCAGTTGACCAAGATCTCACTTAAGAGAGTTGTTTTATTTTAGTACTTACTTCAGAAAATAAATATAATGATGATGTCATATACTTGGCAATTTGACGTTTCCTAGTGTTTAATATCTAAAAATGTCACCAAGAATATATATTTTAAAATTTTCTATGATAACCTTTCCCAGTATCGATAATTTCTAAAAGAAAAAGCATTGTCTAAAGGGAAAAGTTAGATTAGCCATCTGACTGTGATCTTACCTGTTGGATGGTGGCAAAGCTGATGCCAATGGAGTAACTGTCTACAAAGTACCTAAATTAATGTTGAAAGCTAAAAACACACATGTATATAGTCAAATAGCTCCCAAAATGACTTACATTAGTGATGACGCTGAGCTTGCCAATAGAGTCGAGTATCCGGTACCACACGCCGATGTCGGTGACGCGCTGCGGCACGGGCCGCCGGTAGCACGTGAGGAACTTGCGCGCGTCCAGCCGCATCTCCAGCACGTTGTTGATGAGCGCGAACAGGGGCGCGAGGGGGAAGGCCGCCACGAATATGGTTACGAAGCCGTATTGGAGCACTGCGGGAGAAACCACGTCACAGTGAAGCGTCCGCTACCCGGTCGGCAACTAGCATCCGATAGAGGTGAACTTGGTCAGTTCGGACCGGGTCGACGACCGTTGGCAACCATAACAATATATCGACGGTCGCCCTGACCAAGGTCACCTCTATTGGGGTCTTGTTGCCGACCGTGTATCAGACGTTTAAAACACCTAGGACCAGACCAGCCAATAACATTCAATATACATGTATGGAAAATTAAAATTCAATCATTTATTGCATGTCACATTATGTGGTAGCACAGATTTACATGTGACGCCCTGCAAGGGCATGGCAATACATGTGGGGCAAATTAGTGCTTGTTCAACATAATATACATAAATATTTGACACTTAAATATTGAATTCAAAAAATGTATACTTATTAATTATAATATTACATGTGGGAGGTTGAAATATCGCCATTTCATATCCCTAAAAAAACTCTTGCATCTTGTAATACCATTATAATGAAGATTTTTGACAATGTTTTGCAAAATAATCAATAAATTATTGAAACCAGTTAGTCAGTCGAGTGACATGTACTGTACAAATCCCGCCACGTCACGCTAGGCAACAGTGGAAAGGATGGATCTGCTCACGGGTACAGTATGAACGGGGTGAGTATCACCCCTGGTATAATGTGCGACTTGTCTAAGGCCTTTGATGTGGTAGACCACCAGATCCTATTGGACAAATTATTGAGCTATGGCATCAAAGATAGCGCCTATCAACATTTGCGTCCTTTTTATCTGACCGCAGGCAAGTCTTACAGGTAACTATAGGCGGTAGGAGAGTGACGTCTGACCCGGGCAACGTTAGCTTAAGCATTCCTCAGGGATCTTCGATGGGGAATACTATTATTCTATTGTTCATAAATGACTTGCCCGCTTTAGTAGCTACCGGCCTTACTGTGTTGTTTGCCGATGACACACCTGTGGTAGTCGGTGTGCGCACAAATGAGCAACTACGAGTGAAAATCCACGAAACTTGCAAACAGTTGCAGAAATGGTTTACAGCAAACGGTTTGATGTTGAATGTGAGCAAGTCAAACATTATGATTTTTTCTGGCCGTCCCATCTCGTTGCCTGCATGTTTGAAAGATTGCCCAATGCCGGTGTGTAGTGAGAGTGGGTTCCTGGGCTTCACAATAGACTGCAACCTGAACTGGAAGTGCCATGTCGACAAGCTTTGTGACAGACTGAGTGGTGCAGTCTTTGCTTTACGAAAACTAAGACCACTTATCTCTGCAGATGCTCTGAGGCAAGCCTATTATGCCCACTTTCATTTCCTGATGTCGTACGGCACTCTTATCTGGGGTAACTCCACGGATGCCAGCAGGGTGTTCGTTTTGTTTGCAAAAGCGCGCGTTACGTACACTTGACGAGATGAAAGCTAGACACTCGTGCAGGGATTTGTTTGTGAAGCAGCGTATACTGACGCACTACTCAGTCTCTATCTCTATGAACTGTTGACGTTCATAAGATCCACATTATCAGTGCATGAGTGCGAGTAAGCGATCTCATCTAGTGGGCCGGCTTAATGCGGTCCCTCGTCGCATGGCGATTGCAGAAAAGAACCCACGTATAATCGGTCCAACATACTACAACCACCTACCCACTGCGCTGAAAAATGCACAATCCGACGCAGCATTCCGAATTTGTAATTTTTAACCTTGGCATTTCTATGCATGTTATTATTATTACTATATTGTTGACGATCTTAATACAAATTCTTATATCTGACATTTAATGTAAAATATATTGTAATTATGTATTAAGAGAGAAATAAATCTAATCTAATCTAATCACCAGTTTGAACTGACTGAACACACTGTGCTGTGTTTAGTCAAGCCTTGTTCGGAATGAACCAGTAAATTAGTCAAGTGATCAAGTGACGACTACCTTATTTAGGAAATTAACGTGTTTGAACAATTTAGTTGAGTAGTTTAGTTCATTTTTTAATTTTTTTATCGAACCATGTATTTGTTACGGGAAACTTCATCAACAATATAAATGGGGTCGATAATAATTATAAATAATCTTGTCCATCATTCGGCTGAAGAAAAGCGAGAGAGAAAAAAATACTCTTTTATTCTCAATCGTTGAAAAAAACTTAAAAAAACAGTCGGTGAACTTACCCATTTCTAAATACTCAGGAAAGAGTCCCATATGGCCAAAGTCAACCAACTTGAAGTCTTTTACCCACTGCATAGGACTCTTGATACTGGAAAGAAAGAAACAGTTTGCATTATCTTTGAAATCATAAATATGCGTCAGACAACACACCTCTTGTAATGGTCTCGAAGTAGGGATTAATATCCCTGTGTTACGAGGTACCACACAAGGAAATAAGCTAGGGGCGTCTCCCAGCACACCCAGACCCGAATCAATTCAGAAATGATCGTTTCTTAAATTGACCCGACCGGGAACCGAACCCGGGATACTACGGAAATCGTGGCGAAAAAGCGTGCTACAGCGCACTACGCCAACCGTGTCGTAAGATCGCTACAACTAATAATCATTAAAATTCAAAGATCCATTTGGTCTATAGTTAAAACACAAGTTATGCACACAACTCACGTTCTTTTTCTACCAATAGCCCTGATGATGTTGTACCACTTGAGCAGATAGGGCATCATCATTTCGACGAGCGTGTTGATGAACTGCTTGCCCACCATGATGATCGCTAGTTGGATGGACAGCTCGAGCAAACATCCTCCTGGGGCACACTGGAAAATAGTCTTATTTGAGTTCGGTCACCAAAACTAGTCTGTTATTGGATATTTAGGCAAACTTTTCATATTAAAACGGAACAGGATTCTATTTGCGGTTTTAATGTGTATAATTTTTGGCAAAAATCAGTTATTACAACTGTTGGGGTCACCTCCCAAGCACCGAGCAACGACTCGAATATAGGTTTGGAAAGGTGCAAATTCGTAGCCGACTTCACGTAGCAACAGCAGGCAACGTGTCGTCGCGACACTACTGGTTTCCATGTATTTCTATTGAATGCCTAACGAAATTTAAATTTATTTTAAGTATTCCAGCTTTACTGGTCGTTTGCTATTGATTTCGATTTAATCAATACTTTATCGTAGAATACTAAATAATGTAGAAGATCCACTATGTAATGAAAGGAGATGTCCCATTTCTAGCTAAGTCTATGTACAGTACACCTATTTAAAAAAAATATTATAATATATTTTTTCTGATTAAGGTAAAAATATAAAAATAAGCACAACTACTTTTTCTTCAGGTTCTTTAATAAATAGGATTCAGTATTCTTGTCTGTTTTTCAGTATAGCAATTCACTTGTCTATAGACATTCAGAGCAAACTGTCACTGTCACTAATGTCACTCATGCTGTTTTCGTACTTATTTTGACTTATATTTTGCAATTTGTACTGATAAGGTAAAACCTCCTATTACGGCGGTAACCAAAATCGACTCTAATTACGGTGGTATTTTTGTTTACATGATTTATTCTCATTGAAATTAGTTTAGGTACACGAAAATGGAATTTACTAGTTCAGAGTCTTTTGCTTTATGACATATCAGACATTTGCGAATATAACGTAGACGTACTCTTCAGAATAAGTCAGTCTCTGCCACGGCGGCGATGTTAAAGGACGTTCCTATATAAACCAGAGCGACTCAGGTAAGTACACTCATATTAATATAATTGAGTTTTCCATAGGAATATACTGTTCAATTTCATCAGTATGTTATTTATATGATAGTTTTATTGTTGTTATTTGTAATAGAATATATTATACCCAAAAAAAACAAAATAAAGCAGTAATAGGAAACGAATGTTAAAAGGTCAATCCTAATACGTTGGTATAATCCGTATTAGGGAAAATAGAGCATCAGAAGTATTTGCTTATAACTTTCAATATAATAAGTTATTCAATTGTTTAAGACTTTAGTTGAAATTATGATTAATTAAACCAACTTAAAACCTTTTTCTGTGGTATGTTTTATCCTCTAGAAATCCTATTTAAAAGTGAAAACTGTGATTGCGAGTACATAACTCCATAAAAGGAACTTCATAGAACTATTACGGACCTAAAATGTATACAGTAATTCGTATTTTAGGGTTCAGGAAAAATTGTTACGTAGGCTTAATGAAAATAAGAAAATAAACTTCTATTTTTATTCTTCGATCGTTCTTTTGATAATTCTGAAACCAAAAACGTACAAAGTAGAAGTAAACGTAAGTAGAGAGAGACTGTGAAAATAAATAGTGCAAAGCCAACGGTTAGTGTTTGACGTGACTATTGTAACTATGGAACCCACGGGGATTTAAAAAAAATGACAGAACTATGCTATTGGAGTTGCCAAATCACTAAGGGTAAAAAAAAATATACATGATGATTTGTTTTTATAATAATAAACTATAAACTTAAAAAATCCTATAAATGTGACCTTTATATTCTGTGATATTTAGTGCCCAGGTTTCATTACCGTAGTTCCCGCTCTAATAGGAAAAATAGTTCAGTGCCTAAACATAAAACAAACCAGTAGTATAATGTTAATGTAAGGAACCCCAGTATATTTAACGTTCTGATTCTGACCCTCTGTTATAGGAGCAGACTACCGCCGTAATTAGCTCGAACCTTAGTTATACTTCCGTTATAGGGAAAATCGACCTGAGCACATAAATAGATATTTTTATGTATTTAATCACTTCAGAAAGTCAGTGTCAGAAGCAATGTAAAATATAATCTATCTTTTTGTCGAAACAATTTTTTTTCATTCTTTATGTTATTTGTAAATGCTTATTTTCCTTTCTCACTTTCAAATGTTGCCATTTGCCTCTGTAATAGTAGCTTATACCTTATTTGTCTTAAGCTCATTTATTTTCTGTTTTGAGAACTTCGAACTTCTAATGCTAATCAAGCAACAATAACCCCAAAAGTTGTTCGTAACGACAGGTTAAGTGAAAACAACCTTCATGTTTTTGTTGTAGGCTTGTCAAATTGACACCGCGTAATATATGTTGACACATTTCAGCCATGATGTTATTTGTTGTGTTGCAATTCTATTATTAGAAATTTGAAAAGTAAATAAAGCTTTTTAAGGAAATTTTATATTTAAAAACTGTTCCACGTATTTTTTCCCTATTTTTTGGTATGGTGTTCATAGACCTAGCCAGGACTCCATATATTTTGGGACATCTCCATTGAAACAAATAGCTTCTTCCGGTACATGGCAATAGGGTATAATTTAGGTTTAGTTTGCACAGCATTCCGAACATAATAGTTCGATGTTCAGGAGTACTCACCTCTTCTTGTCTATGTCCAAATATCCTCACATAGTTTCCAGGGCGTCCCACATACTTCCCCTTGAAGAAGGCGATGTAGAATATAGACGCGTAGTAGTTGACGAATTGGAGGAGATATATCTTGAGAGTTAGCGAGTCGTCGAACTCCGTTTGGGTTCGAAGGAGCTCTTTTTCGGTTAACCACTCGGCGAGGAATTGGTAGATCTAAAATGGGAGTATTACTATAGTTAGAAGTAGGTTTGCATTTTCTATTGAAAACGTAAATGCTACTTAATATTATTTACTTACTATATTAAGAAAAGTTGGACAAAGGTGCACCATAAGATAGATAATGTTCTTTATTGTACACTAGCTGTCCTGTCAGCGGATTCACCCGCGTAGACTGTTTCTCTTAAAATATAGCTTATAAAAATAAAAAAAGGCAATGTCGCTCACTGATTATGTAGGTGAAATATTTTACGTCTTGTGATTTCAGAGCCTCTTCATAACAAACAATCAAATCTTTCCTCTTTTTAATATTACTAGCTGTCCGTCAGCGGCTTGCCACTGTCTTTCCAGTCAAATATAGTCTAAATTTAAAAAAAAATATAGCCTATGTCACTCCCTGGTAATATAGCTTTATATTAGTAAAAGAATTTTAAAAATCGGTCCAGTCGTTTCGGAGCCTATTCAATACAAACAAACAATTCTTTCCTATTTATAATATTAGTATGGATATAAAATATAGGTTTTTAATAACCTCTCGTGTCCCACTGTCTCTCCCAAATCAGTATAGATTGAACAAGGAAACCTACAGCTAAATATTAAATTTAAAACAACAAACAATTCCGGCGGCTCTATTAATCATATTATTATGACATCACATACATTGTCTAAGTCCCAAAATTAGGTTTTCCTTCTTGTCATTTCATGAGCAAAGAAGGTTCCAGAAAAGTAGAGGCCACGTAATACTCTTTATGCTATATATATATAAAGCATAAAGAGTATCACGTGGCCTATATATATAACGGCACTTACATAGTTGAAGACACAGATGAGCAGTAGATTGATGCAGGCAGCAGTAGCAGTAGTAAACATAATAGGGTTTGACGTAATCAGTGCTGTATCCTGTCGCAAGATGGCCGCGCCCAGCAGCGACATGCGGTACAGCACGACTCCTAGAACAGCGGCTACTGCCATCAGGACTAGCAGAGCTATTATGCTGAAGGACATCAGCGTTGCGGGGAGACGCATTCGCCAGAATGGAACCATTGGCTCGCGCTCGCCGGTTACCACGTTGAGCTGTTGACAATAATCATGTTTTAGGTTATTATTAATAGAAAATCAGAAAACATTAAGGCCATAAACGGGAAAAAAAACAGAAAATTTAATCAAGAAAGTATTTTGAATTATGGCACCAAGAAGGCGTGATTAAAATAAGTCGAGATATCACTAAACACATCGCGAAATCATTGTAAAGCAACGTTCAACAAGCGTAACGTAGTTGGACGTAGCGTTACGAGGCTTATCCCAAGCGTCAGTGCTGCTACGAACGCTACGAGTGCTACAGCACAGCAAAATCTCAACTGATTGAGAATGTTTCTTCAGGGTTATACAATTAATAATTGAATTTATATATTGAACTGACCTGTGTACGTTTGACGTGCGCTAACCGCGCCAAGTACTGCGGGCGCGGGTGCTCTTCATAAACATCGAAACCAGTCAGATCCCATCGATGTGTCATTTCCGCCGAATACCGCTTCCATAGCTCCAAGAAACATGCCGCTGTTAGTGAAAAAACAGATCAATTTAACCATAAATAAATCAATAAGAGAAAATACCACAAATTGCTCTCGTCAATTCATTGTTTACGACCGTTAACTTGTAAACAAAACTTACCCCAAAAACTCATAAATATAGCGAAGAACACAGTAGTGGGGTTATCAAAGAGGTAGGTTATTCGAGACTGCAAACAGGTGTCTTTTAAATCCCAATAATCGCAGAAGTAATCGCATAGAGGGCACATTTTGATCGTCGAGTTGTAATTGCAAACATCTTGACTGAAATCACAAGTTGTAATGAGAAACGGACCACAGGGCAAGCGTAACACAGTGGGCTGTATAAAAAACACAAGTGAATTGCACGTACCTAGGTTTATTAGAGTTAATTGTTGCGGCAGAGTATAAAACACAAATTATTCCTACGATAGACGCCGGTATGAGCATATGCGTGTAGAAACCCAGCCATGCGAAATATAGACCTAAAAATAAACATGAGTGTAATGTAAATGAATCCAAGTAACCTGTCTATTTCTTCTAGTATAAATTAACATTTAAGTTCTAACTCACCTATTTTAACACCAAAATAATCCTTAACATAATCCAAAGGCTGATAATTAAGACATTTGGATACACTAGCCCATTCTTTGTATAAGAGGTGCCGCATTGAGCCTGGAGTTTTGAGATCACCCTAAAAATTATTTACAAAATTATAGCTTCAAAATACTTACACAATACAAGCTATTTGTTCAGAAACCAATGCACAGTTCTAAAAAAATGGTCTACCTGTTTTTTTCGTTATCCGGCTTAAAGGATCTTAAATGGTCCTTCGAGCAGGATGTTCTTATACTAAGCATACTTACATCGTGTAATGGATAGGCAGCGGTGTATGTGTTATTGTTTATCAGTCTTGCGATACCGAAAGCAAAGTCGTCAGCCGCGAGCGAAAACTTCTTGCGATCCAGAATGAACTGGACTATGCGAGAACGAATTGAAGGCGTCCAAAAACAATCAGAGTTCGTGTCAAATCTGCCGACAAATTAGAAACGGATGATTTTGGTTAGCATATTATGGCTGCTTCACATGTAATCGGCAACTTCATTCGCTGACGCGAAACGGCACCTTAATATCAGAACTGCCATTCCTACAATTCTATGTTAGGAAAATAAGAATTCAGAAAATTGGGGAATTAGGAAATATTTTTCTAAGGCTTAGTAAACCTAAAAAATACATAGCCACATTGGCTATGTATTTTTTATTAATGTACAAATTACAACAATTTATTTTTCTTAAAAAGGTGTGGTGGATCGTACTCACAAATACTCCTTATCTTTAGAATAAATGGCAGTGAGTCGATGCTTTCTCTCCGGAAACTTCTCAGGGTCCACCCGGATCCTGGACATCAGTCGATCCCAACATGCGTCTACTCGGTCTATAAAGCTGTTTGTCTTTTCGTGCACGTCTTTGAGGGCTGAGAACTGGAAACATCAACCTTAAATCATTAGAACTAAGAACTGTATTTCATGCAACTTGTGATTCACTATTTAGCTTTAATTACTTGAAACATGCCTACGTGAAATCACGAGCATGCATGTACTATGTTATCAAGCTTTCGTGAAAGAAAGATAAGATTTCGTTTTCTCGAATACAAAAACAGTTAGATTAAACTAAGGATAGTTAGTTCAGAAAAGTTTCAACGGATTTATATAATATTAACCCTTCATCTTGATCTTCATTGATAAGATTTACGTTTTAACCGTCCAAAATATAACAAAAATAAAGGTAGCTACAAAATATTTTTTGAATATCAGACCAACATTAAGCTAATTTAATAACAAGGACAGTCAAATTATTTTTGAGTACACAATTTACATATAGGTAACCCAATCGAGATCTGATTTGTACTAGTAAGCCATTTTGGAAGGAGAACGCTAAGTAACAAGTCGTTTCGACGACATTTTAAAAACAAAAGCACAATGCGACTTTGACCACCTAATCATAGAAATTAAATCAGCATTTACTTTAACAGTGCACTATTTTGCACTTTCTCGCAAACGTTGACAGCCCTTAGATGAAAGAGATAAAACAACGTTAGAGGACAAGACTGATTGAGTTATTACGACAATAGGGTTACGAACCATCAAGTTAATTAAATGAGCACGTGTTAGTTAAATTACTTGATTACGTAAGTAGTATTTGAAAACACACCTTATTATTTTTAATGGATGCTTTGGTAAAATAAAAGCGAATGTAGGGGACACTTTCGCTTAGATACGCCAAAGTAATTGAATAATATTTATTTGCTATAGTAAGATCATTACATTAGTGAGATACTATAATGGTATGTTAGTTTGCGACCACAACATTCATTGTATTAGCTTACCTAATAAATGTACACTTTTGTAAGTTGCAAAATTAATATTTAACCCCTATTGTTACCTATTTAACAATGTCTATGTAAAAAACAATTCTTTAAATAATATTTATTGTACATAAAATACATTAACACAATGAACGTAGAAAAAAGTTGGAGGCACTCACAAAAAAAATATTAAATGAAAGGTTTAAGGTACTTTAATAAGTAAACTTTTGAAGTACCTGTGTACATATTTTTATCAAATACGCAGGATTTTATTTCATTATTGCAGTTTGTCAAAACGTTCGTAGCGCAAACTTAGGATAAAGTATGTGAACTGAGTGTACTTTACTTTGATAGTAACCTTTTTATACTACAAGGTGGCAAACAAGCTTACGGCCCGCCTGATGGTAAGCAGTTACCGAAGCCTATGGACATTAGTAACATACCTATAGTGAAAGTCCCATTCTAATTACCTGTAGTAAACAATGAATTAAAAACATAGAACAAAATGTCAAAAAAGCTAAAACAGCACCTTGCACGAGTTCAACATCAAACACTTACAAGTCATACATTGATACAACACATATCCCATAAAGCTGATTGGTAAGACCGCATGGTTCACATAGCTGATACAATGAGCAGAAGTCAACGAGGGTCGGATATAGGCACGGATGTTAGTAGCAGGGGCGGATCAAGGTCGAATGTTCAATGTTTTCAGTCACAATTAACTCCTCTTTGGTATATTTACATCAGATTATTTTCAAAACAAAAATGAAAACTTCTATGTTAGAGCACTTTTCCATAGGTGCCGTTATTGTATCTATATATTTATGAAGGAAATTAGTGTTACTTACACCACGTATAACTCAAGAACGGGTGGATCGATTTTTGTGATTTTTGTGTTTTTGGATTTGTCTACATCGGGAATAGGATGATAAGTATTAAAAACGTTGGGAAATTGACAAAAAAAAGTAAAAACACTTTTCCATACTAAATGTTCACAGCTGTCAAGCATTTGCCAATAACTTTTGACAGAACGAAGTGTGTCGGGGCCCTGGGTATTGCTATTTCAGGAAGCTATTTAGCGCATTGTTGTCGCTTAGCCAGGTGTGAGGTTTCAAGTGTTGTTATTTTCGATAGGATAACTCAACTTGGATGGTCTGTGGTCATATGAAGTATTGTGTTGTGTTAAAGAATTGTGTGAAAAGACTCTACTCTGCGGTGAAAGCTTTATATAGTTTGAAAATAGAATAAACCTTACACCAGTAGTAAGTAACGTGTATGTGTTTCACCAACGTTCTGTCAATTTAGATAAGGGGAGGTAGAAGCTCAGACTCAGTTTTCAGTGACAGCTTTTTAGGTTTAGAGTTCTATGAAGTTCCAAGATCCACCCTCGGTTAGTAAGCTCATGCTTGCGCGTCAGAGATCGGCAGCATACCTTAGACATATACATGGCAGCATTCAGTATGGCATTCGTCCGGCCACCTTTTCGAATCTTACTGCAGTCCTAGGGACGGATACAAAAGAACAATATTACTGTGCTTTAAAGAAACGTGAGGTTATATACACGCACGATCATATCATCCTAAGGGCATAAGATCCCTGGAACACCTACATGGTTTTCCAACCAGGATCTTTTACCCTAGATGGGAATCGAACCCACAACTGCTAAATAAGCAGGATCCAGATTTAAATGATTTGATTAAGGGGCTCGGTTTCACTGATAAGATATTTGAAATAAAACAAGATTACATTGTTTAATTACTAAATAAACGCAAATAATGAACACCGATGTATCGATTAGCTTGAAAATCTAATTCCGATACCATAAACATCGAAAAACATACTACATTTAACACAGTCAAACATTCTTGCAACAAAATTGTATCCAATAACAACAGTGAGTAACATCAAGTTAGCATTCTGAACTATTTATAACATAACATTATAAATGTTAGTCACAACGATCAAAATAACATGAGATAGTACAATTTACCTCTATTCATTTTCTCCTTGCAACAACATTACAGTAACTACCCCTAGAGAATTACATTTACTGCACAAGGTAAGACATCTGAAGTATTACGTTTAAGCAGTGGCCTTTTATAAATATACATAAATTTAAAAAATAATAAAATAAAACTCCCAATCAACAGTCCTTCAATAGAAAAGGTAAAACAAAACCACTTGTGAAGTGGCTTGTAAAGCTTCAGTTGTTGATTTTTTTTATTAAATCTCAACCTGATTAGCTGACGACAACGAAAATCAGTTCAACTGATGTACTGGTATGTTGTTAACGTGCGTGTGCGCAAGCCGGCCTCACATAGTATAGAGTTACTCCCTCATTCGTAAAAACTTAAGCAGTGCTTCAAGAACTGTTTCATTTTTTATGATTATGGCGGTAGGAAGAGATAAAATAACGAAAACTAATAAATTCTGTTGAAGGACTTGTTGATTGTTTTTCTTCATTTATAATACTGAAAACCTCGAAGCGTGAAGCTAGGAAATGGGGCTACTTTATATTTTAACGTTATATTACGTTCTAGTCTAAATAATTAAGTAAAGTAGAATGTTTTTGTCAAAGTAGTTCTGCATATAAGTAAAGCGAAAATAAATACCTTCATTGGCATCCTAAGTTTCAATATTTCACTGTAGTCTTTTAAAACTGCCAACGGTGCATGTATCTGAAATAAAACAATAGAAATAGAAATACTATACATATTGTGCAAGAAATAAGGTTCAATAGCAGATATTATTGCTAAAAATAAATAAATCCATACTAAACTCAAATGGATTTGACCATTTTTGAATCTAATCGACACAAATAACAAACCAGAGCTCTTAATTCTACCTTTACAAGTGTATACACCTAGAACTATTGCAACTAATCCACTACATGTGACACAAACATACATGGGTAACTTATCAATAATTTAAATATTCTTGTATACTGTAGAAGGACTTTTCAACTAACCAAGGTTTGATGACTTTTTTAAACTTTGCAAATTTGTAAACTTTAAATTCATCCGGTAAATTATGAAAGATTTAATACACATCATGAAGACATTATTAGAAACTAATGGTAATCTTGCTAAAGGCTTATAGAGCCTATAAGAAATATTTATGAAGTTACCACGCATATTGTCAGCCAATCCTTTTGTTAAAATGAAATGATGGGGTCAAAAGTGGCTCCAAATGTTTCATTACACACGGTGCTGCTCGCCAGTTCTGCTAGCTTGAACTTGGCTTGACACGGCGTGTCTAGATACTCAGGGCCCGTTCCAAATCGCTTTTCGCTGAGTGATTTTCACCCTCGTCGAAGAGACAAAACGAGCAAAACCTGCGTCTGACAGCTGTCAGGTAAATTTCATCGGGCTCCAGGCACCGGTAGAATTTGCACTTGTCAGAGTGATAAACGTCACCTGAACCTGTTCCGAAACAACTAGGAACTACCTCGGTTTCATTTGAGCTCAATTTGGAACGGGTTGAAGTGATTTTCACTCCTCAGTATGAAATTCCACTCGTTTTGGAACACAGCCTCAATATTGAAACGTACTCGTATAAAAGGCCGAGGGTAATTCATAGGGCCCTTCACAGCGACCAAAATTAACAGGCGTAACCTACGTCAGAAAAGAAAATCAAAGTCATTACTACAAGACTTGATTTTAATTATGGAGGCCTTTTCCTAGCAGTAGGGCAGTTTATAGGCTAACAGCTTATCTTAACTTTTTTACTTGTACTAGAAGAGTATCAGAATGAATATAAATAAGATCAGTTAAATTAGAAATATCGAAATGAATGTCTAACCTTGATGAAATTCAATCCGTACAGATTTTCAGGTGCTTCCCTCTCCAACTGCAGTCCCTCATTCTCCAAGTTCTCTTCGAAGATCCTCCTCTGCTCAAATGCTTCTGGGGTGGTCGCGTCTTCCTTAGCAGACTCCCAGACCAGGACGAAGTCTATCGTTCGGACGCCATCGTTGAAAGTGAGGGAAGGGTTGTTCATGATTCCCCCCATGACAATCCTGATGTATAGTTTATTAATTTTCATTTGACAATAATAATTATTTGATATCAAGATACGCAACATTGGAAAAAAAACTATTGTAAGAGACGTAATTATTCGGCGTATTCCTAAAAAGGTTTTACTGACTTTCTTGCTACAAGTTAAGATTATAGACTACGCAATTGCTATTAAAAGATCGGTTCTAAGTGAGTGTCTATTTAATAGAACCAGGTACGACCATCAAGGGAATTGTTAAGTGCAATATTAGTCAACACGGCTGAAAGATGAATACTGTTTATTATACACCGTTCACTTACAACTTTTACATCGTGAGAGGAAATTCTTGTAATACATCAGAGTGATTTATTTTTAGTGTTATTTTTGTCGACAACGCGCAAGTACGAGTAATACCCCTGCGGCCATGGTGGTGCACGCGTTCATAGGCTGCGGTCCGCGTGCTTGATTGTCAACGACGTAGTATAAAAAAAATATGAGCCTTATTTTAGTGGACAAATAATCACCAAAACGGGTCTCTCGATGAAAAAACGCTCAAGGCAACTAAATGAGATATTAGATATAACGGATCAAGGCTTTCGAATGATGCTGTGTGTGCTGAAAATGTATAAGGTCTATTCTCTCCATCTAGGCCTTTCAATTAAATTATACCGGGATCGCTGGAAGTGGCACTAAATCAAGGCGATGGGTATTCTACTCGAAAAGTTAGCTTAGCTAACCCCGCAACCGCAGTCTTGGTTAATACATATCGCATATATATGTAAACAAACAATCACATCATTCCTACAAGTATCGTCATTCATTTAGCAAACCGAGGCTAAATCAATAGAAATATGAGAAGTGGTGACAAGTTTATACGAACGTCTCCTTATACATAACATTGTACAGTGTACATTATATTGTAGCATTTTAACGGGTACATTGACTGCTATTAAATGACATGATAATAACTTATTAATTATTAGCACTTAGTTATTACTTCCAGGGCGGCGTTCCAACACGGGTGACTGAGACGAGCAAATTTTACATTGTTGAAACAAAAATCTAAAATAAACAGGAAAATTAAAATAGCATAGTTGGGTCATACCTACATTCGGCGAAAGTATTGCAAAACATTGAGCCAATTATCAGATGCCGGTTTCCCTCGGTTTCATGGGGGTTTATTTCGGTATAGGTGAGAGAGACTTTCATCTTGCCTAAGTTTCCTAACACCAGCATTGGAACACACCCTTGGCGATTATGATGTTATTCTGTTATCAAAGTATGTTAGTGACTTGCGTTGAGTTATTCATGCCAAATGCCAAGCAAAGATAATTGACCTAAATGTTGATATATTTTACCATTACTTTTCGTTAAGAAACCTTTCCCAACCCTCTGAGAAACATTGACACATAGCGACATATAGGGACATACACAATGAAACACATGAGACAAGTAAGATAATGAGATCAGGGAATTATCTTCCTTCGTGTTTTTCGCTAATGGATTTTCAATTGTTTTTCCGTGTACAGTTCCACAAACCACAGCCTAGGCGAAATTTTCGCACATCTCTGCGGTGGAAACTGTGGACTTCGTACAGCCTGTGCGTGGAGAGGAATTCAAATTTATGAGACCTCATCTCATGCCAGTGTCACAGACAGATTACTTAATAGATCTACCAGTGTCACTAGTTTAGCTGGTTCAAAAAGTCTAGTTGTGGTTGACAGGACACTGGATATGCCGTCAACCGAACATAAAATCAAAGGTCCTACTCTTTCTTTGGAGTGACAATGATTACAATATAACGAAGAAAATAAAAGTGAGATGATGCCAACTATTGATGATACGACTATCAACATTCTCAACTCCATTATTTTTTGAACATGAGCCAAATTGACTGTTTTTTGGAACAAACATAATAAGCGACGCAACATTAACTGCTTTCCAAAGCACCTTATTACGAGTATTCACTCCGTGGTATCATGAAATAAAGTATTGAATAAGTCTTAAAGGTAGGTTTAGCAAATTCTCGATGTCACTACTTAATGAAAGAGCTCCTATAATAAACTCCATTTGCCATCTTGTTGTAACCATTCACGTGAGTGAGTCGCGCTGAACAGAGGACCATAATACCAATAGTAGACTCGGGTAGGGGAAAAATACTTCAGAATAACTATACCTACAGACTATTATCAATGTATTTTCGGTCAATGGGTTTTTCTTACTGTTATTAATATAGAAAGTAACCGAACAGCTTTCATTGCTATTATTAACTAATTGATTTCATCACCCACTCATTAGCTCGCTCGTCTATTCAGATTACTCCTGTATTTTCTGACACTATGAGTCACATAACTATCCCAACTCTTTATTTTCAGCTAAACAACAAATAAAATTAGTTTATCCGCTTTGTAAGTGTACAGAGGCTAGCATATCAACCTTTACAAAACCATTGCAAAATGGGTCTTAAGTCAGCAGCTTATGGTGCCCCTATGTAAAGGTTGATGTGAACGCCTCTGTACCATAATATGAAGTGATGATATTGTAGTGTTTAGGGGATCGATTGAACCTACTTTTTATGCTACAAATCTTTTACTGGACTTTGAGTTTCGAACAGCACATTATACAAACAAATATTCGCTACTTGTAATTTACGAATACGATATCGACGTGTACGTACAGCCATGAGCGGTACATTCTTTTTATACTAAAAATTTGCTTGTTAACATGTGTGTTTATGTATATATGGGCTTGTGGCTGTACTAAGAGTATTCTAATTGAGAATATTGGGATCTGTACTGAAGCTATAAATTAACACGCCATTTGTGACTGTATCGTCGTGTTATTGGAAAATTGCTCCATAAATGGTATTCCGTTTTTTTAACTAGATGATGTCGATATATTTTAACTTTCTTATATGATTGGCGATGATGATTTGGTGAATACAAGTTACTCACGAACAATGGTTGGCTGTCGGTTTGCCATTCCCGGTGGGGGTGGCGGCGCCACAGACGCACTCCTCAGCAGGGCGGGTGGACGCATCGCTACCGTTGTCCCTGAAAACTGCCTGCATATGGGGACCGTGCCGTTGACAATAGCCTTAGGCTCCAAGTTTGTGATCATGATTAGTTTGCAAGTGTTGCACTTATGATGCGCAATGGTATCTACAAATTGAACGTTGTATTTGCTACTTCATACACTGACACGGACGCTGCAACTTGCGTCATAAGAGCATTAGCTGGGGGTGGATCGAAAATGTAACATTTTTGTAAGATTCTCGTGATTATTTCATTGAATTGAAATAAAACTTAAATCGGTGCTCTATTATTGTGTGCATAATTCTATTTAAAAACCCATTCAATTGTCTAAAATTAGGTAGTCGCCAATTATTTGCTAAATTAAATTAAAAACCGTTTTTTTTTTAATTATAAGACACTTAAGAGTTTACTGTACACAGTTAAAGTTATACATAATTATGAAATTGAAAGGTGCATTCAATAATAGAGAGATAATTTATACTTAATTTGATTTCAGCTAAATGATCACGAAAACCTTAAAAACATGCAACGTTTATGATCTACCCAAAACGCTAAAAGCAAACCCTCTTAAAAATAAACACTTGGCCCTTATTTGAATTGCTTAGTTTCAGTTGTCTTATATCCAGTAGAAAAGTAATTGTGCAAAGACCTGTTAATTTAGTAAAATTTTAAACCTTTAAGTTCATTCTAGTTAGGAAGGTTTATTTTCTACATAGGAATCCAAGCATAGTTTGAGTTTAAAGAGAACGCTAGAATCTTCAATACTTACTCATTAGCATCGTTATTGGCAAATAAGTAGCAGTGGTATTATTAAATGGATGATGTCATTCCATTAGATATAATTAAAGGCATAATACACAGGAACAAAGTTCACATAAGATACAATGCTTCTACACAAATTTATTACCACAAGTACTTGTAAGGTTATTCGCTTTTTCATATCAAATATTAAACTCATCATCCAAAATACTAATACATTATTTATGGAAGTAAAACTCTATGTAGAGCTACTAGTAATATTACCAACCTCAAATTACGCTTGATTTAAATACTTTTCGCAAAAAAACATAATCACATGGTAGGTAAGACAAACATCCAACACCAAAAGTTAGGTCAACGGCACTAAAAAACACGTCACACACACAAAAGCGCTACAATTGAACACTGAAGCCTTTACACAAACAATTAACACACACAACAAATAAGTTTTTATGCAACACGCAAGTACAGAAGACCACTTTAGCGTATCTCAGAAGTTGACAAATTAAATGGTATGAGGTGTTATCAGATGTGTTCTTCTACACCGGAACAGAAACAAGGCTTCAATAGCCTCAACGACCTCGCAGTGGCAAGTGAGACTACTGCAATTGCGTGAGTGAGCACTGGCGGCAGTGAGCAGCAGAAGCACTCTTGCTAACAAACTCCTCGTGAAAGGTGCAAGCACCTAAGATCCGTCAGACAAGCCAGCCAACTAAATAAACAAAGTGGCCTTGTATGTGACACGTTGGTGCATCATTTCATTACTTAGTGTTAATTTGCAAAATGGAAATGTTAAAAACCAGTTTAAAGTTAGTTACAGTTACGTAAAACCTAATCATATTCCACCCACCTAAACGTACTCAATTTGCCGAGACCTAACGGAAAACTTTTGAAACAGTCAGTATTCAAAGTATCGTAATCTTAAGCCAACATCTTATTAAATCGGATAACATAGAGACGAAGTTTTATTTATGCCGATTTAAGCTAACCGGATTGTAATGTTTTAGAGTAGTATTAAAACTATCAAAATCTAAAATGCTTAGGCCTAATTGATAATAGTTTCAAGTGATAATTGAGGCATTACTTCAGAGTACATCCGTTTCAATGTTGTTTTAAGGGGTAGCAGTCAGGCCTGGTCAGTTAGGTTTGGTCTCATTGTTGTTACAACATTAGACTGATAGTGATAACCCGTCAACTAACTTATTTGTGAATCATAACGTAGTCAAGAAGATAATGGCCTCTTTAATAGCTCTGCCGAAATCAAAACGTGACCAAATGGACGGCGGGCCTCTAAAGCTATAGGCCTCGGCAAATTATAGCGCTTAGAGTATTTTCTTCCTACTTACTGTCGGGGTGCCCTACGCAATGCTAAACACGTATTCAGGGCGGCATATTTTGTGAGGTAACTGAGATGAAAATGAACAAATAAGCATAAAGCAAAAGTTTGTTGTAGTAGGTCACTTAGCCATTAAGAAAAAATGGAAATGGGCTTAGGTTTTTTCGAAGACAATAACAATGAATTGACCATAAGTGTAAGAGATATGGAAGCTTTTCATCCTTTTTGTAGTAGTGCCAATTTAGATATGAGGCGTAGCGACATGGGCGTTTAACTCCGTAAACAAAAAGGCTCGCCAAGAAGGAGTTTAAGCTTTTCTTCTGTTTTAAGTTTTTTTAATTATCAGAATTTAAAGAAACAAGTGAAGATGCGAGCAGAGTAAGCTAAGCAGAATGGAATTCAGGCAAACGACATGATAAAAGTCGCAGGATTGCAGTGGATACAACCACTCTAGAAACCTACTGCTATGTAAAATGATGATGATGGAAGAAAGCACAATAGGCACAATTATCTGACTAAGATTCTAGTACTGTTATCAACTAAAGTCTAGTCTAAACTAGTACTAAACTAAGTAATCAATATATTTGCTTATATGCAAAACAATATGCCGATCCGACTACGTGCCAGCCAGCGTGCGAACATAGCTACGAGTATATGGGTTCTTTTCCTCCAGAGACGTGCTATGCTGATGCGTCTGATATCCACCCATAATATTCATTGTTTCTGTGATATGCTATGTGAACCAATGAATATGATTGGTGGATATCTAACGCGTCCATAGCAATGTAGCACGCTCTCTGCATCTCTGGTGAAAAAGCAGACTCACACCTTCACTGCCAAGCTTCACCACCCAACCCTCGTCGACTCACCGGTCGGTGTTCATGTCCTGGGACAGATTGTCGTTGTACATGCTGAGCACGGACATGGCCTGCAGGTCTGCAATTTTCTCCTCCTTCTCTCTCTCCGTCTGATTCAAACAAAAGTTCGAATCACTATTGTTATGAGTTTGATTGAATTATGCGTTATATTGCAACAGCGGCGGCCCTAGCTCCCTGATCGGGGAGAGCGAAGTTGGCCTTTGATGTCAAATAGTGTGATTTATTGTATTTAAATTTTTATTTTGCACTCAGTTTTAAAAAAATATTGCTATTTCGCCAATCTTTACACTTTTCGCTCTAAATTAAGACCGTTTGGCGCCTCAACCGACCGCTCCTCTTGCTCTACCCTAGGGCCGCCCCTATGTTACAAACTGTGAAGCTTTGAGTTCCTTTAGCGTATTTTTATCATTGCAAAAACATACCCTGAATAAGAAAATTTTAATCCCGGAACCATTACATTTTATTTTATTTTTATTAAATAAATAAATAAAAATAAAATATTGTCCATTCACACGACTCTACATCACTGTCAAGTCTTATTTGTTCAGTCTCATAAATTTTATTACAATGATGATAGCTGTGTGAAACTCAAGCATAATATTTTCAACTTACCTACGAGTATAATACCTCATAGAAGTTTTTTGCGAGCATTTGGAACGGAAAGCATTATGGAACTATTTTTCTCGTTATAAGCAACATCACGTAGTATTGAGTCGATAAATGTTTTTTTAATTGATTCAGTCAGAAGAGTAACAGCAGTGGTAATCATGTAATTAATTTAAAAAATCGTTTAAACATAGCAATAGAGAGTCATGTGATTCTTCTTAAGACAAATCCAAACGACCTGATAGCATGTTACGAAATCGCAGCCGCGGAAAGCAGGAAAATACATGATACTAGCCTAATCTACTTATGTAGAAGTTTAACGATTACACCATCATTTTAAAAATCACTGCAGATTCCTTAATAAGCTACAATCACATTCATCGTAAGTATTTAGCAGATAATAAACAACCAATGCGGTATCTATTTAAATCGTAACACGAGTGTAAAATTCTAACAAACGTTCAAAGTGACATACATTTGTACATTTCTTGAGTCTCGGTTTCGGTTTTCTTTTTCTTCCCAATGCCACATCTTTCATGAGGTACGAAAACACGTCAATGAAACACCTAGCTATCATCGTACCAAAACTGCATTGGACAGATTGCCGTACCGTGTAACCGGACTAACCTTGACTGCGAAGGTTTTTTCGCGCCGTCTCTTCTGAATCACTGTTTGACTTACTGATCACAGCATTTTACGTACCCATACACATTATCACTGTTCACTTAAAAACTATTAACTAAGATAGACTAATACTGCCAGTAACATTACGAAAATCTTCGCCATTTGCAAATCGTCGCATTATACACAGACAATAATTAACACCAGATATTCTGAGTAATTTAAGCAAATGAGTTGAAGACAGCGATCCCGACGCACTAATGAGTCAGACATTATAACGACACTAACCGAATCGTGTGATAAACTGAATGTGTAAACAGTGTGGTAAAAACTACAAACAGTGAATTTTTAAGCACGTTATCAAGGCATATAAATGCTATTGTAAGTTGTGCCTCCCACGACCAAGAATTTGATTATGGTCGAATTCAACAAAGTACCAACTGAATATATTCGATTGGTCCGTCAGTGCAATTAGTAGAGGTTCTGTCTATGTTAATTATGTTAATTATGTTATCCCCATTAAAAAAAACGAATACCTATTATTATTATTTTTTAGTTTACCTCAACAAGAGGTGTACCTAAAAGAGAATATTGATGTAGTTGGTTGGATTCAATTGTAATCATTACAGGAAAAATCATCAAAATTCCTTTCAATTTAGGGAACTTTTAGCGTGATTCTTCTAGTATTTTTTCTATAGACGTAATTTAATAAAAAAAAGTGGCAGGTGTGTGAATGCCCTGTTTTTAAATAATTAACTAAATGGCACTTAGAATCCATATTATAAAACTCCTCAGGGATGGACATAATACGTCAGACTGGAGACCATAGGGAGACATTATATTCTTATTTGTTAAATTAAATACAGTTTTGGGGATATTTTTTTGGTTTACTTGGTTTTTTTTTTCGTTTTTATCATGCGATAAGTCGATTGACTATTAGCAGATGTGTTGATGTTGTGTGGCGGTGATCAGAGCATCTTCCCCACTGGGTAGGCTCCTTATGCGATACATAGCTTGTCCAGTTCCAGGATTTGCCGTCTTTTCAATCTCTACGCAGTGTCTGGTATAGTCAACTGCACTGCAAGTGCAGTTGACTATTTGTATTTGGAGCAGTTGACCCCAACTTCCTGCCTAACTGTCTTCACATCAAGATATTCATGGACTTCAGCATTCCTTATGAACCATGGTGCGTTGGATATTTGCTTCAGTATATAGTTCTGAGCTCTTTGTATAATGCTTATACTGGAATCACAAGCCGATCCCCAGTCACTTGGTTTTTTAAGGAAGATAAAGCCTCGTATCCACTAGGCAACAATAGACGCGCAACACGTTAAGCTCAACAAGATCAGCGACGTTGTACAACAACGCGAGACGTTGCCAGTCGTCGGCATCATGTCGCGCATCAAATGTTGCCTAATGGATACGAGGCTTTACTACGACAAACAAATGAACCCGACATTATGAACTTATGATTATTAAGTATTTCTTATATAATGAATTCATTTTTTATCCATTTATGTATTTCAAATTTAATTACTTTTTTGTTTTCTTCTAATCCTTTTTATTAAATTTTCTTTATTTTGTTTATGAAACTGTGATATGTGTTTAGGTATAATATTCTTTACCATTGGGTAATTAATAGCTCAAACTTAATACATGCCAAGTAGATATGATGTGACTAACTAAATTTTCATAAAATGTTGATAACACAAATGCTATTAAAAGGCATTTATCAACATAATGGTGTGTAAATATCAAGTAGTTATTTATGCAAGCTAACAGAGATCATTATAATTATCAGATATCTAGTTAGGAAAAATAGCCTTATCTCAATCTATAATAAAATTATTTTAGTGATCATTACTTTTAAACTTGGTTAAATATGCATATAAAAACAATACAGGTTTATTTCACAAGCAAAGAAGTTCACATATAGTGAACATAGCGATTAATCATGGAAAAAAGATTAAAATGCTCTCGAAAGAGATATAACTAAATGAATGTTTTGAGAGAATTTTGGTTGAAAAATAAAAAAATGCTAAGAGAATACCATCGAAAGGATAAATAGGGAATCCAATTCTTCCCCACCAATGCTACAGACCAGAGCACAGGCTATGCTCCCACAACCATTATTAATCATACAACTACTACTATTCTACACCAGGGGTGCTCATGCTTGCTGCTGACAATCAACCTTATTATTGATGGACTCTGATCGATCGCTAAAAGGCAGGTATGCGTCTGATAACTTAATGACAATCAATTAAAACAAAATCTCTGCACCCATATATCACCAACTTTTTCATAACATCTTATTAAAAAAGCACTTACAATCACCTGTTTATATTGCATGATAAACAGTTTGAGCACCCTAGCTCTACACAGTAGGCTACTGTCTGTGCTCAGCAGGACATGTGTTAGTATAAAAGCTGTTTGGTACAGCTAGGGAAAAAAACAGTGTGTGGTCTACATAGTTTTATTTTTGCTCCATTCTTTCAAATTTATAGCATGATAGGCAATGGTCAACAATGAATAAGTTATAATTAAAAACATTTTTTTTTATCTGTCAGACATGATGATTATGCATTTGCTTGTTAAGTTCTTTGTTTATATGGTAATAAGACTGGCATAGAAATATAATTAGGATAGTTCTTCCAAATAAGTAAATTAAAGTTTTACTTTAGTAGTAAGAAAATTCATAAGATTAAAATAGTTTGGTAAACCCTTACCAAGAAAAGGCAAATCTTATAGAAACTACAGGTTTAAATTTCTAAACAGATACCTTTTTTATATACCATTTGCAAGACTATCATTTTCTATGCCTGTGAAACTCAAGAAATATTAAGAGTAGACTAATTCAATAGTAATAATTAACAAGAATACCTGGTGAAACTCTCCATCTCCATTTTCGAAAAGTTGCTGGAAGGCAAGGTCATTGCACTGTGCATCTGATAGGAAAGACTCCGTCTCTCCAGCGTCAGACCGCTTGTGGTGTAGCTTCACTCCACCAGCAAATATAGGGGTCGTTATCTTTGGCGTGAACACATTCTCCTCAACTTTCTCTAAAAGAGGCTTTGGCACGTCCTCCTCGAGCGATGGGTCACCGTCGGACATCACATAAACCCACCAGGTCACTCCTCCCAGACACTAAATCATTGTCATAATATCCACACAAGATTGGTTCCTTCTTCGGAATGATTAGTCACAACTCGGTACCAGTGTCTTCCGGTGAAAGGCTCTGTTCTTGACGGTCGGAGTAAACAGAAAACTTCCAAAATAAAGACGGTAACCTATAAATCTATGAAACTATAAAACTTTTGTGCTGAAAATACCCTCGTAAAATTAATTTCTATGAGAAAGGACACAGACAGAGAGACCGCGATTGAGATGAGAGGAGGTGAGGAGTGGCATAAGGGGAGGGAGGAGAGGGAGGGACAGATGGGAGGGAAACGTCAGACACAAAACGTCAGTGGCTGTGTTTCTGTACAAAATATGTTTTGACATTTTGCACATTCACACAGAATTCTAGTCGTCGAAATCTAATAGGCCCAACTAGGGATGTGAGTAAACGCCCACCGGCGTCGGTAACCTGACTACCGATTCCTACAAGCTTGATGTAGATTTCTGTCTTAAGGCCTCATTATACCAAAAAAATAGCTATCATGTGTGTCTATAACAAAATTCTAAATAACTACAATGTACGTAAAGATGCGTAAACTGCGTGCATGGTTGGTGGATAGTTGTTTGTTGATGGATTGAGTTTTGATGATTTCTTAACTCACATTTAACATGATGCTAGTATCTAATGTTTGACGACCGACTTGGTGTAATGGGTAAGAAGTTGGCTACTACACCAGAGGTCGCGGGTTCGATCCCCGCACAGTACAAACATTTGTGTGCATGAACATGTCTGTTTGTACTGGTCTGGGTGTCTCCTATGTATAATAAGTATGTATTTACAAAAGAAAATGTATTTAAGTATGTTTATCCGTTGTCTAGTATCCCATAACACAAGCTTTAATTAGCTTACTTTGGGGCTAGATGGCGCTGTGTGGAATAATGTCCAGGGATATTTATTATTATTATTACTCTCTGCGTCTGAAAGGTGAACGGTTTTCGAAGTGTCTGCACAGGCCTGCTTAAAAGGTGTCATAGTACAAAAAAGCAAGGCAGTTCAATTTCAGTCCTGCTATAAAAGCTGACAGTAAGGCCCCTGGAATCAAATGAAGTGCAAACTTGTTTAATTAAATATATCCTAGATCCTTTGCCTTTAAAAATGTAAAATATTTAAAATAAGGTAATAATAAATACCTAGAAATGGTTTTCGATTTAGGACATGTTTGTTTTTTCCCTTACCCAATTTATACAATCGATTATCGATTGAATGGACAGGGAAAAGGTTGATGATATTATTTCTGTCTAGCATCACTGGATTTATCCTGACAATAATTTTTGCCACGCCGCTGCAGAGCTGTCAAATTGCGTCGGGGCACTCGGGGCTGTCTGTAAAACGGCTAGGTTGCCGGCGTTTATTTTCTGTAAATTGTCTTTTATTTACTGTTACCCTTATGAAAAATTTTGGTAGGACTGTAAATAATATTTAATCATCATGACGGTGGAAGTGCAAAATAAGGGGCGGCTGCCTCATCTTTCTTCTGATAAGCAGCTAACATTTATAAAACTTGCTGTTTTGTCGATGGCAGCGATTCTCTGTAAGTTATCTTACATTGTTTTGGCTAGATTGTGATCAGGAAAGATCAGGTTTCGATTACGTGGTTGAGGGCCACGTAATATGACTTACGTGTTATATTTTTGTTGAAAATTTTATAACCTTAATAATTGTCAAGTGTTTATCGGTATTTTTTTATGTGAATATTTTAGTGAAACATTGTGAATGTGTTTTGTTGATAGCGTTTGCGACTCGGCTGTTCTCGGTGCTTCGTTTCGAGAGCGTGATCCACGAGTTCGATCCGTACTTCAACTACCGGACTACCCGGTACTTGACAGAGGAAGGGTTTTATAAGTTCCACAACTGGTTCGATGACCGGGCTTGGTACCCTTTGGGGCGTATCATTGGAGGTTAGTCCTATTTTTCGTATTTTTTGATAATGCTTTGGAAATTAGCCAGTATTTACCTTCAACTCAACAGTTTTCTAGCATTAAACAAACAGGCCCCTTTTCCCATTTGGCACATAAGGCACATGCCCAGGGCCCCGCGATCCTGAGGGCTCCCTACTCTAAAATCAGTTCAATAAAATAAGTCAAAAAGGCCTCATTATCCTAATGTGTCCAGGGCCCACACTGGTTAAAGACGGTCCTTCAAACAAAATTCAGTATCGAATGTGAAGCAGGTGGTGTTAATGCTAGAATACTTACCTTACATCAAACAAATCACACTAAATAATTTGCTCTTTACGTGCCTTTTACAATTTTCCCAATGACTTTTCTGTTTATATTTCACTGTTTCATAAGATTACATCCACGATTCTGTATTTTTTTTCAGGTACCATTTACCCCGGGCTGATGGTTACATCAGCTACACTGTACAATATGATGCAGTACTTGAACATTACCATTGATATCCGGAATGTGTGTGTGTTCCTAGCACCATTCTTCTCGTCACTTACAACCATCGTCACATACCTGCTCACAAAGGAGTTAAAGGTTTGAACTCAAACATCTTTATTTAAGTAGACATAATCAGTACTTTTAAATTGAGTAGAGTACACCCTGTTAAACTTGACTGGTCCATAAGGGCAATGGTCCTAGAGTGTGATTCCCATTTGAAATATCTCTGGCAACTATTTGGCAAGCTTTGCTTAGAATAGGGTGATCTTGAATCATTTTGTTTTAATATGACTTAAAATTGTAATCTCAATATAGTGAAATGAAAACCAAGAGCTGTGTTTTTGTGTAGATTTTATAATGAAGGGATCTTTAGTGTTCTCTCAAGGAGATAACATTATCTCCCTGATCCTTTTTGATGATAGGTATTTTCATTTTGTTAAAATACATTTCAAGCTGCCTCTGCATTCTGCATCTTGGAATAACTTTAGCTATGCGAAATATACAATTATGAATTGAGTGTTTGCCAAAATGTAGATGTGTACCTATTATATGTTGTTACAATTAAATTGCATTGTATTGTATTCATATTTCGGAATTGTACAGAGGCGTTCACATCAACCTTTACTTTAACCATTGCAAAATGGGTCTTATGTCAGCAGCAGCACAAGGTGCCCCTATGTTAAGATTGATGTGAATGCATTTGATTTTGTTTTCTATTACCCATACATAACTTTGTTTAATTTTTAAAACAACTTTTAGTAGAGCTTGTCTAAATTGAAATGACGCGCCACAGCATTTTTTTAGTTACCATTAATATAGACCGCCTATCTACTTTTGTGAACAAGCGACGCATGCTCATAGGTTTGAGTCAACCGGCTACTGTACACGTACTGCACAACCAGTTGCAGTGGCATATTTCAATGAAGTGTGCGTGAATGTGATGGAAGGGCTCATTTCAGCTTAGGCTTTCTTCTGCACTGAGTTTAGTAGACATTAATGAGAAAATTTGCCATAAATACTTACCTTTCTTATGTTGTAACTCAGGATGAAGGAGCAGGCTTAGTAGCAGCTGCTATGATTGCCATTGTGCCTGGATACATCAGCCGTTCAGTTGCCGGCAGCTACGACAATGAAGGCATTGCTATCTTCTGCATGCTGCTCACATACTACTTCTGGATCAAAGCGGTCAACACAGGCACTATCCTGTGGGCCACTATGACAGCTCTGGCCTATTTCTACATGGTATGTCTATAGCTTTAGAAAAATATGTGTTTGTATTTTCCTATACAAATTTAGGCTGACCAAATATTTTGAAAAATCCTTTAAATTGGAGATAAAAAAGGTTGTTTGTGATTAAAATTAGACCACCGTTGATTGATCTTTTCTACCAGATTATAGTGTTATTCTTATACTTTAATCTTTCCATCAATCATACATCACACAGATGAAAGTTTCACACCAATTAATTTACTTAGCTAATTGGTTTTTGCTCTTTCATACAAATAAATCATCAAACACAGATCAAAAGGTGTAGTAGATGCTTTCAAATTCGAAAGAAAAGTTACATAATTTGGTTCAGCTGCTCTGCTTCCCTGACGTTTAAAAAAGATAAGAATTAAGACAATTAAAACCATCCATTTATAGAATGATTAAACCTGCCTTTTTATGTTAAGTTTCTGATAACATTCTTTGCTATTAACATATTCAAAACCAGTGGTATTAGAAAATGCCATGTAAAATTGCTCCTATAACGACCAGTGGCATTCTCGGATGTCCTCTCGACCTCCACTGTTTAAGACTAACCCTCCCTAAATCACGTGTATTTTTTAGCACCTACAAAGAATCTTAAATTTTTTAGAATATTATCTTTAAATACTTTACATGGCATTTTCTAATGCCACTGGTTTTGAATAGGACAAATTAATCTTTGTTTTAATGAAATGACTGTAACTGAATCATATCAGTCAGTATAAATGATCATTTTTAATTAAGCCTTATCTCTAATAATAATCTGTTCATTCACAGTCCAGCTATAAAATCTTGCCTACCCAGGTAGGTATTTAAGGTTATACTACCTTTACATAACTTAAGTTTAGAATAAAACATTTTAATTGTATCACTCTTGTAACAACACTATGCATTTCCCTTAACAACCAGGTCTCATCATGGGGAGGCTACGTGTTCCTCATCAACCTGATCCCTCTCCACGTGCTAGCCCTAATGTTGCTCGGCCGCTTCTCTGCGAGGGTGTATGTGGCGTACAGCACCCTATACTGTGTCGGCACTATTCTGTCAATGCAAATCTCCTTTGTCGGCTTCCAGCCGGTGCAGAGCTCGGAACATATGTTGGTGAGTAAGATAGCACAGCTATTAGACCATTTACGGAGTTAGGGTTTACAAAAGTTTTTAGAGAGTCAGCAATGAGCCAGTAATACCTCTGGTTTTAAGAGCGTTTGCTTGTTTGTTAGAGGGTGGATCGAAAACGTCGCGTTTTTAAAAAATTTCACCTGTAATTTCCCCAATCATGAATTGTTAGGTAAATGGCCATTCATTAAAAATTAATAAGATTAAATAATAAAAACATTTTTACTGAAAAGTGTGAGCAGACGAGACAGTTAATTGTTAAAAGTTACAGTTAAAATTATGAAATCACAAGGTGCAAAACATAACAGAGAAAAACATGATATTTTTAATAAGATTTTATTGAAATAATCACGAAAATGCGACACTTCCGATCGCACTCAGGCGTAAGCCCGTAAAGTTCAAAATAGATGATTTAGAACTCTGACCCCGAGTGATTGGTAACTCCCCAGGCGCTGGGAGTGTTCGGCCTGTGCCAGCTGTACGCGTTCGCGCAGTACCTGAGCGCGCACCTCTCGCCCGCCAACTTCGAGCTGCTGTTCAAAGCGCTGCTCACCACGCTGCTCGCCACGCTCGGCACGGCCACCATCGTGCTCACTCTCACAGGTATATACATAACGAGCTTTTTTTTGCGTCAGGAAATGCATTTAGGCATTCCCAAGGCCCTGGGTTCAGGACACCTGGGATATGTGGGACTCGGAACTCCTGTTAAAACAGATACCCCCTACCCACTAAAACCTGAGTGTGGTCATCTTCGGCGCGGAATGGAAGGGACCCGGGATCCTCAACAAGGGAGAGACTCCTCGCAGGACCCTTCGGCGCACAAGGCCGCCTGGCGGCCAACCTCGGGAGGAGCAAGCTCAACTCCAGTGCACGATAACACAGACCACTGTGTCCGAAGACACGCGTTACCGTCATCCTCGGGATCGCAAACCGAAACACACGCAGGCCCCCCCACGTGCGCTTCGCGACCCCAAGGCACCTTTTAATCGCCTCTTACGACAGGCAGGGATACCTCGGTAGTATTCTCTTCCCCTCCCGCAGGGAACATATACATAACGAGCTGCCCCAACTGACTTCGTTCTGTCAAATGTTTGACAGCTGGTGTCCATTATCATATCTCGCCCGCTTTTCTCTGACTTGATTTGCATAATATACTATTATTTTTCACTGAATGATAATAATATGTTCAATCATAATAAAATATAGCCTATATCACTCCTGAATAGTTTAGCTTTCTGTTAGTGATAGAAGATTCGAGATTGGATCAGTAGTTTCGGAGCCTATTCAATACATACAAACAATCAAATCATTCCTGTTTATAATATTAGTTAGTTAATAAGAATCCTAAATGAAAGAAAGAGTTCTCTCAAACAATTTTTAGGCATTCATGAGGTTACTTAAAGTCAAGTTTTTATTACTGCGACCCTGATAACTGCTTGGCAGAGTATCAGCTTCTAAATGATCCATTGACCATGAATTATAATTCACAGGAAAGATCTCGCCATGGACTGGCCGTTTCTACTCTCTTCTCGACCCATCATACGCCAAGAATCACATTCCTATCATCGGTAAGTAAAATGCGCTCTATATTTTTACAATAAGTTTTCAATATCCATACCTGCTCAAAAAACATTTGTTGCCATAGGAAATATTTTTAAGTGTTTTAAACAAAATTCTTGTATATTCTTATAAATAAAAAAACCTGTAGCAAAACCTATTGCACTGTCAATTTGTGCTACCGTATCTTAAGAACTGTATTTTGTTGTTATTTTGTTTCTTTTATGTTGTATCTTTATTTTATTACTTGTATCTTGTTTTATCTGCAAATGAAGAATATAATAAAATAATAAAATTATTTTTATTATATTCTTTATTTTTATTATTTTTTATATAATTACATAAGTAATTCACGGGTCTATAGGGACCCGTTCCTTTGAGGCTTGTTGAGCCGAAGCCAATACGTTTTTATTATAATTATGCTGGAAAGTGCGATAATATAGTTCTTTAGTGGTAGTACTTGTTGCGTTTTTATCAATAATGGTGATCAAAGTCAGCTCACGTCCGCAGCGTCTGTGTCCGAGCACCAGCCGACCTCGTGGTCCTCGTTCTACTTCGACCTGCAAGTGCTGGTGTTCCTGTTCCCCGCCGGACTGTACTTCTGCTTCAGCAAGCTCACGGACGCTAACATCTTCATCATCTTGTATGGAGTGCTCAGCATATACTTTGCGGTGAGTTTTGTAGAATAATTTGTTGTTTTATTATACCGGGTGATTATCAGAAGACTTACAAGAACGATATCACATACTCAGTTTGTGAAGTAGTTTCGATGTAAGCGAACATTTAATTTTTTCAACTGACTGTTAACGTTTTCTTACAAAAAAAAAACTTCAAAAAAAACTATTCCAAAACAGAGCACTAAAAAGTAAAGAAATAATTGCGTATTCTTCTAAAACTTCTACGATAATATAATGTAGGTACAATTATTGTTATTGTTTGAGTAATGTAGGTAAAATTATTGTTATTGTTGTTAAAATGGGACTATTCGGGAAGCACCAGCTTTCAAATAAAAAAAGAATGATCAAAATCGGTTCACCCAGTCGAAAGTTATGAGGTAACAAACATTAAAAAAAAACATACAGTCGAATTGAGAACCTCCTCCTTTTTTGAAGTCGGTTGAAAAATATTGACTGTTCGCCTGATTTGAATGGTGACCTTGATAGTTTCTACATCACCTACTGAGTTTGCCATATCGTTTTTGTAAGTCTTTTAAAAATCACCCAATATAGGTATTGTAACCATTTCGAATTTATGGAATATCAATCTCGAAAATAAATAACCTGTTAAAAGTACTATAAATCGGTCTGGCAAATACAATCAAATCAAAACCACACAGACAGGGCAATTTGCGACAATAATAAAGCCGAGTATGTTGTAAGTTAGATCCCTAAACAGGTTTTTTTAATTTATTTTATAAGCTATAAAAGTATGTAAATGTAAAGTATGTAAAATCAAGCCTTTTAAGATTAAAAGTCTGACGCCTGCCCTAATAGTGTTGCTAAGTTAAGGAGTCGCTCATTGGCTGTCTAATGAGTTCTAGAGATTTTCATCATTTATCTTGTAATGCTGTTCTGTTCCAGTATCTATTTGGGTTCCATTATTCCCAAAACACATTATAACAAAAACCTATCCTTTAAAATGATGATAAGCGAAATTTGAGCGCGTCGCAGGCACGTCGAGTGATCACATTCCGTGACTCCGCACCATGATCAATAACACTTTGATCGCTGAATCCTACAAACCAACTTACATACACCTACCACAGATTCCAATATACTAAGACCTCCCAACGCTTACATTACGCAGGGTGTGATGGTCCGTCTTATGCTGGTGCTGGCCCCGGTCATGTGCATAGTGTCCGGAGTGGCCGCGTCTAGTCTGCTGAGTCTGCACGTCAAGGATATAGAGCCTAAAGTGGAGAAACATGAGAAGAAGAAGAAGCATGAGAATAACCTAGTTTTCAGGTCTGAGGTGAGTGGTTATTTTACAAAATTATTTCTCCTTAGCTACAGTTTAAATAGGTGCCTGTTCTTAGTTCGAGACCTGTTTGAAACTTAGACCAAGTTTTATTTTTATTATTTTAGTACACCATCCGTTGAATTTACATGGTAATCTACTACTTCTCTTAAAATATCCAAAACTGAATTGTACACAATGATTCTATTTTGACATATGATTTATTACCTAGAGACGTTCTTTAGAAGCCAACCGCATACTTCAACAGAAAATTCCTTTTATCACAGTCACCACTTTTCGGTGGCCTATGCCATAGATGTTCAAACCTCTTTAAAATTGTATAGAACTGACATCAAATGTCATTTCGATTAGACAAGTGCTAATGTGTGTGAAAGTAGCGTGTTCCTCTTGGCTACGGCCCCTGATCCACATACATAATCAATCAACTTGTCTATTGTTTGTCCGTGTCAGGTGGGCGCAGTGTTCGTGTGCGTGCTAGGCTGCCTGCTCACGTCGTACGTGTTCCACTGCACGTGGGTGACGTCGGAGGCGTACTCGTCGCCGTCCATCGTGCTGTCGGCGCGCGCGCACGACGGCGCCAGGATCATCTTCGACGACTTCCGCGAGGCTTACACTTGGCTGAAGATGAATACGCCTGAGGTATGTTATTTTATGGTTAGGTTGGACCATACTTGGCTGAAGGTGAATGATATGAGTATTTCGGCTTAATCATCACCTCGTATGGAAACATGGAAAATAATAAACCATTAACAAACATTTTTGTTAATCTGTAATTTTTAGTTTCTGTCATTTTTTATTTTGCACGTCAAGAAGACTTTACTCAACCTGATGAAATGAAATCAATGGTTCTAAGGTCCAGTATGAGGTTGACATACACGGACGTGCAAACGAATTACTGAACTGGCCATCCTCATCTTGAAGGCCTGCAGGAATTTGCATGCCCCGCCTGAGCCCTTTGCTGCTATGGTCAGGTGGTGGTTTTTATATCTGCTGTACATCTAAACACGAAATATATATATATATATAAATATGCGCCAGACAACACACCACGTCTTAACATGGTCTCGAAGTAAGGATAAATATTATTTCACCTAATTAATCCACTAAAGGCCGATGTTTCATTTCTTAGTTTAATCCCCAGATAGCTAACTGAAGTATACAATTAACTGGCTGTTTATCAAGCGAATAGATATTTAAATTTTTCAATCGTCTTTTCTCCTACAAATAGCTATCTATCGGTTGTCTGTGTCTTATATCGCTAACTTCACACTGATTATGCACAAGCGAGATGTACTTATACAATCATTGCAATGTTAGAATGAAACAAGACAAAAGTTCATGGTTGACAAATTGACACTGACGTATAAGAAAAACAACCTCAGCTTTTTTGTTGTCTAAAGTGGTGGGTTTGCGATTAAAATAGCACCCCAAAACTCCTTTTCATCCAATGTACTTAACCCTAGAACCGTATCCTGGGGTACAACTGAAAAAAAATATTTAAAATTGACTATAACTTTTTTGTTTTAAAACGGATCTTTTCGCACCGGCGCGTATTTACGGGGGACGGGGGGTCGTGTCGAAGCATCAGTCGGGTGCGAGTCCTGTTAGCGTGCGGTCGTGGCAACACGTGTGTGGGGTACTCCAGCACCCCTGGGTACATGCCTTTGCCTATGCATCTACAATGAAGTATTGGCGGTATTTTAGAAAAAACACGACCTTCTAGTGCTCCATCCTCTTCAGATTCAACATCTTATAGATTTTGATTTTGTCCCAGGTCAAAAGACCGTAAATCACGCACTCGATGTTAAAAATGTAAAAGTTTTATATGTTTAGAGCACCAAAAAGAGATTAGCCAAAATTATTAATTTAAGTTTGTTATTTTTTTGTTTAATTATGTAACGTGAGACTGAAATAAGTGCCATAAAAGTCTATGTATGTTGATTATTAATAAATGTCTATTCTTATGTAAAAAAATTGTTTTCTTTAACGGGGTACACTAGAACCCCTGGGTACTGTTATTGAAAGTTTATTATGGGTACGGTTCTAGGGTTAAATTATCAGGTCTCTCTTTTACAACTCGATCTTTTCTATTGGGCTCAGCGTTTATATAGGTTAGTATCTGCCTTTCCTCCTCACTCTTTGCGCCGTCGATTTGGTCAAAAATATCTATTAGAATGTGTGTGCGTGAGAATTACAATTATACAGGCACACCACATCAAAATGTCAAAGAAAACGCATAGATAAATCTTATCCAGCCCCTCAAGAAGCAGATAACTTTATTCCTCAGTTAGCGGCTTTATTCAACAGATAACATCTATCTGACCATTGAAAAATTAAAAATCTTGTAATAAACTTGAACCTTCGGATAAACTTTATTCCACAGATAAATTGTATTATCTGAGGATTGAAAAATCGGCCCTAAGTGTAACTAAAATAATATAATTTGGTCCATTTACTTTCAGGACTCGAAAGTGATGTCATGGTGGGACTACGGCTACCAGATAACAGCGATGGCGAACCGAACAGTGATAGTGGACAACAACACCTGGAATAACACGCACATTTCGCGAGTGGGACAGGCCATGGCGTCCAGCGAGGAACGCGCCTATGAGATCATGACGGAGTTGGATGTGGACTATGTGCTGGTCATCTTTGGAGGACTGGTCGGATACTCTTCGGATGGTGAGTGTTGGTAGAGATAGGTTCAGGTTGCTACTCATCTTTTTAACTAATTGGACGACGCCTTTATGGCTTGATTTACTTTGAAAAGCCGCATGGGGTCAAACAAGGTCAAACTTAACTTCTTAGAAAATAATTATAAAAAGTTTTTTCAGGCAAAGAATGTAACATAGTTTTTAATTTAATTTTTTTAAACTAACACCATTCTTAATTAGCTATGTGATATATCAAAAACTGACTGTGTTTTTGATAATTCAAGAAATACGTAATAAGTTTTGTTCAGGCAAAGAACTTATTTTTCTAAACTTACCCACTACTACTTACCTACTACTATAGCTATTATGAAGGTGTTCATAATAGCTATAGCTATCCGTCAGCGTTTCGCCCGTGTAGACTATTTCTCCCGTTGAAATATAGCCTAAAAAATGTAGCTTAAATATGAGTATTGAGGAAGGCACTTTCCCGGACCGCCTTAAGCCACTTTTTTAAGTAAGACGACCAGAAAGATATGAACTGCTATAGACCTATTGCTCTTATACCAATATTTTCAAAAGTTTTCGAGAGTGTTATCTATAGGTCACTATACGAGTACTTGGAAATCAATGATTTATTTGCTGACGAACAAAAGGGATTTCGTAAGAATAAAACAATAATATGGCTGTTTACGATTTCCTTAAACATGTTATGACATTTGTGGATACTGGAATTCAGGTTGCCTCTCTTTTCATGGGCATGACCAAGGCATTTGATTTTGTTGACCACAAAGTCTTAATCGACAAACTATCTAAATATGGGGTTAGAGAAAATGTTTTGAGCTTAATTGAGTCATATTTGCTGACTAGGAAACAGTTAACTCAAATTGGGAAAATTTGTGGTCGTACAAAGTCTGAACACATATACTCATCGTATGTTAAGGAGACGAAATTTGGCGTCCCACAGGGCAGTGTTCTGGGTCCTCTGCTTTTTAATTTTAACATTATTTCCCAGCATGTTTAGAATATCCAATGGTTTTATTTTCAGACGACAGCACTGTTATTTACAAACGTGAAGTGGGTAATGACTTTAGAGAAAAGCTTAACAAATCATTGGCCAGTTTGATCAAATGGTTAGAAACAAATAACCTCATAATTAATTTAGATACAAATAAAAACATGACTTTTAGGCAAAGACCACAAAAAAAATCTTGACATTAATTATTTAAACAAATCAATAGAGGATTCTCATGTGACTTAATTTTTTTGGAATATACATACATTGATAATGATTTGACATGGAAATCGCAAATTGAAAAAAACTTAACTGTTTCTCTTATGCACTGTATATGCTCAGTAAAATTGCAAACAAACCTATAGTAGTAGTTACCGCGTATCATGGATGTGTTGCGTCTGTTTGGAGGCACGGCCTTCTTTTCTGGGGAAGTTCCACCGGAAAAGATAGTTTTTCAAGGCCAAAAAAATGGATTCGTGCCATATGTAAATTGCGTCCAGAGTTAAAACTATCAACGTTGCCTGCTATGTATGTTTATGAGATGGCTGTTTATATCAGATCAAACCTACTTATAAGCAAACGATTAAACTTCAACCGCAACAAAGACCTAATTTGTTACATGGATTATAAAACAGCCATGTTCAGTAAGACTGTTTTCGGTATGGCACCAATAATTTAAACAAGCTCCCAAAGTACCTATATAATGGAAGCAGAAACTGTCATGGAATTTAAACGCAGCCTTAAAAAGTTGCTTAGACAGAGCGTATTACGATGTAAATGAATTTCTACTTTATAATATCTAACAATGACGGGTCCGATATACCAATAAAACCATACAATTAAAAATATTTGTAATCTATTTATGTAGTAGTTATTATAATATGTAAATCTCTTGATTTTATATTGTAAATTGACCTTTATATTTTCCATGTATATTAATGCAAATAAGGTTAATAATTGTTTCAATTATTAAATGAATAATATTATTTTAGATACTTTGTAATGGATAAATTTAGCTATTTGAATATTGCATCTATAACACGTTCATTTTGTACGGCTTATGGTAGGACATGGAGATACTACTACGAGTATTGTTATAGATTAAGATCTTAATTAGCTATTGAACCACAAAATAAATGATTTGACTTCGACTTTGACTTTTATGTGACTTGCTGACAATGTAGTTTTATATTGGTGGAAGAATTTTCAAAATCGGTACTATATTTGATGCAATCAAATCTTTCCTCTAATATAGATTGAACATTATTTAAATATAGTCACTACCGTTTATAGTAAAGTAGTTGTGTGGGATTTCGGAACAGGCAGCGCATCTAAAATTGAACTGAAAATTACACACATGTTGATATATTAAATTATCGTAGTTTACGTGACATAAACTCATGGTAGAAGTTCCCATGGTACGAGGGGTGATCCAAAAGTAATGATAATCAGTTATTTCTAGTGCACACAAAAATACAAAAAAAATATCAGTCACTTGCTCAGTTACCCACTAGTTCAGGAAAAAAAAACATATAAATAGGCCACGATTCCCGGGAGCTACATTCATTTGAATACGAACTGTCAAGGAGTGAACATCAAAATGGAAAAACACGAAATCAGAGCTGTCATTAAATACCTCTGCTTGAAAAAAATGTCTACCAAAGATATACACAGCGACTTGGTGGAAACATTAGGGGACTCTTCTCCTCCATATTCCACAGTTGCACGCTGGGCTAAGGAGTTTAAGCTGGGAAGAACATCGACGGAAGACGAACACCGCGAAGGACGCCTATCGACGTCCCTCACTGAAAAAAAAAGTTGAAGAAGTTGTATTGGAAGATCGAAGAGTGACTATCAGGCATGTAGCTGAGGTCACAGGGATTCAAAGAATCCTTGCGAACGAATTGCAAATGAGAAAGGTCTCCGCGCGTTGGGTACCGAAAATGTTAAACGACGAGCAAAAGAAGAAACGAGTCGACATGTCAAGAGCAAATCTCGACAAGGATAATTTTTTGTCACGTTTTGTGACCATGGACGAGACCCTGGATCCACCATTTTGATCCTGAAACAAAACAACAATCGATGACATGGAAACGATCCGATGAACCGACGCCGAAGAAATTCAAAGTGTCAAGCTCAGCAGGTAAGGTTATGGCGTCTGTTTTTTAGGATGCTGAAGGAATAATCATGGTGGACTACTTGGAAAAGGGGCCACTATTACAGGCTCATACTATGCAGAACAAATAAGGAGAAAAGGCGAGGCAAACTGCGGGCTGGAGTGCAAGCTGCAATTGCCATGGCTGCCATTCAGGAAGCGGGCTTTGAGCTGGTGGAACACCCCCCAGATATTCACCAGATCTAGCCCCCAGTGACTTCTATCTCTTTCCACGACTCAAGGAACACCTCCGAGGCAAGAAATTTGACGATGATAGCGACGTGATGGCCGCGGTTGAGGACTTTTTTGAGAGTCAAGATAAAGATTTTTTGTCTAAGGGAATTTTAGGTTTAGAAAAGAGATGGACTAAATGTATAGACTTGCTTAGAATACTATGTTGAGAAATAAATTTATTTTTTATTATATTTATTGTGTTTATTATTGATTATCATTACTTTTGGATCACCTCTCGTACATTATCCTTACCTCGCCTTTCCGAATTTGTGTTTTCTTTGCAATTTCAATTGTGAGTTCAAGTTTCAATTTTTTTTGTAAATAAGCTTATGGTATTTTTATTTTACTGTATTCATTGTGACCTTTACATTCTTCCTCCAGACATAAACAAGTTCCTCTGGATGGTCCGCATCGGCGGCAGCACGGAGCGCGGCGCGCACATCCGCGAGGCGGACTACTACACGCCGGCGGGCGAGTTCCGCGTCGACGCCGACGGCTCGCAGACGCTGCTCAACTGCCTGATGTACAAGATGAGCTACTACAAGTTCGGGCTGGTCTATACTGAGGGCGGTGAGTGTTCGTCAAATTCACCTTACTAGGAGGCTGTGTTCCAACACGAGTGGAATTTCACACTGAGGGGTGAAGAATCGCTCGAACCCATTCCAAATTGATCCAGAGTGAAATCGGGGCCGACAGAGCTGTCACCTGACAGTTTCCTATTTGTTTCGGAATGTGCTCGGGTGACGTTTATCACTCTGACAAGTGCGCATTCTACCGGTGCCTAGAGCCCGATGAAGTTTACCTGTCAGCTGTCAGACAAGGGCTTTGCTCGTTTTGTCTCTTTCTATTCAACGAGGGTAAAAATCACTCTGCGAAAAGCGATTTGGAACGAGCCCTTAATATTATAAATGCGACAGTTTGTGAGGATGCACCGGATGTATATATGTCTCAATGTTTATTTATTTATTGTTTTATTGTTTTACTGAGGACTTAACAGTTTCACACCAAGTGCCCTGCAGTAATGATTAAATTGTTACAGTTGTTAATTGTTTGTTACTCTTTGACGCAAAAACTACTAAACGAATTTGGATGAAACTTTACAGTGATACACTTTACACATCAAAATAACACATAGGCTTTTTGGCCATAATATCGCGATGAAGATCACGCAGGAGAAGCCGGAGGAGGAAAGGTAGTAACTACATATAACATACCATCACTAGTACCCAAACGGGGTAGTCAGAGGCCGAGTGGCTGTTGCCGTCATGGTGAACGGAACACTCAGAAGCCCACTTTTCATCATTGGTAGTGAAACCCAATTGTATAGTATATAAACTTGGTGGTGAGCCTTCCGCCGTTATCCGGGTTGATTTGGTTTCTATTGATATTTCCCATCACCGGAAAGAGTCTGAAACTTAACAATGAACACTAAGCTTTTCGTTATGGCCAGATTTGAACTCGATCCACTATCCGAGTTGGGGTGCTTGCCCCTAGGTTACGAGGCTCTTATTCTTAACTCGGTGCCGTGCTGGTGGCGGCACTTTAAAAGAATACTTTCCACAGCCCCATATCTTCCCATGGGTGTCGTAAGAGGCGACTAAGGGTTTCTTCCAGCAGACCATCTGCTCTTCAGGTGGGAGACTTATGTCGGCCGGTTGTTGTTACCACCATGCAGTTGTGTAAAACCCGCCAAGTGATTCTGACCTATCTCGGTCAGGTCGCGTTCCGGGATCAGCACTGCACTAACCGGTGCCAGGGGGACTGTGATCGTGGCAATTGTTGGACCAGTGGGAGCCCTAGCGGCGGTATTGTGTGTGTAGTGTGTATCGGCCCGCCGGCCAGGGAGACCCGTAGAAACGGTGGTGCCGCTGGCCGCCCGCGGCATAGTACAGGGGCCCAAAAGGGGTTAACCACCTCTGGAGGCTGCCCCACCAGGTCGCGCATAATCTCGGGGTGGCTCGTCGTGCCGGGTGGTGCCCGGTTCCGGTGGGGCCCGGCGACCACACCCGAGGGGGTACGGGGGCCCTTCCGTCCGGCGGACCGGCCTACACTATTCCACGCGATTAATACCAATGCAGGGCACCACGCTTTGTCTTTCATTGCCTCGATCACAGTCGTCCTTTCACGCCCCTCCCATCCTCCAACTTCTATGGCAGTCAGAAGCATGAAAAAACGGCCAACAGCGGCATCCCCATCCCCCACCAACACGCTGTTTGAGGTGGAGTTCGCTAACATCCGCGGACTCCATGCAAACCTCAACGCCGTCCATCAACACCTTGAGACGGCGAGGCCTGCGATGCTCTTTTTGACGGCAACACAGATAGGCCGCCCTGCCGATACGTCATACCTGCACTACCCCGGCTATGTGCTGGAAGAGTCCTTCCAACCTAAAGCCGGTGTATGTCTATTCGTCAGGGCGGACGTCTGCTGTAGCCGTCTCCGCTGCCTAGAAGACCCATCCTTCTCCACCCTCTGGGTGCACGTTGACCTGGGCTCCACAAGCCGGGACTATGCGTGCATATACCGCTCCCACAAAGGGGACGCCGAGACAACTCGACTCTTCGAGCATCTGAGTCAGGCCGCAGACAACGCTCAGGCGCAGTTCCCAAATGCTGAAATGGTGTTTTTGGGAGACTTCAATGCCCACCATGAGTCCTGGTTAGGCTCATCAAAAACAGACCATGCAGGCCGAACTGCCCATGCGTTTGCTCTCACGCAAGACCTGACGCAACTGGTACACCAGCCCACCCGGGTACCAGATATTGTCGGTCATACTCCCTCCTTATTGGACCTTCTGCTGACGAGTCACCCAGCCGGGTATAAAGTGTCGGTTGGTGCTCCATTGGGCTCCTCCGATCACTGTCTGGTTGGCGCTACAGTGCCTTGTGCAGCTCCCCCACAGCCTGTGGAGGTGACGCGGCGGTTATGGCACTACTCGTCGGCAGATTGGGACGGATTGCGAGAATATTTTGCCTCCGTCCCTTGGCGGCAGTGCTGCTTTGGAGAAAGGGATGCTTTAGAGAGTGCATCTGCTATCGCTGACGAGATCAGTACCGGAATGGAATACTACATTCCTTTTACTGATGTCGTCAGTGCTAGCAGAACTGGTCCCTGGTTCAATCGCGAGTGTGCCGCAGCTGTTGAACAAAAACAGGCGGCGTACCGTGCTTGGTCTAGGGCCCAGGCACTCAATGATCATTCAAACCTTGCCTCCCTGAAAGCAGCCTTTAATAAAGCCACCAAGGCCACGAAGAGGGCTTACATTAGAGCAGACGTCCAGCGAATTGCACGTGTTGGCCAAGAACTTATCACGCACCCTACGGGTAGCCGCTCCTACTGGCGACTGGCTAAACACGTGCAATCTAACTTCTGCGTGCCTTCGCTGCCCCCACTGATATTCCCTGATGGATCGTTGGCTCATCAGCCGCAAGAGAAAGCCGATTTACTGGCTAACCTCTTTGCCGCAAACTCTTGCATCGATGACTGCGGTGCTGCGCCGCCTGAAATTCCACATTGCGGCTCCACAATGCCTGATATTCGTATCAGGCAGTGTGATGTTCGTGCCGAACTGCAGTCACTCGATGTCAGGAAAGCCAGTGGCCCTGATGGAATTCCAGCTGTGGTGCTGAAGAAATGTGCAGCGGAGATGTCTCCAGTGTTCACTAGCCTGTATCGCCTCTCCTACAATTCGGGTCTTGTGCCGCTGTCTTGGAGGGAGGCGAACGTTCAACCAGTTCCCAAAAAAGGGGACCGGTCTGACCCTGCCAATTACCGTCCAATAGCCGTAACCTCAGTTTTAGCTAAAGTGTTTGAGCGGATCATAAACACGCAGCTCATCCGCTACCTAGAGGATCACTCTCTCATTCACGACCGTCAGTACGGCTTCCGACCAAAACGGTCTACGGGTGATCTTCTAGCGTACGTAACACACATCTGGGGGGAGGCTATGGACAAGCATGGGGAATCTTTGGCCGTCAGCCTTGACATTGCCAAAGCTTTCGACCGTGTATGGCATCGTTCGCTTCTTTCCAAGCTTCCGGCATATGGTCTGCCACCTCGCCTATGCGACTGGGTCGCCGGATTTCTGGAGGGACGTAGAATTCGTGTCCTTTGCGATGGTCAAAAATCACGCCTTCTCCAGATTAATGTCGGAGTGCCGCAGGGCTCCGTCTTGTCGCCGACGTTGTTTCTTCTGCATATCAATGACATGTTATCTCTTGGTAATATTCATTGCTATGCGGATGATAGCACGGTCCACGCGCATTATTTCAAGCGCCCTGGGGCAAAGCAGACTGACATCGAGGAGAAGAGGCGAAGTCTTGTTGTTGAGCTTGACGGAGTGTTGGACCGCATTTCAGATTGGGGTGCATGCAATCTTGTCGAGTTCAATGCCAAGAAAACGCAGGTGTGTGCATTCACAGCAAAGGCGTCGCCGTTCCTTTCCCATCCCACTCTTCAGAGCACCCCGCTACCGATTAAGGATAGCCTAAACATCCTTGGCATGGATGTTCGTAGCAACCTAAACCAGCGGGACTACATTGAGAGCGTCATTAGAACTGCATCCCGTAAACTCGGAGTCCTGAACAGAGTGAGACGATTCTTCACGCCTGAGCAGCTCTGTCTCTTGTATAAGACACAAGTTCGCTCGTGTGTGGAATACTGCTCTCATCTCTGGGACGGTTCCGCTAAGTACCTACTCGAAGCTCTTGACAGGTTGCAGCGGCGTGCTATCCGTATTATTGGAAACCCAGAGGCAACTTTGACCCTTGAGCCTCTCCAATTGCGTAGAGACATTGCCAGGCTAAGTGTTCTCTATCGCTTCTACAATGGGGAATGCTCTGACGAGTTATTCCAGCTTATCCCACCCTCACCTTTCCACTCCCGTACCACGCGTGCTGGACTACGGCGTCACCCACACACAATTCAACATTTGTTGGCCCGAACTAAAAGGTTCGGTGACTCGTTTCTTTGTCGTACCATCCAGACGTGGAACGCTCTTCCAGCACATGTGTTTCCTTCCTCTTATAGTCCCGGGTTCTTCAAGCGGGGCGTGAAAAGGCATTTCTGCAGGCCTTCAAGGTGAGGATGGCCAGCCCAGTGATTCGTTTGAATGATTGGGCTTGTCAACCTCATATCTGGACCTCACGACCGCTTTCCATCAGGTGGAGTGAGGTCATCTTGACGGGCAATATAAAAAAAAATCACTAGCCAAAAAAAAAGGTCAAAAAGACCTCTCAGAAGACCTGAAAGTGATTGCAAGATTTCAGTGGATGCTATCCGGCTGTTTGGGAAATTTGTTTCCACAACCTTTATAAAGCAGTGAATGTCTAAAAGTACTATTTGGAACAGAGCTGCTGACTGGAACTGCCGACAGCACGTGCTCAGTTGCAGTCAGCAGCTCGATTCCAAAAAGTACATTTTGGTTACAAAACTTACAAATGATGATGAAGAACTTACCTGCGCCCGCGACTTCCTTCTCGCTGAATTTTATTTATTTTTGGTTACCTTAATATTTTTCACACGTAATAATAAGCTAAAATGTATACTTGAACATCTATAGCAGTTTTGATTCTCAGTCATTCATTCTTTTGTTACAAAACTGTTCCAAAACAAAACACTAAAAAGTGAAGAAATAATTTGCGTATTCTTCTAAAACTATACGTTAATATAATGTAGGTACAATTATTGTTATTCTTGGAGTCGGTGTCAGTGGTATCAGAACTGGACCACATTAAAATGGGACCACACGGGCAGCATCAGCTTTCAAATAAAAAAATAATTATCAAAATCGGTTCACCCAGTCGAAAGTTATGAGGTAACGAACATAAAAAAAAACATACAGTCGAATTGAGAACCTCCGCCTTTTTTGAAGTCGGTTAAAAATAATGGTTATTATGAATTTGAGTTTGAAGAGCAGCCGCCAGGTCCCGCTTTAAACATTCAGTCTCTGTATTTATTTAAAAATTATTGTACCCAGGTCGTCCGCCTGGCTTCGACCGCGTGCGAGGCGCGGAGATCGGCAACAAGGACTTCAACCTGGACGTGCTGGAGGAGGCCTACACCACGGAGCACTGGCTGGTGCGCATCTACAAAGTGAAGCCGCTGCCCAACCGCGGCGGCTGATCCCGCCCGCCCGGGGGGCCCCAGGCGCCCCAGCGGCCCCGGGCCCTAGACAAGTGGACTTGTGGACGCAAAGTGAGGTGCTAACTGTTACCTAAGGACCTGAAGAATGTTTAGGAATGACATTTTACAGTTTCATTCCATAATCACATTTGATAGCTTTTTAATTTCGCTGCTCAAAATTTTATAATTAAAAAATGTTAAGAAGATAATACATTTGCTCGTAGTGAGGATGTCACAGTAAAAACGTTGGGAAATGGGTCTTATGTCAGCAGCATTAAGGTCCCACTATGTAAGGGTTGTTAAGAACGCCTCTGTACCAACATATTAGTGTAAAAATTCTACTTTCAACCTCAGCTCAATCGTCACTCACATATTACAGACAACAAATCATGGTCAAATATCCGTAATAAATTATGATCTCTGTCAAACTGATGAGACTCATTCATATGAACTCACAAACTATGCTCCACTTTGTTACGTGTGAGTTGTGGTGGTATGACGTCATTGTCACTACTTATTACACGAATGGCGCGACTTTGTGTCGGTGTGGACGGAACTATGCAGGGATTTATCGCAAACTATGTTTATTCTTAACTGAATGATGTGCAATCCTACTATCTTACTAATATTATAAATGAGAAAGTTTGTGAGGATGTATGTATGTATGTTTGTTACTCTCTCACGCAAAAACTGCTGAACGGATTTGGATGAAACTTTACAGTAATACAGCTTTATACATCAGATTAACACATAGGCTACATTTCATCAAGATTTTATGTAATTTGGCCAAGATATACAACGATAACGCGGGAGAAGCCGAGGGCGGAGAGCTAGTTGTTTATAAAATGTGACCATTAAAATGTTGTTTTAAAATATCTATGTATTCTTACATTGTACTATACCAAGATAATTCAATTTCAAATTTGTTTGCTTGACATGTTTGGTTCAAATACCATTCAGGCATGGGGTTTCCTTCACCTTGACGGCGTTACTCGATTCTGACCTTCCCCTTCTGGCTGGAGTCCAGTTGTGAGTGTGTTATGCTAAAATATCTATGCCTGTTTCCTTAAAGAAATTATTTTTGTAAGCAAGAATTTATTATTTATTGTTTTATAGACTGAAGTATGTCTTGTATATTTTGATATCAGTGTTTCGGCTCGTAATGTAACATAATATGCTACATGCAGTGCTAAAACGTAAAGGTCATAGAATCTTGTGTGGGTAGTTCATAACCATATACATATGTAATTATGTATATTTTTAGTTATTTATTACAAATGTTTGAATTATGTACTCGTAAGTTTAGACTGAATGTTCCTACACAGAGAGATTTGTACTCAGGTGAAGGTAGAATAATATAACTACATAAAATACTTAGCTGACGTACGATCCACCCATAGCCGAGAGCCTTTAGAGATCCATTTTGTATTGGCACTGTACTACAAAGTCGACCATGTGTATTAATTTTGTTTGGCTAGCGTGAGTACTTGAGTAGATGTAATAAACACATAGCAGACATAATTAACTTGATATTGTCTCTACCTCTTCCTTAGGTATATTTCAGATAAGCGCACAATTTTTCAAAAGCTCACTTTCCGAAACTTGTAGCGAATTATGACAAGCAGATCTAAGTTTGTACATTGCATTACTGATAGATGTGCAGTACTCATTTTTAAACTAGAAATATTGAAACATACATAATATTGTTCTTAGTCAAAATAATTACGGCACTTTTTTCAGTATTTCTAGTTCAAAATATTTTCTATGTAAGTCATCAAGTTATAAAATTATAAACAATCAAAGTTGTAAAAATTCATTTTTCTATTTTTATTTTAAATAAAGTTTATGAATACATACAAGTTTTTAAATGGTAGTTTTACAGCTTTATGAAATGAAAACATTCATTATTTGAAACATGATTTTAATAGTACATTATTGCAAAGGCAGCGAAATAGGCAATTGCAGGTCGAGTATGAGTTTGAAGGCCGAGCCGCAGGCGAGGACTTCAATGATACGAGACAGGCAATTGCCATTTCGGCCGAGGCATATATAGTGCTTTTTTTGAAAAAATGCAAGGAAATAAAAAGGGCCTTTTACATAATAAATTTAATTAATATTATTTGCCGCCAATTTGTTTTTTTTTATTTTACAATTTGTGCCGAAAGGTAAACGCATCTGTGGCTATACAGCCACGAGAACGCAATGTGTACGATAGATGAAAGAGTTCTAAATTCAAACAGCACACCGTTTCATACAACATTGCCGGCGCGCTCTTCGTTCGAAATTCAAAGAACGCGCCGGGAAGTGATTTTGGGTTTTCAGTCTACGTATATATGATACTTCGCGTGTTCTTTATTCAAAAGTAATGACAATATTTCCGAGCATGTTTAAGAAAATTAATTTTGTTGTATGGTGTCCTTTAATTTAGTTACTACTGTATAAGCGGCTGCATAAAATAGATAGACACCGCATTTTTAATAGTAAGTAATACCACTTTGGAAACTAAAAAACACAAAACCTTATCCGGCGACAGACTTTTCTATTTGAGTACCCACAGACTGCGACACAGAAGCCTCTATTTCGACGTCTTTCGTATTTCTTGTTAGGGCTGCATTGTGCAGCGTTGGCTCCTCTCGGAAGATCCATCTTTACTCTTGGCTTTTTAGCACGATAACACTTCGCCGAAATAAATCCTAATATCTAACGCCTGGTAATTCATTTCTATTCATCTATCTAAGGTGATAATGTAGATGTCAGTGGTCGCTGTTATTGTCATCGCTTTGGTCGGAGCAGTCCTCCGGGCGGAAGGTGTCGTCGTTGTGGCGGCGCGGCGGCGCGCGGCGCGGCTTGCGGCGCGGCGGCGCGGGCCCCTTCGGACCCACCTGGACAAATTCATTCATTTTCATTACTCATACACGGAAAGTACGCTTGAAGTTGCCTGAGCATAGGGTTGAAAGCTTCACTTTCAGCCCTAGGGCTGAAAGTAAATAACTGTCAAATGTCACCTTCTATTTTGACATTCCTTTTCTATCACCAACATTTACTCAAGATGATCAAGTTTCACAAAAAATATCAACTATCAACATCCCAGGAAGTATCCTCTCTCTCTCGTTTAACAATTGCTCTAATTTTAATATAAACTTTAAATAGAAATATCATCAACTTTGTTGTGGGTAATGTTTCAATAAAATTTTGTTGGTTGAACTTATGTATCTGATTTATATTTACTTTCCTTATATTCGTAATGAAAAGCAGAGTGTTTACCTCGGAAGAAAGACCGTTTCAATGCCCTCGAACTATTAGCGCTCTCGCTACGCTCACGTCAAACCATCTCGTGCATTGAAAAGGTAACTTTCTCACCTTGTGTAACAATCTACTATTATTAACTAGCTGCCTCGACAGACTTCATTCTGTCAAAAGTAATTGCACGTAGCGGCGTCGGTATAGCAGCACATCTCGCCCGCGTTTCTCCGAATTGATTTACATATACTATTATTTTTCACTGAATGTTTTGTTCAATCATAATAAAATATAGCCTATGTCACTCCCTGGTAATGTAGCTTCATATTGGTGAACGAATTTTTAAAATCGGTCCAGTAGTTTAGTTAGTTTTTAGCCTAGTTAATACAAACAAACAAATCGCTGCAAAAAGTCGCAGTGTGTACAAAGGGCCTTCTAAAAATAAATTAAGTAGGTAGGTAGAAATATATGTTAAATACCTGCTGCGTTAATTTGTACGGCCCAATGCCGGTTATAAAGGCTTCTTTGAATGCTTTCCGTAACGGTTTCCTCTTGAACATCGTGCATTGCTCTCGTAGAGCCTCCGCGACGCCTTCTGGGAGATCTGGTGAATAAAAAAGTATAGATAGATATTATTCTTGATTGTACATTTAACAAAAGAAACTTAATACTAAGACAATGCACAATTTATTGTGCGATCTCTACCAGGCAACCTACAGGCAGCGAAAAAAATATATAAGAATGGCAAGACGTATGTACGTGCATAAATACGTAAACTGAATAACTTAAATAAAATAAACTCAATATTATACTAGTGATATGAAGACGTTACTTAAAACTTCTCTTTTTTTTTCCTTAGCATTTGAAAAGGAACAGCTGGTTGCTCCATCTGGCGTTTGATTAACCTGTTAGTGGAATAGGTACAGATCCTTAACAGCATCAAGTAGTGAGTTCAATCCCCACCTAGGACACACATTTGTGTTTGTTCTGTGTCTAAGTTATTATCTATTTATGGTTATCAATCTAGACTCTATTTGGGTGTCCAAAATATAAAATACGTATTCAGTAAGATCCTCACCAATTTCTTTAAATGTGAACATCTTCGGCCTGATGTCATACACCCTGTAGTCCAGCATGAGCACGACATTTATCTGCTCGCCTTCCTCCTCCATATCGGACTGAGCCATAAAAGAGATCTCTATGTGCGACCCATCTATCACTTTGAAGAGTTGGGCTTCTATGTTTACTAGTTTCTGAAAATCACAACAGAAAATGAACTTAATGAGGTGCTAAGTTAATTTACAAGTCTTTGAGGCATACAGAACACTTAAAAAAGGATGACTGATACATTCAATCTAGGATTCGAGCATTGTGTATGCTTAATGACAAAAATATGATACCTTGAGTGCTTCATACTGCTCCAACCGATCATAATATGCGACAAGAGCCTTCCTGATGGATCCGAGGCAATCTGGCATCATGACGTTGTCAAAATCCTCCATAACTGCATTCAAATTGAATCCCAGTGGCAAACTGGACTTGGACACCTCATTAACTCCTATGAATAAGTTTTGCAATTAGCGATATCTTAATAGGAAACAATGCAGTTAATATAGTAAGTTATCCCCGACTCAACGCACACGGTGTGCAATCATTTGTTGTCCGAGAGTATTTAAATATTCTGAGATTATGTTGTGCTGTAACTTACATGAAGTTTAAGCAAAGAGCACGCACTTTAATCCGTTACGCTCCGCGCAAGCTCGCGGTGTTCCGGCGGATATTTGGTTCAGCGTACTTTATGTTGGTTGTGTGTGTGTTGCTCGATACAGTTTGTAAGGATCAATTTTGACGGAGAAAAAAGTACGCCGCGGATAATACAGCGTCTGCGCAGGCCTTTAAGCAGTTAGCAACTTAATTTTTACTATGGTTGATTGGGAAATTTGGATAAAATAAAGAGAAGGACTGATAATAACCAAGGAGGTAACATTTAATTACATTCATGCTAGATGGGGTAAAATTCTATTTTAATGTAATTGAATCATATTGTTGTGTTGTATTTATACATAGGTATTTATATTTCCTGACATTTTATTATTTACAGAAGCTTACTACAGAGTAAAGAATAAAAAAAACTGATACCTGATTTCATCTCAATTCTCAGGCCATGTTTGACCACATGCTGTGCATTGTGCTGCATGTGGTACACAATGCAGCAGTGGTCGTCCGCCACATATGACTGCACCTCCATACCAGATAGCATGGACATAAGTTCAAGGTTCCTCTTTATACTTTCTACAGAGTTATTCAGAACAATTTTCTGTAATAAAAATATGAATGCACTATTGAAAGATTTTTTAGAACAATATAAAGGCTGGGGAAAAAAAATGTTACTAGGCAACTCTTAACCCTTAGTTAGATTAAGGACAGATCCGGGTGATGGCTGATCAATACACAACTGGAGTGGAATACTTAAAGCATAATAAACGGTACTCTCATTGGGACTGAAATACTTTTGTTACTAGTTTATATTGTAATTAATGTGTTTTGCCCAATTAAATAAACATATGTTAAAGTGGCTCCCATTGTAAGTGAATTTGTTGTTTTTCTTCTGAGGAATTAATATTCTTAAACCAAACAATTTAAAGTATGACATGAATTTTGTAATGGTAATCTTACATGAGTTTGCAGCAATGAAAGCTCAGTTAAGGCCATTAAGTTGTGTTAATACTTATAAGGAACAATATTAGTCCGGGTGTCGCAAAGGGACTGCACTGGGGACTTTATTTTTTTAAATCTTCTTTTCTGGCACTCGCCGGGCGCTGCCGCGGCATGCTCGCTTCGCTCGCTCGGCTCGTGCGTGTCTAAACACCTTATGTTATGTGTTGTCGACTTAGGTCGCAGTTCTAACCTCACTCAATCTTTACACGGCTGAGTAAATTATTCTAAGTCCCTGCACCCTCTATGCGACACCCTAACCACAATATCCATACCTGTGGCCTTATAAACATTTCTTGTTTCTTCTTTGGCGGCGACACTTTGTGCCGGTAACTATTTCTTTGTAGTTGAAACAATTCATCCTGTTTCTCCTTTAATTTTAGTTCTAATTGCTGAATCTCCTCTTGTATTTCATCACAATCCTCAGTAACTTTGGTTGCCGCTGATAATGAATAATTTTGTAGTTTTAGTAGGTATTTTCATTAGTAAGAGATACAAGGTTTTTAAGCATGTTTTTAGAAGTAAACAAGTCAGCTACTACAATAATTACCTCCCTTACGAAATAGTTTCGTAATTTTTGTCTGCTTTGTATTTGTCATACTGTAAAAGTTTATTGTATTAGAAGACCGCACCACTAAAAGTAAGATTAGTTTATAGTAAGACTTTTCAATTCAACACACTTTCCATTCCTTTCTGTCCGTTGACAATATTGACATTCAATTCAAACAACATTTTTTTTTTTTGTATTTCCATTTTACGGCTACGGACAGTGTTCATTTCAGCCATTCTTTATTGGGAATCGCATCGTTAATTGATTGAAATTGAACTACAGATTACAATGAAAGTTGAAGTTTGACAGTTGATTTTTTTGCCAACCACATAAGGAGCAACAGCTCTTTTATCTCTCACACGGATGGCATCGTTCCTTGGGCCCTTTTGGCTTTTGGCAACGATTATACCTTGTGTCCAATTTACGAGGATAATTTAGATAGTTCATGCCTTTAAAGTATTGCATTATTTTTGGGTAAAGTGTACTACAGTTAATAACGTACTTTATATTTACGAGTACCGCCCACTCAGTGAAGTGCCATGCAAACGAATAACAAAAAAATAAAGAAAATCGGTTGTGAAACGAATTAATCTAACATATAAACTTTTAGACCGATAGCCAGTGGCGGCCTTAGGGGGTGGCAAACAGGGCAATCGCCCGGGGCCTCGCTCTTGCAGGGGCCTCGCGCAACAACCCAAATTTTAAAAATATAGATTATTAACCTAATTTTTTTTATTTAAAACTTTCGATTTTCTTACTGAATTATTTATTAAGGCTATAACAAAACGGTAAATTAAAAGATGGTTTGAAAACTAATTCATTCATTCAATACATAATTAAAAAATGCATCAAGTATGTAGTAATTGAATATCGCGCCTCGAAACACTTGAAGATCGGTTTTTTAATTGCATAGCACTCGGGTCAGCTCGGGAGTCTGGACGTAAGGTCTAACTAAGGTCTTTCGCTCGGGTAATCCCCGTGATTTTATTTCGTGCGTCAACTCTTATCGGTATCACCTTGGAATTATTTTGCTTGCAATATGAGTTACAAAGTCGTTACTATACCACAGAATAAAATGACTATACCGTACATATCTTTCAATTTTATTGCATATTTCGTTCTTGTAGTATTCAAAGTATTGAGTAAGCTGAAAAAGTTTAAAAAAAACTATGTGATATTAAAAAAAAAAAATCTGACTGTTTGTGCGAAACAAAACAAGATTTACGAAATGAATTCGCGTGATCGTAATCCCGGTAGAAAATTTGAGTCAGGTAGTTCAAAAAAAAAACAAGAAACGAGAAAACTTAATATAAATATATAAAAAGTGATGATCAAGAAACCTCTACAAAATGTTTATTGACTGAAAGTGACTCTAATCCTCATCCAGCTGAAAACATAGTTAGTTTGCAATACCTTTGCGGTAACTAAGTTGTAAGTACTTTTAAACTGTATCAACTATGTATGTGTAAACACTTAGTATGCAAATAAAGAAATTGAAATTGAACATTATTTCCACATTGAACGACACGATTTCCGTAGTGTCCCGGGTTCGATTCCCGGTCGGGTCAATTCAAGAATAGATCTTTTCTGAATTGACTCGGGGCTGGGTGTGCTGGAAGACGCCCCTGGCTTATTTCCCTGTGTGGTACACACATAAAATAGTGATATTAATCCCTACTTCGAGACCATTTTCAAGAGGTGTGTTGTCAGGCGCATATTTATAGTTATACATCCAAACAGCGAGGATTATAATGAATTAAAGTAGGAGAATCGTGTGTTATTGATGGACATGAATTGTACGGAGAACTGAATATGTTCATCCGTTTGTAAATATATAATAGAAAAAAAAACAACTTAAGTTCACCCCACTGAACAAGAATTAAGCTACCTACTCACTGATACAATGCTCGATTCTATAAATTTTAATAATCCCCTTTTATAACAATCACTGTATTAATGTCCAGTATATGACCACATATAACATTTAATGTTTTTTACCTTCATTTTAGTCTTTCAGCTTTCAATCAATCGTTTCGCGTCGCAACTTGCACCGAAACCGAAAACGAATGAATGTGACCACGCGCCCCTTGTGAAATCTCCGCGTTCGCCGCACTCTCGCGTGTTTCATTCGAACAAAGCAGACTCTTTAATATAATAAGTTTTCGTAGATGATAATGACACAAATTAGGAATAGTGTTCTATTACAACATAATGAACGTAAACACGTAAACTTTAATAACTTGAATTTTTGTAATTAAATTTTACTAATGTCGTTGGTAAATTCGACACAAAATACTTTGTATGTATAACAGATGTTGGTATTCTGAAACGCATAACACCTATTTTACCGACTGTAATATTTTTTTAGAGCTAGTCGAGCGACATGTTAGGTATTAGTTAAATGTCAATGATCCCGTGGACAGTGATGACACAAAATGCTTCTGTACATCGGTTACTACTTCGTTATCAACATGAAAGGAAAATTGTTATCTCTAATTTTCTTTTCGTCCAATACTGACCAAAAATACAAATACCTAAATATCTACCTAGGTGACTGTCCAGGATGACACAAATTATTGTATTAGGTGGGACAAATGATCCCGAAACTATATGACAAAAAGAAAAAACTTTACTGTTTTCGAAACCTTATAAACCAGCGCTACGGGTCTATTTATTTATTTGCAAGTCACATTACAAAATGTTAAGGTGGTATTAATAAAGTAACTAAGTTTTACATGTGACTCCCCGCAAGGGCACAGCAATAGGAGAGGGCTAACATTGTTTTAAAACTTTTGAAGTATAAACATATTCTTAAAATTAATAACATTATTAACATTATTAAAAAAATCAATAACATTCAACATAATATTACAAAATAATATAAACTAACTTTTAAATTTAGAGTCTGCTAAATACAAATACATCTCTTACTTTTAAAGAGGCGCATTAAATTTATTTTTTGGTTTAATTTGATTTGTCGTCGAAGTATTCTTTTAAATTATAATAACATTTGATGGAGAGAAACTTCTTTAATTCTTTATTAAATAGCGTTGGTTTTTCTATATTTTTTAAGTAATTCGGTAAATGGTTGTAAATCTTAATCATCATAGGATGAGGGCTTGATGCAACTAGCTTTAATTTTGAAAATGGTACTTTGAGTTTATTTAGATTGCGGTTATTTCTTTTGTTATTTACTACATGACAATATAGGTCCGGGTGTTTCCTCACAAACTTACAGGATTCACAAATGTAAATACAGGTAAGGGTAAGTATTTCATATTTAGCAAAATGTGGTCTACAGGATTCTAATTGAGTTATATTTGTTAGTATTCCTACACACTTTTTTTGTAAAATAAAGACCTTTTCCGCATCACAACTGTTTCCCCATAAGATTACGCCTTAGGAAAGTCTAGAATAAGCGTATGCATAGTATGCCGTAAGGGCAGTCTTAAAGTCAGTTACTCGTTTAAGGTGGTAGAGAGCATAAATAAAGGAAGATAGTTTATATAATAGTTTACGTACTCGTATAAGGGGTTTCCAACTCATGCTTTGATCCAGGTCTATTCCCAATAGAGTCGCCGAGTTTACCACTTCAAGTTTAATTTTTTTATAGTGATATGATATTTCTAATGCTGTTTTCTGATTTGGTTTAAATTGAATGATTTTCGATTTATTTAGGTTAAGTTGTAAGTTATGGATTTCTAGCCAGTTAACAATAGTATCTAATGACAAATTTAGTTCATTTTCTAATTCACTGGTGTTAGCACATGGGATAAGTACAGAAATATCATCTGCAAAAAGAATACAATCGTTTAGTATATTTGGGAGATCGTTTATATAAATGAGAAACATAATACATCCCGAGACGCTACCTTGCGGGATTGAACCAGTCACGGAGACTCTATCAGATCGAATGTGTTCTATTTTTCCAGTCTCAAAGTCTGTATTTTCGATCTCGACGTACTGGAAACGGTTACTTAGATAGGATTGAAACCATCTGTGCGCAACACCTCTAACTCCCGTTTTACGTAATTTATCCAATAGAGTATCGTAGCAGACTCTATCGTTTGCTATACTCATATTGAGAAGTAGCCCTACTGCGTATTTTTTATGGTTTATCGCTTCTATAATTTTTTGAACATATGTGTAGATTGCTAAAATTGTTGAATGGTTCTTTCTAAAGCCGTTTTGGTTTTCATGAAGGATTTCAAATTTTTCATAAAAAGAATACAAACGTTTCATCATAGTTGTTTCAAATATTTTTGCCGAGGATGGTAACTGGGCAATTGGGCGGTAGTTATTTAAGTCGGTCGTTTTTCCCTTTTTATAGATGGGTTTTACTATGGATATTTTAAGGGCATCAGGGAAAATACCTTCTAAAAAGGATCGATTTATGAGTACAGCATAAGGAGCGCTTAAAATATCAGCATAATGTTTTACTAATGTTGAGGGAATTTCATCTATACCAAAAGATTTGATTGTTTTTGAGATTTTTTATTAATTTATATATTTCGGCCGGTTCAGTTGGGCTAAGGTAAAATGAATTTTCGATTGTGTTAGACAATGATGATTAGAGAATTAGTTTACGTTTTGCCAATAGATGCAAAAAAGGAGTTAAATGTATTTGCCACAAGTTTAGGATCACGAAGTACTGTGTCCGTTATTTTAAGATTTATATTAATTTTATTTTTACGTGGTTTTTTATTCGTTTCGTGATGTATAATTTGCCACATCGATTGAGTTTTATTTCTGGAGTTATTGAATTTACGTAAGTTATTCATTTTTTTTTGATTTACACACATCAAAAGTGTCTAGGGATCAATTTGCAATAACTTTTCTCCTGATTGATATTAATTAAAATTTTCTTTAAGGATTCATCAAATAAAGTGTTTTCGTTTGTCTACAGTAACGATAAACCAAGTCACCTTTGCATTAATAAAGAAATTTGCCATTTTCCTAATAAAGGGATTTTTGACATTTGAACCACTAACATTAAAGTTCGAAAAAAAGACTGAAATAACAGTTTTCTTTAAAATTTTATTTTGTAACTTAAACAATTAATAATCCGTGTTTCTACCGCGAACACTAACAACACAAGAACATCGGTTTGGCATACTCAAAATGAGTTCATCCAAATCACGCTGTGGAATGGCCGCCCATGTTCGTTGCAACAACAAAAAAAGGTCTTCTTGCGACTGGATACCCTCCATATTCGGCAGAGCTCTTCTCTGTAGCATATCCCATGCATGCTCAATCGGGTTCGAGTCTGGCGACTGAGCAGGCCAGGGCAGGACATTGATGTTAGCTGCGGCGAGAGTCTGTCTTACAACTCTTGCGGTGTGCGGTCGTGCATTATCATGCATTAACTGAAAATAAGGGACCGATTTGCACTTGTAGAGGAACGATGACGTCTGATACAATCGTCTCAGCATAAATTTGAGCGTTGAGGTTGCCTCTGATCCAAATCAACTCAGTTCTTCCGCCGATCCAAATACCCGCCCATACCATGATGGTTCCACCACTATAAGGATGGACTTCCTGGCAGGATTTTAATCGCTGTTGGCGTTCTCCAGTGTCGTATACGTCTTGTATCCGGTCTCATACCAGAACGAGACTCATCAGAAAAGCACACGAAACGCCATTGTTCTTCTGCCCAATTTCTGTGTTCAAGAGCCCATTGATATCGAATCCTACGATTGTGCATTGCTATAGGTGGTACCCTTAGCGGTCTTCGGGAATGAAGGTTCACTTCATGCAAGCGGTTTCTGACTGTTTGGTCGCTAATTAAGTTCCCTGAAGAGTGATGAAGCCTCACGGCTAACATCATGGCGGTTATTGTTGGAGCTCTTCGAGTTGTGATTTGAATGTATCGGTCTTGTCTCCGTGTGGTGCAGCGATACCGTCCTCCATGGCGCTCAGCCACGGTACCAGTGCTTCGGTAACGTGTCCAAAGTCGACTGATAACACTCTGACTTGTATTCAGAGCTAAAGCCACAGTACGTTGCCGGGAACCAGCTTCTATCATTCCCACGGCTCTGAGCATTTCTTCCCTGCTTAAATGACGTCGCCGCTCCATAATAACGTTGGTTTTAATCAGTAGTAGGGAAACAGTAGCACTAATAATGTCTTCAATGCGTTGTATGTTTTTATAGGGAAAATATTGACAGCTGATTTTCATCTTTTACTCACATTTGATTGACAGTTCCTGTTTCAAATTATGAAATGCACCAAAAAGGATCCATATAAATTTATAAAATCATAAATTTATTACAAAGCCACATCTCAATCTCAAGAAATACCTATACCTATACCTATTTATTCATGATGTGTGTATTTACGGCTTTTTTTAAGACGTTACAGTAAGTTTTATAGTGTTGTTTTAATAATTAATTTTTTGTCTGTGATATTAATAGTTATAATAGTCTTTTATTTATATAGTAGTATTTTTCTTTTTGATTAATATTAACTTTTGCGAGTTTTTTTGGCATACACTTATTTAAAGCTTTTTTCAAAGTATTATCAAATATAAAACAATTTTGATTTACATTATTTTCAGGTTTGAGTAGGTCATTCCAGTTCACTTTCAAAAGTTCATTTCTGAATTTGGTATTATTGATATTATTAAAAGAGCTTTTAATTATTGAGAAGTACTGTAAATTCTGTGTGATAAAAGGTGCAGAAAACCTATTTGAGAACACGAATTGATAATGTACTCAAGAGACAGTTCATTTATTGATGTTGACGATGATGATTATGAGAATGATTTAGGGTGTGCACCATTATATTAGTAATAAATAACTTTAAATCCGAATACCTACCTAATTTACTATAAAAACCCTCAAGTGAAAATCACTTGAGGGCTTTTAAAGTCGTTATATATTTATTTAATTATCTCTTTAATGCACATTAAAATAAAGTGACGTGTTCAAGTTCAATGAAATAATGCTTCGATTATCGAATCGATTCCCTAACGATTATTAACTACCCCATCCCTATTGTGAGCTGTCAAAATTATCATCATAAGTTGGATTGGACAAACTTATAGTTCCCTAAATTTTCCGGCCTTTATTTCTTTAACTCGCAATGCAACTCGATTGCTAGTTGCTCGCTATTTGATAGCTCATGTATACTTTTTTATAATGGCAATAATCAAGGGTAAATTCCCCTTTGAAATTTCTCGAAGCTAGGACTCTGGGAGGGATTTCCGGTCCGGCTCTATAAAAACAAATTTCATGCATAATTTTTCTCATTTCATTCATTTTGTTTGGAGAGTGTCTAGTGTTTAGTGCCACCTGCATAAATTAGTTCTTTGTTCGTTCGTATTTCTTTAAACATTCTAGCTAGAATCTTGCTTGAGCCTACAATTTTCCTGCTAAGAATCTATTATTCATATTGGTAAGTAAGTTGTGTTATTATTATTTTAATTAAATATATCGAACAGATAGTTCGGCGACCACAGCCACTAGCTGCCGAACCCCTTAAGTTAATAAAACGTGTGAAATCTTCGTATTAAAGTTAAAAAAGTCTTCAAAGACGACGAGGCTCACAACTACGTGTCATCCTGAAGGCCTCACCGCTGGCGGGGACGGTGCACACTTACCTATTTATTCATAGTGGCTACTGGCTTGAGGCGAGGAGCCGGCCATGGTACTTAACTCATTTGAAGTCTCTAGCGTCACTGGTTGCAGACCCAGTAGGGTCCGGTCGCATGCGGGACTGAAAACCGAATCTCTCGCTTTGGATCGAACCCGCCGCTATGAAGTACCTACAGGAGTTGAGGTATCCAATAAGATTTCATCACGATTATGGAAAAGTTCAGTGACGCCTGAACGCCTCAACTTACTGAGCTAGTAGGTAGGTATTCATTGAAAAGGCGTATGTACAAGTCAAAGTAATTAAGTAGGTATTTATTTCGCATAACAAGTGTTATATGGTCTTATTTAAATACATACAGATCTTACTACTTAGTATTATGTACTTAGTACGTTTTTCAGGTACTTATTGCAAAAGAATGTTTAATTTTAAACATACCTGATCATTTTAATAATCAAAATCATTAACAATAAAAGTACAAGGGCACAACATTTGGATGCCAATCTTTGATTTTATTCTCTTTGTTTCATCTAGAATAATGAAGTATGCAATCGACTGCGAAATGGTGGGTGGAGACCGCAAGAGCATTCTTGCCCGCGTGTCTATAGTTGACGAGTATGGCTCCGTGCAGTACGATGAGTTTGTGAAACCTACTGAAACCGTGCTGGATTATCGCACTTGCGTTAGTGGCATAACTGCCAGCAACCTGGCCGGTGGGAAAAGCTTTTCGCAGGTAAGTGAAATCTCTCGATTTCTTCAACAATTTTACCAGCAGCATCTTAGAGCCCACATTAGCGGTCTTGCCGGCGAACCCCCCCCCCCCCCCCCCCTGGTGATTTTGGGCGTTGTGGGGATAAGGTCCCGTTATTTTGTCTGACGTGTAGTGCGTGACTTTCATCAGAACGGATATATTATGGTATCTACGTCACATCACTATAGTATAAACTTTACCACTAAATGTTTGGTTGACACCAATTACCTATTCCTTTCTGACGAATCGCGACACGACACGTTAGACACCAACAGTCGGATTTATTCTACCTTTAGGGCCAGGGTGTAGCAATGGTACAAAAAAATACCAATAGCCAAAACACTTAACAAAAAGAAATACTTAGATATTTAAAAAAAAATAGGTAAGTAAGTATGTGATAAAAGACTTCCGCCCCCCGAACCTCTTGCAAAGGTTTTTGATACGAGTTTACGGGGCTTTTGAATTAATATGCATAGGTAACATAATGATAATAATTAATAATAATAAAAATTAATAAGACCACCCGAATGAACTACTAAGCATGAAGATAGTAGTATTTCCTACTTATGAATCATAAGGTCGGAGGGTATAGTTTAATCCCTTAGGTAAATCAAGTAGCTATATGGAAAATCATTGTTTTGGCACTCTTTGGCATCAGTATTTCCTATGTACTTAAGAATCATAAGGTCGCAGGGTATAGTTATAATTCCTTAGGTATATCAAGTAGCTATATGGAAAACCATTGTTTTGGCACTCTTTGGCATCTTTTTGCAGGTGAAGCAAGAAGTCATGAATATAATATCCGGCTGCATCCTGATTGGACATTCCCTTGAAGTGGACCTGCAGATGCTGGGACTCCAGCACCCAGAGCATCTTCAGCGAGATGTGGCCACCTATGGTCCGTTCCAAAAGGTACAAATCCCTACTACAACAGTCCAAATCATCATTTTATTGCGGTGTCGGGCTGCACAAACCCCATTTCACCCACTTCCATCAGTGCTGAAGGCCAGATCTTTGCCATTTACCAACAGGCAACAGCCTTTATGTTTTCTTTTCTGTAAAAAAACAAGAGCTGAATTCTTGATTCGTTTCCAATGACATCTGAATTACAAGGATTCTGAGTCAGCGTTTAACATCATTCTCAGCCCACTTTTTTTCCTTAGTTACAATGTATTCCTACCCCTTTCACTGATGTCACCAGGAGACAAAATGCAGGATGTGACTGTGACACCTGTGCCATGTTAAAGGTTGGTATGACGTGAATCATGGAATGTCATTGTTTGTTTCAGTACTCCTCCAGGCAAGGCCTCAAGCCTTCTCTAAAAGACCTGGCGCGCCAAGAACTAGACCTGAGCATCCAACTCGGTCAGCACAGCTCCGTGGAAGATGCAAAAGCTTCCATGAAGCTGTACAAGAAAGTTGAGTCCAATTGGAAATAAGTAGTTTAAACTAAGTGTTAAATGTTGATTTAAGATTCTACTAAGAATACAATAATAAACAAAAATAATTTTATGTTGCTGTTTCTTTTTTGAAAAACTTTAAACTATGTACATATTAGCCCCTGCGCAGAGGACCTATTATCCGCGGCGTACTTTTTGCTCCGTCAAAATAGACCCCGGAGCGTAGCGTAGCGGATTAAAGTGCGCGGGCCCAGTATTCTCTTTTAAAACGTCTTCTCTTATGCTTAAACTTCATGTAAAGTTACAGCTAATCATAATCTCATTATATTTAAATAGGTACACTCTGACAACAAATGATCGCTCACAGTGTGCGTTGAGTCTGCGGGGGATTTTGTATTCGTATTTGTTTTCTCCACGTACGTCGTCTGCGCAGGCCTTTACAATGCCTACACATTCACTGTCACTGACACGCCTGCGTGTTCAGGCTAATCTACGCCAAGAACACGCTAGGCGTATTTTGAATTTTTCGGTAATATTTCATTAACTAGGAGAACCAAAATATTTACATTATAATACACTAGCTTTTCGCCCGGGTTTCGTCATATATTACGGCGTAATATATAACGACAACGCGGTAATACAAGAGCGAAAGAGTAATAAACATACATGTATACATCCTCACAAACTTTCGCATATATAACTATCTATTAAATTAGTAAGATTTGATCATAATCATAATCTTTATTGCTTCATGTCAAAAAAGTTGGTGAAATACAAAATAGTCACTGCAATAAACTTATACAATAAGCCTAAACTAAATTGAATGAATAATTATAATATAAAACACAACTCAATTGTCATAAAATAATTAACCCTTTGACCGCCATGAACTCCTTTAGGCGTCCGTCCGAAACTGTCCTGAAACGTGAACGACATCTTATGGTAGGGGAGCCCAAGGGGGGATTTCGGGATTCACTCAAGCGCGGCAGATTAATATACTTACAGGGTGATACAGTACTCGGTTATGTACCTCCACTAAATATAAGCTTCATATATAAGGCCGCCCGTCAAGGATAAAGGATCAGCTCCACGATTCAGAACGAATTTATCTACCGATTCGGTAAATTTGTTATATTTTTAGTAAATGATCCGCTAAGCGGTAGCAATCAATATTTATAGGATGTTAAGACAAAGGCCTAAGCCTAAGTTTTCATAAACCAAATTAGGTACATAATACGTTGTAAGCTAACGTTGTTCCATCAATGTTATAAGGCAAGCGCCTTAACACCCGAAAGAATTGCCCTATGATGGGAACCAATAGGTAGGTAGCGCTTTTTGGTACTAACTTACTCTTTGTTGGTCCTTCTGGGCATGTCCTGGGTCTATCCTCGTCGAGTCCGTATTTTAATACCAAAGTACAAAAGACCGAATTTCATAATACCGATGAACAGAAGACCGAATACTAGAATTCCGAATGCTTAAAATAGCCGAATCGGACGATCACTTCGTTCTGAATCGGGGGGCAAGATTAGTAAAAAAAATTGATCATCAGAAATTCGCGAGCGCGTCAGACAGATTATTAGGGTGAGAATTACATGCTCTAAATGTGTCTTTACAAAATTCCACCCAGAATATTTTCTGAAACGTAGTGATATTATCAAACGACAGAAAAGAGATAAATTTATCAACATGTTATACCAACCTGCGTGTCACAAATATATATATAAAAAAAAATATACAATATGTGCATTTCTATATACAACAGCTTGCCGAACGAATTGAAAATATTAAAACCTAATGTAGGTATTTAAGAAAAAATTAACGATATGGCTATCAGAAAAATGTTTTTATAGTGTTAAGGAATATATAGTTTTGTTAAAAATTAGGTAAGAACCAGCTAGTTTATTAAACATTTACACGTCTGCATGCAGACCGAATACACTGGACAATTTATGCTATATTTTAAGACCTTTTTAACATGTATTCTCGTAAATAAATAGTTTGACTTTGACTAACAAATCACGTAAAGGAGGTTTATACGACCCAATGGGTTTCAATTTCGAGATGTCAATCTGATTACCGTCAAGAGTCCATATTATGAACCTTAATGTACTCTTTAAACGTTGGCCAATCTGGGGCAAATGAATGACCCCAGACAACGTATGTAAATAAAAATATCCTCGATCCTTTACCTTTAAAAATGTTAAATATTTGAAGGTATAAAATACCAATACCTCTCAATGTTTGATTTTTTTCCCATACCCAATTAAGTCGAACTATAACACCGATAAATGTTTTAAGTTAAACCAATAAACCGTATCTGGAACTGTTAGAGGCCCATGCGTATGTGAGGGATATAAAAAAAGGAATTAAATAGTTATCCATGTTGTCTTTATTATTTATGTAAGATTAAAATGCTTCTTAATTTACAACTAAAATTAAATAATTAATAAAAATATTCGACTTGATATAAATTGTTTCATAAAATAAAATTTATTGTCTTAGCCTAACATAGTAAATAGAACTAGAAATTGTACAGACGCGTTCACATCAACCTTTACAAAACTATTGCAAAAAGGGATTTATGTTGGGAGCGTAAGGTGCCACTATAGTTTGTCCAATTTGGGATGATAAATTTGACAGCATTTCACGCCTATGAATTATTGCATTTTTTTGTTATAATAATTTTTAATTATTTTGTTTCAATACCTACAGTTTAATTTTGTTTAGTATTAAAGTTATTTGCAATTGGGTATGGGAAAAAATTCAAACAAGGCCTAAATCAAAAACCATTTCGAGGTATGTGTATTTTATACCTTATTTAAATATTTAACATTTTTAAAGGCAAAGGACCTAGGATATTTTTAATTAAATACGTTGGCAATCTGGGGTAATGACCCCAGATCTGGGGTCAAATGAATGCATTTGACCCCAGATTGCCAACGTACGCAAAGAGTACATTAAGAACCTTATTGTAAAAATATTTTTCATCTGGGGGACTTTAAAATCTGCTATCTGTAAACACCATGCAGTATAATCACCTAGCTAAAATTCTCACGTATGATACAGATCGCGTCATTTGATCAGTTGATGGATAGATTATCAACCAATCACGTGATAGGACGGATACACGACCCAATAGGTCTCAATTGTGAGATGTCAATTTGATTACCGTCATGAGTCCATTAAGACCCTTAATGTACTCTTTGCGGACGTTGGCAAACTGGGGTCATTCATTCGACCCCAGATTGCCAAAGTATTTTATTATAAATATCCTGGATCCTTTGCTTTTAAAAATGTTACATATTTAAATAAGGTATAAAATACAAATAACTCGAAATGGTTTTCGATTAACGACATGTTTGATTTTTGTTCCCATACCCAATTATCTATCATACGATTATTCTTAAACAACATTGAATAAATAATAAAGATTTTGAACTTAAATAATTATTCGATTGTGCGTTTGTGAACAAGAATTGATAATGAACATAAGGGAGTTCTTCTAGTGATAATGACTATAATGATTGTTAAAGTGATTTAGGGTGTGCACCATAATATGAGTAATAAATAACTTCAAATCTTATACTCACCTCATTCAATTCACTTATATATTTTTATTCATTTAATTATCTCTTTGATGCACATTAAAATATTCGAATAACATTTTCTTTGTTTACCATAAACTAACGATTCCAATTTCTATAAAATAATAAATCGATGACCGAATAGATTCACTAACAATTATAAACTACCCCATCCCTATTGAAAGCTGTTTTATCATCCTAAATTATTAGACAAACTATAAGTATAGCTTGACGTGAACGCGCGTGTACAAAAAAAAAACATTCTGTTTATCCAATTTACGCTTATAATACACAACACACTTGTTATTTAAAAAGTCGAGAGTGAACGTTTTTTAAAGCTACCTAGACACACCAAGTAATTTAAGTTCTTCCTCAGACAGTCGTCCCTCTTTTAGTCGCACAAGTAATCTGAAACAAAAAATGAACCCTTCACTAACATCGCAACATTTTAAGATCAGTATTTATTCTTAGATGTGAATTATGAATGAATGAATGAATTTTTATTTCGAGTACAAATTACAACTCATTTGTTAGTAAGTGGTTAAAAAACGATGTTTGTAAAAACAAGATTATTAAGAGGTAGAAATCATTTTCGTACCATGCCATTTGATATGGCACAGCATCGTTTAACAAACGAGCAGTCTGTTCTGCTAGCAATCATCTCCAGGATGCTGTTGCTGCTGGCGCGCACTCGCCGCACCAGGGACGCGCATCGTTGCGTAGAAACAATCAACGCGAGCTTCTGCGAGCATCCCTGATGCGTACAAAAGCGCTGTAAAGCACCCTGAATGCATTATTAAATTGCACTCGGAGAGCGTTATACGCTTTCAGAGTACAGTTAGCCGACAGGCTGCACGTGTAGAATGACGTACAAAAGGCTATAAATAAAGTGATTTTTACTTCACGTGAACAGCGAGTTATGGATCTGTAGTAAGTAATTTAATTATTTTAGCCCACATCACATACATTTCCCTCGTTTAAAACGCTAAATTAATTTGAGTTAGGCCAATCTAGATAGTTTTCCATCAAGTATTTTCGATGTGTCACATATTTTTCTCATTAGAATGTCACATATTTTTCTCATTAGAATATGTCACATATTTTTCTCATTAGAATATGTCACATATTTTTCTCATTAGAATATGTCACATATTTTTCTCATTAGAATATGTCACATATTTTTCTCATTAGAATACGTCACATATTTTTCTCATTAGAATATGTCACATATTTTTCTCATTAGAATATCAATACAAAAATCAGAACTGCCCAGTTTCAGAGATTTTTGATAGACCATTTTTACCTTTCCTCGTTGTGCTTCACGGACCACAGATGAGGCATGTACTTGGGCCGCATGGAGCTGAGGAAGTGTTCCCGCCACATCTCCTCGAGCCGCAGCAGCCCGCCTTCTTGTCCAGTGAAGTATTCCACCACCTTCTGCCCGTGGCACTCGTAGTCAGCGTTCTCGTAACTACTGGAAGTATACAGGTAGTTTAATTAATTAGCACTTGATGGGGTTAAAGCTGGCAAGGCGAAAACGAATGAAATTCCTAAATTCCAGTGGTACACATAACTTCGATTAATTCTGGTATTGTTAAGAACCTGTAACTACTTAATGCACTAAAAAAAGTAAATTAAAAAAAAAACTAACCCTTGGTTCTCACAACTAGGTTCCATTAATGGTCACGGCAGCTTAGTGGTCTAGTCTTTCGATTTGAAAGAACTGTAACTATAAATGGTCTCCTTAGATAAAGTATTACATATTGATTTTGATTTTAGATATGAAAATGAGCACTTTAAAGTGCTAAAAAAGGAAAAAAAGTAATAATTCTGATTGCAGTGTTACTGATTCTATCCTGTTACATGTCAGGTTTTTAGGTCACATGGAAATGCCAGCTATACTTAAGTCCGCTTAATTTCGATTGTCGTTTCAGAATGATTTGGGGCTTGAAACATTAAAACGCTTGACATGTCTTCGTGCTAGTGTCTTCAAGACAAGAGTAAATAAGCATTTACTGGGCAGACGTGTACCATCATACAGCACATCATAATTTACCACCAGGTGCGATTGCGATCAAATGACTGCCTAGTCTATAATGTTGAAAAAAAACTACTAACACAACTTGCATCTCGGTGGCCTCCTTGAGCAACTTCTCTGTAACCTCTTCCTGTAGAGGGTAGTGCTCAAGCAAGATGCTCTCTAGCTCCTTGCGCCGAGCTTCCGGCAGCACGTGTTTGCGGGATTGGTAAAAAAGGGCGCGCGCAGCGGACCGGATTTTTCTATAAAGTAAAAATATGAAATTTGAAAGCAAAAAATGGAAAAAATGCTTGTCTGAAAGTTATTAGCAAACTTATTTGCATAATTTTGTACATTTGGCGAGTGGTTTAACTGTTTTTCAAGTTTTCATAATACTGCCCGTCCAGATGACCTCACAGCACCTGATGGAAAGCGGCCGTGAGGTTCAAATGTGAGGCTGACAAGCTCAGTCTTGCAAACGAATCACTGGGCTGGCCATCCTCACCTTGGAGGCCTGCAAAAATGCCTTTTCACACTTAAGGCTATGCTTTCCCAAGATTGTCAATATTTGATAGACTTTCTTTAAAGATAAATAAATATAAATTAAAGGCTATTTTAGCTAATAAAAAATTGTACGAGTAGGTCAGTGTCTTTAAGGCGACAACTTTTCCATAACACGATATAGCATAACTTCACCGATAAAAAAAAACACAAAAAAGTACGTCGACGATTTTTTTGTTTTACTCTCAAATATTCTTCAATAACGAATAGGATCACAATGTTTTCGCAACCTAATGCCGACCGACTGCCGAGGCCAAGTGTATTGGTAACTCTTCCCGGTGCCTGCGACACAGACTATGTCTAGTGTGGGTGCCACAGCTAAATCTGACATTTTAACTCCACAATAAACCATGTTTTTACCTACCTTTAAGTTTCTTGAATGTAAAACCGTTTGAATGTAAAATTATGTTTATTGGAAATAAATAATTTTGTATTTGTATTTTTTGTATTTGTAACATTTTGCACTTAAAAATATTTACCGATACTGATACCTGTGTGTTATTGCTCCTAAAAGGTAATCACTACGGTCATTCAGAAGGGGTGTGTGGAATAAAACGGTAGACGATAGGTAAGACTTGCTGAGTGTATTGATACTCAAAGTTACAAATGCATAACTTATATTAAGGCGCGAGTTGAAGACGCGGATCCCGGTTAGACCGGCGTCCGTACCTCACAGGCACACCAAGCAGGCCGCGTCCCGCTGACTAAGCTAATACAATTTGCGTCGCTACAGTACTTCCCTCGTTTTGAAAAATTTGTATTATACAAATAAAAATAAAAACTATTTTACAATAAGTTGTTTTGCTAAGCCTACCTCTAAACTGTGTAGTGAAGCTAAGTTACAATTATTTTATGACAATAGGTTAGGGTTGCTAATAACTACGTACTGAGAGACGCTAATGTAAACATACTTGGGTAAAGGTTACACAATAATAATTGTCCTGGTACATAAAAGAATAGAAAGGAAATAATAAAGTGTACGTAACGAAAATAATTATACACCATTAAAGCTGTTATAATTCTAAACAAGTTAAGGTCAAGTCAAACTACTTTTTCACTATAAGGGTAGTTCCGTAAGACTAGACTTTGCCATAAAAATAATCAGACTTGCTGGTCTCTGCAGCTTCGCCTTACGAAAAGCCAAACACAACACGAATATAAAAAAAATATTACAATAAAATTACTCGTACCTTAAAGTGTCTAGAATTATGCACAAACACTCATCGTGTCGACGAGCAACAGCTGCATCAGCAAATAAAAAACGACGTCGCACAGGGCGCGTGTATGACGCTTATCGTAAGTATTCATGTTGCATAGTATAATAAAAGTCAGTAAGTTATATATGAAACCAACATATGAAAATCAAATCAATTACTGAATATTTATAAAACATTAAAATATGAACTCTGAATTCCACATAGTTAAACATAATTAGTGTTTACTTGTTGACCAGTTTGCTGTTGTTGTGTACGCGTAACAGGAACGGAATTTCCATTTGGGGATACAACTTGTTTCCTAATCCATTTCCTTACTTTGTACTGCATGCGTTTGCTAATGAAGCACAATGAAATTACATCTGATAATACTCCAAGGAATAATAGCACTGTTCCAAAAATTTCTAGACCCTTAAATTAAATATCCCTGGTTTCTGTTATTCACTTGACTGTTACCAATTAAGATATCTTGTTTGTTCTCTTCCTTACTTTGGTATTTACCCATTATGTTAGATATGGAATGAACAACCAACTTGATTCACAATAAAGATTAAAATGAATAACTCTAGAGTACATAAAATGAAATAAAACAATTGACATAATTAATGATTGCAAAATGTGTGCTTACTGCTGAAATCGCACTGGCCTACTACCTAATGTCCAGGGATATTTATTATTTATTATTATTGTGTCCTAGGTACTGGAATGGACTGATTATTGAGAATGAATCAAATAATAAATAATAAGGCCGGCTTCAGTCGATCAATATAAATATTCATTCATGATTCCTGTCCTGCGTTAGTCTCATTAAATAGAAAGAAAAAAACGATGAACTAGAGCCTAGCAATAGTGTCCAAGATGTAACATTGAAGTTACTAGAATCTGCAGATGACCTTCATGATAAAATACTTTGGCTAAAACACTGTACAGATCCATGGGAAATAGTAGAACAATATTGAAACATCACAACCAAGGAACGACTGACTCTCTTAAAGTCCAATAACTTAACAATACAACAGTATTATGACGAATTCACAGCTCTCAACCAACCTGGAGCCATATTCTTGGTAACTGATCAGATTTTTTATTTTGATTTAATTTTTAAGACCTTGTTACATGACCACTATAAATTTAATAATAATTCTTCTTTCAGCTTTTAGAAGATTTCAAGGCCCTTTACCCTGACAATAACCAAAAACGAATAGAAAATTGATTACTGATAGGACCAAAAATTATGAAATTTTCAGAAAGCCGTTCAATTGTTCATTTGAAAGACGTCTTAGAAGAAGGTATTGATAGCCGTATTTTCATATTTAGCTTATTTTTATCAGAACACTAGTTAGCTGTTGCTCGTGATGACTTCGTTCGTGTTCAGTTCGATTTTATTAGCCTTATTATTCGAGTTCATAGTTTGGTATCTGTGTGCAAGATTTTATACATTCGTCAAGCCGTTTTGACGTGATGAAGTAACTAAAATTCTTTTTTCCCAATTAAATTTCTCTACCTGAACCTTATTATTATTATTATACAATAAACATACACACAAAGGTACATTGTTTTATTACTGTCTATGGAACTTTATTTTTTATCTAAATTCATGTTAATTTGCAGAAGACAATGAAATCATGGACATAGTTGCGTTCATGTCCATCCAATTTTCGTTGACATCATCGAACTTATCTAATGCAAAATCGAAGTCCAAAAATCTGTGGCGCCCGTCTAAGCAGGTACTTACTGGAAGGGTTCAATACCCATGTCAAGAGTGCAGCGCAGCATTTGTTTTCAGTAAAAGAGATTAAGAGACTATCGATGTAAAAGATTAGGATTAAGAGCTTATGGTGCTGCCAAACTGCTGTTCAAAAATGTTTACAAACATTAGTAATATGTAATCTTAGTCCACTAATCATTAAACTTCTTGAAAGCCTTTATAAAATTTTATTAATAAAGTAACAAATAACAAGATAAAACATAAATTGAAATAGTTTCAGTGTAATAATTACATTACATGAACAAGTTAAGTATTGAAAGGCTGATTAAACCATTTCTTGGTGCAAATCCATTGTGTATCGGTTTAATTTTTACAACAAACACATAGTATCTGCTTGCAATGGAACGTAAAAGAGGTAAAAATGAATTATTGTAAACGAAAACAAGCCTGATTCATAGACAAAAACCAAACTACTCAAATCTTGTTTGAAACTAGATTTTTTTTTTTATTCATTTATTTCCAAAAATACATTCTTAATATAAAAAAAATAAATCTGCCAAACTGTATAGCAGTTTGTCGGCAGTAGTTCTCGGTTACAGTTCGGCTAAATACATTTTTGTAATTAATTTAGTTTACATTAGGTACCTCAGATTTTTGTTATTGATTAACTTTACTATTTTCCTCAAATCTACTAAAAAGGAAGCAGGCAAACATGCAATTGCCTTATACAACTTACGAAGACATTATACCTGAGGGTGGTCTGGAAGGTGTATCTATTCTACATCTACCCACCACTTGGACTCACTTTGTGGCAATCATTAAAACGAGATTTTATTATTTTATCAATAATAAAACGGTAATGAAACGGTAACGATAGACCTACGAGTATGATGTACAGTAAAGAAACAAGCAAAAGCAATAAGTAAATAATTAGTAATGATTATAGTAATTAAGTCTATTATTGAGTATTTGTTGCTTTAAATTTGACGATTTGAAAGTACTTACTGTGAAAATCTATTTGAATTTATTTGAGTTTTGGTTTGAATTACAGTTTTTTTTACAAATTAGAGTTTTACCTTGTCTATGGGCACAATGACAAGTAATGCTTCTTAAGAATATTCTTGAGGTGATTTTTGGAGACAGCAGCGCTCATCAAAGCCTGAGGCAGCTCATTATATATTTTAGGTATTATCCACCGCCTAGTACGTTTACCGAAATAGTTCTTAGTTTTCGGTAACACGTATTCTCTTTTCTTAGACCGACGAGTTGGGTAGCCATACTCCCGCTCCACTTTATGCTCGTTTTTATTAAATTGCTCTAATATTAATTTCATTTTTACTTTAATATCAATAGGTACGATTTTACAGATTCTATATAATTTCTCATATTCTTTGTTACACCCTTTTTTAACTTTGTTATCGACCAATATTTTTAATAATCTTATTTGTAGTGATTTTACTTTATTTATGTGCACCGGGAACGTGAGGCCATAGCTACTCAACCCGTAATCTATAGATGCCTCCACGAGCGCGTGATACAACATATATAGTATACTTCTGTTTGCCATCAGTTTTACGTGATACATTTTGCCTAGCACACTACGTAGCTTATTACAGATATGTTCGATGTGCGAGCTCCATACAAATTTACTGTCTATGGTTAGTCCTAGATATTTATAACATTTCACTCGTTCTATGTGTGGGCACTTACACTTGTTCAGACTATCATCAAACTATCATCATCAAACATTCATATGTGTGGCCTTTGATTAAGGTATCTGTTTGTTTGTGGCGATTATACGGTGATGATATAAGCATGCATTTGGTTTTACTCACATTTATTATTATTCCATTGTCATGAGCCCATTTGATAGTGTTGTCCAAATCTGTTTGGATTACTTTTTGTATATTTTCTATATTTTTACCACTGTACATTAGGCAAGTGTCATCTGCATACATACGTTTTACATGACTGTATTACTCTACTCATACCATTTACATGAACAATGTATCCCACTGGACCGAATACGGACCCAGTCGGGACACCGTACTGAATTTTACCCACATCACTGCTAGTTCCGCTAATACGGACTTCCAAAGTTCTATCTGTTAGGTAATTGCTGAACCATTTGTTCGTGGGTCCTCGAATACCACACTCTTCCATGGACCGCAACAAGCCATCGTGGTCGATCGTGTCAAATGCTTTTTTGAAGTCTATAAACACAACCATTACTAGATTTTGATCATTAAGCGCATTGTTAACATCATCTGTGAATTGAGAAAGTGCCATGTGTGTGCTTCTGTTTGGCCTAAACCCGTATTGTACATCAGTGAGAATATTGTTAAGTTCTAAAAAATCGGATACCTGTTTAACTATGACTTTTTCAGTAATTTTATTGAGTACGTTTAAGATGGCGATGGGTCTATAGTTTGTGTATTCTTGATGCGATCCATGTTTGTAAATAGGCCTTATTATAGCTTTTTTCAACTCATCAGGGTAAACACTCTTTCTTAAGCAAAGGTTTATAAAGTTTGCTATGACCGGACCAATGTTATTTTTAATTAACTTAATCTGATCCGACCCCGGTGACTTATTGCAGTCCAGCTTGTCTATTATCTTCAGCACGTCCTCAGTCGATACCTTCTTATATCGAAAACTCACAGAACTAACGTTTGTGTATTGTTCTCTGCTTAAAAAGATGTGATTACATTTGTGTTTAATTTGGTTTATTTTATCAGTAAAAGTTTCAGCAAACTTATTACAAATGTGTTTTATTGGCTGTTCATTTTGCACATATCTTTCAATGACGGCATCAACTGAAGATTTGCTTTGTCCAAGCCACTGGTTTATTTTCCCCCATATTTTGCGCATATCACCCTTACAATTAATAATTTCCTTCTTTTTATAATCATTTTTAGCTTTATTTATTATTTTTTGCATTTTATTTCTGTATTTCGTATATTCTAGCCTATAATTATTATTAGTAGGGCTTGATTTCCACTTTCTAAATAGGCTATCTTTTGTTGCAATCATATTTAACAACGCAGTTGTGACCCAAGGCTGATTTTCTCTCTTCTTAGACTGTTTGACATTCACTCGCGATGAATCATATATATTACAGAAAATTGATTTGATTTTAATATATAAACTAATAGGATCGTCAAGTTGTAATAATTCGCTCCAATTTTGGTCTTTTAATTTAAGCTCGATCATATTGTTGTCTAAGCCTATTCTATGCACAATTTGCGGCTCGCGCTTACCGACAGCAGCTGTGAGTCCCGTTATGTAATGGTCTGCCACCTGACTCATTAGTACGTACGCTTGCACCTCAATCGCCTGCGCAGTTCTCACAAAGACGTGGTCGATGCAGGTCGCTGTTCGTCGTTTCGCTATCACTGCCTCGCGTGTCACGTCTTGTACCCCGCACTGCAATCCTCGTGATGACAACATATTTAGATAACTGTTTGAGATGTTGTCCAACTTTCCTTCCAGAATGTCAATATTGTAGTCTCCGATCATAATTATATTATCAGTGGATGCATGTTTCAATATTTGTTCTATTTCTTTTATGAAGAGTGATTTATTTGAATGTGGTGGCCTATAACCGACTATTATGTCCACATAGTAGTTTCTTACTTTCAATTTGCCATGCAGCAGCTCACAATAGGTACTGCTTGTGGCGTATGTCTTAAAATAAATACTATTTTTAAGTACATAACTATCCCACCACCTCTTTTGTTTTCTCTCGTCCTTGAGTACAGGATATACCCATCTATGTTGAATAAGTTTAATTCATTTTTTTTAACATTTACTTCTGTTAAGCAAATAATGTCTAGGTTGTTGATACAGCTTTTTATGAGTGCCAGAAATTGATTAAAATGCTTCTTTAGCGAACATATATTCACATGTATTATCTGCAGGGAATTTTTACGATTATTTATATCAATTTGCCATGTATCTATTTGTGTATATTTCGTATATTCTATATCCTGGTACTGTGGTTGTGGATCGAAGTTTGTTGACATAATCTAATGTATTTATTTGTATATATTTCTTTATCTAAATTATTATGATTATTATTCTCTAGCGTCTGATTGTTCCCTTTCTTTATTATTCAAGAAAAAATCGATGTCGCTCTCACATCGTATCTGGTATATTTTTTTGTCTGTATCGCTCTTTTTTATTAGAATTCTGGCATTTTGAATCCAGATATATTTGTAAATATCCTTTAATTTTGTTTTTACTTCCCAGAATAGGCGACGCAAGTGCAGCGTTACATTTTCATTAATGTAAATTCTTGTGCTGTTGTTGTTTTTAAATACTGCATCGTTGGTGATGATATTTTTTCGACAGCATAGCCACTCAGTCTGATCTTCTCTTGTCTGGAGAGTAATGATTATTGGCCGCGTATCCTTCCCGTTTTTTACCTTTCCCACTCTCCTTGCTTTTTTTATTTTTTCTGGACTTAGCCGTAATTCTCCTGCAACTGCTTTGGCAGCCTGTATGGTGCTCATACCTTCCTGTGTATCGACATTCAATAATTCTACATTGCAGTCTAGCTCTTTTTGTTCCAATGTACCGACACGCTCCTCTAATGCCTTGTTGCATTTTTCCAAATAAACATTTTTCTGTAATAAATCTTTAATTTTATTTTCTTGTGTTTTTAAGGTAGTTTTCAGCTCCTCGTTTGTATCGACCAATTGCGTTACTTTTTTGCCGAGATAATCGATTGACTGGTCGATTTCCTCACTCGTTTTCTGAAACTGACTGAATGTGTTCTTCATGTCAGATATATCCTTTTGAAAATTTGCGAAACGTATATCCTGCTGGTCTTTCATTGTGTTTATAGTCTGAGTCAAAAGTTTCATGTCTTCACGAAACGAATCCATGGTTGTTTTCACTGTGCTCATTGCGTTTTCAGAGCAACAGGTTGATGTTTGCATTACATTTGACGCCTGTGAGATAGATGATGCACAGTCGGATGCATCATAAGTTCTTTTCTTTCTAGGATTTACCCAATCCGCAATGGATGATACTTGTTTATCTTTCATTTTATGTATATTTGTCGCCCACTGCTGGCCTATGCCCAGCAGTGGGCGTCGTTCGGCTGAAATGATGATGATGATGATGATGATATTTGTATCCGATCCATACATTTTATTACCTTGTCCCGTCGGCGGCGATCGCTCCATTTAGGCCTAGCTAAATGTTACCGCTAGTTCTAAGCGAAAAAAATGACTAATGCTGTGGGCGGTTCCACCCCACTCAGGCGCAAGGGGCGTAGACAATTTGCGCGTGCGTTCTGGTTGTAGCTGCTACTGTGTAGTTGTCACTTCCTGATGGCAGGTATTTTACTGTTGTTGTCCTTTTCAACCGGAGTAAACTTCTTAACAAAATAATTACAAGGAGACGCGTCCGGGCACTGTCGCGCATCCACGAGAACTGACTGATTCAACTGAGACCCGTTCGATATTCGTTTTAGAATTAGCAACGTACTCAAGAACAGATTCTAAACTCAAGAGTAGATGAGGTAATCATAGTTGAAAGCGCGCTTGAGCGTCGTTTCAGAATACGGGCCTTAAATTAGTAATTTGATCAAATAATTTAAGATTACTTAAATCAACGAATCATTTGTGCTCTATTAAAAAATCTGCCCCTAATATAGGTTGCTCTACGTCTGCGACTATAACAGTCCACTTAAATGGTCGACGCAAATTTAAACTTAAATTTAATGTTTTTGAGCCGACAGTCTTAATTACTGTTCCATTAGCTGCGTATAATACATAAGAACTAACACTGTCACTTTTAGGCACAAACCTGACTAGGAGAACTGAGACGTTCGCTCCGGTGTCAATCAGGAAACAGATTCCCGACTTAGCGTCCCGTACTATGAGGTGGTTGTTTACGAAGCGCAGGAGCCCGCCGTTGTCCGCACTGCAGTTAGTTTTTCGACGTTTGATTGTCAGTTTTTCCTTTCCAGTTACAAAGTTGATAGCACTTCCTAGCCTTTTCACCGAATTTATAGTGGTACCAGCACTTCTCTTGAAGTTTCGCAGGTGTAGCGCTTCTACTATTTGAGCGACTTTTTGAGCGTTGATTCCTACCTCTTTTGTCGACTTCCAAACGCGATAATCGAGGGTTGACGTTTGCATTTTCTGCTAATATCTTTGCTGTATCAGTCTCTTTGTTTTGTTGAGCACTAACTTGTATCAAATATCTTTGATTTTAGTCGCGCAAATTTTTTGATACTGCGAAAAATGCCTGGTGAGTGCCTCGGTTTTTAATCCCCCGTAGGTAAAGGGTTAGAGACAGAAGACTGTATAAACCTGCATAGTTAAGAAAGACAGCAAAAGCTACCTCAGCAGGAATGCTACCGAGCTTATGAGCACTTACTTGCAATGAACGTCTTCAGTATACTTGGTGCAGTCGCGGTGCGCGAGCGGCGCGCCGCAGAGCGCGGCGAGGCGCTCGCGCACGCGCTGGTCGCCCACGTTGCTGCGCTGGTGGCAGCTGGCGCAGAGGAGCACCACGTCGTGCGATGAGTGATCTTTCATTATTTCTATTATCAAAGAAAAAATCACTAAGTGAGCAAAAATAAAAAAAAAATCTAAAATACGTATTATGATGACACGACTAAAAAAGAGTGGACCCCGTCATTTCAAATTAGGCAAGCTCTACAAAACTATCGTCTTTCTAGCTTAGAGACTAAAAAAAACTGTAAATAAGAATTTGCAGATAGTGTACTAATGTAACTTTGACTAACCATTGTTATTGTATTGATACACACATTATGTGCAGCAGAAACACAAATCAAAATTAGTAGTTAACAGTGGTAAAATTTCAAGTCTCTGACATCACTAAGAACACATTTTCATCAGGTTAATTGTTTTAGATGGTTTTGGCATATATCTCAATTAAACTAGACCCCCCCCCCCCCCCCCCCCATCACCGACAAATCGCTTCTGTGTCTCTTTATACATGTAGATTCGACGAAAGAAACAAAAAACATCTACACCACCTCGGCCAAGCTTATATATCGTCGCTCTCCAACATAATTAGAATCGGGCGAAATCAATGTGCTGAACAAGCACGATTGTTGAGAACACAAAAAAAACAGGTTAAGCCACTGTTGGGAAAAGACCTCAATTATTTCAATTTAAGTCATTTATCAAATTTATGGATTGACCCTCAATTAAATCTATGTGATAAAACATACAATTATTATCTACCCATTTGAAAACATTCACTGAATAACACTACCATGACTTTTGAAATGATCCAATGATTGGGAGAATGCGTGGGAGATCCAACTTGCTAAACAAGTCCCCGTTAACAGACGGGCTTACTACTCTCAATCTTATTGGTAATGAAATAGATCTATTTTTGCGTACTCCGAGTGAATTCACGAAGGCGGCGTTATTTGTAATCTGTTTTAGGAAAGAAAATCTGTTTTTGTTGTGTTCACAACATTTTAAACTTCAAAAGTAAAGTTTAAAATGTTGTGAATTTGTATGTTGTACCTACGATTAGTTACTTAACTGTCGCATTGGGACTTACCTGTAATGGCAGTATTGTTGTTTAAATGAATAAATAAATAAATAAAATTTTAAGTAGGCATTTTCTAATTGAGGGTGTTGCAGTTACCCAAAAAGCCTGATTGGCTCCAGCTACAAGTCTTACCAGGTAAATACTTCCTGTACTCTCTAGGCACCACGTTCTTGCGTATATAAGAGTTGGTAGCGCCACAGACGACACACTTGTTTTCTTTAGTGAGTTGGTAGTAACGCCCAACATCGCCCACTGACCGTCCGGACGGCTCGAATCGCAGGCGCACTGTCAGTGGATCTTCTTTTATTAAATCAGCTAGTTCTTTATCAACATACCTTTAAAAAAAAAACAGCATTGAAACTTTAGGAAGGGTTATGTGACTATCATGGCTTGTATTAGATTTACTTAAGAACCCACAGTTACCCAAAAACTGAAACAAAACATGATCGTTACCAATGCACAAGTAAATAAAGTGATTTTAGAAAACGCCAATCACTTACCACATAGCTTTCTTGTTGTCACAAGTACATAGCAACTCGCCGTCCGGGGCCTCTAAGAAACAGTTGTGGTACAAAGGCTTGGATCGCGTCGCGTTAGGATAGCGTTTGCTTATTGGTATTCCCTCTTTTTTCACAGAAGCTTTATCTTTTGTTCTAAAAAGATAACACCAAGATATTGAAAAAAGTTACACAGTTAATAAGCAACTAGATCCTGTGGTAACACTGAAGGTCATCTGAAGGACTAGGTTCCAAGCCATAAAATAAACCTTAAAAAATAGTCGCGGCCAAAATGTATGGCCGGGGCCATAGTATAGTAACATACCAAGAAAATTATAGCTATTTGATTTGTTCAAATTTTAAATTAAAATTTTATACAAAAATTTGGCAAAGAAAGGATCTGATGCTGATTGTCAAGTGGTACAGACTTGCAAGATGAAATCAGATCACTTACAATCAGAATAATGGCTTGGCTATTCAAATACAATTTTATTGGTTAATATGAAAACTAAAATATTTTTTTTTTGGTTATATTAAAACCAATAAAATAGTATTTTTATAACAATTACAAAATAATATAGAGCTTTTTTAGCTATTCTTATTCTTTTGTTTTAAACTTACACTGTGTTGTCAACTGGCTTAGCATTCCGTGCCTTGTAATGAATATCAGAAAACTGCCAGCAAAGTCTGTCCAAGTTATTCCATATATTCCCATTCCTCCTCGTAAACAGTGACCAGATGTTCTTAACGCTCAAGTCATCAATGAGCTTTGCAAATATACGAATAGCAACATGGGCATCTGCAGCAGCATATTTAACTTGCCGCTCTGCAAGCTCTTCTGCTTCCCAATCACTGCAGCGAATCTGTGACAAAAGTGACATTGTTGTTGGACGACCGACTTGGTGTAATGGTTAAGAAGTAGGCTACTACACCAGAGGTCGCGGGTTCGATCCCCGCACAGTACAAACATTTGTGTGCATGAACATGTCTGTTTGTACTGGTCTGGGTGTCTCCTATGTATAATAAGTATGTATTTACAAAATAAAATGTATTTAAGTATGTTTATCCGTTGTCTAGTATCCCATAACACAAGCTTTAATTAGCTTACTTTGGGGCTAGATGGCGCTGTGTGGAATAATGTCCAGGGATATTTATTTATTTATTTATTTATTGTCATAATAGTATGGATGAGCTAGGCTAGTATCAGTAAATTTTCAAAAACTCGCTCGTTAAAAATATAATGAGATGCGCTCAATGGCGCGGGAGCGTGAGATGGGCTTCTCATACTATTTTTCGATACAGACATCGTGCGTGCGCCCCGCGCGAGTTTTACCGTACGCCTATAAGGTTTTTTTAATACCGTGCGGATTTCATAATGCATTGCACTACACCGTTAGACATCTAGTGATAGCAGCAAAGCAAATAATATTAGATTTGTAAAATATCTCGAGTCTCTAATTAAAATTGCAGTAATCTAGGTAAAATCATACACAGGCTTGCATACAATGGTTGCCGTCTAAAATTGAACTTCAATTCAAGTAGACAATTAATTCAAAAGATAAGCAAGTGAATGTTGAGTTCCAATATGGAGTATGTGATAAGGAGCATATGTAAGTATGTCTGAAGTGTAGTATGCATGGGTGAGGCATTGTTACGACTTAAACTTCTTACCCTCCAGCTCTTATCCAACATGACTCCTAGTAAACTCTGAGACAGTGCTCCCAAGCCACCCGCATCATACCCACATAGGTTGGCTATGTGTCTCACATCTAAAGATGCCTTTAGGAAGATCTTGTAGTCTAGGTGTAAGTACCGGGCATCATCATCAGGGGCTACTCCCACTTTGTATATGGTTTCATCTTCAAGGAGCTCCTTAAAAAAACAAACTTATGTATCTATACTAATATATAATACTAAAGAGTTTGTTTGTTTGAGCGCACTAATCTCAGAAACTACTCGTCTGATTTGAAAAATTCTTTCAGTGTTAGATAGCCCATTTATAGGGAAGGCTCTTATAAATAAACAAAGCACTCTGGCACAGGTACGTGTTAACCTTAAAGAGTGCTTGTAAGGTCATGCAATTTGATAGCAAATAAATCATTTATATTATTATGTAAGGATAAATTATTTATATTATTATGTTATTATCATGTAGACTACATTTGTAATAAGTTAAGATTACTCTTAGGTAAATTTTATCACTTAAGATTTAAGGTTCCTTATTATTTTAATAGGTATTTTTATAGGTAGGTAATTATTTTAATGTACTAGACATTAAAATAATTATACCTTTCATTAGTTGAATCAATTTTGGGTTATGCTCTTGACAGTTACGGACTAACATTTAAAACACACATTGATAAGCCTGAAGTACTACAAATTAGATTTCTTAAACTACTAGTAAATAACAAAACTAAAGCAAATTGCAAAGGAAATTATTATAAATTATTTAAGATATGTAAAATTCTCCCTGTCAGCTTGAAACATATATACCTATTAGTAATAAATAACCACGACAGTCAGGAGATTGGCCCAACATTGGTTAATAATGGTCATTGCACCCGGTCTATGTCCGCGGGCAAATTTAAGATACCTAAAATTAATAACTACTTCGGTGACAGAACATTAAAGAAACGGATACCATATCTATTGAATCGGTTGCCTGAGGACATACACTGAGAACAAAATATTAAAGTATTTAAAAGAAAACTCAAAAAATATTATATAGCTAATTTACCTTGGCATTTAAGTTTAAGTTAAATAAGTAAGAGACTCGTGATCCCACAGACAAACTGTGAAAATAGTTCTGTGGGACAACTTACTAGTCCATTGTAAACAGTTGTTTGTTAATTAAATAAATAAATTAAAAAGGATGTTCTGAATAATTAGGTTATTAGATGATGTAAATTGGCTTATTATCATATTTCTATAGCTTATATTGATATTAACATAAAATAACATACTTACTTTTAAAGGCAAAGGCATAGTGCCCCCCATTTCATTGAGCCGGAACAAGCAGCAGTATCCATCATAAGTAGACAATTGAAGCAGAGAGACTGGCTTCCTCTTGCCATTGTTTGTTACCCACTCACAGTCAAAACCAACTGCATGATGATATTTACATCTCCTACAACACCAAAAAATTGTGTTACACAGTTTACTATTTTGAAACCACATTGCATGGGAAAATAAGTTTAAGGTACCTACTTTCTCAATTCTAATACAGCAACTTCACATTCAGCAGCATTAGTCACAATTTTTATAGTTAAATATTTAAATGCAACAGCAGCATCACGTAATTTTCGTTTATATTTTAAAATTAAATACGTGACACCCGCACAACCTAAAATTACCGCAGATAAAGTGACACCAACTTTTAACTTTGAAATATTCATTGTTAAGAATTAAAACGACATTTTTCATAATTTCTATGTCAATAAATCTTATTTAATTCTTCAGGCAATCACAGTCACAGCGCAGCACAGCAAGCATAGAGTATATTAAAATAATAGGGATTAAATTAAGCAAGTTTCAAAACAGTGTTTCATCAAAACAAAAACATGCTGTCTGTCAGTCAACCACATCTACCACAGATTACAGAAAAAGACACAAAACGTCCACAGCTGTCAACAGTGTCCAGTGCATGGAAGTAATAAGTAGGTACTTACGTACAACTAACTAGAATGTGCACTGCTACTAAAAAACGGTCCTAGTGAGACAGTAGGTGCCCATCATCATCATCATCATCATCCGTGCGGTCTATCCCGGTTGTGAACCCACACTGGTGTGTGGGGTCCCAGGGTCCGCCTTTCTTATTTTCTTGGCCCACTTCGCGCGGTCTTGTGCATCATCAGTGGTGAGTCTGTTGGCACGCATGTCACCCTTAACGACGTCGAGCCACCGCTTCTTGGGTCGACCTCTTCTACCGGTACCTGGCGGGGGTGGCATAGCCAGACATTTGTTGCCCACGTAGTTTGCCGATCTCCGTGAGACATGACCATACCAACGAAGGCGGCACTCCTGCAGCTTGTCTGCGATGTCACGAACACAAAGGCTTCCGCGAATGTGGGTGTTCCGCACGCGATCTTTGCGTGACACTCCACACATCCACCGCAGCATCTTCATTTCCGTGACGCGCAGCTCCTGCTTTGCCCCTTCAGCTTTATCGGCATTATGCGGTCACAAATGACACCATTCACCTCACGTCATTTGGCCCAAGTCGGGCTCTGAAGTCGCTGTCGCTGTACCCGGGCGCGCTTAACACAGATCCCAATATGTCTACCATGAGTTGCTATCCCGTTTACGGCGATCGTTGATCGTTGATGAAATGTTGGTTTCTCTACGCTAAACAGTAACCTCTTATCAGCAACCACTACTCAACAGTTCAATAAAAGCCTCCCTATCTTCAAAGATGCCGATGAGACGTGCTTCTTTGCTTATGCAAACCAAACAAAAACCTACCACCGAACTTAATGTTGGAAATTAGCAGCGTTTTACCCTGAAATAAAACGCATATTAAAATACTTACCTAACTGGAAGCATATATTGAGAGAGCATTTCCGTTTCCCGTCGATTTCCTGTAACTTTTCGTACTTTTAAAGACCATGACGTGTTTCCTGTTCAGTGGCGCCACCTAGCGACCGCGCGCTTTTTAGTTTTCATAAGAAATGTCGTGCCATTTTTAGATCATTGGCTCAATCCCACCAGGCAGAAATGAAGTGTAAGCTTCCAGTTAGGTAAGTATTTGAATATGCGTTTTATTTCAAGGTAAAACGCTACTATTAAATCACTTGACCGTCACTAGAAGCTTATATTGAGACCTGTTTATTATCACCTAGTAGCGTCACTTGAAACTACTATGAAACTAAAAAGACGCTAATGTGATTATCATTATACACTTTTTGTGTAAACACATAATTTGATTTATTTAACTATTATTTGCATACATAATGCTAATACAAAAACAATCACAATACCTATTCAATTGTAGGAACGAACTTAAAATAATGTGTGTTTATGTATATCTATTAAGTAAGATATATTATGTTTATTTCACTGGCTTAAACAATTGCGTTACTTCTTCTGAATTATTGCTATTAATCACTTCACGTTGAAATGTATTAGCCGTTTACCAATTTCCCGAGCTAAAATTCTCTCGAGAGGGTGGTTATTTAGCTAACTTTTAGAAGCAACGGCTGATCGCACGCTTCCTGGGGCAGCTGTAATACCAGCTTCTATAAACAAGGTTTTTATCCAGCCCGCTATGTGCGTGACGCAGACTCAGCTGCCCCACTGACAGTAATAAATAAACAAGAAGATTTCGCAGTACTTCGTCTTTCATTAAGTACAGTTATCGCCTCCTCTATGATGATAAATTATGATTTTTAGTATTTGGGAACAGCCTCCAACCAGATGGTCTATAATTACTGCTAACCGTTTTTGAGCCGAGTTGTGGCCAAAATATAATGCTTTTACTTGATCTTATGCAAAAATCTGGATCTGTTCTAAGCAAGGTTAAATCATGTACACGCCTACCTGAACAAAGTAGTAACAAAATTGTTGTTTGACCTGAAACCTGGAATGTGTTATTAATGTCTATAACGTATTTGGTTAAAATATCTGTTAATTTACTGACATCCCACACTTGGATGGACCTTGACGGCAATTGGTTTTGAAATGTGGTTTACCAGTACGTGTTAACGTAACTGACTTGAGCTTTCAGCGTTACACAATACCGAAACAACAGATTCATGTAAAAGGACTGTATTCATGTAAGGATTGTATTTTAAGAAAGTTTATTGATTAAATATAAATCACATAAAAATTGTGCTAACTGTGATCCAGTAGGATATTTTATATCTACATTATTTTTACTAGCCCATAAACACCAGCCAAGCTACTTCATAGTTTTTTCTTGTGTTAAATCCATGAAGCCATGAATCTTTGAGCAATGAAAGTTGCTCAGTGTTCCATGACTTTTGGAAATGTGGGACCACCCCCACATTTCCAAACCTTTAGCGTCATGTTCTCGCCTTTCGGAGGTTGCCACCTCCGATGATGATCGGCGTGGCTGTTTTATTTGCCTGGTATTTAATGAACACTGAGATGGATTTAATGTCATAACATGAAATACCTTCACAACTTTATCCCAAATTATATCTTCATGGTGAACGAAACACTCAGAAGCCCACTTTTCACTAATGGTATTAGAACCTAGATTAGATCAGATTTGATGTCGATTTAGCATATTTAGAATTTGGTATGTTATTTCCATCAGACATTTTGATTTCGTACCTCCTTCCTATCGCAGGTGAGCGACAGCAGTCTTGTTTTCGCACCGTAAGATAATCGAGCTGTGACGAAGCAAGTATGCGTGGTACTCCAACGCATGAAGAATTGCCAACGTTTCTTTCTGGTTGCAATGTAGAGTCTGTTCTTTTTGCGACCAACTGCCTGTTATCGCTATGCTGTTCAATTTTGCACCCCAGGCCTGATTCGATGCGTCGGGGGGCAGGAAATGAGTTTAAAGAGGGTAATGTAAAAAGGGGTTGATAGCTGACAATTCTGAATCCACAAATTCAGTTCGTTCTTTACACCCTGCGGTAGTGTGTAAACAATTTCATGAACATTAACAATTACCGATGGTTCAGGCGACCCCTAGAGACTACAAAACTGCCAAAATTCAATAGTCCTGCTATTATTACTTTGATTATATTATTTTATTATTACAATGCTTGTTTTTCATATCTCAAGATAGAAAAACTGGTATAATTCGATTTCGGGCCTTGATGATCTCGAGCGGGGATCGAACCCGCGTCTTTCACAATTCGAGTAACTGCTCTAAACCACTGAGCTATCGAAACCTCCTTCCTTTTTTTCTATTTTTAGTCCTACTATTCTTTGTGTATGAGGCGTAGAAAGCGCCTGTGGGATTCTGTTACTTTCAAATGAAAGTAGGCTTGAGAAAGATCGATTTTGCACGTCCAATCGCAAGCCTGGAGGAAATCCGGTATTCGATACATATTTATCGAATGGACGTTGGAGTTTGAACTGGGCCTTTGAATACATTTGGGTATATAAGTGGAGGCTGGACTGGTATGCGATGCCCTTGGATCAACTTCAGTATAATCAATGGTGCCTCCAATTCCTCCCATTTAGATTGGTAGTTTGCTAACTGACCGGCTTGAAACTGTTGAGAGTCATTGAATCTTTAGCGGCCCTTGTAAAATTCGATTGACCTCCTGTATTTCAACGGTCAGGCCGCGAGCCTCAGTTGTGAAAATTACCTCTTCTATTGACTCTGTGATCGTGTTGCGAACATTGTTGTTAACCCTGATGAAACCTTTGCTTGGATTGATATCCACCCCGCGAGGGTGTAATATTACAGGCATGCGCTTGCATAGGAAAACTTGATTCATGACCACTGTATCGAGTTCCACGCCATGGATCTACATGTTTTCGCGTACCCTGCCCCCGCGAGAGGCGTTGGTTAGCTTGGTTCACTTTGAATTGTGATATATCAGTTTTTGGGGGCAAAAAGGCTTTGTGGACCCCCCCAGCCTTTTCTAGTGCAGATGCGAAAAGTTTCGACTCTAACAAGTTGGTCGATAAAGGAGGTATTTTGTTTAGTGAAGCTTTAACTAGGGAATCTTTAACCTGACTTGTGATTGTTTCTCGACGCATTTCAATGGTTTTGGCACGGTGGCCGCAAACAAGTTGCAATGATTCTGAAGAGACTTTGTGAAAGTCACCTTTCTGAAATAATTCCTCCATCTTAATACTTAAACTATCACATGTCAGCTCTGTATCCTTGGCCCAGGAAAGAAGACTGTGTATCCAGTAATGAATCTTTTTGTTTTAATATGCAGTAGGTTATAGCTGCATATGACTTATCCGCATTTGCCAAGTGGCGTAAGGTGTCATACATTTTCACCTCTTCGTTTGTTTCCAAGTCTATGAAACCTGGAGCATGATTGTACAACTTTTTGGGTCTGACCATGAGGTACTGCCTAAACGCTGAACATCAAGTAACATTTTCAAAAGTTATCTGAAGTTTTCGGAACAGGCGGTTCCTTAAGTTTAGTTTCAATGTTAAAAGTAAAGCCAAATGTAAATGTAAAACAATATGTTATGGTATGAACAGTGATTTTGTATGAACACATGTAAGTAAGTACACCTACCTAAAGGACTATTCTCAAATCACTTATTTTCTACTGGACAAATATGTATAAATAAATATCCCTGGACATTATTCCACACAGCGCCATCTAGCCCCAAAGTAAGCTAATTAAAGCTTGTGTTATGGGATACTAGACAACGGATAAACATACTTAAATACATTTTTTTTGTAAATACATACTTATTATACATAGGAGACACCCAGACCAGTACAAACAGACATGTTCATGCACACAAATGTTTGTACTGTGCGGGGATCGAACCCGCGACCTCTGGTGTAGTAGCCAACTTCTTAACCATTACACCAAGTCGGTCGTCAAAATTGTATGTAATGTATTTACCCACACCTGTGAATTTCTCAGAAGTGTGACTGTGGTTTTTAATGAGGAAATAAATATTCTTTAAACCTGAAGCCAGGATTTATACTTTCAAGTCCATCCATAGGGCATGGCCCGTCAGAGGCGTGATGTTGTTCATAAAGGTCCCCCAACTAACTCGCGAACAAATGGATACAGTGTCACGAAAAAGGTCATCATTATTTGGCATTGCAATATGTTTACGGATTTCATTAATTTCTTTAAAAAGTTTGTTTATTATACGGCTAGATCTGCTAGAACGTTTATTTTTCTTACGGCGGTGGCGGCGCGACCGTTTACCTTGTTTGACGCTCGAACTACACACACACACACAGCTAGAACAGCACAGTTACAGCTTGCACAGCTGTTGCTCGCAGAGCTGCTGCTGCTTCGTTCCCGCTTAAGAGACGTACCGCTTGGCCCAGCTACAAGCTGCGGTTTGGCTTCGGAAGGGTCCATTACTGAAAATTAATAAAGGTTAAAATCTATTCCAACCCTAATTTTACTTGTGAAAACAAGGTAAAAACTATTTATTTTAACACACTAGCTGCCATGGGGTCACCGGTGACCCGCAAACAATAGATTTTCTATTGTGTCTGCTTTAGCGGCAGTCAAAGACTTAAAAGCAATGATACAAGAAACTAATGTTTAATTTAATTAAACACTTCGCTTAAAGTGTTGTTATTTTAAATTGTAATTAATCATTTAAGCAGGACAATCTTAAATTATACAACGTAATTTTTTTAATAATTTAATGCGGGTAGGGTAGTGCCGCATCCGAAAAAGGCGTTAAAACGATAACGTCTGTTTTTATCACTCGATACTTGATTGTAGTCTACACATTTAAAATTAAATCTAGTCTGTGATCCGAACGGTAATTCCGTTAAAGATAGTGAATACGTACAAATAATATTTGGAAAAGAAATTTTTAGTACTTACAGGAAATTTTCTTAAGACAATATTACCACTTTTTATTCACACACTGTGTACTTCACCATAAAATTATTAAGCAACAATCGCAGGTTCTGACAGAGACACTGCGCACAAGTTGCTTCGACGGAAAACTTAACGCCAATGATCTAAAAATGGCACGACATTTCTTATCAAAGAGAATATATAGTAAGAGACGGGACTCCCATACTAAAATTTTTAGCCAATGGAATCAGTTTACATGGCATTCCACTACCAACATAAGAGAAAAATGACAAGCCAAAAACAAGAGTACCAACCTAACAGACCAAATAGTGCTGTGCCACCCCGTATATACCTTTTATCGATATCGACAAAATTATCGTGCTTGTAATAGAGGCTCATTCACTTTTATAATGTACATCGAATTCAAATTTACAAAGAGTCCAATGTTGTTTAATGATACTAACACAAATTTGGACTCAAATGTGGACTGATACAAAATAAAAAACATTTCCTTCAAAAAGTATTTTATTTATTATTTCGCAGGGTAGGAGCAAGCGTTGTAATAGTTGTTGTAACGTTACCTCACAGCCTCAAACAGCTGCAGTGGTTCCAAATCGAAAATAAGCAGACATTGGCCTGCCTTGAATAGAATAGAATATGTTTATTTTGCTTTAAATGTGGTACATTATTGATGACATTTTTTTTTTTGGAACCAGTCAGAATAATAAAGATAAATAAAAATATGCGCCAGACAACCAACACACCTCTTGTAATGGTCTCGAAGTAGGGATTAATATCCCTGTGTTACGAGGTACCACACAAGGAAATAAGCTAGGGTCTGTCAGACCCGAGTCAATTCAGAAAAGATCGTTTCCTGGATAGACCGAACGGGAATCGAATCGAATACGGAAATCTAAACGAGAAACCGCGCTACAGCGCACTACGCCAATCGTGTCGTCAAAAAATAAACTTATTTAATAAACAAAATAAAATTAAAAACAAAATAAACTAATATTGCAAATTTTGGAATCAAAGCTAGCTCTCTTTTGTTTTTTTTTAAGCTTTGTTAGATAGTTGTGTCACTAGGATAGAATTGTAGGCCTGAAAAGGTATTTTTTGACCTGATTAAATACATTAAACAATGGTTCCGAAATATTTTTTGACTCTAAATCAATACTTTCTTCTGCTTCTATTTCTTCACTAATGGCATTCATTTGAAGCAACTGAACAGCGTCATTACACAACGGATATTAGCTTATTAAGAGACCATGAAAAATATCAGCACTTGTTTCAATCCTCCCAATTTTTCTTTTATGCTTCTCCCTTAGTTTTCTGAAGTCCTTGTTACGGGCTTCTGGCGATTCTTCCAATAACATATCTAAAAACATTAAATTTTACATTAAACGGCTAAAAACGTTAAACAAACAAAGAACCAACAAAATTTAAGTCTTACCAATGCACTAAAAAAATAATAGGCTGGATTCTGTCATATAGGCCACAACCTATTAGATTATTTATTTTGCAATGCCCTGATGCTGTGATTTTTTATTTATATCAGCCACTGATTCCTCAGCCATTGCCAACGAGAGATTTATACGATGACATTCATTGCGTATAAGTAGATGGCATAGTCGAACTAGTAAAATTAGCATCAGTTGACCTCTGTGATCGTTACACACCCACATCAAATCATCAATTTTGATAGGAAATTTTTTGTGCAACAGTTGTTTTATTTGTGCCTCAAAGTATTCTGTAGCTCTGTCAACGAATTTACACAAACTTAGTGTGGGGTATGTAGGCTTCGCTGGTCTTGCCACCACTCTCGAAGTTTTATGTAGGAATACATTGACGTTTCGCATACTTCTGTTTTCAAACTGAACTTGTTTGTGGCAACTGCCACACTGCCAATGTATTTTTTTTAATACCACAGAAGCCATATATCCTGCGACATATACAGTAGGCTGTTTTTCAAGAGTTTCAAATAAACTGCATTCCATTTGTAAATATTCCGCATCATCATCAGGTATGTTTAAGACTGGAAATTCATAGTCTTCAAAAAGGTGCAGAGCAGGAGCTTCAGCAGCTGCAGGTAAAAGATCTGTAGGGATTTGGGTCGTTTCTGTATTCCTTACCTGCTGAAGGAAATCGTCGAAGTCTATAATTGCTTCATTATCACCTTCTTCGCAATTAGCTCCTCTATCTATTGGTGTGCTTAATTTTATCAAAATGTTTGACTTAAGCGCAGCCGTAAAGTGGTAACATGTCGGGTATGTTTCAGACTGGTGAACCCAAAAAATATTGCAATATTTATTCACCAGAGCCACATATCCTTTTTTTCTTAGGCGATTGAATGATTATTTCCTTTTTTGTATGGTAATCATGGTCCATTAAGTGCCTCTGCCCAGATGTAGATGGTTCTATAAATATAAATGAGATAGATAATACCTATTCCCGTTCAAAGAAGGTTGTAAGCGCGTGGTAAAATGTAATACACTGGATTTACCTAAGCTGTATGACTTTTTTCTTTCATGAAATAATTTCTTCTTAATCGTCTTTCCGTCTAACCCTTGCGGCAACAGCTGTTCAGCAGATGTATACAATTCTGTAATGAATCAAACAAGAAAAATTAAAGCAACATTTTAAAATGTGACAAGGTTTTACAGACCTGTAATGTAATTGGCCTGCCGAATTGTTTACTGACCCAAGAGTGAAGTTAATGGAAATTCTACTCCTACAGACCGAAGCATTTGATTGTAGGTAGCTTAGGCTAGGTACTTAATTAACTCATTAGCAAACAATGTAAAACAAGTGAATTTTTATTTTTAGCATTTAACAATGCATATTTTCTACACAAAGATAGAAACTAGAAAAGTTCAATCTTATCCTAGGGACTCAAGCGGGATGAATGAAGAAATATTAATAAAAACATTACCTGGCAACGCAGGTCCAGCAGTCACTTCGACTTCATATGCAACTTTGGATCCTGCTTCATTGCCACTTAACTCTTGAGAAGTTAGCTGTTGTCCTGACTTCTGTAAAATAATGAAATAAGGAAATTATGAGCAAAATATTGTATAGCATTGCTGTTTCAAAGTTTTTCAAAAAAGATACCTACGTAGGTCACTTGGTCCAGCAATTGCTTCGGCATGGGACATTGTCGCTTCATTGTCACCTATGACTTCCGAGACCAGTTCCGTTGTAATTTTGATGTCGGAATAAATGTGGCAAGGAAATTCCAACAAATTTCATCAGGAAGGGGATCATACTTCAAGTCTTTTGATGGCACCACAAACTTTTTAAGGCGATTATTTTTCTTGTTAAAAGCTTTCCTCACGAAGTAGTTTCCGCATACATATTTTAATGAATGCAGTTTTTCTATGGAAACCTGTATCAAATCTTCATTTTCCACAAACTTAACCCACTGCCGGCATCTGTAAAATTCAACCGATAATTTAAGAAAAAGATTAATACATTTTTAAAGTTAAAATCTATGGTCTCCATGACCCGTTATAGTATTTGTTGCCACCAACAGATAGAGCGTGGAGTAAATTTAATCATCATCTTCAATATAAGAATTTTCAAAGGTAAACCAGTTTTAGCCGCTAAACTCAGGAAAGTAAACTTTTGATTGTGATTATCTCGAGAATCTTAAGTCAGAGAAAAAAAGTCATCAGTATTGAAAGTGTTTATTGTTAGCCTTTTTATGGTTTTAGAAACAAATATTGGCGACAAAATGATTTTGATAATTTTAGCGTGAAATTATTGTAAGTGTTTAGCGCGGTGTTTTTGGTTGCAAATATCCAGAAAATTATAAGTCGGAGACAAGAAATCTAAAGTATAAAAACGTTTTATTTTTAACTACGATATGAAACACAAAATATTGGATTTAAACGATTTTGATATTTCTGATGAAATTTTTTAAGTCCCAAATGACTTCAAACCCTTGAAGAATAATATTATTAGAAGTCTAAAAATACTGGAGATTTATGATATCATAAACACTTTTTTTATTCTTTCTGCTAAGGCAGATTTCTTTCTGCTAAGGCAGATTCTGAAACTTTGTTTCAGAAATAAAACATCGAACTCTTTGTACCAAGAATATAAAAAAAACTTACCTGGTTAATCCCTAGCTTATTTTCGTCTGATTATATCTAATACAATGCTTCATCCAAGGGAAATTGCGGTATAAACTTCCTTTTTTCGAGATTTATGCGCCCAACTTTATCTCCACAAATTTCACAAGTTATAAACCTTTTTTTCGGTGGCATTTTTATGCAATTCACTTACAACACACTCACAAAACCAAGTATTTGATAAATTACAGTAATTAACGCTATTAAACCACAAATCGAAAGCCATGAAAAGACAAAATTCAACAAAACTTACAACGGAAGTTTTGACAGCTAGCCATAGATAATGTAAATCATCTGGCTAGAAAGAGACAGGGAGTGGAGGGAGTGAAACAGATAGCGTCCGCCATTATTTGCCACGTGAACTCCATACATTTTAGTTTTTTGTTCCTAGTCGCGACAGACTGATTTCTTATGAAAACTAAAAAGCGCGCGGTCGCTAGGTGGCGCCACTGAACAGGAAACACGTCATGGTCTTCAAAAGTAAGAAAAGTTACAGGAAATCGACGGGAAACGGAAATGCTCTCTCAATATAAGCTTCCAGTGACGGTCAAGTGATTTAATAATAAAAATCTTACTTTTTTGTGACTGACAGTTTTGTGACCTGACAAGCCTTTCTGAGTTTGAAAACCATAAGGTTTCTCAACATTTTATAGATTCCAATGAAAGGGAAAAAATGAATTTATTGTCACCCTAATTGTTCCATAACAAGAATTTGTGTAATTGTCTTGAAATTATATCTTAACTCTGAAAAAAGTAAAAATGCGAAAGAGTTAAATGAGAAATGAAGGTTTATATACTTAAGCACGAATACGTTATCTTCTAACTAAGCTGGTTCTGGTTGATAAAAAGTTCCAAAAGCCGGAATAACGTCGACAATGTCTGTGGCAAGATCAAAAGCAAATAAAAAAACTTACTTTTGATAAATCAAAGTATTCTAGCTTGCATGATAAAAGTTAAACTTTCAAAATGCAGTGAGCAAATTGTAACCGTGCGTTTAGGAGTCCACGATACATGATTTGCACAAGCTTAATACGTACCAAACGTACCAAAAAATCCGATATAGATATTTTGTTTGGTTATGTACTGCCCTCAGCACTAACTTTAATGGATGTGGCCATGTTTTTAAATTAAAAGTTTTTGTTTTCGGAATATGGCAGACTGCGAAACAGTAACTTAATAATGAGGACTTTTTTAGTTAAATAATAAATTATGACGGATCTTTAAAATACATTTTTAGAATTAACATCATAAGAGTATTTATATAGTTTGAAAAATGTTTGAAAAAATTAACAAAATTGATTAATTTGCAAACAGTTATCTCTCGCTAATTCTTTGTGTATCTGTTGTTATAAATGTTATAATAATAATAAATGACAATAGTTAATGTGAAAAACAAGTTTAAATTATGTTAGTTTATTCCACTTTAAATGTTACGCAAAATATGTATATCATGTATGATTAATCGGAACTAAATTGGCAACAGTTATTGATTGACATTTTTTGTGGTTTTCTTCTAAATTTTGATAAATATTTGATAATATTTAGACGAAATTATACTAAAAGATTGAAAGAAACCATGAAACATTTTTATGGTCTTCCTTTAGTTACCTAGATAAGTCTGATCTGAATTCTTGAATCATCAAATGAAATGTTATTTAATCTCTACTAGTTTTAAAGTTAGTCAGTCAAGTATTTTTTTACATGATCCGGTAATAGAAATTTAGTGTTTAACTTTAACCTAATAAATATTTGTTAATTTTCCTGAATAAATGTGTCATGTGTTATCTATACTAATCTATACAATTACTATGAAGAGGAAAGACTTGATTGTTGGTTTGTTTGTTAGCATTGAATGGGCTCCAAAAACAACTGATCCAATCGTTAAAATTCTTTCACTACCAGAAAGCTATAAGTTAACCGCCATAAATTCGACCCTACTGATGGTCCGCGAAACGCGGGGCGGGGTAGCACGAGTACACATGGCATGACGCCGCGGCGAGATATCTTAAACATGATTAATAAAATCTCCGTGTTGTTATTTAGGAAATTTATAACTTCAGATGTGTTAGTATTTGTTTTAGTATTATAAATAAAAATAAACTAATTAAATATCAATTATTTATCATACGTGGGACCAAATACGGCCACTTATACATTACTTTTTAATAGTACGCCAGTAGCCACTGAAATTGTCTTATTTACATTTATGTTTTCACCTGGAAAAATCATGAATACAATATACTAACGAAATAGCAAACACAATGTAAAATAATCAAAACACATCGAATGTACTATGAAAACTTTATAAACACATTCTTGTTCAAATTTTTTTCTTCAAAAATAATTCGTCACATTTTAAAGCATTGACTTCTTAATTTTTATTACGTAGACTCGGCAATTTCATTTTTATATTTTGCTTATGTGGAGCAGACGCAAGGCTGCAACCGCGCAAGCTTTGACGTTGAACCACAGATTATGTAATAGTACTTCGTAGTTGAACGTCTATCGCTGTCGGTAGCCGACAGGACGTCTGATTGAAGTGATTGATTGGCTTGGTTAGAGCATTCAGACTCTAAGTTGATTGGCCGAAAGCTTCCCCGTCCCGCGTCCCGCGCACCATCAGGAGGGTCGACTTTATAGCGGTCAAGCTATAAATTATTCATCAGGAGTGATATAAGCTATATTTTAATAAGATTGAACAAAAAATTCAGTGAAAAAAAGTAGTAAAGGTAAATCAAGTTGGAGAAAAGCGGGCAAAATGGACACCAGCTGTCAAATATTTGACAGAATAAAGTTTGTTTGGGCAGTTCGTTTATTAAAAAATACCTGTGAAATGAATTGCATATCGTAATTACAGCGACGCCAGCGCCACCAAGCGTTGATTATAAGAAACGGGACGACAGCGCCACCGTGCAGCGGCGTTTGAGGTCTACGGCGTAGCGCTTTGCTCCTGATCGCCGAACAGTGAACACGTCTAGAAACTGTCGCGTACCGATTACTTAGATTAGTTAGTTTCAGTTATAGATATTTAGTGTGTTCAGTGCAGTAAAAATCTATTAACAACGAATAGTGTCATTATTTGAACCAACATTCCCTGATAGAACGCCCACAGAGCTTTAATAAAATGACAAATGAAATCGAGGCGAATATACCGCCGTCGTTATGCATTATAAGTAATCGACAAAATGTATCGTTAGCGTCAAGCACTATGTTGTTCATTTCAATCTGACATAAGATTCGTGCATGTACAGGTTGCCACTGTGTGAGAATGTATTTGTGTGCGTCTTGTTCATGCCAGTGTTGAATATTTTCATAATGTGCGTGTATAGCGCGTCTCCGAAAAATGCATCTGTGTTGAGTCTGACGCACACACGTTACCTCGTCCCCCGCAGAAAATGGCAGACTTATTTGCAGAGAAATAAGTTCGCGTGACATCTTCGGTCTGAATGGGAGAAAAGAAAATACATAAAAAAACATGGTCGTCGGCAATAAACTTCCTCCTTTTTTGTAGTCAGCGGTTAGAAAGAGTGTTTATGCCAATGCCATAAAAATCCGTTTAGAAAAAGGAACTAATGATGTTTGTCACTGTCTAATCTTATCTGTGGATTGTCAGAAGAAATGTCAGTATTGTCAGTCATATTGCTTGTCTTTTTTCTTTAATCTGTGCTTGTGAACGGGATTGAATGGTACCCAGCTATCAATAATAATCGTTTCGTTTATTTTTGTCAATATAACTCAATCTGTAATTTAACAAGTGTGTAAACTTTAACCTTTAAATGTTTTAAAACTATTAAAGATGGCTCGGGATAGAAGCCCCGAAAGACGCCAAAACAGAGACCGCCACGATGACCGCGATGCTCAACGTGAGAAGCCCAAGAGAAGAGAACGCTCTAGGAGTCCTAGGAAAGAGAAAGATAGGTCGCGTAGTCCTGCTAAGAAGGACAGAGAAAGGTCGCGTAGCCCGAGGAAAGATAGAGAGCGATCCAGGAGTCCGCGCAAAGATCGTGCACGTTCTAGAAGCCCCAAGAAACGAGATGGTAAGGAAAAAGACAGACGCTACGATGACAAAGAAAAAAGTAGAAGTAAGAAGGAGGAGGAAAAACCTGAAGAAGAGGAGGAGAAGAAGGATGACCAGAAGCCTGTAAAGCGAGAGCCCCTTTCATTAGAAGAGTTATTGGCTAAAAAAAAAGCTGAAGAAGAGGCCCGGAGCAAACCTGTTTTCTTGAATAAAGAACAAAGAGCAGCTCTTGCTCTGGAAAGACGCCGTGAACAGGTTGAGGCATTGAGGGCAAATGTTGAAAAACCTACAATAGCAACTATTGATCTTACAGGTAGCAGTAGTAGTAGTAGTGCTAAAAAAGAAGAGGAAAAGATAGCAAAATACAAAGAGGATAAAGAGAGGGAAAGAATTGAAAGACGCGATGAAAGGGAACGAGAAAGAGAGCGCAAATATGAGGAAAGAAAAGCAGGTCAATCGGATCGACGTGATGACAAAAAAGAGAAAAATGAAGAAAGTTCTAAAACAAAAGACAAGGAACGAGAAGAAGAAGCAATTAAGGCAAGATACTTAGGTATTATAAAAAAGAAACGTAGAGTTAGGAGATTGAATGATAGAAAGTTTGTGTTTGACTGGGATGCTTCAGAAGATACTTCAAATGATTATAATGCATTGTATAAAGAAAGACATCAAGTCCAATTCTTTGGACGAGGTCATATTGCTGGTATTGATATAAAATCACAGAAAAAGGATCACAGTAGGTTCTATGGTAACCTCCTTGAAAAACGTAGGACTGAACTTGAAAAGGAGCAAGAAAAACTAAGATTGAAAAAAGTTAAAAAGAAGGAAGATAAGCAGAAGTGGGATGACCGTCACTGGTCGGAGAAGGATCAAGATGAAATGACTGAAAGGGACTGGCGAATTTTCAGGGAAGATTATAACATAACCATCAAGGGTGGCAGAATCCCCAACCCTGTGCGTAATTGGAAGGAAGCAGGCTTCCACCAAGACATAATGGAAATTATTAATAAGGTTGGTTACAAAAGTCCTACTCCCATCCAACGGCAGGCAATTCCGATTGGTCTTCAAAACCGTGACATAATAGGTGTGGCTGAGACTGGTTCTGGTAAGACCCTGGCTTTCCTTATACCTCTTCTGACCTGGATTCAGTCACTTCCAAAAAGTGAGCGCATGGAAGATATTGATCAGGGTCCTTACGCCATCATATTGGCGCCCACTCGTGAATTGGCGCAGCAAATAGAAGAAGAGACTAATAAATTCGGTATTCCTCTGGGAATCACGTCAGTTGTTGTTGTGGGTGGTCTATCCAGAGAAGATCAAGGTTTCAAACTGAGATTGGGTTGTGAGATCGTAATAGCAACGCCTGGTCGTCTAATTGACGTCTTAGAAAACCGATATTTAGTACTCAATCGCTGTACTTACGTTGTCCTCGATGAAGCCGATCGCATGATTGACATGGGTTTTGAACCAGATGTACAAAAGATCCTAGAATACATGCCAGTTACCAACATCAAACCAGACACAGATGCAGCAGAGGATGCCTCAGTGCTGCTGGCTAATTACAATACTAAAAAGAAATACAGGCAAACTGTGATGTTTACAGCGACTATGCCGCCGGCTGTGGAGCGTTTAGCCAGAACATATCTTCGAAGACCAGCAATAGTCTACATCGGATCCATTGGTAAGCCAGTAGACAGGACGGAACAGGTTGTATTCATGATAGGCGAGAACGAGAAACGTAGAAAGTTGACTGAGATATTGCAACGCGGCGTGGAACCTCCTATCATTATCTTCGTCAACCAAAAGAAAGGTGCTGACGTGCTTGCAAAAGGGTTGGAGAAGCTCGGTTTCAATGCTTGCACATTGCACGGTGGTAAAGGCCAGGAACAGCGTGACTTCGCTCTGGCGAGTCTCAAGAACGGTTCCAAAGACATTCTTGTCGCAACAGACGTGGCTGGTCGTGGTATCGACATCAAGGACGTCAGTGTGGTCATTAACTACGACATGGCGAAGACAATAGAAGACTACACCCATCGTATTGGTCGTACAGGTCGTGCCGGCAAAACGGGTAAAGCTGTCTCGTTCGTCACTAAAGAAGATTCTGCATTGTTCTATGACCTCAAGCAAGTCTTGCTTACTAGCTCCGTGTCTACTTGTCCTCCTGAACTGATGAACCACCCTGAAGCTCAGCATAAACCTGGGACTGTGGTTACCAAGAAAAGGAGAGAAGAAATGATTTTTGCTTAGTCTCAAATAAAGAAGAATAAGAGAAAATAAATAGAATGTTCAATAGCATATGTATAGCTTCTGAATTAAAATTAATTTGTTTGACTCATTTTTGTTTTACTTCATGGTAATGAAACAAGCCATAAAAATATACATTGTATTGCAATAAGTATTTCGTCAATGTTCACTGTGGACTAGGACTAGCAGACAATAAATTAAGTTTTCACTTCTTATATAGGATTTTTCTTGCGTCGTGTCATATGTGGATTGCAGTCAGCTATGATGTAGCTGTGAAAGAAAGAGCATATTAGAGAGAAGCCAAAAAGATTAAGCTTTAAGACCTGCGCAGACGACGGACGACGGAAAAAAGTACGCTCCGCGAGTAAAAAGTCCGCTGCGTACTTACCACGGACTCGACGCACACTGTGTGCGATCCTGTTGTCTAGAAATTCAGTGAAGCGCATGTTATGGAGGCAAATATTGTGTTATTACGTTGTGCTGTAATTTACAGAAATAGGGAAGCATTTAAAATGGATTTCCTTCCTTCTCCATTCCTTTATTTCGAATCTTTGCGCAACGCGGACTAAAGTCCGCTGTCTGCGTTGTTGCTCATAGCATTTGTTCTATTTTTTACGCGGACTCCCGCTTACTTTAATCCGCTCCGTTCCGTCTGCGTACTTTTAGTCGTCTCGTCCTTGTGCGTTGCTCGATACAATTTGTAAGGGATCTATTTTAACGGACAAAAAGTACGTCGCGAATAGTCCTTCGTCTGCGCAGGCCTTAAGATTCATTATTGATAGAAATTTCTCTCATCACGTACACTGTTAAAATCACTCTTCGATAGCACTAGTCTAACAAACATGAATTTTATCTCATTTTATGGGTTTAGTGAAAATCCCAGCTTACCGCTTTGGTAACGCACAAAGCTGCTGTATGCGGCATCCGAACACATTTTGTATGTATTTCATACGATTCATTACGATTTTCATACAATTCTGTCCGGCACCGCATACCCGTAGCGTTTTGCATTACGATCAATAGCTTGTCAAATGTTTCAGTAAATTGCATTTATAGGGCATATATCAGGCCCCCGATACAGAACAAAGTTATCGACAGATTCGGTTATTTTCTTTTATTTTTAAATCATTTTTTTTGTTTGGGGCATGTCTGTTTGTTTTTCAAATACACAAACTAAAGGCCTATGGCTTTTACGTATAAAAATAGTAAATGCTACCGTTTAGCGGGTAATTTACCATAGTTAAAACAATTTTACCGAATCGGTCGATAACTTCGTTCTGAATCGAGGGGCAGTAATAGACTACATAAAGATACAACTTCTTCTTCTTTCAACTTCTATGTATTGTATTTTTGTATCACGTGAACATCAGAATAAAATTTGTAACGTCTTGTATGTTATTTCACAATTTGAATGAAACCATCGAAAGATCCCTGCGTCTTCCACAATCCGGGTGGCTGCAATCACCACGAATTGTGGAAGACGCGGGTTCGTATCCTGCCTGATTTCTTCAAGGTCCGAAATTTTAATTTTCCTAGCTTTCTATCTTTCGATATGAAAACAAACATTGTATAATGCTGAAATAAACAAAGTAATAATTGAATGAAACCATGTTGCGTTGCGATACAAGATGTGCTCTAGAGTGAGCGAGCCATATAAAAGGCAGTATTTTTATACTTACTAGGTACACCCTGATTTTCTACGTCATTTTGAAATAAATAATCTGAAAACAAAAATATTCACATTATAACCTCAGAAAACATGTAATAAAAATTAGAACAAGCTAACGGAAATTAGAAACTCCATGCATAAAAAAATTAGTATTCACACAAAATCATGTGAGCTTAAAAATGAGTAGGCACTAGATCAAAATTCCTCCCAAAATTAATCAGTTTTAGATTAAGGCTGCTCGCCCACGTCCGATAATCGGTGACCGATTTTTTGTAGGAGAAAAATAGAACGTACTGATAGCAATGGAGCAACGCACACGTCCTACAAAAAGTAGGTCAGAAATAAAGTGAAATACAAAATCGGCCCGATTATCGGTCCCAAAGGTAGACAAAAAGTCTGACGTGGGCGTGCACCCTGAAGCGTTATTTTTCACCTATACGGTCGCTTTGGCATACGCGCTTACATGCGCCCTGCATTTTGTGCTTCAGAAAAACAACCTCGCGTACTCGGGCTTATTGCGGCGTCTTCGCTCGTACGAGTTAAGAGTGTGACAAAAGACGCGCCTACACGCGCTTCCAAAAATGAGCGTATTAAACGCTACTAGTAAGAAACCACTCTTATAGTAGTAGCCTTTTAGTTCGCCTGACATGCCTTATAAAGCGCAAAGCCTAGAGTTAACCGTATCTACAATAAAATGGCTTGATTAATATAACACATGCGGTATGCGTTTGAGAGTTTGTATGAGTAATACACAGAAAATATTGTCTGTGCAGCAATACCACCGTGATCATGTAAGCAGCGGAGCAGTCTTTTTCTGTTTTACCGAGATAAGCGCTGTATCTGTGCCTGCCGTCTCACTTGTACGGAGCTATCGTTAAACTCTTACAGCACATAAAAAATACATGTAATTTTTTTCTGACCAAAGCATGAACTGAAAAATAGAAAACCAAGGACCATAAAACAAGCAACTGTTAAATGAAGAAGCGTTATAGAACAATCCTGCAAAACAGAGATGCATCTAAGAAAAACACAGAACAAGCTCTTTGCACCATGCAATACCCAAACCACCTACACTTAAAATTGTACCTAATCCTTCTTTTCTGACGGCTTAGAATCCGCTGGCTTAGAGTCAGCCGACTCTTTCGTTGGAGGAGGCATCACTGCCTGCTTGATGGAACACGCCACAGACGCTGACAGGTCAACAAATTCCGAAAAGTTTTTGGGGAACGACAGTTCCGGGAATTTGACCTCGAGTTGAGGGTCACCAGGTTTTACTGGCGAATGATAGGAAATCATATTAATAAAAGGTAGTATATTTTAACTTATGAATAATGTAAGCTAAAAGCTAAGAGAATAATAAATAAATATCTGGGACAATTCACACCAAGAACATCTGACCCCAAACTAAGCAGAGCTTGTAATATGGGCGTCAGAGACTGATAAACATACTTAAATATTTTTAAAATACATACTTAAATAGATAATAACACCCAGACACACAACAAATATAAATGTTCGTCACACAAATATTTGTCATGGGTGGGGATCGAACCCACGACCGCCGGCGCTAAAGGCAGGATCGCTGCCATTGCGCCAACAGGCCAGTCGAATCAGTAGAAATCACAAATCATGTGGTGTCATGGGATCATGTGATCTGTGGTAGAAATTAAAGGGGCAGATAATGTAAGGGCTACTCAAGTCCTACTGTCGTTTCTGCATCCGGGCGTTAGCTAACCAAATAGTAACTAAACTGTAAAAAAAATAAGCGGGGTTTGTATGGCTCCGCGAATATAAAATGCAGTATTTTTTTAACTTATTTTTTTACAGTTTAGTTTAGGTGTATATAAAAGTTTTGAGTGCCTCTTTTGTTAAATTCAGGTAGCATATAAATAACATAATCACCTCCGTAAAGGAAATTGTACGCGATATTGATGTACTGTTTCGCTAGAGCGCCGTTGCTCTTGATCAGCTCCTGCGTTTGCTCGGGGAAGCACACCAGCCCCAAGGCTGTGGTGCCGGCGCCTGTGTACAGGAGCCGCTGGAATGGACATGTACAGCAGAATGAGAGACTTAGTGTGGAGCTATAGCATAAGTACCTACACACTCTGGGTGTGGGGCTTTGACACTCTTTATTTTATCACAGATTCAGAGGGAACATCAATTTGTATGGTAAAGAGTCTCCGATGGCACTTCGTTTTATAGCCTTCCAAATCTGGGTTAACGCGCGCGACGAATGTAGGTAGTATTATTTAATAATGTCTCAAAATAATGTGAATAAGTAGGTACGCTATACCAGTTGCTGTGCACAGATTGACGAGCTGACACACATGCTTAGGTGTTTTTAAATGAATATAATATTATTTACCCTGAAGATACCGCCTCTAAGCCCAAATATAAAACCAGTGAGACCACCCATTCCCACAGCGCCATATCGCACCTCCTTGTTTTCTTCCTCTCGTAGATATTGTATAATCCCTGCAAGGCAAAGAAATTGTGATCTATAAATTATATTGTCCTATAACTTTCGACCCTTCATCGTGACTTCTTTTAAGACCTGACACAAAAAGTTTGAAAACAAATGCACTTCTAGATGAATGTTAAGTAATGAACTAAAATCAAAATAATATTTTATTTAAGTGCTCATGAAACAGGCCTTTGCATAAGCATAAGGCGTATTGGACTGATTTAGAGACTTAAGTAGATGAGAATTGAATTTGATTATTTCATTCACGACCAAAGACAACCACAGTTTATAAAAGGCCTTTCCAATAGTAAAGGGCCACAAAAAGAAATAGAACACATATTTACAGTCTGATCGGTCTCGGACTTCATGGTAGTTGTCCTGCACTGCATGTTTGATAGTATCTGTCTGGTCCCACACTGTCTGCACCTGCTCTCTCACAGCTCTCACTGGTGTTAGTAGAGCAGATTTTATATAGCCGGGGCTTTTTTCTTCCGACTTTGATTGAAGGTATCTGAAATTTTAAAGCATAAACCTCTTTAACCAGATTTATGAAATAAAATCTATCATTGTGCAGCCATATAAGACAGATATTATGGCGCACTAATTTTAAGAATAATAGTCATAATATCATGTTCGATATTTTTGATTGTCCTAATTCTAACAAGCCATAATATCGTATGGCATATTTTCAGAAATTCTAATATAGCGTCAGGCTAAAATGGTTTGGCATATGTAATAAAATGCATAAACTCGAAAAGCAGAATAATTATAATGTTCCAAAGCATAATATTTATAATGAATAATAACTGAGCGCATATTTTTTATAAAAGTATAATAATTTAAATGAATAATGAGTAGACATCGATGACAATGAACATTAGGCTCAGAAAAAAAAATTGGTTCAGTTAAGCTACTCTAAGCAACCAAGTAAAATAACTATAATTTGGTTCTGGCATGGGGTCGCAGTTCTAATAGACTACAGGCCCATGTCCAAAAAACCTAACCTAATCTAGCTATTTTGGTTGAATTGACCTATCCTAAAGAACCGAGTGGAATTCGAATTACTCGTAGGGATTTCACTAATTATGGCCTCTTTAATTTTGCTTTAAGATTTTAGGACTAACTACTTTTACTAATTACTTTTGGCATAATATGCCAAACCTTTTTTTTGCGTCAGGAAATCCCTCAGGTCAAGGCCCTGGGTTTGGGACACCTGGGATATGTGGGACTCAGAACTCCTGGGAAAACAGAGACCCCTACACACTAAAACCTGACGGTGGTCATCTTCAGCGCAGAATGGAAAGGACCCGCGATCGACAACAAGGGAGAGACTCCTAGCAGGGCCCTTCGGCGCGCAAGGGCGCCTGGCAGCCAACCTTGGGAGGAGCAAGCGTAACTCCAGGGCACGATAACACAGACCACTGTGTCCGAAGAAACGCGTTACCGTCATCCTCGGGATCGCAAACCGAAACACACGCAGGGCCCCCCGCGTGCGCTTCGCGACCCCAAGGGCCCTTTTAGTCGCCTCTTACGACAGGTAGCATACTACCGAGGTATCCCTGATACCTCGGTAGTATGCTAACCTAACCTAACCGCAGGGAACAATATGCCGATTTTTTTTTCTTTTGGGGAAAAATTCCTTACGCACTATCCCACTCACTGCCCAGGGGGAGCCAGTGGGGGGGTGTGGGACTCTCCGCCGATGAAGCCGGCGGCATACCCACTAAAAGAACCCCGGTGTATCTCCGCTTTGCTCTAGCGGGACGATGTGGGATTCCCTAAGGATCTCGGCCACATCGGCCCTAGCGGTCGGCCCAGCCACTGCCGGGCCTCGTCACGCTTAAGGAGGGTATCTTGATACACGACAGATACCCCCCAGACGGTGACATCCTGCAATGCAAGTGAGACACTCTCCGGGTCTCACCCACTGATGTCATTAGGGAACCGAGAGGTGACGGGCAAACCGCCGCCTCCGAGCTCCCAGACGTCTACGTCGGGATCTCCCTCCCTGGCCCTCTATATACTTGGCAAAGATAGGTCCCCTCCGACTGCCGCAACAAGCGCGCGGCGCTGCGACGCCCAAGCCGGGCACACCTGGAGGGTGTGCTGCGCATCGTCCTCCACCGCTCCGCACTCGTGGCACTCGGGGGTCGGCTCCCTCCTGGCTATTGAATACAGGTACTTTTCAAAGCATCCATGGTTGGAAAGCACCTGTACCAGCCGGAAAGTTAGTAAGGCGAACCCCCTTCTACACCACCGCCTGAGGACTGGCCCAATTGCACTGATCGTGCGGACGCTGTATATGGCGTCGGCCAGGTCCTCCTTCCACAGCTGTATAACAGCGTCATTGGCGTCCCTTCGGACGCGCTCCACCTCTCCGATAGAGGGGCGTTCCCCTCTAGCCCTTGCTGCAGCACGGTGTTCGTACACCGCGGGAAGGACTTCCGCCTCGAGCTCCCACGGAGGCATCCCTGTCAGGACACAGGCAGCCCTTATTGAGATGGTGCGGTATGCCCTTGTGGCCACCGTCCGCTGCGGTTTTCTTAAAAGCCGCTTATTGGCGGTTTATAGTGCATCGGCCCTTATGGGCGCCCCGTAAAGCGCCATCGCTCTGATAATGCCGGCATATTTCATTTGGGCCTCCACCTGCACCTTGACATCCCCGATGCGAAATTTCGCCCCCAAGGGAGGTCCCCTCTGAGGCCCATGGAACAAGAGAGCCTCAGTTTTTTGGAGGGTGACCTTTAGGCCCAGCTCCTCAATCTTGGACACAACAAGGCTAGTGGCCTCTTCAGTCAACCTCGTTTTCTCGGGGTTGGTCTCCCCTCGGGCTACGACATAATATGCCAAACCTAACCTAACCTAGCTATTTTGGATGAATTGATCTACCCTAAAGAACCGAGTGGAATTAAAATTAGAGATTTCACTAATTATGCCATCTTAAATTATGCTTTAAAATTTTAGGATTAACTACTTTTCCTAATTACTTTTGGCATAATATGCCAAAGTAATTAGGAAAAGCACTAATTACTTTTAACATAATATGCCAAAAGTAATTAGGGCTTTCACTACTTAAGCTATGTGATAAAATGCTTTTAGACTGTTATGCTATGTAAAAATATGCACTTGGACTATTATGCTTTTTAAAAGCTATGCAAAGCATAAATTATGAGACATAAATGTTATACTGTATGTTATTATGCCAAGCGACTTTAGGAAAATCAGCATTATGTGATAGTTAGTCACCCATATATTATACCTAATCCTCAACAAGTTTCACACAGTAATCACAGCACATTGAGCATGAATTTCATTTACACACATATTTGCTTGTGATGTGAATGAGTATTATTTGCTAATAGTTTAGTGTTAAGAATTTGACAGTAGGTATCATTTAATTAAATGGCAATAAATGCATTTTCCTGACTGCTGTGATATGATGGATGTACACTGTTTATACATAAACTTAATACTTAACTCATTGAAAAAGGCATTTGAAAGTATAAAATAAGTCAGCCAATTATAGTAGATAGTTGAGATTATTGTAACCTTATCATGAACCGTTTTCAAATGCCACCGATATAAACCAACTCAATCTCTCAGCAACAAAACTGATTTACTCACTCTCCATACTCTGCGTGTGGGGCGTCGTAAATTGGCAGGTCCGAAGGCCGCATGGGCGGCGGCTTCGCGGGCCCGCTGGGCTCACTCGGCACCGGCGTGGCCGCCTTCACCGTCGGCACTAAGGCCATCAGACCAGACCCTAAAACTACTTTTCGCAGCATCTGAAGAAAAGTACATAATTATCACCAACTTAACAAAAACCTGACAGCAAAAAGCAGTACAATAAGTTATAATTTTAGCAAATAAACACTGTTGATACCTCTAACGAGATGTTCCGCAGCGTTTATTATTACATAAAAAATAAGCTTTTCGTCAAATTTTCGCTGATCAGCTGCTTGGTTTGATAGCTGAATTTGACGTTATGTAAGCAGTTGCCATGTAAAAAAAATTTATTTCAGCCTTTGCTTGACCTAAAAGCACGACACAACGCTCAAAGTAAGTAACAGACTGAGGCCCGTATCGTATTCACTTTGCTTTTTGCGAGTGCAGCGAGAGATTAGTGTAGGCGTGTAGTGCAAGTAGTGTCAAAATTCTGTTTAGTGAATGAGTGTAGTTGCTGTGTTTAGTTTATCTCGGACACCTTTAATTTTGTACCTAAGGTCTTTACAATTTAAAAGACATTCATTTTTACATACCCCTGCACACATTTTTATGGTGAATCTTCCGTCTACTTTGCCATTTTATGCAAGTTTTGCAAAACGCTAAACTCTAACACTTTTGTCCAGACGTGTTTAGTGGCAGGCACGCGCCGAGTGAGGGGAATGGGAGGCGCGCGAAAAGAAGCCACTTGCAAAAAAATAGAACACGCTTCTGATCGCTTTACTACGCATGTTACTAATCACTTGCACTAATCAATCGGTGTCCACACGTATTTTCTACTAACACTAAGCACCTGCACTAATCACCAGCACTAACTACTAAGCAAAGTGAATACCGGTGAAGTACATTAGTTTATTCAAAGGCACTCCCATCCTAAAGAAAAGACAAGGGATCTCTGCCTGCCTATATCACTCTTATTTCAGAGTTATCATCGGGATCCCCGGCGAGGGATGGCTGAGTATGTAGATGTAGCTGGTAGATGGGCGAGGATTTCAGGGTTAGGAGGAGAATCTCAAAACACGACCACAAAACAGACACACCACAAAATACTATGTTAACACAAAACGTTCCAGCACTTCCAGCAATTCAGAACTAAGCATTCCAGGGCATAACAGCCATGTAATGTACTGTCTTAAAAGAAAACATCGAAACTCCCACTCCATCGAATGCGTAACTACCTACCAATCTATTACGATTATTCACGATCCACCTCGATTCCGCGTGCGATCGCTCGCGCCATTTTTGCTAGCTTCCGGGGTTGTGTCAGACAGAGCTAGCGTTGTTGCGATAGCGATAGTAGTCAGTTGTACTATCGATAGTCCTATCGAAACTATCGACCCGTGTCGATACCATCGATACTATCGATAGTAAGATTTAAGCGATACTATTGTCATGATTCGAATACTAAACTGGGGTAGTTTTAGATTTATTTGGGACCATTATTATAAAAAGGTAGGTTCATTGAGTACTGGCCACCCTAGTGTCGTGCTTGCAGTATTAAATGAATGGACGGAGGTGACGGTGATTGTAGTGATTGATTCGACGTCGGCTCGTCGCAGAGATGATATTATGTATGTGATAATTAATGTAACATCGTCTACGAGTAAAAGTAATTAAAAGAGTAAGCTATATCTGTGCATTGGAGTTGTAAGTACAATACTATTTTTTAATTTGTGATGAAATGTATGGGCTGCTGAGTTTCTTGCCGGTTCTCCTGAGCAGAATCTAGGTAACGAACCGGTGGTAAATTCACGTCAGTCTAAATATAAACACTATAAAATATTTGAATTCTATTGTTTGAATTCCATTACCCTTTCTGAGGTCGTATAATACACTATTGACCTTCTTCGATACTGTTGATACTATCGATAGTATCAGTTAATAGGATGCGTTTCGATAGTATTGATACTATCGATAGTTTTGCCCTATCGATAGTCAAACATTTAACGATACTATTGCAAGCTCTTGAAAGGTTTAGTTTTATTCCCAGTCGATAGTATCGAAAATACCTTGATAGTTACTAAAGCAAAACTTTATCGACTTTGATGGCGCGATACTATGGATAGTATCGAAAAAGATCAATAGTATCACTTAATTCTCACGTGTCGATAGTTTCGATAGGACTATCGATAGTATGACTGATTCTCAAGGTCAACTATCGCTATCGCAACAACACTAGTCAGAGCGGACCGTTTCCGGTCCAAATCTATGATTGCCCGCTCTAAAATAATTAAGGTGCCGCGTGCCGTCAAGTTAATAAGAAGTCAGTTAGGTGCAAACAAAACAAAGTGATAAGAACGCCGTCGTACCATTGTCAGTACAATGCTATGGAGTTGATTTGGGCTCAACTGAAAGGATACGCAGCACGCAGCACGCCACAATACAAAGCCGATATGCTCCACTAAGAAAATTATGACTTTGCTGAATGAAGCTTGTGCCAAAATTACTAAAGAAGACTGGGCAAAAGTGGTAGAAATATCTCGAAAAATAATAAAGGTAGACTATGACAGAGACGTCAATATTGACAATATAATTGAAAATGAAATTATTGTAAATACGAGTGACGATGGCTCTACTGACAATTTTGGCTCATCATCTGAAGAAAATATCTGACTAAATATTCACTTTTTTTGTTTTTTCTGTGATTGAGTGAATGATTGTAAAAAAATATTGAATGAAATAAAATTGACCTATTGTATCATTTCAAAATACCTCCAATATCAAAGGTAAAGTTTCTGATTAGAACTTTAATCCAACGCACTTTACAATACATATTCCAATTGATTAAATACTCATGCAAACTTGATTCGATTTAGCTTGAGTATCGAGTACCGAGTCGTATGGGTACATCACTAGTTACGACATGAAGACAAATGTCAAAACGGGCCTTTTATTTTGTGAAGAGTTTAGAAAGTATCCCGGAAATGTAGAAATAAAGTGTACAAATGCTGATTAACACGATTCGGACTGCAGTAGCTGTCAACACCACTGTCACTGTCAGTGTCAGGGTGATTAGCTGTCATATGCTGTCAATCTCGCGACGTTGATGGTCTTGTCTTGTCTCCATTTCTTTTAATCTTTTGTGTATCGCGCGGTGATTTTTGTGCACCATTCCATTTATAATAATAAGTAAAATCCTACACCTACACCTTCATAATAAGTTACAATCACAAGATATACGCTTACTTCGTGATTCGTTAAATGAGTTTGGTTCTGGCGACAGAACAGTTATGTGATTGTGAGTACGGTTTTAGTTATCGAATCAATAAGTCTTTGTATGGAGTTTTTTTAAACCAGTGATCTGAAAAGTTTTGAATTATGTCTACAATGCGTGTGGGCCGTGTATGTAAGCACAGGAGAGGTCAGCGCGTGAAGACTCGATCAGGTACCAAGAGGGTCATGGTGATGCTCGCTTGTTAGCCGCGGGGTTTGAGTTCCGCTTCAGTTTATCATTTGGACTATAGTTCTGCTTGTTTGAAAGAGTTTTTGAACTTAAAATCTAACATTTCTTCTTTATTACGACTAGAATCTCTTTGTTTTACATACTACTACTTGTCTGTAATACCTGAATTTCTTTACTTGATTGTAATCATAAGTAATAAATATTTAGGACATTTAATTTAACTAAGTATATTACATAAGTAATCAAATCAAAACATTATTTATTTGCACGTACCTCATTAAACATTGAAACACTGTTCATCCTTTTTACAAAAAAGTTATTTTTGTTTCCTTGCATAAAAAGAAAAGGGAACTATGAAAACCATTGCAATAGTTATTCAGGCATTATTGGCAAGCTCTATATCCATTATTGAGACATTTGCAGGTTGAAACTAACTCAGATCACCTGGCTACGAATCACTTTCTCAATTTGGACTTGCTGAAGATTACTAACATTGTCTTGCTCCAGGACTATAAGGTGCATGACGTAGCGTGACCGCCGCTTATGTCACAGGGTGTCTGCCACACAGCTGGAGGCTATCTTGGGATGATATGGTATATCCATTATTCCTATATTCAGTTCAAAATTATTTAGCTCTCTCATGTTTTTATGGTATCATTATCTGACTATAAAAACTTATTGCTCTAAACAACTAGGTAAATGTAGCCTGGCTATCAATATTAATTACATAATAGTTTACAGCTTTCAGTGATGTAGTATAAATAGATGTTGTGAGAAACTCATTTCAGTAACAACTTTCCTAACTGAAAGTAATTAAAAAGTCAAAGCTTCAATATTTCCTTTGATATTTTGGCAATGAATGTCCAACTATATTAGATTCTTGCTTGGAAATTTTTATAATTTTACATTTACCTAGGTGGTTCCACTGTTTGCATATTTTTTTTATGTACCTTTTTACATAACACAATACTTTTGTACATTTGGTAAGAATGTTATTATTTGGGCCAATTGGAATGCAACTTGTACTCATTTTTAACTTAAAAGTATAGCATGACTGTCTTACTGTAATTTTCTCTTGCTGATTTGTCTCACTATGTAAAAAAGATTTGTTGATATTGTGGTCTGATTAACTATGTATTTTTTACTTTTTTAATCAAATGATTTGTACAAAAGCTTTAGTGGTTTTATGCATTCATGGCATGCTTTAGTTTTGGCTTAGAACTTATTATTTACCATTATTTACACATTTTATTTTCAGTTGCTATTTGTTCTCCTTTGTAGTTATAAGAATGATAATATTATGTGTGCATTGATTACCTACACAATATACAGAATTGGTATGAGTTATAATTTTATTTCAGTTTTGGTGCTTGAGCTAGGTGGGCGATTGACTCGCTTAAATATCAACGAAATACAGTTATCCACTAAAGATAATTGCATTATATATCTATCATCATATCACTTTACTGATATACTAAAAACAGGATCTAAATTTATTTTGCTACAATATGGCTACAGCTATAAAATATGCACTAGTTTGCTATACTTTATTATAGTCTTGATTTACAATAATTCAGGTTTTCTGAGCTGAATGAAAAGAGAGCTGAAAAATCTACCTTGTCTAATTGGTTGTATTTCATCTAGTCAAAACTCGTAAGAATTGCAATCACATTGATCACCCGCCGACACAACCGGCAATTGACAAATTCTTGTTGCCGACAAAAGCCGTTGTGTCGCCGTATCAGACAGTGTGATTTTCGTGCCGAACTGCAGTCACTCGATGTCTGGAAAGCCAGTGGTCCGGATGGAATTGCAGCTGTGGCGTTGAAGAAATGTGCAGTGGAGATGTTCTCGCTTGTATCGCCTCTACTACGATTCGGGTCTTGTGCCGCTGTCTTGGAGGGAGGCGAACGTTCAACTAGTTCCAAAAAAGAGGGCCGGTCTGCCCCTGCTAATTATCATCCAATAGCCGTAACCTCAGTTTTTAGCTAATGTGTTTGAGCGGATGGATCATGAAAGCACAACTCATCCGCTACCTAGAGGATCACTCTCTGATTCACGACCGCCAGTAGGGCTTCCGGCCGAAACGGTTCACGGGTGATCTTCTAGCGTTCGTAACGCACATCTAGGTAGAGGCTATGTACAATCATGGTGAATCTAGGGACGCAGAATTCGTGTCCTCTGCGATTGACGTGAATCGCGTTCTTCAGATAAACGCCAAAGTGCCGGAGTGCTCCGTCTTGTCGCCGACGGCGCTTCTTCTGCATATCAATGGCACGTTATCACTTGGTAATATTCATTTGATATGCGGAAAATACCACGTTACGCGCTCGTTATTTCGAAGCAAAATCGGCAAAGCAGACCAACATCGAGATGAAGAGGCGAAGTCTTGTTGTTGAGCTCGACGGAGTGTTGGACCGCATTTCGTGTGTGCTTTCACAGCCAAAGCGTCACCCATCCCACTCTTCAGGGCACCTCGCTACCCTACACCTGACAGGTTGCCGCGACGTGCTATCCGTATTGAGGCATCTTTGACCCTAGCCTTTGACCTGCATGCCGATCCCAAACTTTGTCAGAAGGAATTGTTCATATGATCAAAAGATAAAATACTTGACCAGATGTTAATTGTTAAGAGTGACTACTTTTGGTTGCCTGTAAGTAAACTAATAACGACTAATTCATTACTCTCCAGTCGACTGTACCTTATTTGAAAATACAGTATGCAAATAAGTATCGGAATTCGTCTCAAAAATCGTTTGAATATTAAACAGTCGTTTCGTGCATCTGTTTACGTTTGTGCGCGGACCATTGCGTCACAGAATATCAGAACTGGTATTTGTTAAGGAGGTAGAAGACGTCTCAATGCCTTCAAGCTTTTTATTAGCATCACAATAGCACCTAGCAAGGCAATTACAGCACTAATAATAACTGTGGACTCAGGTGATGCATTTAGCACGTAATTATTTCTATTTTCTTTACGTAATCATCCGTCTTTTGTTCAGAAGTGCAATAAAAGTTCTATTGTAAAAGAACAATTCGTAAATGATTTCCTGTAATATATTGAACCCTAGGAAATGGTATAGATAGAACTCGGATTTTCGATCTTTTTTCCTAGACAATCCAACTAATTTGGTAGGGGGGAGACCTTACACATAGGCATGCCAAAACCAGGACTTCTATAGCCCAAAATCACCATTTCCTGATAATATTCTTAGAAATTGCCATTGAGCTACTAGGAGTACTAGGAACTGCTTGGAGTTTCTGTCAAGTCAACGCATATGCTCCGCTTTATTATGAATGAATAACAAAAAACGGATAAACTATCCGAGATATAGGAAAAGCTGCTATTTGCTAGTAGGCCTTACTCGATGTCACGTTAGTTTCGGTCTGCAGATAGGTGGAAGAGTCATGTTTTAGACATATTCCGACATCATTTCACGGACTTCTTCTTGAATGTCTGTTCTTCAGTAAATCGCTGACTATCTAAATTGTTGGGAAAATATCATTACAAATATTTTCGAGCGATACCGAAAATACCTTTTTAGTTTGTCTAAACTGTTTCTTCTTTTAACTTCTTGCTTTTTAACCCTTACCTAATTTATTATCATCTCGACGCTGGCTGTAATGCCGTCGCCGTTCGTATGCCATAATCTAACATTGTTGTATCTTCTATTACTTGACGTGAGTTGGATAACTTATTGTGATGAGCAATTGATATTGAGTTGTTCATTCAATCACATTTAAATCTTGTACCTCCGTACCTCTGTATACTCGTACTAACAAAACCAGAGAGTCCATAGAATAATAATATATTCAATGCTACAACGTTCAATACTCATTATCATTTCTGGGCAGTAAGATGAAAATAGCAACTATTCAAACTGTTTTTACTAGATAAGCACTGTATTAATAGGTAACCAACTGGCGACTGCTTTGACGTACGATAAATAGGGCATGTCATATTACCTTATGGATGCGCCAGAAACTATTACGGTACCCATAATATTCAATATTATATTCACACTTAGTATATTGCGATCTGCGTAGTTATTACCTATCTTATTAATTATATTACTTAACCTCATAGATAACATCTGATAATATAATATTCATTGCGCTAAATCCTCCTCTATAAGAGAATAAAGGTGAACGCACGGTCACCTTTCACGATAAGACATTGTAAAGATTGTCCAGATCATACAATATAATGTCTTTCACATATCTCATCTTTTAAAAAGCAATTGCGGCGACTATCCTGTTATTCCCAACACAATTGACTACTCCTCTCATAATAGGGCATCGTAACAAAAATTCAATTTTAAAATTGAATTAAATTAAAATTAAAAAAAAAAATGAATTTTTGTTACGATGCCTCTAATTATAATGCGTTGCCCACTGATTTCATGCGGTTTTTATTAACCTTAACAAAATTTACGAAAAAATGTATATAGGATCCCTCTGCGCCGGGCCTGGGGTCCCTGGGGTAATTTCCTATGGACCATAAAGACTTTACGACGAATTAAGATTATTATGTCTTTCTTACCCTACACAAACCCACCTAAACGCTCTCACTATAGCTAATGCACTGTTCTTTCAAAACAGTTTCATCGTATTCTCATCGTTTCTGTATTCGTTTTTATGAAGGCTGCGGTAACCATCAGGCGGTCCGCGTGCTTTATCATGTCAGCGACGTCGTATAAAAAATGCTTCAAACTTAGAAGTGTTAGTAAAACTTCGGTATTTATAATATAAATAAATATCCCTGGACATTATTCCACACAGCGCCATCTAGCCCCAAAGTAAGCTAATTAAAGCTTGTGTTATGGGATACTAAACAACGGATAAACATACTTAAATACATTTTCTTTTGTAAATACATACTTATTATACATAGGAGACACCCAGACCAGTACAAACAGACATGTTCATGCACACAAATGTTTGTACTGTGCGGGGATCGAACCCGCGACCTCTGGTGTAGTAGCCAACTTCTTAACCATTACACCAAGTCTGTCGTCGAAATTTATAAAAGGATGATATTTTTTTAACCAAATTGTATATCAGCTATTATATGTGCGTAAACCGTGAATAACATTCAGACAGAGATACCTTATCGTACGCAAACGTTTTATATTTACCTTCTAAATTTTGCAGTGTCTATTCCTGTTATAAAAACTAGGTACTAACCGAATATGTGGGTAATCATGTTTATTTTACTCATGTACTTAATTTTGGCTATGATTAGAATAGTTTGTCTCAAAATATGTGTAAGCATGCAATGTTACCCCCTACTTAATAGGAGGGTCTGCAATTACCATGGGTGTCGATATTCAAGTAGTCTTTTTTTTAAAACCAAAATATTTGTTATTGTAAAATAAAATGTGTAAAAAATGGTGAAAATATAGCTGTTAAAATGAATTAGAGTTACGATTTAAATATGTTTTTATAACGCCCATAGAAGCTACCAGAACGCTTATAATTATTCCGCATAGTCATTAAAATGATTATAAAGAACCGTTGTTATATTTCAGTGCTGAGAATGATGGCCATTATGCAAGACAGAAATAGCGAGGAAGTACCCAAGGAGTTTCTCGAGACGGGACGGACCGGACGCCGGAACGCGATGCCGGACATCTTGCACCCGCAGGGCGCTGAGGTTACCACCTCTGACCTGCCCTCACGGCTGCAGCAGCTGGTCACTACAGGTTAGTTTATATTCCAAAAGTTGCGTAAAGGTAGCGGCTGGCGGAGACAGGTAACACTACTAGTGACTTTGGCTTTGCATGGGCCACCGGAGACCGCCACGCGTGACACCCTATACAAAGCCTTATAACACCATACGAAAAAGTACAGAAGATATAGGACTGGGGCGGTTGCTTGAACGCTAGCTCAGCAGCTGAAGTCTTCTGCAACAACAGCACGGTCTGCGTCGGAATTCAATCTGACTGCGCAAGTTTTTGCTATAAAACTAGTTACTGATTAACGAAACAAATTTACAAGGCGAGGGTGGATGGAGCCGTTGGTAGTTGAAGGGCTAGACGGACATACTTAGGACAAGTCCAAGACGTTCTCAGAAAAGGTCAGGTCAGGAGTACCTAGTACCCATAATCGACAAGCATGTATAAAAGAATTAATGAGAGTGGTAGAAGCGCAAGAGATGTGTCAGGACCGTAGCAAGTGGAAAGATGTGGTATCTGCCTACCCCGTTGGGAAAAAGGCGTATGTATGTATTTACTGAATAGTGAATTATTGTTTGCAGTTCATAAAAAGCTTATTGTTAACCCATCGTGTCTTTAGCAAGCAAACCCTGATAATATTAGTCGAACTTTATCTTATTTGGCTTTAGATATTGTTATTGTAAGCGGCAATAAAAAGGTTTCACGTTTGCAAATAAAAAACCCAGTCTGTTTAGCCATGACGGAAAAATTGTGAAAGGAAAAGATCGACACTAAACGATGGGGGTACCATTATCATGATTGCCTGACCTTGCGAACCTTATGATCGAAAGGCAGATATCCGACTAAAAGAATTGCCTGTGAATCCTGTGATTACTATTTTTCTTTTCCGGCTTTTCACGGCCATCGCTTTGTTCTCAAATCGGACACTTCTTTGTATTGCCGCAAATCCGATCACAATCGTCCCACTATCTATATTCATTTATTCATTGACGCAAACTTTCTTGCGATAATTCGCTTGCCAATAAGGTTCACGCAATGACGTTTACTTATCGTTCTTTCCTCATTAGAGTCACATCCGGGATGGGGGGCACCTCTGAATCATCATCAATGATTTTAGTTTTTGAGTTTGATTTTAACTTTGTTTTGACTTTGTATAATCCTCCTGTACCTACTGAAAACTGATTACCTACTGAAAACTCTAGACATAAACACACCATCACGACTTTATCCCGATCGGGGTAGTCATAGGCAAGTGACCGTTGCCGTCATGGTGAACGGAACACTCAGAAGCCCACTTTTCACCAAATGGTATTAGAACCCAACGTGGTAGGTGGTGAGGCTTCTGCCGTTATCCGGGTTGATTTGCTTTTTATCGATGTTTTCCATCTCCGGAGAGTATACATAAAAGTCGGGAATTTAACAATGAACACAAAGTTTTTGGTTCTGCGGATTTGAATTCGGGGCCACGCGATCCACGGTCTGGGTTTAGGTTGGTTTGGGTGCACGACGCTCTGTTATTCGCGCTCTGCGACTTACTCACGCCACATCAACTTACTCGTACTTAACTACGGCGGACTTTATAATTTTTAAATGTGCGTCTCATGCACCATGAAATCATATCACCATTATCATATCTTTTGGTGCCCTCTGTGCGTAGTGCACATTATCTTAACTCAACGGATCTAATCCAATTTTATAACCTAATCTGCCTATTGGTAGTACAATAGAGATAGCGATACCATGCCATTGGAATCGCCGCTTTAGTGAAGGTGATAGTGAAAATTTGATAACTATCGTATCGTATCAATATATACGAATAGCAACCTAGTTTTGATAGTATATGAATCTTACCATCGCCTATTATTATTCCTAATTGCAGAAAAGCTACCAGTCTAAGTGATAGTGGTCGTATATACGATCTGATTATTAATTACTTGAATAAGTACCACTACAGTGTCAGTTCAAGCGTTAGGTAGGTACTTAAGTTTGGGTTGGCTATCAGATATATCTTACCTGAGTATAGTTCTAGTCTCACTAAAAGTACATTTTACTTATTTTTTAGCCGACTTCAATAAAAGGAGGAGGTGCTCAATTCGACTGTTTTTTTTTATGTTCGTCAGAACTTTTTGACTAGGTGAACCGATTTTGCTGTTTCGTTTTTTATTAAAAGGCTGATTCTTCCCGTGTGGCCCATTTTAATTAGATTTAGTTCTGGCATCCATGAGAAACATGAGTTATTTTTTATTTTTGTTTGTTAAAATTCTGTTTTTTTATTAATTTAAACCTATTATATTATGATCATCTGCATAGCGGAGCGGTCGATTGCCGGCGCCTTACATCCAATGAAATAATATGCTGTCTATCAAGTCTCACTCCGCGGTTGTTATTAAATACCATTCCTGGACTTTTCCGCCCTAACGGCCTTCAGCTATTTGCGCTTTAAGTGCCCGCCCTGCCTATTACGACTTTAACCAACCGCGGATGTCCTTGTTCTGATATTAACGAAATTCCGAGCGAAACTCTGCAGAACTCGTCGTCGTACGTAACACATCTTTCTATTAATTTATAATGTATGCTTCATATAACGTAAATGCGGCCGACCTTCGTTTCATCTGATATTTGCGGTGTCTATTCCGTTTCCTATTTCCTAAGAATATGTTTAGGTATCTATGGCATAACTGAGGTTTATTATGATTACTGATTGCATACTAACATCTGTTATTTCCATTCGGTGCTGTTTATTACCTGATGAAGTCATTATGGGCTGGGATTGGAATTATTGAAGTTTGATGAGAGATTACAACGAAATATAGCCGCGCCGTCATTAGGCATATTATGTTTTTTGGGTCAGGCAGTTTCGATCACAACATCATCGCGCCTCGTGGAGATAGTTAAACGTGTATGCTAAATTAGCTATCTACACTACTATTATAGAAAAGAAAGATTCGCCTTTTCGTTTGTTCACTGTGTAATGGAATGGAATTAACCCATGAACTTCTAGACCGATTTTGAACAATAAGACTACGCGCGCGAAGTCACTGGCAGAAAGCTACGAGTAGTAGGTACTTATAAACAAATAAATAAATGTGCCAGACAACACACCTCAACAACAACATTTGTCTGATCTCAATGTACATTTATTTATTTATTCATTGCCATACATTACTATTACAGGTTTCCCGAATGCGATAGTGTATAGTATATGTGATAGAATATGTGAATTTATTGTCCTTTCGTTTTAAAGCAAGTACAAGTAACCTTGTTTGTGTGATCTCTAATTAATATAATTGTAAGACTGTGTTTAATATTATAAATAAATACCTGCTGGTCAAAAAACATTGGGTTTTTATTTATTTTATAACTTTTACCAATATGTGTCGTGAATTATTAATAATTACTATTAAAAGTAATAAATTTCGATCGTTTATTCACATTTACCAAAACATGTGGTTATTATTAATAATTTTGTAAAAATATTAATAATTTTCAATTAATCAGATTTACCGTAACATATACCTACATCATTAAACTTTGAAATTTACAAAACATTATCAATACCATTAAAAACTAAACATAAAACAAAACAAACAACGTAGCCTTTGTGAATTCAGTAGGAATAAATATAATATATCCCTGTGTTACGAGGTTCAAGAAATTAAGCCAGGGGCTTATTCCAGCACACCCACACACGAGCCAATTTAGATTAGATCGTTTCCCAATTTGGCTCGGGACACTACGTTACACAAGGCGAGAAACCGTGCTAACAATGTATTCAAGTTTTCAGCTACTTATGTGGCCATCTGTCCCCGTGCTATTGCTTTTACAAGTGCATGTGATTATATAGCGATTATTGGCGTGTCATTGTCACGCTATCGCTAATGAGCGTAGGTATATTGCGGGCTGACGTATCGATAACGTTCGTTGACGTCACAAACTTGCGACGAGGGGATAAACACGTGCTTCTGTTGACGGATCACACATCTCGCGACTCGCGGTTGAGTGCTAAATAGTTTGTACACTAATTACGGAAAGGTAGTTGAACTTTATGACTTGTTAATAGAATTACACCAAAGCCATGGATAGCTGAGAATAAGCGGTAATATCACAAAACTTTGCTCTCGTCATTTAGGCAGTCTTATAAAATTCTTAAAAAAAAGTATGTTTTACGAAAAAACGTCGCGTAGTTGCCGGGATTATTTTATTACTTTTCTTTTGCGAATAATGCTAATTTAACTTTTCCGCGAAGTAGAGCCTGCCCCCTTTAGTTTGTAATCATAAAAACCACTGGACCGATTTTAAAAACTACATTAACAGCAAGTATAACATAGGCTATATTGTGTGTCTGGGTGTTATTATCTATTTAAGTATGTATTTAGAAATATTTAAATATGTTTATCAGTCTTTGACACCCATGTACAAGCTCTGCTTAGTTTGGGGTCAGATGATCTTGGTGTAAATTGTCCCAGATATTTATTTATTATTTATTTTTATTTATTATATTTTAACGGGAGAAATAGGCCTCGAGAGAGAAGCTGTTAAAACTTCGAGAATGGAACGCCAAACAGATGCTTAGAGTGCGCTCGGTGTTACTGTTAGGTAACTCTATTAAAATTCTCGAATATCTACAATACTAAACACATTCTAGTAAGTACATATAACAACAATGACCATTCATAAATATGCATGTTCATTATTTCATTTGCCACAGAGTATGATTTAGGTAATGCAAATCTTTTTGTTTTTACATGGGCGTTGATAGGCGCGTTTAAAGTTTACCTGACCTATTGTTCGTTTGTTTATGTAACGCTACGGCTATAATATCTGAAACTAATTTGACCAACTGAATATTATGGTAGATAATAGTTTAGTTTCAAGTGAAAAGTTTTAAAAGATATTAGCATATACCTACCTATAATAATATGCAAGAACATAGTCTAAAGATTTATTTTCGACCTCTTTTGGGTTTATTTTTTTATACACCCAACAGCACATTACCACAATCGGTCATGAGATCAAAACTGTTCCATAGAGATAAAAATCTATTAAGGAATTTTTGATAGTTTGTACTAACCTGAATACCTGATGTAGGTACTGTTGTTTGTACAAACATACTTAGTGGGTGACATGATGACTGACTTACGTGCGGTGAAATTCATTGTGACAAAATCGTACTCTATAAAATTATTTGAAACTTGCTAACCGTCAGTGGCTTCGCCCACGTAGACTTATCCCGTCAAAATATAGGCTAAATTAAAAGAAAAATACAAACAAATCTTTCCTCTTTATAATACTAGTATAGACAAGTAAAGATGTGCGACAATTTTGAATAATATGAAACACTACAAAATAAGAATGTATAAAATGACAATCATAAAACATATCGGGGCCTAGTGGTTAAGCACTCCAACTCGGATCGCGGATCGTGTGGTCCCGAGTTCAAATCTGGCCAGAACCAAAATCTTTGTGTTCATTGTTTAATTTCCGACTAACTCTCCGGTGATTGAAAACATCGATAAAAAACCAAATCAACCCGGATAGCGGCGGAAGGCTCACCACCTACCACGTTGGGTTCTGATACCATTGGTGAAAAGTGAGGTGCTGAGTGTCCCGTTCACCATGACGGCAACAGTCACTTGCTTCTGACTACCCCGTTTGGGATAAAGTCGTGATGGTATGTATGTGTATGCTTAAAACATGTACGAACGACAAGCAGGTCAATCTTTACAAAACCATTGCAAATGAGTCTAATGTTCACAGTATAAGTTAACATGTCAAGCTGCTTGAAATCTGTTGTGTTTACCTGGAAAAAGGCATTGGAAAATAATTCAAATTTTCCTACCATTCGTTTCCAGATCTGGACAACCCTCAACCTGGACCGTCTAAAACTGATCTCGACGTGAAAAAGGGAGACGATCTTCCCAAAAAGGACAGCTGCAGTTGAGCTGTCTCGCTCACTCAGTCCACCCGGACTTCACTGGACTTGCCCAAAGCTTAAGTAATCTCAATCAGGTAACTAGTATTACTAAGCACCGAGTTATGTAGCCCCACCCTAACTTAGGTACGGTGTACAATACAAAATAGCTTTTTATGTCGACGGTGAGATGGAAGTTTTGCAGTGAAATTAGAATGTTAGGTATTTTATAACGGACTCGAAGTCGAATTTAAAATTACTGTAATGTATGTAAAATGTTTTGTATGAATTGTAAGTCGTGGACTTGTTTTTGTAAGTTTTATCTGAGGCTGCTAACACAGAACAGGCGGACACATTTATGTAAGCAATGTTACAGAATGGAATATGTTTGCATTCGGAGCTGTAAAGAGGTTTGTTACTTTTGAAGGACTTCAGTTTAGGCTGTGTAAAATACGTCGCTGCAAATTGGTTCTAAGGCCGATGTTAAAATTAGGAAAAATAAATCATCTAGATATGTTTCAGAATAATACCGAACAATGTATGTATGTATTTAAAACTATAAAAAGCTCCTTATGAATTTGCATAGCTTTCTTTTTAAAATGTAACCCTTACAACCCCCGACCACCCGGCCCACTGCCAGCGTCCCCAGTTGAAAATAATAACAAAATTCTACGCAGCATTTATTTTAAATATGTTTGGTGCCAGTTTTTAAATAAGCACGAAACTTCTCTTGCATATAAATTGCTAAACAGTAGTAGCAAAGAATTCGATTTATAGATACATTATTCATTTGAATCTTGTTTCTTCTGTTAGTTAAATTGATTTTTTTTTCTTTAATATCTACTAAAAAGTAATATGCCATACATTCAATTTAAAGTTCACATAAACTAAAAGTTTAGGGTTTTTCATTATAAAAGAAAGACTCGTGTAACCTGACATTTATGTATATATTTTTACTATTATTATTAATGTCACCCCTTATAAAATGGAATAAACACCAATTTTTAAAGAAGGCATAGTTAATTATAAAAATCTCTCGCGAGCTACAGTGCTTTTGAATATGAAATTCAAAGAATTATAGCTATATTGAACAAAAACGGGTTGGCAACATTTTTACATAAAATATAAAAGAGTCAAGGGCGTTCCTAAGCACGCCTGCCTAAGGTATGTGGTGTGGACCATAAGGAGTGTTAAGTTAGATTTAGATACATCATAAGTTCGTCGACTATTACTCTTACTTTTTACGACTGTATACAGGGTAGCAAAGAACGAGCGACAAAATCAAAACCGCTGTCAGACTTATGCTGTCTTTATGGGAAAGCCAGAAGGGGTGTTTCAAAGGAGCACTCAAGTTTGATTGATTTTCTTTGTCGGCCGTTTTTTTCACCCAGTATTAAGTAATCTTTGCAATTAACCACCGTATGTAACGTTGTTTAGTAATTGTGTTCCTATCATTAGACACAAATATACGCTTAGTCAAGTTATGTTTTAGCTTTATTTATTCAAACTAAATACGTAAGTTATCAATTAATAAATAATCAGTTTGATTTACTGAAAAGTACAATTTTGGTTATATCGTTTGGAGATGTATGTTAATTTTGGTGCTTGTCTTTTTAGGTTTATTATTGTGTATATTTAAGGGTAGGTATACAAAAGCATGAGTTCGAAATATATACGTATGTGAAAAGTGTTTTAATTTATATCAACTCTTAACCCTTTCGTAAGGGATAAATGGCTACTGTAACAGTCATTTTACAAAATTTCTTCATGTAAGTCTTGAAAACTTTGGATATTTTTCTTGCATAAATCAGATAAGTTATTAACGTTTTCAGAATGTTCTATAATGTTTCGTGAACTTTAATTTGTGACCACCAATATTCAAGAATATGTAGTCACGAGACATAGTTTACTAAGTCTAAAATAATAACACAGAAATCGAGTACGGGGATCCGTTGAGATGCAACAAAAAGTTGTCATTACGACTAAATACGGAGACACCGTTAGTGCTCAATATCAAGTCCTTGTAGTAAAACATCCGATTAAATATCCATTTGTTTGGTCAATAGGTTTTTAACATATCAGAAAAGCACAAATAATATCGATACCTGGAACAAACTATAATGGCTAACACCCAATGATTTTGGCATCACCATTGGGGCACGCTTGTGTATGTGTGTACTGTCGTATGTTATTGTTCCAAGTCTATAAATAGAGCCGTCAACTTCAGGCCAAGCGATCACACAGTAAACGTATAGGTATTTCCCTTTCACGTGATTTTTTTAAATCAGCACATTTCTTAAGCATTTTCACAGTGTAACGTATTGTTCAGTGGTTCATGGTATTTCGTGTTTGTTCACTAAAGGTAGTTTTGGCTTATAGCCATGATATATTTAACGATTAATAACGTTATTTTAGTCTTAAATTAATTAGCCAAAATGAATTTTCTAAAGCTTTACTAATTAACGTGGAATGAAATTATATAAGTGAATCTATTTAATAGATCTTATAAGGCCGCTTGTCTAAAACAAAATGGAATTTAATTTGCAAATTATGGTATTTCAAATTTTAAAATAGACTTTTTCATCAACCATTTCGAAATCGCAATTGTGGTTTTTAATTATGGTTAATGATTTTGATATAGGTGTCTAATTCACCTGAAGCAGATGTTTTGGGTCTGAGATTAGAGTACTCTGTTACTAAAATCATAGCTCGGACGAAGAGAAGCACTGGTGTTATACCAGACTCTAACTTTATTCTGCGTTCATAAGTAAAGCTACTATGCAAGAACATTTGCACAAAACGGTTCATTTGTAAGTACAAAATTTCAAATGGTTACTACTATGACTAATCGAAATGTTCAGCGAATGTAAGTACTATGATTTTAACTCTATCTTATATGGATACTATTAAATTACTATCGTTAACAATAGCAATACTATTCTGCATCGAGATAATGAATAGTGCATGTACTTATTATAAGTCTAGAAGTCTGATGCACAAACGAGTAACCAACGCATCTACGTATTGCCTTAACATCTTCATAGACATCGAATTCGATTCAACGTTCAAGGCCTATTCGATGTTTCTGGGTTGTGTAGTCGGTACCTTGTAGTGGGCTGCCAGGGCTTTCATTTCTAGATATTATGTCCGTTTCCTGTTAAATATGTTTCAAGCGGACCTTGGGTCCCTAGGATCAGGTCAGTTCGGATCAGCACGTCTACCACGAGTTGCCACTTTAAATTTACATTATTGTTCGCGTAAAAAAATGTTTTGGGATTTGTCCTTTTCTTGTAATGAAATAGTTAATTGTAATACCTTCATTCTTCATTATAGAAAAGTTGGTCTCAACAACTTTAAATTCGGATATTATTTGTCTCTTTATTTTTAAAGTGATTCACTCGGCGGTCTCTCATTTCGGTACTCAGCCTTGGTATTCCTGGCGGCCCAACTAAATTCTAACTAACCATTGATACATTGACTAAGCTTTTGTAATTGAGAGGTATAAAGTGGTTTGTACGGGAATTTTACATGCGTACAGATTGACAAGGTATTACTTGGTTAGTTAAATATAATGCGTCCGTTTTAGTGAATAGGTTTTGCAGTAAACTTCCGTAAACACTTGTCACACTATGAATATGAAATTTTGAGCAACGTCTGCGCCCTGGCATAGCGTAAGCGAAACTAGTCAATTTCTGTAGGAATTAAAAAAATAATAATAATAAATATCCCTGGACATTATTCCACACAGCGCCATCTAGCCCCAAAGTAAGCTAATTAAAGCTTATGTTATGGGATACTAGACAACGGATAAACATACTTAAATACATTTTCTTTTGTAAATACATACTTATTATACATAGGAGACACCCAGACCAGTACAAACAGACATGTTCATGCACACAAATGTTTGTACTGTGCGGGGATCGAACCTGCGACCTCTGGTGTAGTAGCCAACTTCTTAACCATTACACCAAGTCGGTCGTCAAATTATTTTATAGGCTTCTGGTCCATATTATTGCGATAAAAATGTCAAAACGTTTGCTTTACTCACAAGCCCTTACAAACATTGTTCAAGATCTAAATAATTATTTCATTTTAAGAATCAGGTATTGATACACAAAAGGATTACAGAATACCAAATACCACGGTGTAAATTACAAGGCGAGGGTGGATGGAGCTGTTGAAAAGGCCTAGACGGACGTACTCAGGACAAGTCCAAGGCGTGCTCAGGAAAGGTCAGATCAGGAGTACCCATAACCGACGAGCATGTATGAAAGGATTAATGAGAGTGGAAGAAGCGCAAGAGGTGTGTCAGGACCGTAGCAAGTGGAAAGATGTGGTCTCTGCCTACCACGTTGGGAAAAAGGTGTGATGGTATGTATGTGTGTATGTATGTACGGTGTAAATTAAAATGAGTATTATCCTTCTCAAGAAACCACTTAATACTTCTCACTAGGTGTATAAATTATTTATACGATCAATTGTGTACAGTGACTAAGTAAATGAAGCTGCAGATCAACGTAGACCTATTAGAATTTACTCATAACACACTCCATTGTCATTTAAGTAAATGAATACATCATCAAACATGCAGGGTTTAAGTAACTTGGCGAGGCGTTACCGAGCGTCCTAATATTAAAGCATCTTGTAGGTACCTCCAAACTGTATTCAAGTATTCGTAGAGGGATTTGATTACGAAATTAACTATGTACCTACATATTTCACAAAAATAATTGCTTATCATTAACCTTTTGCTGGCTCTGTAATACTTAATTCGTTTTTTTTGCTAAACAGTAAGTTGTACGAAAGGGTGCCTTACTATGACTGTGGTAACGCCTCGCCTCGGAAGGGGCACAACTGAGTCTTGTGACATGTAAATGGAATTTGTGTGATTTTATACATTTATAACAAGGATAGGCTCATACGCTAAGACAATTCATGTATCATACATATCTGTAATACTAACTTATTCCCGAGCCTTACAATAGATACATTTACATATAATACTTAATTCTCGTCAATTATGTACCTAATTATCCCTTTTGTAAAAAGTTCCTGTAGGGAACTACGAATGTAGAAAAAACCTTACGTTAAATAATACGTAATTGTAGATTTTGTGTAAATTAACTAACTTTTTTAACACTATATGAATAACATGTCTAATTTTTGTTCGAAAATGACGTCACTGTAAAACTCGAAAACCTAACGCTCTGTTTGTGAAGAGTACGTACATTTTTAGGTGCACGTCTTGCTGATGCACACACCCTAGGGTACAGTTGGCTTGGCTTGAAAAACATCTAATTTTTTCATTTAATGTCTTTAATTTTTAAAGATGACTATCGTATAGTTTGTACCTACTTAACTATATTAAAATCATTGTTGATTTACAAGAAGATTAACGGAAACGTCGTTTGGTTCTCACGCGTTCACGGCAAGTTGCACCTTATGTAGCTGTCATAAGACCCATTTTGCAATGGTTTTGAAAATCTACGTGAACACCTTTGTAAATACAACTTGTTCCAAATTAAATTAGCGCTGTCGCATTCATTCGGATTCGAGTTTTTTTCTGAACAAGGTGTAACGGCCATACCATGAGTTTACGCCGACGATTGTCGCTAGCGACTGTAAAAACGTATTTGTACTGAGTTTCGTATCAGCGCCTCTGGTGTATTAAAATATAACTAAAAACAGCACACAAGATTTCGTAGGATCAACATTGTAAGTTAGTCCGAGGGTAGATTAACGAATTTGTATCGTTTTGTATCTAGTTTGTGAAGCAAACGGAGATAAAAAATTGGAAAAATATGTTTTGCATTTTATTGATTTCCTTTTCATCCTCACACCCAAACCAGAGTATCATACATCATCACTATTTCTTAGTGGCATAAAATTTTGCTTTAATGATGCTCTCAGTTATTGGCCTTTACCTATGCCGATGAAGAAGTTTCTTTTAAGAAGCTTAATCAGCCCACTTATTCACCAACACGCAACGCGACTCGGTTGCTACGCGCTCGCATATTGTCTTGTCAGCCAATGACGGTTCAACATCAAATGCCAAAATTCGTTATATTTCTTGCGAGAAGACAGTAAGTGTCCAGCAGTTTATCACAAATAGTAAAAAACCCTCAATAAAATGTTGTGCCTCAGTTATAGTGATAAGGCGTGAGTGGAGAGGCGAGGCAATGCTCAATTTCAGAGGGAGAGAGAGAGAGAGAACTCGATTTTTGGAGCCAATTAAAATCTATATTCTTATAGTATTATCTTTAATCAAATAACTTAAGTATACAATTTGTACAGTATTTCTATAAAACAAAGATTTAAAACAATAAAACAACTTATGAATTATAATTATAAAAACGAAATACATAATTACAATTATAAAAACTAAGCTTGAATTAAAGCTAAGAAAACAATGATTTATAAAAATACTATAAAAACCTTAACCTAGGGTGCCGCCGGCAGCAGGGCAGGCAAGGCCCAGACTACCGGTGGTTAGGGCTGCAGAGAGAGGAACCTCCTGACAGTGCGAGCCGTGTCCAGGAGCACCGCCTTCTGCATCTGACCCTTGACCCAACCGCTGGCGAGAGCCTCTCGAGTTGTGGGTCGAGGCTCTTCACTATTAAGCCGTTTGCCGATACGACTATCGGGACAATGATCGTCGAATCAACATTCCACATGGCGGTCACCTCGTGAGCCAAGTCAAGGTACTTGCTGAGTTTGTCCTTCTCAGCTTTTACGAGGTTATCGTCATGTGAAATGGTGATATCGACGAGAGCACTGCCTGGCGTTGGGATCGGTCTACCAGCACGATATCAGGCTTATTGGCTACAATAGTCCTGTCAAATACAAATACAAATATTTTATTTGCCAATAAGTAGGGTACAGTACATGAAATATGTGATATAAATTATGAGAAGTGCATTAGCCTACCTAACTACAATTGTATAGCATGCAAATAATAATAATTTAAGAAAAATAATTTACAGTAATCAGTGCTCAGATACGCATCTGATAACTAAATCTAGCATTTATTATTTAAATAGTAGACATTCATTTATCTATAAAAAATAAATATTATTTACTAAATTACTGGCTAAACATCAAAATCCTGTATCAACCACATTAAACTTTTACAATTCTTTATATTTCAAAAAATCATTGAGTGAGTAAAATGTCATGTCCAACAACCACCCTACGCAAAGATGTTTGAAACTAGGGAGTTCTCTAATGCGATTTGGTATTTTGTTATACACGGTGTCGGGTTTCATGTGGTCCAAACGAAAACCATCGATAGAGGGGTCCAGGGGCTACTCTAAGGACCCCCATGTATGTTCCGCGAAAATTTATAGATTTCGAGAAAACGGCATTTTTCTAATTTTTTTCTTAGTACCCAAAATGACGCATTTTTGTAATGATATCTGAGTGAGTTACAACTGTAGTGGTGTAATGAAAGGCCTATTAATTGTTCACATTCACAAAAAAAATCAAGGTTCTAGTAATAATACTTTAGGAGAAACCCGACACCGTGTACATAGTGCCGCACATAGCATAGCAATTGTTTTGGAATCTTCTCGTTTTTGGGACTATCTCTAGCACCAGCTCTATGACGATTTCGAGTTGTTCTTTGCTATACGTCCTTCGCTTGTACGAACTTGTGATTATTCCTTTTGACAAAAACACTTACTTCTAATATGTAAAGGCATGGCAGGGGCAGTATTTGAAGCGACTTAAAGTACGACAGACAGGATACATCAGGTGCTATACTGCATATGGCTCTATTACACCGTTTTTGGGCTATGAATAGTTTTACTATGTTAGTTGTCCGTGATGATAGAGCGATCCCAATAGAGCAGGAGTTCCCAACCTTTTTTTGTCTACTGCCCACTTTAAGAATAAATTATTTTTTAACGCCCCCCTTTTTAAACATACTTAAAAACCGCTAAGTACTTATAACTGATTATTGAAACGCAAATTTATAGTATTCGGACAGAGTATCTTTTATTGAAAATAAAACAAACATAATCAATTCTTATATAAAAACTAATGTGAAGGTTGAATCTGATGCTGTTCAATAAGTTTGTTGATATCAGGTTCCAATTTACTCAAAAACAGCCGCAAGTCGCCACGTTCGGTAACACGCAAACGATTTCTCTTTTTAGTAAGCAGCGTTGCCACAGCACTAAATCCACGTTCACACAAATATGACGATGGGAATGCTATCAAAAATCGTTGAACAATTGACCGCAATCCAGGGTACAATTGCGGGATCGGTTTTTGTAGCCAAAATTCTTGATATCCATTTTTGAACTTGATTTTTATTTCTTCGTTTGTTGTCAATTCTATATGTTCTTCTTCCAGCTGAGGTGACATTGCTGTGTTGACATTTGAAAACGGATCCAACACCCAGTCTGGTATTTCCAAGTTCAAAATGTCCACGTATCGTTCGGTGAAGTCAATGTGGAGGTTTTCCAAATGATGGCAGTAGGCAACCAAGTCGTCGTTACTGCAGTATACTGATAAATTCGGAAAATTGTGAAACTCACGTCTGCCCATATTCTTTTTGTGCAGAAGCAGTTTGGCTGCGAAAGCAGCAACGACATTTTTTGTTTTAATTAAATTTAGTTCATCGCTTTGCAGTTGGAGGTTCATGTCGTTGAACATTTTATACAGGTCTGTCATGTAAGCTTTATCATTCTTTGATGTTATGAGCTTGTTGCGCAGTTCTGTATCTTTGGAAACTAAAGATACAGAACTGCGCAACATAGCTATCATAGAGTCAAACAGGTTGTAAAATCGAATCAGACAATTGCCTCTTGACAGCCAACGAACTTCAGACAGACAGCTAACGGTTGAAATCTTCGTCATTAGTATCACAAAGCTGATGAAATAATCTATCATTCAAAGAGCTGCTACGGATTTTATTGACTGCTTTGATGACATATTGCAGTGATTGAAATAGTCGTTCACTTAAGTTTCTAGCAACCAAATGTTGTCTATGAACAACGCAATGTATAGCAAGGACATGCTATGAAGCCTTTATGGCGCCCTGTCATAGCCGGAGCGCCATCCGTAGCAACTGATACAATATTTTTCAAAGGAATCTCTTTCTCTTCACAAAACTTTTCCAATGTATTGAATATGGTTTCGCCTTTTGTATCTGTCTCCAAATTTCTGGCAAACAATAGTTCTTCACGTATTTTCTCATCTTTAATAAACCTCACGTAAGATAGCAACAACGATTCATTAGTTGGTAAAGTGGACTCATCGAGCTGAATTGAGAATTAACTAGTCCTCAGATGATTGCACAATGATTCTTCAATGTTTTCAGCCATTTCATCAATTCGTCTTTGCACAGAATTATTACTCAAAGGAATTTTTCGGATAATATCTGCGGCCGGTTTATGAAGCACAGTAGTTATTACTTCCTTTATTGCTGGCAAAATTAACTCTTCTCCGATGTTGTGTGGTTTGCCTTTTTGAGCAATCAACAAAGAGATATTGTACGAAGCTCGAAGTCCGTCGTCATCTTGCTTAGCAGCCGCCGAAAATAGTTTTGATACACTTGGCTGAGTATTATGCTTCTTCTCTAGGTCTTGAAAATATGCTACATTCTTTTCTGTCTTATCTGGATGCATTTTATTCAAATGATCTTGCAGTCTTGAAGGCTTCATTGCTTCGTTCGAAAATGTTTTTAGACATAGAAGACACAAAGGCGACGACGGGTTTGTGGGATTTTCAATAAATCCGAATTTAATATATTCCGCAGAGTATTGCCGTCTCTTCTTTTTTACTTCCGACATTGTTTTGTTTTAAGAAATACGTAAGTGTTGAAATCAAGTACTGCTCATCTATTATGCGCGAAACCGCAAATGAAAATAAAATAAATTTACGTCGCTTATATAGGATTGCATAAGCAGCACGCACCAACAGGAATAAGACAAACGTGCATAAACTCGTTTATCTCATTCAATGCCCAATCGTACTCGACAAGCAAGAACAAGTATTATAGAACCAGCCGATTGGTATAGGAATGTACAATTCGGATTATTAAACAAAAACTTGTTAAAACATGATTGCCCGCGGTCTTTTATATCGAACCGAGTTTGAGCTATATCTTAATTAATATTAGTTGATGTTCACAAGATGTAGTCGAGAGTCGAGAGCTCAGTCGGTGTCTAAGAGTCTTCCTAGCTAGGTAGATGAAATTATAAATCGACCCCAAAGCCCTACATAATGCCCCCTTTTTTTTCTGGGTCTCTTACCCACAAGGGGCCCACAAGGGGGCGTTATCGCCCACGTTGGGAAAGACTGATAGAGCAATGCACGACTATTTTCGAGAACTGGTACCGGTGCGTACTTATAGTACGGTACCTCCGACTCGACAAGGCCATATCGAAGAACAAGTTGCTGGTGGATGATCCTGGCTACTAGGTTGTGCCTGTGCAAGTACCCTCCGTTAGCAAGGTGAGAACAACCGGAAATAACGTGGCAAATAGACTCGCCAGGACGGCAGCATGGCCGACAAATGTCAACCGTACCGTCCTTCATGATAACTTCATCAGCAATTGCACAGACAAAACCCTCGGTTTCCCCAAAGAGGTCCTCAAAGCGTAGCCAGTTCACCGATGCAGAGCGGTCCACATCGGGCCCTGTTAAGGCCCAATAATAAATAAATAATAAATAAATAAATATCCCTGGACATTATTCCACACAGCGCCATCTAGCCCCGAAGTAAGCTAATTAAAGCTTGTGTTATGGGATACTAGACAACGGATAAACATACTTAAATACATTTTCTTTTGTAAATACATACTTATTATACATAGGAGACACCCAGACCAGTACAAACACACATGTTCATGCACACAAATGTTTGTACTGTGCGGGGATCGAACCCGCGACCTCTGGTGTAGTAGCCAACTTCTTAACCATTACACCAAGTCGGTCGTCAAATAGAACCTAACATGCAGCTCCTTGCTCTTCAATATTTCCCTGCGGTCGTCGCTGGTGAGCACCGATAGTTGACGCCAGTTCTCGTTTGCCAAGGAGAGTGGCGTGAGCCCCTTGTCTACTACCACAACGTCGCGATGATTCCCACACTCGTTGTTGGAGAAAAACCTCCTGAGATTGCACACCTCACGGTTCTGAAGGTCCTTGGCATTTAAGAAGCCACGACCCCCCGCCTTCCGTGGGATGTACAATCTCATAACAGACGAGCGTGGGTGTAGCATGCGATACGTTGTGAGCAGCTTTCGGACTCGTGTATCTAGAGCACCCAGCTCAGTTTGAGTCCATCTCAGTATGCCAAAGAAGTATTTCAATAAGGGCATCACCCAACCAATGAAGGCGCGAACTTTGTTGCCACCTGACAAAGAACTCTTAAGTACCTTTGTAAGGCGGCCAAAGAAACGCTCCAACACCGATTGTTTGACGTCACCCATTGATACACCCAACGATTGATACTCTAACATACCTAGATATTTGTAGGTTTCGGCTTCAGAGAGGGATCTGAGTGTCATCGTCTCAGAGAGCTGTAAACTCGGTGAATCTACAACCTTCCCGTTCTGTACATGCATGACCGCACACTCATCGACACCGAACTCCACCTTGATGGCGTTGCTGAAAATCTCGGTGATTTTTAACAATTCCATCAAGACCTGGGAGCTTGGTGCAAACAGCTTCAGGTCATCCATGTACAGCAAATGAGAGATGAACTCACCTCCTCTGCGAAGCCGATAGCCTAGCTTTGAATCCTTTAGTAAGGTACTAAGAGGATTCAGAGCTAAACAAAACCACAAAGGACTCAAAATAGTATTTATTATTATTAACATTTATTTCTGAAGATATATTCATAACTAGCAGATTCCAGGATTACGCGATTCCAGTTTTAATAGTTTTCATGTACTTACTAAGTCTTGACTCGAACCGAGCTTCAGTTCAGTCCTTACACGAAGACTCGAGCGCCAAAATAGAACTTGAGCCCTAAAAAGAGCTCAACCCTTATAAAAAGCTCGAGTATTACAAAGAGCTCCAGTCTTTTTTAAAACTTTCTAATATATCTAGGCATTCCCATAGCTTGAACAAGGGAAAAAAAAACTACAAAATACTATACACTAAACACACACTTATCCAAAGCTTTTGATTGCGTTGACCACGTGACTCTTACACGTAAGCTTAGTTTTTATGGTGTGAAGGATACTGTGTTGGATCTCATTTTTAGCTTTAGCCTCTAGAACTCTAAAAGTAGATGTTAATGGTGTGTTATCTTCTGGATCACAAGTTAAAATGTAGGTTCCACAGGGATCTATTCTGGGTCCTTTCCTATTTCTAGTTTATATTAATGATTGGCCTTTCTACGTGAAAGATATTTGTGATGTTGTTTTATTCGCAGATGATACGTCTTTAATTTATAATATTGATAGAAATAAAAACCTTTTTGACGACGTAAATGACGCGCTCATAAAGTGGTTACAGTCAATAATCTAAAGCTCAATGCAAAAAAGACTATATTAATTTTAAATTGCCTAATGTTAAAGATAACCGAATTGATTCGAAAATAGATAATAATGCTATGGAGTTAGTAGACTCCACTGTTTTTCTTGGAGTTACACTAGACTCGAAATTGCAATGGAACCCTCATATAAATGCCTTTTCGGCCAAACTTAGTTCGGCAGCATTCGCTGTCAGTAAAATAAGGTTATTCCAAGTGTTGATACTGCTCGTTCTGTTTATTTCAGCTATTTCCACAGTGTAATGTCTTACGGCATTGTACTTTGGGGTAAGGCGGCGGATATACAAACCATCTTTATTCTGCAAAAGCTAGCGATCAGATCTATCTATAAGCTTCGTGCACGGGCCTCACTCTGAGAGCTTTTTTAAGGAAATTGGGATTCTTACAGTGGCTTCCCACTTTATTTACAACTGTAATGTCTTGGTGAAAAAGAATATCAGTCTTTTCACAAAACACTGCGATATACACGCCAAAAATACTAGGAATAAGGATAAAATTGCGCTTCCATTGTTTAGATTACAAAAAGTTTTGGGATCCTTTAAGGGGCAAGGTGTACACTACTACAACAAAGTTGCTCAGGCAATTTGTATGTTACCGCTGCACAGATTCAAAAACCACATAAAATCTGTTTTATTAAAAAAGGGGTATTATACTTACTACCAATAATTATTTATTTTTGGAATTATATAAATGACTTGGTACAGCCTATTGTTTTATATTATGTAGCTTTGCTGTACTTGTTAGGTTGTTTTGTTTAGTTTTTAATGTTAGAATTTAAGCAGTTTTTTTTTCTCAACAAACAAATTGTACTCTACTAACTCGCATTGTAAAACCACAATAAGTTTAAAAGAGTAACAACTGAGTTTTTCGCCGGGTCTTCTCAGTAAGAATCAATTTCTCCGACGCGGTGGTAGAGTCGCATTATGTTTGTATACTGTTTATTTATATATTCATATTATTATAGTATTTATGTCTATTATTTAGTATATTTTTTGACTATTTAAAAGTAGTGATTAAGTCTATTTAAATAAAGATATTTGAGTTTGAGTTTGACAAAATTAACAACACTCCAACGAATGCGTATCTTTCTTCTCTGATTCGCTTCGATCTCATGTGTGATCCCGCGCCATTTTTTGCTGGCCTCCGGTGTTGTGTCAGTCAATCAAAGCGGTCCTAGGTCCGAAACTATCATCGTCTGCTCTAAAATAATTGAGGCGCCGCCGCGTCATATTATACATAATATACAGGGTGGTCCAAACATACAATAATTTTTTTAGCTTCTTCACACTCAGGGGTATCCAAAAAAACCCCATGCATGTTACCCGATATTTTGTAGTTTTCGTTATCGATTTTTTTAAGAACTTTTAAACATTTCTGGGTCGAGTCACATTTTTCAGTCACTGTAGCGCGATCTGTTGAGATAAATGCCTGATTATTTTTTGTTTATTAGATGAATCTGAAGAATGTACATCCATAACGCTTATCATAACTCTGGAAAAAAAATATGAAATAGAAAAAGTTAGAAATGCTGTTTATTTCCTGAACTTTAAAGGCCGTTTTAAAAAAAAAGTTAACTACAATTTTGTTCATCCAAATCTTTTTCAAAAACTTCAATATACTTCTAACTATTTACCATTTAAATTTCGGCATAACTTCAATTTTTTAAACTACCTACTACTAATTTTTTTAACGGCATCATACTTACATTTTTTAAACTACTCAAGCGCTAAAAAACACTTAAGCTTTTTATTGCGATCAAGTGCTCTTACATACTCAAGATCTAACACACAATAGAACACGCTTCTAATCACTTCACGACGCACGTTACTATTCAATCGCACTAATCAATCGCTGTCCACACGTGTTTTCTTCTTTCACTAAGCACCTGCTTGCACTAAATAATAAGCAAAGTGTAACCGGGCCCTAGCAACAATCGAAATTCTTCCAAAGCAATAAGTAAGTAGTTTAATACGCTAACTAAAGGTAACCATCCGTTAAAACAATTCATAAACTGTGATGTGATAACTAATAGTCAAAATCAAGAAGAATCGGCCGCGCCGGTCGGCCCCAATCCCTAAACTATGTCAAAAAAAAACTTTATGACTAAAGAGCTGAATTCCACAGCCATAAACGTGTACGAAAAAACATTAGTTGCCAACTTCACTTCAGTTTGATGATTGATGTTTCACATACGGATGTGGAAAAAGTAGTTTTTCATGTTTTCTGAATATTTTACGTAAAAATAGTAAGATAAACATTTGCATGCTGTGAGAAATGGTATTATCCACATCGAGAGAATGTGTTCAGTGCCAAAACTTGACTGTTTTTGTGTTAAAATGTTGGACAACCGCGGTGACTGACACCTCGGATCTTGCGTTTAAAAAGTGATTTTACGTGTGTTTTATTAATTCAACGGCAACAATGCCGAGGGGAGAGAATAGGCCCAGTGTCTTATTATCCAGGGATGAGAATGACCAAGTGTTTAGCCTGATAGGACCGAAATGCCAGGTATGTATTGTCAGCCAACTACTCTGCTCGTGATTCACATAACTTTCAGATTACGTAGCTGTATCGGTTTATATCAGCAGATTAACAGCCTTTATCAAGTCTGCTTCGCGATTTCCAAATATTAAATCGTTGTTAACATCGCCTACATGATTAAAGGAGTTATATCTTTTAGGCGATTTTTGAATCATAACACTTGTTTAGAAGTTGTGAACGGTAATGTTTATTTATCGTTATTGTCAGAATAAACAACTTCATTGAATGTTATCAATAGAGAACATCAGTTGTGAGTTGGTCATCCATTTTCTCACAAAACCATAAAGAGGGTGAAAGTGACAATAATCTTGATCCTGATATAAGGCTCTATGCACATAACAGTGTATGGTGACCATTTAATAGAATTGTAAAAGTACATAGTGATCTTTCAAATGATGGTTGAAATAACGAATATAATAATGAACAACTTTACCTATATAACAAAAAAAATTGGCAATAATATAAATACTCAATTTCTTTTTGCATTTTAGTTTCACAATTTAGTACAAGATCTTACTATAACATTTATTTAGATCACCATAAACCCAGGTTATTAAACCATTTATAAATAGCAAATTAAATTACAATAAAACTAATAATAATTTGAAAATAGTTAATAATATATTTTTTTATGTTTTTTACTAACAAATAATGGGAATCATTTAAAGTTTATTATTTTATTTTACAACAACAACAACATACCATCACGGCTTCATCCCAAACGAGGTAGTCAGAGGCAAGTGACTGTTGCTGTCATGGTGAACAGAACACTCAGAAGCCCACTTTTCACAAATGGTATTAGAACCCAAGGTGAGCCTTCCTTCGTTATCCGGGTTGATTTGATTTTTTATCTATGGTTTCCATCACTGGAGAGTTAGTCGGAAATTAAACAATGAACACAAAGATTTGTGGTTCTGGCCAGATTTGAACACGGGACCACGCGATCCGAGTTGGAGTGCTTAACCACTAGGCCAAGACGCGCTCCAATATTATTTTAGCTATTAACTTAAAAAAAGAATTAAGAACATGAATAATTAAAAGTATCTCAGATATCCTACATCAAGATCATCTAACCTAAAACTTATTTAAATGTGGGTGTTTGATATAGAATATATGTATATGTATATTCTTATCAAATAAGTAAATACTTGTGACAGCATAACTATATGCAATCACAGTACAAATATGTTTATACTGGGTAGAAATCTTTCAGTCATAGCTAGTGAACACACAGCCTTATCTCAATGCAAGTTTGTATGTATGGTGTGAGAGAGTTACAAACTGCGCCTGGTTTGAAAGTTAATGTCCTAAGAGCTCAATAAAACTATTATTACCTACCTATTTGCTTTATTTTGTGTACTTGGAGCAGTGTGTTAAAATTAGACAACTTGCTTATTCATAACTTACTAAAACTTTTTTGTTACAAAGTAAACTTGAACTTATTTGGGACAACATGCTCACAGAAATGGTTTCATTGTAATTTTACAAATTTGTTGATGTAACCATTACCATGTATTAATTTTACTTTGGGTAGCATTTCCCTTTTTGTAAAACAATTTTATTTCACATTGTTAGTTGTGAACAAGAAGCCAGACCACCTGTTAGTGAGCATTTCATTCAACTTAAGCCTCTTATTATAGTATGCGCTCAGTTAAAAATTCGTTACCAAAATCGTGTCTCATTTGATTACATGCGCTCAGTAAATAATCTGTACAGATTTGGTGCCAAGTACTGAAACGAAATCACCCCAAGCCGGTCAGGAAGAGGCCAGAATTAATGGTTTTTGCTTCATTTTTGTGAAAAGTTCTTGAAGTGACATTTTGACGCAACTTATGTTAGGCCTACAACTACTATCTTTTATTATTATTTCAACTGAGGACGCTGGCAGTGGGTCGGGTGATCGGTCCGCTTGTTGTGGGCCATTTCACCCATTACCCTGGGTCCCCCTTGCGGGGGTCTTTAGGTTGTCAAATTTTCACGGCGTCCCATTAAATCTTCCTGTTGCTCTGCAGAATCTTACTATCTGGTTCACCGTCAGTTCTTTCAGATCTTCTTCATCTAACGAGTCTGACCCCATGAGTTCCCACCGAATGTGTGAGTACATCGGCCATTCGGCGAGTAGGTGAAAACTCGTTTCATCGCTGTCCATAAACTACTATCTTAGTGCCCTAGTATAAACATTCATGTATTGAATGAAACTCGTACTCCACATTTGGTGTTGAGAGGTTGGTTTAATATTTTATTTGTTTGTAATGTTTTTGGGTGGTCTATCTCTTTAATTAGGCATTAAAATAATTTTGGACAGAAGTGAATATTTTTTTCATGCCACTGTATAAACAAATATCTGATAAATATTTCCTAATTATGTTTAATACTTCAGCCATACCCCGGTCTGCTTACTGTATAAAAAGTAAATAATACAAAGTTTAAGTTTACCTTTTTTTTTTAGTTTTAGGTTCATTTTAATAACTTCAAATGTGTTAGTATTTGTTTTAGTAATATAAATAATGTATATTTTTAAGATTTTAGTTGAAACTATTGTTAATAAATCATTAGTAAGACAGGTTAATAATACAAATCTGTGATTTAAGGACCTCAATACCATTTCAGTGAATCATCATTTGACTCATAATAATGACACATCCATACTATATTTTTACTTCACTATGTTGTGTCTTGGAGAATAATATAAATAAATATTATAATTTTGTGGTGTAACCTTGCAACACCTCACTGAGGATTTCTGGTGATGTTTTCAGAAATAATTTTGTACCATTTTTGCTTGCCTATTAGGAGAAGCTTCTCATTTTCTTCATACACTAAATTGAAACAATGAAATCCTAGCTCTGTCATTCAACTAATTCTTATTCAATCAATGCTTTGAAAGTGCTTGTGTTGATCTAATGTATCTTGGATGTCCCCAATACGGGCCGCCGATTAGTGACATCGTTTTGAAGTCACGAATCGCATATGACAGAAGACTTACCTTGTTTTTTAGCTGGAGCTAGACCATTGCTAAGTTTACAAAAACCTATTGCATAGGTCGCATTTTCCTAACACTCGAACCGTTAGAAATAATATGTCTGAGCATATTATTGTCAGTAAGGGCGCTTTCAAATTAGTTAGACCGCTGCGGTGCCGAAGCGCGCGGTATTTGCTGTGGAGCGTCTGCGATACCGACGCCGCACTGTTGCCGCACTGCGCGTTTTGTATGAAAACGACCGTCCGTGCGCAATACGACGAACGCACCGCTTCGGCACCGCAGCGGTCCGATACGAAACGTCTAAATTGTGAGCGTCCTAAGTTACTTAGGCGGCAGTTGAGAGCCATCGCAAAGGTTTGCGGATCCGATTCCCGCACTGTTAAATTGACGAAATGGATATTTGTGTTGGGCTCAAGAGTTATTCGTTACTGGTTTCCGTACACAAGGTATAACACACGTTGGACGGGCCGGTGGTACCCCGGCAATAAGCGAATTAACATTTGTAGTTACTTTTTAAACTTTGTTTTAGAGCCTTGCAACAGCTGTGGTGCAGCTATTCACAACCGAAGGCCCTGGACATACAGAATGGAAGAAGAAGGATACTGGAGTCTTGTGCCTCATCAAGGACAATGCAAAACGGTCGTATTTCTTCCGGATATACTGTCTTTACCGGAAGAGCATGATATGGGAACATGAAGTTTACATGCAGATAGAATATAAGAACCCGAGGCCTTATTTGCATACGTTTGAAGCTGAGGTATGATATTTTTTTTTTAGTAAGAAGTATCTTCCCAAACATTTTAATTCATCTTATGAATTTTTTTCTTAAACTTATTGTTATATTTCTAATCTCTGCGTAATTTTGTTGGCTTTTGAGCTACTCTAGACAGACTGACGAAGAAAGTGCACTAAGAAATTTCATTAACCTACCTCTTTTGGCACATTGCCGTATTACAGTCACTTTCAATTATACACGCGACTGTATGTAAGTAATCTTTGTTCACAGGAATATATGACGGCTTTCAATTTCGCAAACGAAGATGAAGCCAGAGTCCTTAGGAACATACTCATCGAGAAGATCGAGCTCCGAAAACAAAGGAGAGAAGGTAGTTATTTCTGTGTCTTTTAAATAATCCATTTATTATCTATATCAAGGAATCTTCAGGATACGCAAACTCAGGAAAGGCCTGTGCCTTAAACCTAAGAGGTTCTGAGTTAATAGAACAATGCGTAGGCGAAACAATAACGCTGTATAATGACAAAATCAAAATAATAAGGACACTGAAATAAACAATTACTAAAGTGGCTTTCAAGAGGCAATTACATTAAACTGAAGAATCATTTTAAACCATTAAGACCAAATGTTATATGAGGTAACATAACACAAGCAGGAAATATAAACTATTTTCATAAGTCGCGCTTGTTACGTCACTCCTGTAATCATATTGTATTTTCCTAAAACAGTGCGCATTTAGTAAGACTGAGATTAGAAAGGTACTTGTTAATTTGTAGCTTATATGTTTGGAATATGATAAGATGTTGCGATCGTTCATTGACAGTAACATTCTGCCCTTTCGATAGAAATTTCATCACCCTGTAAGTTTCCCCCCAGCCTACATGCACCCCATTTTACAAGGTATCCTGTGATCTGTAACGAAGTAAAGCTACCATAGCTGTGACAACTCGGGGTCCCCCCAAGCATTCATTGCGTGCAAACACCTTCCCGGATCGTCGTCCCTCTTACGACAGGCAGAAGATACCACGATTAATATTCTAATGTCCAGTTACACTGACATCATGACCATACCTCCTGAGTCTTCTCAGATATCCACATGTGTCGGGTGTCGGTAACCACCTACCTTACAGGCTCGCTGACCTTACTCCCCCCATATGCAAGTCGACTGTAAACCATCCTGCCCACGCCCACATGCAGATTGCAGCGCCGTGAAGTACCCATACTCAGAAATATTGCAGGAGTTACACAAACACAAGTTACTACTTCGACTATTCAGATTTACCTGCATTGACGCTTCAGTTTCTTTTACCAATTTTGTACCTATTGTGCTTCGTTGCGCGCCGTTTGACGTGAATCGCTCTTTACAATTCCGAATTCAAATGTACACATAGAGACAATAAAGATTAGTATTGTAATTTTATGCACCCGATGGTGAAGAAGAATTCGTAATGTCCACACCTACCTAGAGTGAACATTAAACTAGTGACCAATCAAGTTACCATAAAAGTAAACTGAACTATAGGTCAAGAAACTCTAAATGTTACGATTATCTAAACCTTGGAATTTATTTCTATCTTTTATAAGAAAAGTGAATACAAGTAGCATAGGTTGTGGGTGTACTTGTCTTCACCTACCTAATACTAAGCCAGTAGAATGAAATTGAAAGTTATATTACCGTGGTTCTTACGTATGCTGTTATCTTTGAGGAAGGATTAAATATTACCTATAGGAGGTAAAATTATACTATTAATATGTAAAAGTGCGACAATATTGTATTTTTGCCTGGTTATGGTTAGTGTTTAACCTATCTCATCATGTATCATGGAACCCATAACTACGAAATTTCATTCTTTTTGTACAACTTAACAAATATCAACACTTGTTCAATTTAGGGAAGAACGTAGTTTTAGAAGTGATTAATTATTTGTTACCTGTTGCGCTTTTTGCCTGAACATCAGTTATTATAACATAAAAGTTAAGTTCTGAAAATATGCCAAAAGACTGCTTATCGGCTCATCAAGGATCACACTTTCTGTAATTATAGCCCTCGACGCTCAAAACTACTAACTAGTCTGTAGAATATCTTGGTATCTTACTTAAATGGATTATATTTACACTTGATTGACGGAATGCGCGGCATCATGACCGGTACCCCCAAGGCCAACCTGCACCGGTTTCCGGTTGAACGGAAGAAGAGTGTCGATAAGTGGCTGCTTATTAGATATGGGTAGTATACGCTAAATATTTTTGGCCCTGACTCAATTTCGTTAGCAGCGGGTTATGCTGTAATATGTAGCAGTTTTAAAATAGGTACACATGTTGCATTAACCATGAAAATAACGATATGGCTAAAATGTCTAGAATAGTTAAGTATCTCAATAAACCCCTCTCTTTTACCTCTTTTAGAAAACAGTTCGTTTGTGCAATTTCTACTGGTTTTCTTTGTATCTTCACAATTTGAATTTTATTGTTTAAATATGTCAATCTTCGTCACCCGTACCCATTGCCTTTATTGGTATGAGAAGTTCATCTGCCTTAAAAGAACCTTCTGAATAACCGACAGACCAAGTAGAGCCGAATCCTTTCGGAATAGCAATGGCGGATGCCACTAAATAGTTAAATTCGTTGATCGAGTCGACGAAGAAGAATATAAGTGTAAAGATGACTCAGCTATTTTTAAAACCTCTGAGTAAACCCTAGAACTTTCTACCAGCTTCTTCTCTGACGATTAGATCAATCCGTAGGCATTCCAATTGGAGCCGCATCTCTGGATTATAGTAACGTTGTTTACTAACATCGCGTGTCCTCGGCCGAACGCTAAACATTGCTCGGCGTGTGCAATGACGTCATGCACTTACATCTGCTCGAATCATTGCTAATCAGATGCTTTTAATATGAATATAAAATGAACCTGCTGCGGGTACCTAATGCGAATCTGTAGAGTTATCGGTTCAGTTCTCAAACAAATAAAGCTGAAAGAAACGCTGGCGAGTAAGGCTCTTTTCTTTATATAGCGTCGACGGTAAACAGACATCCTTACCACCTCTCAAACGGATCCCGCTGCCTAAAGACTATTGGAGTAAAACAAGGAGGTGATTTCTCGATAATTATTAAAAGAGACGTTAATGAAGAAGCCGCACCAGTGTCATGTTTTGGTTAAAAACACGAAACCTAATTGCAGCAGCCGAAACCTATTAGACAGTTCATAGTGACCTTCAAAGTTTAGGGTTGAGAGCCTTCTGCGCTCACCCTCAGACCGGTGAATCTGCTAAGGCCGTCGAGGCCAAGCAGCGGCGTCCTTTTTTTTTTTTATGTAATAGGGAGCAAACGAGCTAGAAGGTCACCTGATGGAGAGTGATCACCTCCGCCCATGGACAACTGCAACACCAGAGGTGTCACCGATGCGTTGCTTGCCTTTTAGATGAGAATACGCTCTCTTCTTAGAATAGAATAGAATAGAATAGAATATTGTTTATTTGCGTGAAAAGTGGTATAACAGATGGTACAAATAAAAATGAGCTCACATTTCACCAGAACCTGGCATGCAAACAGATACAAGTTAACTATGAAAAAGAAAAAAAAAAACAATAAGTATTTACGAAACAAAAAACAATTGGGTCACTATAGCATACGTCTAAATGAATCAAAATATTCTTTGACTGAATAAAAACACTTTTCGATCAGCCACATTCTCAGCTTTCTCTTGAACATGTCAACTGGCAATGATTTCATGTCATCATCTAATCTATTATATACTTTGATCGCCATACAATATGCATTTCTACTGTACAGGTCTGTCGAGACACAGGGTAAGACGAGTTTATTAGGGAATCTTGTATTGCGTCTAGAGTTCAAATTGAATAATTGGGGGTTAGTTTTGACAAAAAGGCACAATTCGAAAATATATAAACTTGGGACAGTTAATAACCCAAGCTCTTTGAAAAATGGTCTGCAAGATGTCATGATATCTATGTTAGTGATGGCTCTAATACATTGTTTTTGTGCTATGAGTGCTCTTGAAGGCCCCGATGTCATATCCCTTTGGGAACACCGCCGCAGGAAGATCATTCCATATCTTGGCTGTACGTGGAAGAAATTGGCGCGAAAAACGCACGGTTGTTGAGCGCCAGCCATCCAGGTGATGAGCATGGAATTTCAACTTATGGCGTGTCGTGCGGTGATGAAATTCAGCGGCAAGTATAAGATTATGCAGTTCGTCTGAACACTCCCCATTGTAAAGACGGTAGAACACGCAGAGTGATGCAACGTCTCTCCGTAGGGCCAAGGGATCCAAGCGTTCGGAGATCACAGGGTCGTCGACAATTCGAGCGGCTCTCCGCTGTATACGGTCAAGAGGAAGGAGAAGATACTGGGGTGCTCCCGCCCAAAGATGGCAGCAGTACTCCATGTGAGGCCTTACTTGCGCCTTGTAAAGTTGAAGGCCCTGAGACGGCAAGAAATACTGCTTTGCCCTGTTTAGCACACCAGTTTTTTTTGAAGCCAATTCGGCTTTACCCTCCAGATGACTGCGGAACTGTACATCACTCGAAATGTCAACGCCAAGGATTCCGATGCTAGGCCCGATACTCAAGGAAGTGCTCTCAAACGTAGGACATGAGACAAATGGAGCTTTTTTCGCGGTAAATGCGCAGAGTTGTGTCTTACCGGGGTTAAAACTGACGATGTTATTTTGACCCCATTGTGAGACTTGTTCGAGGGATGCCTCAACTACAGACACAAGCTGTCTTCGGTTTTCGTCAACTGCGGTCTTGGAGAGATTGCGTTGGCCAACGTACAGTGCGTCTCCAGTGCTGTCATCCGCATAACAATGAATGTTGCTGGTTTGCAACATATCATTTATGTGCAGGATAAACAGGGTCGGAGACAACACACAGCCTTGTGGAACGCCAGCATTTACAGGCATGGAGTCGGAGCATGAGCCTTTGATAACGACTTTGATGCTTCGCCCTGAAAGGAAGCTTGCGATCCACGTGCATAATCCCTTGGGAACCCCATATGATGGAAGTTTGGCAAGGAGCGCTTTGTGCCAGACCCGATCAAATGCCTTCGCTATATCCAAGCTGACCGCTAAAGCCTCTCCCTTGCTCTCAATAGCTTCAGCCCAGCGATGGGTGAGTAGAACCAAAAGATCACCTGCAGACCGACCATGACGGAAGCCATACTGTCGGTCGCTGATCAGTTGGTGGCACTCCAAGTACCGCAAAAGCTGAACATTGATGATACTTTCCATTACCTTAGAAAGTAGGGAGGTAATGGCGATTGGCCTATAGTTATTTGGGTCAGAGCGGTCACCCTTTTTAGGGATCGGGTGCACAAGCGCTGTCTTCCAACAGACCGGGACCACTCCAGATGAGTATGACAGCCGGAACAAACGCGTGAGAACAGGAGCTAACTCCGGGGCGCACATTTTTAGCACTATAGCGGGGATAGTGTCCGGCCCAGACGACTTATGGACGTCCAGTGAAAGTAGACCTCTACGTACGGCACGATGGTGAAATTTGATTTCGGGCATAGAGCTAAGACACTGTGGGATACTGGGTGGTGTCTTACCTTGGTCGTCCAACGTCGAATTAGTAGCAAAAGGAGAGCATAGAAGTTGTGCAATCTCTTTTGCAGAATGGGCAACGGAACCGTCCTCTTGGCATAAAGGTGGAAATGTGGGCCGACAAAAGTTTCCCTGCACCGCTTTGGCCAATGACCAAAAAGCCCGAGTGCCGGAGGGGAACTGTGCCAGCTCTGCGCCAATGTTGCGGATGTGATCGCCCTTTGCGCTGGCAATTGTCCTTTTGTAGGACCTGGAGGCATGATTGTAAAGCTTCTTAAGGGACAAGCAGCTGGGATTCCCGGTTGCTTGAGCTTCTGCCCAAGCACGATAACGGTCCTGCTTCAGGCGCAAAGCAGCTTTACAGGACCGATCGAACCAAGGCTGGGACTTACCACCGATGGGCACTGCAGTGTTCGGAATAAACATTTCCATGCCCTGCAGCAGAACATCGGCAACTGAGTCTGCACAAGCACTGGGATCTGCGGATTTGAAGCAAACTTGCCCCCATTGGTAGGAAGCAAAGAAAATGCGCATTCCATCCCAATCTGCCGACCTGTAATGCCAAACATGCCGGCTTCCTGCGGATCGCGGACGTTTGGCACGCGTAAGAGGCACCGTGCTTCGTACCAGGCAGTGATCGGACGACCCAAGAGGAGCGCCAACTGAGATCTGGTAGTTGTCCGGATGCGAGGTCAGCAAAAGGTCCAACAGGGAAGGGATGTGATCTTCCACATCAGGGACTCGCGTAGGCGACGAAACCAGCTGTGTCAGACCATAAGCCACCGCAAAGTCGTGAACCGCTCTCCCGGCATAATCAGTTGTTCGTTCAGTTCCTTACAAAAAAAAAGACCTTCAAAGTTAGCTAAAAGCCCTCTTAGCTAACTTTGAAGGTCTTTTTTTTAGACAGACAGCAGACATCACGATCCAATTAACCTTATTTAATTTGCCTCACCTACTCTGATTATCTTTGTTCCAATTTTAGCTATATCGAAATGAAATAAAAGCCGCGGTCACGCTATTGAGGAATCAATCGTATAAAAAAGCCTTACATTTTTTTCTAATGGTGTTAAATAAACCTTTATTGAAGCATTTGGACAATGCTCGACAAGTGATTTGACTTAAAATAACATAGAAATCCTGCCCATTGCGTGCGACAAGTCTTGGGTTCGATTTTAGTTCTTCACCCAAAGTCTTATCATGTTTGGAAAATTTGAGCTCTGCTCTTCTAGTCTCCGTAATATATTTAAGGAAATATTAGAATATCTGAAAGTAGGTTTACTATTTTCTGGCACCCACAATCACAATCGCAATCACAAGCACCCCTTAGTTAAGTTTGGAGTCAGTAGAACGATTGTGGAAACTTACCGAACTCCTACTCACTTAAGTCACAGAATACTCAGTTTTCTCACACACCCATTTTTATGCATATTGTCAATTAATTTAACTACCAATTCTATCAATAAGGCGTCTCACCAGAGTGACCATCGTAGTCACGTTTTACATACTTGATTTCCAATCTTAGTTGGGATTACACCTGTGCCACCAAGAAGTAAGTTTTTCAGAATTCCCCTCATTTGTTTTTAATTCTCCCCAGAGCGAAGACAACGCTCGATGCTGGCGGCCCGCGTCAACAGCGGCTCGTCGTACACCAGCAACACGCATGCGGCGCGCCACAACGGCGTCGCGCACACGCCGCCGGCCGCGCCGTCGCCGCCACCGGTGCCCATGCCAAAGGCCAACTTGGGTGGTAGGTCGAAATACATTCTAATCTCTGAATTAAGAAACGTTCCTTGCAAGTTGAGGACCAAAGGATCTATTTGAAGATTGTTGCTATTCAGTCTCGGCAATAAAAATAAAAGAGCTAACGCATAGCACACAAATAATATATTTGGTGGCTACAAACTGTAAGTATTACTGTAAGACCCCTTCATACACTTGAACAATGAAAATGTGAAATTTAAGCTTGCAAGCATTGTGAAAATCTTGTTTTTTTATTCATTCGTTACCCCTTGACTGCTAGGCTGATGTGATTATTACGATCATCGTGTGAGATGCGTATAAGCATCAATTGCTGATAGAGGAAACCGTCGATTATATACTGCAGGTCGTTGAAACGTTGCCTTCAACGAAGCTCACGTGGTTCTTGACGAAAGGCCCAGCAACATATCTGAAACACTAAAATAATGGCAATAAAAAAACTTTCATAGTCTGAAATGATATATTAAAATTTTCATTTATGCCAACAAGACTTTGATATTGCTTTATATAACAATGTTCTGAGTATAGACTTGTTCCTTAGGAGGCGGCAACACGTTGAAGAGTTCAGGCAAGAAGAAGCCGTCGAGGAAGCTGACGAAAGCCGACATCGGCGCGCCGCAAGACTTCAAGCACATATCGCACGTCGGCTGGGATGCCAACAAAGGTTTGTGTATATTGTAAGACACGATTACAAATGTATACCAAATGAGGTTGACTAGTGCCGTGATGAACGAAACACTTAAAGCAACTTATAATCTTGAGTGCTTCAGTGCTTTAGTTGTACGGTTTTGTGGAATGACAAGGAAAAAAAAGAGAGATAGAAGTATAATTGTACAAAATCTCTATTTGACCTCGATTGAAATCTATACGAAAATCCAATATCTTAGAGCCAATATCTTAACATTTAAATACAGACTGTGTGATGTGTGAACAAGTGGGGATGAAGTAATTCACATGACTCATTAAAGTGGGACTATACCAGCTGATTATTTACACTAAGAAAAATCAAATGGCATACTCAGTAGGCGATGCGATGTAGAAACTTCCCACAATGAAATAAGAGTTTCTAAATGACCTTGAGTTTTAAGTTTTTCATACAATGAAAACCTAAAAATAAAAAGCGGTTCAAAAAATCTAATTACTACTAATGTATTATTTACATCACCTACCGAAAATGTCATATCATTTTCCTGGTTGGATTAATAAACACCCGGTGTTTAAGGGAATGTTCAATCGTGCAACACACTGGTATCAGTGACAAGCGGGCCCCTCTCACTAACGACTTCTACCGGTCGCTCTCTCTTCTCTGGTAGCCCTCCGTCCGAATTTTTCCATATTGGCTCGGGTCTGCGTGAGCTGGTACATGCCCCTGCCTTAAATCCTTGTCCCGCACGTCGTCACACAAGTACACACAACAACATGGTCTAGGGATATATAAAACTTTTTTAAATAACTTAAAAAGTACTGGCCTTACAAAAAACTATTAATGACAGATTATAATAACATTATTAAGTTCCTTTTTTAAATTCAAATTTGTATATAAAAGGTTTTGTTATGATGAAATTCGCATTCATTGAATTTCTTCCAAAGAAGTAAATCTTCACGAACTTAGAAGTTCTTACTTGATTATGAACATACATTAAAACAAAATACATACAGTGGAACATAGAACCTCCTCCTTTTTTGAAGTCGGTTAAAAACTCCATAAATTTCTATAAGTGACAAACAAACTCATCTCGGGTGTTCATTTAATCATGCCACGTTGACACTTGATCATGAACGAAATGTTAAGAGCAGTGGGCATGATTCAAGTTGGCGGTTTCTGAAGCCATGAGGACCAGTCAGAGCGTTATATCCAGGCTTTGGTCACGTTATCGTGTCACGGGGGAAGTGGTGGAACGGCACCGAGGACCTCAACGCATTACAACACATGTACAGGACCGATTCATAGTAAATGCTGCACGAAGTCAACCAAATGTAACGGCGATGCAATTAGTTCAAAGGCTACAGAGAGAGTATGGTTTGCTGGTAAGCGGTCAAACTTTGAGAAGACGACTGCATGAAGTCAACCTACGTGCTCGTAGGCCACTTCGGGTACCAGCGCTAAGGAGAGGCAATCGAGGAAGAAGATTACAATGGGCTATTGCACACAAAAACTGAAACCATTCTCAATGGTCACTTGTGCTTTTCATTGATGAATCCAGGTTTGGATTTCATCCTGATTCGCGAAGAGTACGGATTCGCTTTGGAGAGAACCTGGACGTTGGAATCGACTGCAGCACCCACAACAAGTTCATGCATATCAAGGTGGCACGATTATGCTTTGGGCAGGAATTCGTCTCGGCGGTAGAACGGACCTCGGTTGGATACAAGGCAATATGACTGCTCTAAAATACCGAGATGAGGTGCTAGAGCCTGTAATCTTGCCCCAGAGACAGCAAATGGGACAAAATTTCCAGCTAATGCACGACAACGCCCGTCCACATACGGCGCGTATCGTTACAAGTTGGTTACAACAGCATGATATCCAAGCTTTAGACTGGCCTGCACAATCCCCTGACTTAAGTCCTATTGATCATGCCTGGGATATGCTTCAGAGAAGAGCTCTTAGGAATTTCCCTGAAGATATTATGCATGAAAACCAGCTTTTCTTGCATCTTAGCAGGACTTGGGACAGTATTCCACAACAGGATATTGACACCCTTGTTTTGAGTATGCAGAACCGCTGCAGATGTGACAGGAGAGTCTTAGGTGGATCCACGGATTATTAATTTTAAGTTATCAACAATTTTTTATAAAAAAAATAGTTGTTTTGTTAAGGTTTTGGTGTTTCAAAAATAAGTTAAGATTGAAATTTTGTCTGAGTTTTTCCTCTTCTTTTAAGTTTTTTTTAAATTTAACTTTATCTAAAAGTTTATTTATCAGATTAGATAGGCTATTGAACAAGGTTTATTTTAATGTGTAGGTGTCTTAACAAAAAGTAAATAGAATTTTAGTTATTTAGGTTTAATTGAAATATCCCTAGACCATGTTGATGTGTGTATTTTCGTTTCGAGTCCACCATTTGGTGTGTTGTCGGTCGCTTATTTATATTGATTATTTCACAGGCTTCGACGTGGAGAAACTCCCCGAACAAGAGATGAAGTCGTTCTTATCCAAAGCGGGCGTGTCGGAGACGCAGCTGCAGGACCAGGCCACGCGGCTGTTCATCTACGACTTCATCAACAGGAATGGAGGCGTTGATGCGGTGAAGGAGGAACTTCATGAGAGCCATAAGCCGGGCAAAGGTAAGGGGAACCAATAAACTACATGAATCGGCCACTAGGATGGGTCTGTAAAATATAGCAGTGGCTGATGCTATAGCACCAAATCAAGGCCTTTTCCAAGGAGCTAAAATCTAGCGGCCAAACTTATACCAAAGAGCGTTTTCCCTCGCTTGCTACTTGTTCGAAAAAACTTTAAAATGTAGGAGAATTACGTAGACACTCGGCTAATCGACGATATTTAAAGTGACATTTACCACACGTGTTCTACACAGGACTATCTTCAATCCCCCCTCCGCCGCCGGCGCCGGCGCCCGCGCCCCCCGCGCCGCCCGCGCCCCCCGTGCCCGCGCGCAGCCCCGCCCCGCAGCACCCGCCCGCGCCACGTGAGTACACATACAGCTAGAGACTATCGTTCAGAAGACGCGTCGGATGAATTGAACATAAAAAACACTTTTTGTAGGAATTAATTGTTTCGTAAAAGTTTTTGCCGAGCAGCCAAAAAAAGCCTCAAATGAAGTAACAGTTAAGTAAGGTCTAAATCCATTTGTGTACTAAATTTGTGTAACAATAATATCAGAAATATATAGCAAGCAAGCAAATCAGTTAGTAACTTGCTTAATATGTGCAACTATAACAATTTTGTCAGATGATTCTATTAATCATCACAATATGGGCAACTGTATCCTTTTAGGTAGTAATATTATTTTATACAATGTATGAATTTTGATACTTACAGCATCTCGTGCGCCCCCGCCCCCCCCCGCGCGCGTGGTGCCCCCGCCGCCCCCGCCTGGCGCGCCCCCGCCGCCCCGCAATCCGCCGCCACCGAGACCCTCGCAACGTAAGTCATCTATAGCCTAGGATTTGTATACTATACTAAAAACTTATTGCATTAAAAAAATGTAAATGAACACATTTAAATAAGTAGAGAACTTTGAACTTACAAAAAAAAAACAAGTCAATAGATTTTTTTTTAAAAAGAAAAAATCCAAAATGTTTTTTTTGCCATTAGTGCAGTCATTGAAGCGAAAAATACGGTCTTACCTCCGAATTTTTTAACTGTGAACCGATTTGCATGAAATTTTGGAATTAGGCTCATCTTACCCTTAACTTCAAAAGTGAAAATGATCTGAGTGCCAAGTGCGAGTTTCAGTAAGAGATGCGAATAACTTTACCATCGCGTTTTCCGAGCGTTCGACATTCCCGGTGAGTATCGAATACTAGCGAGTATGAGTTACCAACAGTCACGTTACTCGATCCGCGTTCGCTCACCGTGAGCAGCGAGCCGTATTTTTCTTAAGTTGGTAACACATACGGTCATCCTTTACAAAGCCATTGCAAAATGGGTCTTATTTTGACTACGATAGATGCCTACATTTAAAGCTTGATTTGCTGGAGTATACATGTAAGCCGACCTTTTTAAAAATCATTTCTTATTAGTAGATAAAGTGAGCAGACGACTACCTTATTAGTATGGTTAAAACATGTTAGTTTGTTTCAAATTTTTAAACAGCCACAAGAAATTTAAGTTTGTTACGATGAACAAAAAGATTTTTAAAGTTCAAGGATCACTTTGTAGACGTGTCAGACTTGCACAAGCAGAGCAATTTCTCCACTCTTATGATGAGTCGAGAACTTAAAGAGTGATTTATTAGAACCATAACAATGGACCTAGGAGCAGAAAAAAACTGGATACGGCAACTGGATATGTAGACCCAGAGAAAATGGCAAAAGGCTGCTGGATGTATGATATTATTTGGTTAAAAGGTACCTAGCTACTGAAAAAATATACCGCATTATTCATGAAAAATAAACTTAAATCTGTCTAACTCTTACTATTTGCTTTCACTAGACATTGTTAATGTTAGTTTTAATGATTAAAGGGGAAAAGTTTGAAGTTATAATTTTTGGATTAAGTACCTAATTGGTTTATGCTTGTAAGCATAATTTTATTAGGAAAATATACTTATGAAAAACAAATTAAAAATGTTTTTTTCCTACCAGTTTTTATTGTGTATATCTTAAACACTCAAACACCACTCAGCACCACTTGAATCAAAACAAAACTAAGCATTATCTACATAACAATATTTAGTGAGTATTTTACAGATTGTAATACTTCATAATTGTCATTTAAAAGTTAAAACACTCTAGTAGGTATTTAACTGATCTTATTTGGATCTTGGCAGCTTAATTGTAACAGTCAGTCACCCAGTTAGTGTGAAGATTATGGTTCGATTCCAGCCTGATTTCTAGACTTGACCGAATCAATTCATTCATTCATTATAAATCTCCGAGACTGAAATTGATAGAAATTAACTGAATGCTTTAAATTCCATTGGTTCATAGTAAGGTACATAAAACAAACACATCAGTACAATGTTTTAATATCTATGAAATTATGTAAATTTTTAACAAACAAACTTAATCATTTTTGTTTTCGCTTCAATTTCATAACATTTCACATCACATTTACTGCCGCTTTCTTCTTACTAATTGGCTTCTCAATATTCATCTTCTTATAAATAGATGGTTTTTTCTCCTTCCTCAGTGAGTGCAATTTGAGATGCTTTCCTGAAAATAAATCTCCTTTAATCAATGTTTCGACAGAACTTACTTTTTAACAGCGATAATGCTAACATACTTAATTGAAAATAATGAGGATAATTATGTAGTTTTAACTTTACCAAAATGCCAGACCATTTCCCCATTAAGATGCAATGAATGACTATGTAAACTATTAAGTATGTAACTATTTTCTCATATTAAGAATTATGGTTCGCTCCATCATACTTGGAATTCTATCATCATTATCTATACCAGCAAACATAATTTTTGGTTTCTTATGCCATCTCCATTAAATATAATGTAATATTAAGTATAAGCACTCATATTTACCACATGAAAATTAGCAGAATAAGTGTTTGTGTTCCGACTGTAGTCAAGATGTGATGTGATGATTTTGGTGGTTTCATAGAGGCTTCCTTCCACCAACACAGCCTACCTCTCCAGGTATACTTTTGGCATATACTTTCTAAAAAACCTAAGGAGAATAATAAGTGTAAGGATTAATATAGTATATTACATAAAACTTCTTCAGTAAGTGTAGGTCTGTATGGGTTATTATCTTAATTAATTTTGATCTTATCGCTGCCCAAGTGCCTTACTTGCACCTCTAATACCAGGACTTTTTTAATATTAATTATATCTTGTGCCTAAGGAGGGCCCAGATAATCTCAATGCCAACTGGTTAGTTATTCCATTTATCTCAGAAAAACTATAGTTTGAGGTTTCAAACTATAGTTTTTCTGAGATAAATGGTTCACGATTCCTGTGGGCCTTTAATATGATCGTATGGCAATAAAGAATAGAGCAATGAGCAAACAAAGTCATATTTATAAACAAAAAGCGCATATTAATATCAAGAACTTCAATATTTATTTTACATACCTTGATTATAAGGAATCTCTTTGGGAGGACCTTAAATACACTGCCTTAGTTAGCCCATTGCACAAGAGCTTGAACATTTCTTAGTTGAGCGATATTTATCCAATGTCTGCTGCTTTGTAAGACCAAACCATAAACTGAATGTAGCCCGAACCATGTTTCTTCGACTTGGGCATTGTTTGGCGCTCATCGTGTGCTTTTACCCCTATAAACATTATCTAAACGAGAAAAAACCGCCACGACACCGTTTAAAACAATTTCACAGCACTTTTATCAAAATAAATAAGTTTTCGATCCGCTTTCACTGTAAAATTTGAAGTGAGTGCCATTCGCATTCGATTGCGAATATTTGTTCACTCTTCGAAGTAAAGGCTGTCAAAATTGTAACTCGTACTCAGCCAAACACTCGAAACAACCAATTACAGGCGTTCACCCTGCTCGCTTTCGACTGGGAGTCGATACTCGATGGTCACTAGTGAATAGGAAAAAACTCATACTCACGCATTTTGTTACCCGATGTGACCGCTAGGTGGCGCTCGCTCGATGGCATACAAATTCACGTTATTTTTCTCGCAAAACGCGATGGTGAAGTAATTCGCATGTCTTTAAGCAACTCGCACTAGGCACTCTGAACTCCGCCTATTATTTTTAAGGGGTGTAAACAACCCCTTAATGGAAAAATTTACATTGAGCCATTTTATCGCTAGAAAACATGTCTAATAGTGAGTGGTGAAATTGTAAAGTATTTTCTAACATAATTACCTCATATTAAAATCATTTTCAACCCCTTGAAAAAAAAAAAATTTTCAGTTACTAAGTAGAAAAAAATATGATAAGTTTTTGGACCATAACTCCTTCAATTTTCATGCTATCACAATTTATAAAAAACCATTGTAAAGGTAATTAAGAGAGCTACAACATCCTTTATTGCAATATATAGTAAAAAACCTTTTTCTAAAACGGTGAAGGGTTAAAGGGCTTAAGAGAGGCTGTGATTGCGCTGCCACGCGCTCTTTAAACAATCATATCTCCGTCAATTTTTGTTTGACAGAAAAAACAAAAAAACCAAATTGTTTGTCAGAAAAATACCTAAATTTTTAATCCGTACACTTTTATACGTATCTGTCGTCATTTTTGAGATATTATGAAAAAAAAGTGGGGTTTTTAAAAATTTGATTTTTTTTTTAATCGTGACTTTTTTGAAAAATATGTGTCCTGAAGCGGCCAAACTGATACTATCTATCAAACTCTTCATAATAAAGTTAATTCTAGGCGGAATACGATTAATTTTAATTTTGGTGGAAATGGCACTTATGAAACCCATTGATTTAGAAGAAAAAACATTAGATGCTCCCCTTATTTGCAATACAGCTCACTTATTTTACGTGCAAAAGACTTTTAATAGTGCTCATTTTAGAGCTTATTTCAAGCACTACAAAACCCTTTTGTATTAGAATGCATAAAATGCATCTGCTCGCCGCTAGATGGCATTGACCACATCGATTAAATTTCAGACAAAATAAAAAACGGCTTTGATCTTTAATATCTAGCTTAATATTGCACTTAGAATACTTTATAAAAAACGAAATTGTTCATTGTTTTACCTGCTACAATTTTGTTCTTCGTAAAATTTTCGATAAAACGTATATTTTTGGAGATATTTGCAAAAAACCGATGAAAAACGTGAAAAAATTGCGAATTTTCAATTGCCAATAACTTGAAAAGTATTGGATTTTTTGAAAAACTTTAGAGATGATTTTTTGCTTAAAATTAGGCCTTCTATCGATATCCGAGGTTATTTTGCAAAAAAAAAATTCACCTCCGAGAAGGGGTGGCAACCATTTTCACTTTTGAAGTTAAGGGTAAGATGAACCTAATTCCAAAATTGTATGCAATTCGGTTCACAGTAAAAAAATTCGGAGCAATAATGCTTCAATGACTGCACTAAATGATAATTTACCTATTTTGTCAAAAACCAATCGAACGATATTTTTTTGAAAACTTAACCTTTTTATTAGACTAGCTAGACAAATGGTAAAAGCCCAGCTCGCGACATTGTTTTCCAAAGAAAATCGCCGTTCCTTCTACTTTGGAAATGACTATAAGTTTGTTTGTGGCGGTCTGAATAATATAGTATAGTGTCCTTTGTACTATTGACTTATCACCTGTCGCAATAATCCCTAACAATTCCAGCGCCATCTTCAGCGCCCCCATCAGTGCCTCCGCCGCCACCGCCCGCGGCCCCCGGTGCGCCTCCGCCGCCCCCGCCCCCGCCTCCGGCGCCCCCGGCAGCGCCCCCGCCGCCCCCAGCGCCCCCGATGGCGGGGCCCCCCACGCCGTCCGCGGCGGACCCAAGAACCGCGCTCATGGAGAGCATACGTAGCGGGAATAAGAACCTTAAGGTGAGGACTTTAGGTTTTCAGGTTGATAGAATATGATTGCTTATGTGACGGTTTACGAAGTCACCTATTATCATCATTGGAAGCTGGATGGCGAGCACAGTTTTTGAAATCATGTTTGAATCACTACTATTTAAGTTTTTTTTAGTATGTATTCATTGTTGTTATTTTTGCTGCGATGACCCATTTTTTTTTGGGTTAGAGATGTTTATTCCCAAAAAAAGATATACATCCACTTCCATGAGATCAATTATTTCCTTAATAATAGATAATAATGTGTATTGTGTTTATTATATATTTAAATCGAATGGCTTGGTGACTCAGTTAGTGTAGTTCGATTCTTATACGCTTATTTCTGTTTATTTAAGTATCCATTTAAAATGTCTAAGGTAAATCTGAGTACGTCTACTTTTTCGTCTACAGCTTAGCATTTTCTGTGTGGTCTCCTAAGTGACCCGTTCTCCTGACGGCAATAGACAATATGCTTCGTCACTATACTATTGGGGATAAAGTCATGAGCGTATGTTATGTATGTCATATTAAATATTATTTGTTTGTTTATTTCAGCGGGTTGAAGTGGCCGCTAAACCCGCCCCGGCCGAGGACAACAGAAGTAATCTTCTCAGCGAAATTAGACAAGGAGTGGAATTACGAGCCGTGAGTATAATCTCAAGTGAATTATGGGGAAACGTCCTCACCTTATTTTCACGTCTTCAATGAAGCCACACCTTAAGTGACACTGAATCCTTAAAATTTTAAGGTCAAAAAGTAAAAACAATTCAAATCTAAAGAATTAATAATTACGACATGTGTGTGTATTCTTGATAGTTCTGGAAAAATTATATAATTTAATGTATTTTATGAAAGTAAATCACGTCTTGTCAAAATATAAGTGCACCTGAATTGGTTATCTAAATCCACATTATCCTATTTAGTTCACCTTGAATCTGTTAATATACTATAATACTGACAATACAATTGCTTATCTTGTTGTTGACCAAACTTTATATGATTATTATAAATCATATGGTTATATACTAGGAGTGTTGTGGTTTATTTTAATAAGGGTTTTTTAAAGATTGTACATGATTATTTTTTTAACAATGATTAGTTTTCAAATATCTAATAGAATGCATGATTGATTGATTTTCAAACCAAGTTTTTTTTAAAGATAATATTGATGTAGACTGTATAGGTTTTGCTAACCATGTTTCACTTAATAGTTTGACAAGACAAAGATCTAGAATTCTAGACATTCGATTCCAGTGTTTGTTAAGAGCGTTAGCTGGGGGTGGATCGAAAACGTTGCATTTTGTAAGATTTTCGTGATTATTTCATTGGCTTTAAATAAAACTTAAATTTTTGCTTTATTATTGTGTGCATAATGCTATTTAAAAACAAACATTTTAACAAAAAGAAAACCAACTTCAAAACAAAGCACTAAAAAGTAAAGAAATAATTGCGTATTCTTTTAAAACTTGTACGATAATATAATGTAGGTACAATTATTGTTATTGTTGGAGTCGGTGTCAGCCAAGGAAACACTACAATATACCTAGCAATATACCTATTTCTTACATATCACGTTTACGTATGTATGTAGGTAGTTACAAACCTACATTGGCTGACACCGACTCCAACAATAACAATAATTGTACCTTCATTATATTATCGTATAAGTTTTAGAAGAATACGCAATTATTTCTTCACTTTTTAGTGCTTTGTTTTGGAATAGTTTTTTTTGAAGTTGGTTTTTTTTTGTTAAATTTTTTGTTTATTTTTTGATCTTCAGTGAATAGTTCTTAATCATTTTATACATCGAAAAAGTATCGTCCAATTGCTCCTAAGAATTGAAGAGTTCAGTTACTTTGTCATGGATCCCAACCAAACTCTCATCAAACTATACCCTTGAAGTATATCCTTTCCAATAAAAAAATAAGCATCGAAATCGGTTGGCGTGATATTGAGTTATTCGTCCATTTGTCGCGCATATGGTTTATCTAGATTTAAGACTTATATGGATTTCCCATGTATGCCACTGTCAGAACTGTACCAAATTCAAATGGGCCACTGCTGGCCCATTTGAATTGCCCCTAAAACGCCCCGTTTTATTTGAAAGCTGATGCTGCCCCTGTGGACAGCATAACGCCTGGATATCCAGATAACAACAAATATGCTTTTGTAGAGCCTTTAGTTTTAGTGCGAAAACTCACTGCAGCTGTACAGTTTTTAGCTGATTTTAGTGCATTTGGATCTACATCAGCATTTTGAAGTAGTAAAAATATACTTAAACCGGTTTAGTGAACCATTATAATGCCTTGTAAATCCACTATACAGCTTTCAGCTGTTTTTTGTGCTCAAGGGTCTTCAATAGCATTTTAAAGTAGGAAGTTTATGCCTATTGCAGCTTAATAGCATATACTTGTACCATTTTAATTCACCGTAAGTCCGTTATACGGCTTACAGTTTTTAGTGTCCTTTATTGTTTGATAGCACTTTAAAGTGGAAATAAAAAGCCTAGAACTGCTATACAGCATAAAAGTGAATGTATCTAATGCTTCAAGTAATGTCACTATTTCAGCCTACAACTAACCTACTACTACTGGTAGTCTACTGGTGTAACGGTGAATCCTTATATAACTTCTTTATAGGCATTAGCTCTATAATGGTTTATCAAAAGCGGTTTTCTCAGGCTTTTGGCTTAATAATAGTTCATGTGTGAGTATTTGTACTGCTTGCGGCATTATACAGCCTTTGTAAGGTTCACCGGGCACAGGCTGACGCCATTTTGTAAATATTTTATAACCTAAAAATATAATAAATATCCCTGGACATTATTCCACACAGCGCCATCTAGCCCCTAAGTAAGCTAATTAAAGCTTGTGTTATGGGATACTAGACAACGGATAAACATACTTGAATACATTTTCTTTTGTAAATACATACTTATTATACATAGGAGACACCCAGACCAGTACAAACAGACATGTTCATGCACACAAATGTTTGTACTGTGCGGGGATCGAACCCGCGACCTCTGGTGTAGTAGCCAACTGCTTAACCATTACACCAAGTCGGTCGTCAAATAATCATTTGGATCTTTTTATAAAAGCCTATATAATAATGAATAGACCTATATAATATTGATATAACTTAATTTCATACTGACCAATACTTTTGTTACTTATGCAAACATTCGTTCTATATATGCTAGGAATACATAATTGTTTTGATTATTTACATATATATTTATATAAGATTTTATATGAAAACCACAATATATCGAAGGCGCGTAAATATTTTCAATAAAACTTATATAGATATTTACAGTAAACTACATTGCGCAGTAATATTATATAGTAGCCCACGGAGAGCGGAGAGCTTCGCTACGTTGAATGTAAGGGGTGGAATGAATGACAAAATTGATGAAGTATGTCACATGATGGATAAAAGGCATATTGATGTTCTTTGTGTGAATGAGACTAAGCGGAAAGGAGGAGCGGGAAGGAGGATGAAGGAGGACATGTCGACGCATGGACCCTATACGGCTTACTGGTCCGGAGTTTCTGCCAACAGCCGAGGGTCTCAAGGAGTGGGCCTTATTGTCTCCGAGCGAAAGGCCGAATGTGTAAATGAGTATGAGTGTGTAAGCCCGAGACTCCTCTGGTTGCGGCTAAAAGTTGGGTTGACTCGTATCTTTCAGCTTGGCGTGTATGCACCCACAGATACGGGTTCCAACGCCACTGTTAAAGCCCAAAAAGAAAGGGAGGAGTTTTGGGATAGTGTGAGAGAAACATTACAAGAATGTTCGCAAAATGAGAGAGTGATTATGTTAGGAGACTTTAAGGGGTGGGTAGGTAGAAAGCGAAATGAGTATGAAAAGGTTATTGGTGTACATGGTGACGATAGAGTGAATAAAAATGATAGGAGTTTATTATAGATTTGCATGGAATGGAATTTGTGTGTGATGAATACCATGTTTGAGCATAAAAGATTCATATGTACACAAGAGAAGAAGGTGTGTCGAGGAGCATGATTGACTATCTTATTGTAGATGAACGATTGAGGAATGTTCTGGACACCCGGGTGTATCGCGGGTTTGGCGTCGACACTAGACCACTTCCTGGTGCTAGCATGAATGAGTGGTGTCTTTGATAAGTGGCGTTATTGAGCTCCAGTGAGTACAGGGGTTCTGGAACGTGTAAAGGTGGAGAAGCTGCAGGAGAAGGGTGTGGAAGACGAGTATGTCAATGTGTTACGAGAGCGATTTGAAGGTTCGGAAAAGCTACAAGGAATTGAAGATCTGTGTGGATTGTGTTAAAGATGGATTAGTGAGTACGGCTGTGAGTATATGTGGAACTACGAGAAGAAGGAATGGTGGAAAAGGAATGGTGAAAAAAAGTATGTGGATGGACAAGAGTGTGCAGGTGGCAGTAGATGAAAAGAAGAAAGCGTGGTTGGATTGGTTAGCTATGATAGCTAATCAAAGGATGCAAAAGGCGACAGATGGAGATGTGGTTGAAGCGAAAAGGAGTATAAAAGATTGAAAGGAATTGTGAAGGATGTAGTTAACAAACGTAAGGAAAAAACTAAAGGATGAGTTTGATAAGAGGCTGACTGAAGACTTCCGGACAAGTGTCAAGTTTTTCTGGATTTTTTTTTCAACTAGGGGAGCATCGACCGTAACAAAGCTTACAAAAATCAGAGGCGATGATGGGAAGATTTTAAAAGAGAAAGAGTGTATCTTAGGGAGATGGAAGGAGTATTTCGAACGTTTTTTTGAAAGAGATGATGCTTTGGCAGAAATAGCTGAGCCGTACATGGAAGGAAATGAAGATGAGGGTGAGATTCGTATGGATGAGATAGTGACAGCGTTGAAAAGTATGAAAACTGGTAAGGCTGCAGGGTATGATGGTGTCGGTTGAGATGCTGAGGGCCGAGCAAGACATAGCGGCTAGTCAGTTGTACCGCCTTCTTAATTTGTGTTGGAGGACCGGCCGGGTACCAGAAGATTGGTGCAAGGCCGTGATCGTGCCGTTTTTCACGGCCAAAGGGAAAGGTTCACAACAGGACTGCAAAAATTACCGCGGAATCAGCCTTCTCAGTGTTGTCGGCAAACTGTATGCTAAGGTGTTGATTCATAGGGTTGTGAAAGAGACGGAAGAAAAGATTTGGGAAGCGCAAGCGGGATTCAGAAAGGGAATGGGATGTACAGATCAGGTTCTTTCCTTGAGTTTGGAGTTCATTTAAGTTCTAACTGTGAACACTTGAACAGCTCCAATCATTTTTTTAGTACGTTCTAATGCTAGTATAATACTTTTGTGATGCAATTAACATTTTCACTGTCAATAATATTGATAATATAATGCTTCTGTAATGCGATTGGCAACGTCATGGATCATAGTTATGCTTCTTTAATGCGATTGGTCCATTAGTTGACCACAAAAATGCCTAAATAATGCGAACCACTATCTGAATATATATATCTAAAGCTGTATAATTTGTGCCCAAATAAGCGTTACAGTAGCACTATGGACGTTTTATAATGCTACTGTAAAACTCACTCAAAATGCGAAAACGATACAATAATGCTGTAAGTCGGCCGTTATACTGCTTTGATGTGTTGTGTGATGTGTTACGTGGGTAGTGAAGCATATTTCCTCAATCTGCTTCCTCCCTCCAGGTGTCCCGCTCGACCAGCACCTCGGACAGCTCGGGCCGCGCCGCCGACGCGCTGGCGGGCGGCGACGGGCTGGCGGGCGCCCTGGCGCGCGCGCTGCAGGAGCGCAACCGCGCGATACACTCCTCCGACTCGGAGCACAGCGACGCGACCACCAGCAACGACGAGTGGGACGACTGAGGCGCCTCCAGGTTTACTAGTTTGAGTAGTTTAGGGATGAACGCGTTCAGGATATTTATTTTTTTAACTTTCTCTTACTTCACTTACTTTAGGCAATCGTGACCGCGGAATGACAAGGATTCAGACAAATATTACAATAGTAGCAAAATCTAAAATCCTAATTGTTGTATAAATGTATTGATTTTGAAATTTCACACGCAAATGAAAAGTTTACGCGCAACCGCGCGATACACTCCTCCGACTCGGAGCACAACGACGCTTCGACCAGCAACGATGAGTGGGACGACGTAAAGGGTTTGAGTAGTCATGGTATGAATGAGTTTCTTTTATTTTTGATGTTTTCTTATTTCCTTACTTTAGCAGTCGTAACCACGGAATGACAAGGATTCAGACAAATAGGTATTACAACGGAAACAAAATCGAACTCCTAAATGTTCTATTTAAATGTATTGATTTTGAAAGAGCATGAAATATGGTTGGTATACCTAGTTTTCCCAAGAGAGCCCCACAATTAAGAAATTAAAAGACATTGGCCAGTGATGAAACCTAAGACAATCGATAGTTATAGATTAAAGTCCATACAAACTGAAAATGTATTTTGATAAAATCTCGAAAACGATATACTTTCGGAGATATTAATTATCTCCGAAAGTATTTCTCCATAGGGAGGGGCTATCTTGGGTACCCTAAAGTATACCAAGCCCCATACAAATATCTGCCATGCTCTTTCACACACAAGTTATGAAAAGTTTAAGTTTAATAATATTTTGAAAACATCTGTTCAGGACTATGGCACACAAGAGCTCGTCAAATGATTATTTGCATGACTTGTATACAGTTGTCAAAATAATTTCAAATTATTTATATCTTTTTATTTCGAAATGAGAGCAGTGCAAAAGAGAAAGTCGATAAGGCACAAAGCAAAAAGCCTGCCTTGCTCAATACCTGCTGACGAACTAACTAAGATGGTATAGTTATTTGACGTATGCGGCTACTTCTAAATGGCTCATGTAGCTAGGTACTGATTGTGCTATGCTCAAACGCATGCTCCATCCAAATGTTTCAAAACGCTCAATTTTATATCAATCCGCAAATGCCAAACTCTCCTATGAAACTCAATTGAGGCCCGTATTCTGAAACAAAATCTGTACTTGACTATAGATCTTAGTGACGTTATTGTATGAGCTGACGTTTTTAAATCGCTACTCAAGTACAGATCAGTGCTTGAGTACGATTCTAGAATACGGGCCTTGAATTTGTAACGAAATTCCATCACAAGTATGTTCACATGAATCAGGTACAATCTGAAGACTGTAAGTAGTTAAGCATCTTGAAGTTTCGTACCTCGTAGTCTATGGTTGGTACTTTTTGAGGTTTCATGTACCTTATTGAGCTTGAACAAACAACCAGAGTGCAAGTATGCGAGTTCATGGTAACGAGAGCTGAGATTGATTCGAACTAGACTTCGATCGCTGTTAAAAACGACTGTTGCTTGCTTCAATAGGCTCTTAAACTATCAGAAATAAGTAATTGCAGTAAATAATAAAAAACGCATAATAATTTGTACATAGTGCATGCATATCATAGTTTTACATTAAATATTTTCGCGAAACATGAGGTGAAGAACAGTTTTGAATTGAAGAGATAAGCATTTTGTAAAATCACACAGCCTGAAAGGTTTTTTTAATTTTTTCAGTAATTTAAGTAGACAATTAAGCGATTAAATCGCGTGAGATGTGAGTTCATAGATGAGAGCCTACCGACAGTGTTACGCTCTGGCTGTGACTGTACCATTCTGACTTGTATCGGCCAGCTAGGAAGCAAATATTCAAGTGTAAATGTAAAATCTACTCATGTGAATTAATTGTTAAATGTTCATTTGTTTTACGACGATATATACCGTCGACACCAATCTGGACTGAAGAAGAGATGCGGGATCTAGGGTCTTCACTATAACTTAAGCATTGTACTAATACCACAGAATCAATACACATGTTGTTAGCATGTTGAAATCTTCCTGTCTGTACGTTTTTAGTTCTTTAATTAAATTAACTGCGACCACTGGCTTAGCAAAATTGAGCAACTTACGTATTTACTTAAGTTACAGTGAAGGTCTAAATTCGATGAAGATGCTGAAAATTGAAGCGCGACTTAATTTTCCATAATTCCTTTGTTACAACATTTTACACAATTTTTAGGCCTTAGGAAGTAAATTAAATCACCTAAGGCTTAGGTGATTTAATTTACTTTCAATGTATGCCGATAAGTTTACCGATTAGTTTACTATAACCGTTAGTGTCTAAACACACTATCCCGAAATTACGCGCATGTTGACGCCTGCAATACTATTTGTATTGCTGATGACACATTATGCCGAAATTACGTTGCGCTAAAGCGTACAGCGTAACTTCGGTGGGGCGTAAGTTCAGCGGCAACTTATTTTGTAGAGCACACAATTATAGACTCTGAATACACACACAAAATTGACCAACTGAATTTCTGCCGTGTAAGTTCGGCTATGGTGTGTCATGTCAGCCGAATACGTCGGACGGAACGTAAATCAGCCGCGGAACTTCGGTCGTGTGTTTAGAGTTTAGACACTTGAAGATACATCAACATGGGATTTCTGGATCACTTCTTATTTTAAAATAATTTGATTAGGTATGAAGCCGCGCTTGGTTAGCTAATATTATTAGTTTTGTAAATCGAGTGATTGGTGTGCCAATGTGTTAGTACTAGTGTTCAGTGCCTGCGCGTAAATGGTATGTACTAGTCAAGGTGCTGTGTCGCGTATAATGAAAAAAGTTATACATTTTCTTAAGTTTCTAAAATCATTTTTTCAGAATGTGTCATCACATTAGTGTAATGATTGGACCATTTCTAGATTTGTCGCGACAGATAAATGGTTTAGCTTGGTTTGGTGTCAGACATAAGAAGAGATTATGGCCAAATTGTGATCCATGCTGCTTGTTTAAAAAAGGTGATCTATGTTTTATCTGAATTCATTTTATGACTTCTACCATAGAAGGTATTAATAATTAGCGACATAATATACTGAAAGGTTCGTCTCGACAAAGGAAACACTCCACTAAGTTATGACTTGTAGAATACTTAGGGGAGAAGTACGTTCGAGTGTTATCAGAGTCCGTGTATTTTCAGCACATTATTTCATTTTATAAATATTTAATTTGTAGTGAACCACTTTCTTGGTCGAACGTACAGCTCAAACAAATAATAATTGTCATCTACATTATTCCTTAATTCACTTTTGTTTAATTTAAAATAACTAATGGGACTTTAATGTAAGCTACAATTTATTTAACATGATGTATGCACATGTGTTATTGTTTTAAGTTTATTTTATTACTTATATCCTTGTGAATAATAACCACGCAGAATTAATTTTAGAACAATAAGACGATAATAACATATTATTAATTAATTTATATTTTATGTGACATTGTTATTGGGACGTTCATAAACATTAGCTTTAGACGTATTTGTATATCTTTATTTCTGTATATGTGTATATATTATAAATTAGGTAAAATGACTGAGGAAAACTCGTGGTGATTCTAAAGTGTTTGAATTTAATCATATCTAGTTAGGTACCGTGTAGATGAATCCATTGCCTCAGTAAAATAAATACGGCGCATGCATTCAGAGGCGTCTATAAGTTTGATGAGGAATATACGTTGTAACTGCAGTATTTGGCCAACCCCAGTGTCATGCGAATTGGCAACTCTCTGGAGTAAGCGCTGTCCCTTAAATACTTATGGTCTATTGTTGCTAAACTATCGGTAGTTGACCTCGCAAATTAATAGGGAACAGTCGGCCACAACTAATGTGTAACGCCTGTGTTTGTATCGTCTGCGTGAAGTCAGTGTTCTTGAGAGATCAGCTTATGCCGGCACTGTTACGCTTTAGCTGAAGTTGACTGAAAGAAAATAATATCATCGGTATTTCTGTGCCAAGTGCGAGTTCATTCGATCTTACGCGCCGAGAAATTAAACGCGGAATTGCATAGCAAAAAAAATGGTTCCGTAAACCTGCCACCACAGGCGCCACCCCTAATGCCATACGAATTGGCGTTTACTTGGGCCTGCCCGAATAGTGAACGAAACTCGTAGTAGGCACTCTGTTGAATACGGTTTGCGTTTCATTTCTATTGATTTTTACATTTATTGTGCGCATTTGTAAGTCCAAATCTGCATGACAAAGGATTTATAGTGTCAACTCCTGAAGTACTACTATAGTATTGTTGCAGTAGAAGTAATTCTTTTAAGTTATATTAGTTAAATATTTTATGTTATTTCTTGTTCACTTTTATGCTAAGACACTTCATCAGCTTTTATATCATCATGCGTTGGACTATATTAGCATCCAACAATTTTTCATCCTACTTAAAACTGTTCTGTGAAATATTTCTAATCATGAGTGGTTTAAATCGTACAAACTTCGATAAGGTGGCGAAACCACACTCGAATCTAAGCAAATACACTATTTATTTTAGATAATATACAAATAGAGTGAGAAAGCTGTGCATTTAATTTACCAACTTTTTTTAATAAATTACATGACATTTGCTCTCGTGAATGATGGTTTTGCCGCCTGGGGGACGAGCATGAATATTTTGACTTTGTAGTGATCGTATTTAGTCACTTCTAACTCAAAATAGCTTATAATATGAGGGTAAACTGTAATTGCCAATTAACGTAGCAGCCACAAATCAGAAGATTTCCGAGAAAATGGGTAGAAAAAATATAAAGCAAAATTAATAGAGACTGTTAGTTACGTGGGTAATGGAAATTTTTTATGTTCTGCCCTCTTCCCTCCGACTTTGTATGGTTCAAAGCAGCGCTCTGTTTTCATCCTGTCGACTAAGCAAATGTAATTAATTAGCACCTACTGTGTATTTGTAAAAAAGCGCAAAGCTATTTTTATAATATTTAAATTTGTTTTCTATTTTAAATGTTAATGTGATGATGTGTTCGAGCGCGGTTGACTAACAATACGTTATTACCACCTGTAACACTATGTTGATAAATAAAAATATTCATTTCTAAAATTAATGGTGTTTTATTCAAAAGTGTTAAATGAAATAATGATAGGTAATATACAGCAGAATCAATTTATTTTAACAATTACGCATGAATATAGTTAAAATATTTGATGACTGACCGACAAACATCCTTTATTAGAAAAAAATAACTAAGATAACATTCTTCAAACGAAAATCTGTTCACATAAATATGAATTCAATAAAAATACATATAGGTACTCACTGGATAGTCATCATAATTTAGCTACACATACATAAAATGATTGATTACACAACACTGCTTAATTTTTTTTGTATCTATCATAACCAAACACCTAAATAAACGCTATTTTCACTTAGGAAACGTGTTTTTAGTAGTAAGTCTAGAAAACTCGTATAATACAAAAATATTGTAATGTCAATGACATCAAACCTAACTTGGTGATGGTATCAACTGAACCACAGTGACTCACACACTGCAATTAATCGATATTCTTCACATACTTCGAAAAAGGTGCCGGCTATAGGAGGCATTTTTATTTTAGGCTAAGAGTTTTAGCAATATTATATCTCTGGACATATTAACACACGGCCATCTGACCCTAAACTAAGAAATAAATATATTTCTATAGTGGTGCTTCATCAGGCTAAAAAGACAACAAACACTCACACCTAACACGAACCCTCAAAATTGTTTATTAGTTAATTTCATCCCTTCCGTTTACAGCCAGTATTCAAAGTTTATTGCGTTATATAAACAAATAAGTCAGGTGAGGGATCACGTTATTTTTAGATGAAGTGAATATGGTCAGCTGAGGGATCGTATGCTTCGCCGTTGCTCGTCAACCCGACTGCTTCACATGGTCGGCAAAGCGCGAGATACCTCTGGTTACGCACGAGATTATAAACTGCGGTAACCGCACACCATCAGGCGGTCCGCATGCTTGCTAACGGCCGACGTCATTATATATTTTTCAAAGGTTCATTTTCATACGCTAGAAGTTAATCTTAAGTTTTAAAGACATTACCTAATTACTTTGGCAATCACATAAAATTGATAGCACACTACATATCCAGGAATGCACAAAAATAATAAAATTATCAATTTTACAGTCCCCTCGAATTTGAGTTCTGTTGACATTCGCAGCAGAATACCCAATTAATTTACATTTTAATGTTTAATTACGTCAAGGAATAATGATCAGAGACAATGAGGGAACAACACTAAAAATATTCTTAAGTAATTCGAACCGTATTAACAATTGATAACTTGGCAGCACATGCATCTATTTTACAAAATACGCAATATAAAAATAGCCATTAATAGGTACCTACATGTGCGTTATGAGATGGCAACTTGTGAGACTGTCACTAGACGCAGGTGCGGCCGAGGTATACTTAACATATCATTAAGAAGTGGAGTGGAAATATTAGAAAAATAATAACAAAATACTAAACTGCCTATCTACTTACACGAAACCTGCGTTCCGCCCTATTTATATCAAATCCTAACACAATCGAGACACAATTTATTTACAAATAATATGGCAGCCTAATAGCTGGTAGAGTGAGGTTATGAATAAATCCTACAAGTCTAATACTCGTCAACTGCTTTCATATCTACATAAATTCCAAGAAAATCATATCAAATGTAAGGAATTCAATACTTATTTAAGCCAATTGACTATTTCTAAAATCCTAGAAGTTATCTACTCAACAAAAACATTACCAAGATTTAATTAATTTTAGCACTACACAGAAGTATAATATATCATACTAGTCAGATAAAATGTATAATTATAGAAAAGCATTATTCATTATTAACAGCATCAAATTATACCGCAGATATCGCATAAGCAACATACAAATTGAACGCTACCAGGGTTTATAATATCTGGCAAGTTTTTCATGTTTCTATACTGTTTAAATCATGATTTTAAGATTTACTTTTTCATTTTTCTTTAAATCTACATATAATCGTTTTAAAATAAAATAAATGCCCTAACAAAACATCAACCAATATTATTTACTTGTGACTTCACTTATTTTACAATGTAAGTAAATGCAAAGATATACAAGGATCAATCAATTGTTATAACTGGTATACTAATATCAATGTCCATTGAATCATCATCAGCTAAGTTGACTATGTCCTTATCGTCCACAACTTGTTTCTTGTCTGCGCTTTGTTGGTAAAGAGACAACACGTCAGATATTATAGGAGATGAAACCATTTGGTGTAAGTTTTTCTCATCTTCCGTGAAGGCAGAGTCAAGTTGATCGCTTGTTTGGCTATTGCCACCTAGTGCTGTCATATTCGGTTTCTTATCCACATCATTATGTATCTCTGCGACGGTAGCATCATTGATTTCTTCCTCATCCTCGTCTTCGCTACCGCCGTAAAACTTTTCGTCATCTTTCAAGTCTTTCGGAACATACGAGTTGATGAGTGCGTGCAAGTCCTCATCACAAACGAACACCTTGGAAGGATCAGAGTCCTCTTTATCACACTGATGTTTGGAGAAGACCTTGGCTGAGGTGAAGTACTTGTGGCACAGTTGGCATTGGTTCTGCAAGTGGGCACGGTAGTGGTTGTGCAGGTTCGGGAACTCGTCTCCGCACACCACGCACCGCTCCGGCTTCACGGTCGCGCGGTAGTGCACCTTCTTCGTAGACTTGTGCACATTCTTCATGTGCTTCATAAACGGCCCGTACTTCACAAACTTCTCGCCACATTTCTTACACTTTATCGGCCTCTTATTGTATTTCCTGCTTCTATGCGAGAACGCGTGAATGTTGAACGCGTCTATCGTTTTGAACTTGAGAGGGCAAAACCGGCAAGATATCGACCCCGATCCTCTATGGATTCCATCGTGCTTCGCTTTGGAGCTGACCTTCGTCATAGGCTTGAAGCAGAAGTCGCACTCCTTGTATGCCGGCATCAAGCTGTTTTCATTATTTTGTATAGCTTCGTCATCGCTTTCTATTGCGCACAAATGATTGTCAAAATCGAGTCTAGAATAGAAGTACTCTGCGCATTTTTTGCATCTGTTCTGTTCATGGTACACTATGTGCTTGTGGAGATTGAAGAAAGTCTTGTTGCAAATGGGACAAGTCTCCTCTATCGACTCCTTAGGCATGATCACCCACTCCTTATCGTCGCCATGAACGTCGCGCATGTGATAGATCATTTCCCTGAAAGCGACGAAAGTTTCATCGCAATGCTCACATTTCGTCGGATTGTCTACATTAAGCTGGGAGAAATGATGATTTTTGTGTGATCTATAAACGGTAAGCGTTTGGAACTTCCTTTTGCAGTATATACAGCCGTAGTAACCGACGGTGCGGTGATAAATTTTGTGCCCGTTCAGCGCATCTTCGTTCTCAAACACTCTAAAGCAGTAATCACACACTGTTTCTTTTTTGCCTGAACCAGCTTCTTTATTCACCTTGATGCCGTGTTGAGTTCGCAGATGACAATCCAACTTCACTTGTAAATGGAAAGGTTTGTAACATTCAGGGCATTTTATCCTCTTGGGGTATATCTCGGTTTCGCCTATCAGTCTTCTCTTGTCGCAGCTGAAAGCCAGATGCCCTTCGAGGAATTTGAGTGTGCTGAAGTAGTCGAAGCAATAGTTACACCTGAGCGTGTTGTGGTAATCCAGATGCCGCTCGTAGTTTCCTCTGCTGGCGAGCACCTTGAGGCAGACGGCGCATTGGAACTCCTTGAGAGGGCCGTTCAACGTAGGCTCAGTACGTTCGGCCATCCAGGTCTCGTTGATCTGGTGAACGTCGCGCAAGTGATGATGCAAGTCGTAACCTCTGTAGAATTTCTCCTCACATTGTGTTTGAGTACATTTTAAAGGATTATCTAAATACTTCTGGGTCAAATGAGATTTAATGTGAATATTGTGCGTTTTCAAGGACGTAGTGTTTTTGCCACAGAACTTGCACTTATAAAAGAGAGGCTTCCTCAAATGTGCCTCTTCATGCCTCTCTAGCCTTTTTACGTCTAGGAACATTTTTGCGCACAGTTTACAAGAGTAGTAGTTAGGTGGCGGTGCGTCTGGATCAGTTTTTATCATCTTACTATCTGGATGAGTCCTTCTCAAGTGTCGAATCAGATGGATCAAGTCAGGATAAAACCGCGAGCAGATAGGACATTTAACCTTATCTTTCCTCAATTTCGCTATTCGGTCCTTATGGACTTGGTGGTCGAAGTTGTGACCTTTGACGTGGCGCCGGTGGTAGTCTTCGTCTATGAAACCTTTTCCGCATATGTTACACTTAAAGGGGCCGTTGTCATCTTCATAATGGGTTCTAGTGTGGATTTCGAGGCGTCTTTTGTTGGTGAATACTAACTGGCAGACGAAGCACTCGTGTCGAGATCCGTACAGACTGGATTTTGAATTGTGCCATCTGACGTGGTGTTTTAGGGAGTTTTCGGAGTCGCAGACCTTACCGCAAAGATGGCAGGTGTGTGTTCCGTCGAAGACGGTTTTATCGGCGGTGTTTGGGAGGACGTGTCCGACTATGGTGTTTTGGACGCTCTCCCCGCGCTTGAAGTGTATCGCCATGTGGGATAGATAGACTTTTCTGTGCTGGAAGATGCGTTTGCAGATGGAGCATTCGTAGTCTTTGTTCTTGAAGCGGGTTTGCTTGTGGAAGTTCATGTGAGCTTGGGCAGCGCGGAGGTGTTTGCTGCGGCGCTGGCAGATGGGGCAGGTGAGGTGCTTGGGGTCCAAGTTAGGGTCCTTGTAATGAGTCCGCATGTGCAATTTGTAATGCACCTGGAAACGGAAGCTCTGAAACAAATTACATCATTTTTACATTATTGTTCTCGGTGGATTCCTGACGGAAGTGCCACTTGTAATCTGCGGTTTTGGTAGTTAGGTTGTGGTGGGAACTACAGCGCAGATAAAAATGTTATAGATAACGCAAGTTTTTGCTTTCGTTAGTATAGATAATGACGTTTTTTAACTACGGTTTGTGCATCACTTATCGTTTTTTGATAATTATGAAAACAGTTCTGAAAAAAGTTGGTTTAAACTCAATTGAACTTTAACTGCAAAGCTATGCTTTTTGATAGTTTTGACTCCTTCGACGTTGTTTCATTTAGTCCGCATTCTACAGATATGGCAATGGATGTGAAAATCAAGTTTATCATTCCTCTATCTATGAACTCGATAATAGGATTAAAAAATTTAGTATTTCGAGCATCAACGTCGTCTTCACTATAATGACGTAGAGGTAAGCGTCACGCTTAGTTTCCATACAGCTGCAAGCCTCTCCATATAAAAACCATGATCTAAAGGCTTTATCTAATTCAGTTTTGTCTACTATTTAGGGGGATCTTAACTATTTTTTTTATATAATAAATGAATAACTAGCTGGCATATTATTTGTATCTGAATATACAGTTAGAATTGACTTTTACCCACACTTCGAAAACTATTATGATGTTCATTAACTTAGTGATATAGAGCTCAAATCGGGCCAGTGGCACTTCTCAGACATCTCCAAAACATGCATTATCTACTGGAATCTTCCCTGGCAAACTTACCTCGTTGCAGACAAAGCACTCGATCTTCTTCTCCAAGTTGTTCCCCACATTCTCGTGCCAGTTGACGTGTCTTTTAAGCGAAATCAGCGTCGCCATCGTCTTCCCGCATATAGGGCAGTTGAACCCAGTGCAGTTGGCGACCGGCGCCGAGTTCGGAACCTCTCCAAAGTCGTTGTGACTCTGGATCACGTCCAGGGGTTCCGCCTTTGTCACAACGACTTCACAAAAATCCGCCAACTCCGAGCCACCTTCAAGCGCCCGCGGCGCTTTCGGCGCTCGCGGCTGCTTCAACCTATGCACGAACTTTATATGGCTCGCGAGGGAACTGCAGCTTTTGAACTTGTCCCCGCAATCCGCGCACGTATACACATTCCTAGGCTTAATGTTAATAGAAATGTGCTTCTGATTATGTTCGTTAATCGCGCTCACTTTCATTTCTAAATCGCAGATGAGGCAGCGAACCGAACAGTCCTTCAAATTGATCTTTGCCCGCTTATGCCCCGAACTCATGTTATGTTTGGTGCGCTTGTGCTGGATAAGCAAACGCTTGTACGAGAATTCTTTCTCGCAGATATCACAGGTGTTGTCGTCTCCGTCTTCCTGACTAGAATCCGAATCGTAATCCGCTGGGGCCGGCTGGTACTTCTCGCTTAGTAGACCTGACTCGTTCGCCTCACTCAGATAACTAGTCGAGGCATTTTTATCGGGTGGTTCCACCTTAATCGGAATCTCGTTTGTACTATGTTTTAGTTCGTGAGTCTCAAGAGCCTTTTTGTATTTGAACTGTTTGTCGCACAAGCGGCATTTCAATGGCCCTGTTGAGCTGTACTCCGAAACTACTGACGCTGAGTCGCCAATTGTGCTAGCCCTAGAAACAAAATATTTTAAATGTTATAATAATAATAAATAAATAATAAATAAATATCCCTGGACATTATTCCACACAGCGCCATCTAGCCCCAAAGTAAGCTAATTAAAGCTTGTGTTATGGGATACTAGACAATGGATAAACATACTTAAATACATTTTCTTTTGTAAATACATACTTATTATACATAGGAGACACCCAGACCAGTACAAACAGACATGTTCATGCACACAAATGTTTGTACTGTGCGGGGATCGAACCCGCGACCTCTGGTGTAGTAGCCAACTTCTTAACCATTACACCAAGTCGGTCGTCAAGGGGTGTAAGAACCAATTAAACATTTTGAGTATCTATCCACGAATTAAACTAATATATCGCATATTACAATTTGTGGTATCGTTGTTTTTAAAAACAAATGCTCCATTTTGAACCAGCTTGTCTAAATATAAGATTTTTCAGCTTATCTAACAAAAAAACTTCAAAATATTTGGCATCAATAGTTCAAAACGTCATTAGCACATGCCTATTGAAATCGAAATCAAGATGCCCAGTATTCACCTGTCATCATCGTCGTCGACAGCGGCATCAGGCGCCGCGTCGGGCGAGTCGTCGATGTTGGACATGTGCGCGGCGAGATGCGTGATGAGCTGCTCCTGCGTCGCCAGCCGCTTGCTGCACATTCGGCACTCGAACGTCTCCTTCTTCGGCTCCCCTTCAACCGCCTTCGCCACCTTCGGCTCGAAATGCAAGTTCTTCACGTGCACAAAAAACGCATTCCTCTTCCCCATCACACGCTTACAAACGGGACACTCGATCTCACTCAACTCACGCTTCTTACTACAACTGTTGAAATGAGCTGTGTACACGTAATAATCACCGAACGACTTCCGACAGAACACACACGGCACCATCACTCCTCTTTCTTTAGTTGGTGACGGATCAGGTTTCAAGACCGCCGCGTGAACTACTCGTAAATGCTTTTGGAGATTCTCTATACATTTAAACTTGGCCGTGCAAATGTCGCATTCGATCTTTTTCGCCACCACTGCGTCGATCGGCTCTAACGATATCAGCAGCTCCTTCTGTGGAGATACCTGTGCTTGCGCACCGCACGACTCCTGGTGACGCTTCAGCATTATCTTCAATTTGAACGTCCTATCGCATTTATCGCATGAAAGTTTATCATCGTCATCCGCCGCGTCCTCGCACAAGTTTTTCGGAATTTTCACATCTTCGTTTTTGGACAGGCTTTCATTTGGATTCCTTTTATGGTATCTCATGTGGGAGTTGTGGTGTTGGGGGCTGTCGAACGTTTTTTCGCAGATCTTGCACGTGTATTTCTTTCTGAGGATCGGTTCGTCAGAGTCGGTTCCTCCGGAGAAATTTGAGAAGTTATTGTCCTCTTCGTAGTCTGAGTCTACCTCATAGTTGGTGACGCGTCGTTTCTTTTGGGAGGTGCGTAGTTCTGAGACTCTCTTGGAGGTGACAGGTGGGGTATAGTTCTGGGACTCTTGCGAGCGGTCAGAGACGTTGTCGACGCTCTCGCGGCTACGCTTGCGGCCGCGGCGCGCAGGCGTGCTTGCGCTTTCGTTGGAGGACGAGGGCTTTGTTTGGTTGGATATATTAGTGTTGGTGGAGAAGGCAGAGTCGCTGCTTTGCCTGTTTTGTGGTGGGGGTGGTGTGATACTGAATCCTGTAAATGATTTGTGGAGTATCAGTACAAAACAAGTAAGTGGACTGAAAGGGCATGGAAACAAGCCGTGAATGCCATCACATTACGTAGTTCCAGCTGTTAAATGTATGAAAATTATTTATACTGCAGCATGACTAATGTAATGGCATTCACTGCTTATTTGACAGCATCGTACCTGGCGGCGGTACATAGTTTCTCCTTAACTCCTGGTCGGAGCGCTCGCACTGCTGCTTGAAGATGTATGCGCTACTTAGCTTCTGCACGCATTCAGAGCAGATCTTGTCTGGTAGACCATCGCCATCGTAGATCTGCATGACGAGAAATATATGGTATATGACAATTGGGTATATTATATCTTTTAACCGACTTCAAAAAAGGAGGAGGTTCTATGTTCCACTGTTTGTATTTTTTTTTATGTATGTCCATCGATATCTCTGTCAATTGTGGACCGATTTTCAAAATTCTTTTTTTTATTCGAAAGGGTATATTCCTGAAGTAATCCCATTGTCAGCATATCAGGATCGGATGATGGGATCCAGGAAAAATCGAGGGAACTCTTCAAATAATATAGGCACACCTATAAAGATTTAGGTATTTTTGATAATAACTCATGCAGTTGCTCTCGAAAAGTACCATTTGGTGAAGTGGAACTGCTGATGAAGACCACTGATGGCCACCGGAACTACCCATTACTAAATATTTTTCGGGTTGCAATATTATAGTTTTAATATCTGGGACAATTCACACCAAGATCATCTGACCCCAAACTAAGCAGAGCTTGTAATATGGGCGTCAGAGACTGATAAACATACTTAAATATTTCTAAATGCATACTTAAATAGATAATAACACCCAGACACACAACAAATACAAATGTTCGTCACACAAATATTTGTCATGGGTGGGGATCGAACCCACGACCTCCGGCGCTAAAGGCAGGATCGCTGCCATTGCGCCAACAGGCCAGTCAATATGGGTGCTAAACAATTATCTTTATTTTTTAAGTCATCATCTCATGTTGATGAGCTGGTGATGGAAGGTACAACTCCTTAACGGTTAGTAGTTGGAGAATAATTCTTTAAATATTATAGGCACGTCAAGACCGACAATCATATTCTTTCAGGTTATTTAAGTGAACTGATGATGGAAGGTTTAAACTCCATAACCGTTTAATTATTGGAAAGGATATACTTCAAGGGTAGTTTGATGAGAGTTTGGTTAGGTTCTGATTATGGGATCCATGACAAAGTAACGGAACTCTTCAATTCTTAGGAGCAATTGAACGATACTTTTTCGATGTAAAAAATAAATAAGAACTATTCACTGAAAATCAAGAAATAAACAAAAATTTTAACAAAAAAACTATTCCAAAACAAAGCTATGACTACTCAACGGGAAGACTCATCAATATAAAATTGTATTAGATTTGGAAATAATTAAACTTTTTATTTTTTTTAATTTTTATTTTTAAAGCACTAAAAAGTAAAGAAATAATTGCGTATCCTTCTAAAACTTATACGATAATATAATGTAGGTACAATTATTGTTATTGTTGGAGTCGGTGTCAGCCAAGGAAATACTTATAGCAATATACCTATTTCTTACATATTACGTTATTCTTTCCAAAAACATTAGATCATTGCTTTTTCTAATATTTATTAATGAGATAACCTCACGTACTGTAAAGTATCTTTATTCGCAGATGATCTCAAAATATATAAGCCAGTTAAAACTCTCCAAGATATGGACCAAATTCAAAATGACTTAAATAGTATTTACCACTGGTGTGAAGAGAATTCCATGTCTTAAATATGAGTAAATAAATCAAATAAATCAAATTGCGTGAGGTGACTGGTGTCATGTGACCCCAAACTGCCGATCAAGCTGAAGGGGCAGGTCTATAAAACCATCATTAGGCCTGTCCATTTATATAGCAGTGAAACATGGCCGTTACTAGAGCGACACAAGCAGGAGCTGCGCGTCACGGAAATGAAGATGCTGCGTTGGATGGGTGGAGTCTCACGCAACGATCGCGTGCGGAACACCTACATCCGCAGCAGCCTTCGTGTTCGTGACTTCGCAGACAAGCTGCAGGAGTGCCGCCTTCGTTGGTATGGTCATGTCTCACGGAGATCGGCAAACTACGTGGGCAACAAATGTCTGGCCATGCCGCCCCCGACAGGTACTGGTAGCAGAGGTCGACCAAAGAAGCGCTGGCTTGACGTTGTCAAAGGTGACATGCGTGCCAACAGACTCACCACTGAGGATACACAAGACCGCGCGAAGTGGGCCAAGAAAAAAAAAAGGTGGACCCTGGGACCCCACACACCAGTGTGAGTTCACAACCGGGATAGACCGCAAGGATGATGATGATGATTGGAACAGGTACCCAGGCATCAACTAGAGTTAGGGTGATGCCACGTTAGTGCGTTGCGCTGCGTTGTTGCAACGTATGAACGCATTGTATTGTATGCCTCATCTGCGCTGCGACGAAGCACTTCGTCTTCATACCATTACGGATCGGAGGCTCGGACAGCGCAGCGTATTACCCTCCCCCCGTGAAGTCTCGTGTCCGACGATCCGTTGAACACGAAGACGCTAGGGTGTGATGGCCCCTTAAAAATTATTTACCTACATATATAGAAAACGACGTAGTGCAATGCAATAATGGGGCATCACTCTAAGCTTGACTCAATATTCATTCTCTAGCGTAACAAACTTTAAGGCTGTAAATAAGGATTAAATTATTCGATAAAAAAACATAGAATAACTTATTTTGTAAATTTACAGGGGTAACAATTTTTTTAATTCTCCTTTCAATTTGGATAATTACTTGTAATTTTGTGATTGTAAGTTTTAGAGCTAGAATTATATTTTTATCAAATACTTGAATGAATATGTTTTAATAATAAATAAAATAGCTACCAATTTCTTCCTAATTGGAGAAAATTAAATATTTTCTGTCAACCTTCCCAAAAAAGTTAAGTTTTTTTAAACATATTATTTAGATTTTTCTTGAAAACTAGGTTGTAAACCTACATATTTTTTTAAATATTATTTTAAAACTACACTATCATTGCTACAAATCACTGGAACATTTCAAACTTGTAGCTTCTTCGGAAACAAATGTAAAAACACTAACAATTTTCCTAGTACGATTCTTTTTCTTTCCATCTTGCGATGATTTCCTAGAACTTGAAGACGAAGTCGAGCTTCTTCTATTGGGTCTACCTTTTAAAGTTTATATTTAGGAACATCCTTAGGTATACTTGTCTTATCCATAATACTAAAAGGCAGAACTATCATAATAAGAAAGTTTACATTTCAAATCATCTTTAGGCACACACATTAATAACTGACAGTTACTTGTTACAAATAATTGTTTATTTATGTTGTTGTTTATTAATAAACCAATTGGTTATGAACATTATGTGCTTTTTATTTCTCTGATTGAGCAGGAACCATAAAACAAAACCAAGCAAGCATGCAGAATGCACGCAAGCAAGCATGCAGCAAGCAAGTAAGCATTTAGAATGCACGCAAGCATGCAGCGCATAGTTTCTGTCACAGCTCCGGCGCTACGAGGCTACGGCGGTCCCACGCGAGCTTATCGTCGCAGATGGTATTCGCTCATCACCGCAACTTCGGCTTGATGGCCGGCTGAGCCGCAGCGACGAGCTTGCAAACCACCTGCTACTCAGCTCGCGGGCCACCTAGCCCCCCCGCACCTACGCGGGCTTGAATTACACTCTAGGGGTAGGGCAAAAAAGACTACGTGGAGTCGGTTTTGAGGCGATTTGTTTCTGTCACGGCAGTTTTGAAGCGCAAATCTTTTCTGGACCATTTTTTATTTAACTAAGGGCCGATTTTTCAATCCTCAGTTGATGAAATTTATCTGTAGAATAAAGCTTATTCGCAGGTTAACAAGATTTTTAATTTTTCAATGGTCAGATAGATGTTATCTGTTGAATAAAGCCGCTAACTGAGGGATAAGTTATCTGCTTCTTGAGGGGCTGGATAAGATTTTATCTAAGCGTTTTCTTTGACATTTTGAGATCATGTGATGTGTAATTTAAGATTTTTTAATTTTGTTTGGTACGCACACACATTCTAATGGATATTTTTCACCAAATCGACGACGCAACGATTTTGGAGCAAAGGCAGTAGGCAGCGTTTGTATAGTTACTTAACTTTACTTAGTTACTTAACTATACAAACGCTGAGCCCAATAGAAAAGATCGGGTTGTAGAAGAGAGACCTAACATTTTAGTACATAGGATGAAAAGGATCTTTTGGGAAAAAAAATGCCCTAAAAAACACAAACAAACATACTCTTTGCCACAACTTTAGGCAACAAAAAAAGTTGAGGGTAATTTTCTTAAACTTCAATGTCAATTTGTCAAGCATTAACTTTTGTCTTGTTTCATTCTTACAGTACAATAATTGTATAAGTGCATCATGTTTGTGGATAATCAGTGTGAAGTACATAGACAACCGATAGATATCTATTCTTTGGATAAAAGACGATTTAAAAATTTAAAATAAGTATTCCCTTGATAAACATCCAGTTACTATAAACTTCAGTTAGCTATCTATGAATAAACTAAGAATTGAAAAATCGGGCCTTTTAAGTTAAAATACTATTTTAGATAACAATATGCAATTTAAAATTTCTTCAAACTCAATCAATTCTACTGTCTTCAAAGTATACCAAGTCTACCAAATAATCGTTCCACTAAATAAACCCGCTAAACGAAAGTATGCGAAATGAAAATTGGTTAAGGGCAATTATGCCAAATAAAATTCTGCCACGTAATAAGTATGCTATTGTAAATTTGGATATGTAAACACATTCGGCAGAACAATAATTATGCTAACAAATTTTTATCCGTAAAACATATTCAATTAAAAAATATATACCAAGTTTGTAATGCCAAATTAAATTCGAAGCAACGAAATTCTGCCAGATAGAGGACACCCTCTACTATTGCTACTGATACTCGATGTAGACCGATGTAGCGATTTTTTACGCGATTTTGCGTTGAAAGTACAGTACCCGGCAAACTTCTTGGGCAAACGACCTTGAATGCGCAGAAACGAAAAATAGGTCTCTTTGGTGGTGCGGTGCGGGACGAGGAGGCGGGGCGCGCTCTGATTGGTAGGTCAGTTGACGCTTGGTTTCCGCAACACGTTTACGTCCCCCTGTCTCTTGTGCAGTGCTCAGGACTCGCGTGCAGTGATTACGTACAGTGTTCAGGATTGTCGATTGCTGAACGCAACCATAGATCGCTTTTCACCTGGCAACCCCGGCCAATTTATTTTTTTATAAAACCATACATAGTTGTAACGGCGCGCCATTCATATTATTCTCGTTGTCGTTTCATGGTAGTCATTGTCGGTGCACAAGCACATTTTCGTAATTATATTGTTCTCGTAATATTGTAGTTTAGTACACAACCCTTCTCGTTGTCGCTTCGTACACGCGAAAAAAAAAACTTTTAAAACTTATACGATAATATTATAATGTATGTAGGTACAATTATCGTTATTGTTGGAGTCGGTGTCAGCCAATGTAGGCTTGTAGCTACCTACCTACATACGTAAACGTAATATGTAAGAAATGGGTATATTGCTATAGGTACTTCCTTGGCTGACACCGATTCCAACAATAACAATAATTGCACCTACATTATATTATCGTATAAGTTTTAAAAGAATACGCAATTATTTCTTTACTTTTTAGTGCTTTGTTTTGGTATAGTTTTTTTTGAAGTTGTTTTTTTTTGTTAAAAATTTTGTTTTGTTACACCATGCCACGAAAAACGAACATTGTTTTGAGGGGACAAGCCAGAAAAATGGTGTAAGATGTTTATTGCATTTTGAAAAAAGATGCAAAGAGTGATAAAGAAGCGTTGGAGCGGACTTCAGAAGCCACGAAAACTTCTGTTCGCACAGTGCGACGAATTGTGGACGAAGGAAAGAAGTCTGGCTTGCTAGCCGTATTCCGGACGCCCGGTAAAAAAAGATCGGGGAAGAAAAAGGTGACTGACATTGACAGTTTTGACCAATCGGTAATAAGGAGATGCGTCCAAAATTACCATCTCACAGATAAGGAGCTTCCGACTGTAGAAAAGCTACGAGAAAAATTAAAACAAGATATTAATTTTACCGGATCGGAACGCAGCTTACGACGAGTTTTAAAATAGTTGGGCTTTCGATGGAAGAAAACAGAAAATAATCGAAAGCTGCTAATCGAAAAAACTAATATTCGGTTCCTTAGGATTGAATTCCTACAAAAAATAAGGTAGGCCCATTATATACACCGATGAGTCTTATGTCGACTTATCTCATGCTAGCACAAGGCTTGGTCAGATGGGTCCACCCAAGGCTTGAAAAAACCGATATCAAAAGGGCAGCGCCTTGTTATTGTCCACGCAGGATCCGAGAACGGCTTCGTGCCCAATGCACTGCTTTTATTTAAATCCTGCAGGAAGTCTGGGGATTACCATGATAATATGAATTACAAAAATTATGAAAAATGGCTACATTTCCAACTTATGCCAAATCTGCCACTGAATTCGGTTGTGTATCACAATAGAGTGAGTTAGCCCCCACATCCAATACGAAAAAAGCAGATATGCAGAAGTAGCTCCGAGAAAACGGTATTCAATATCGAGAAAATATGTTAAAACCGGAGTTATATAATTTAATAAAATTAAATAAAGACCTGCAAAAAAAATACAGCGTGGACAACATTCTGGCTGAAAATAACCATTCCGTTCTCCGTTTGCCGCCCTACCACCCTGATCTTGATCCAATTGAGATTGCAAGGGCAAATATAAAAGGATATGTCAGCAGTAAAAATGTAACTTGGAATTTTGAAAAGGTGAAAGAGCTTGTGAACGAGAAAGTTGCTGCGATGGGTCCCAGCGAATGGGCAAAACTTTGTAAAAAGGTGAAAGAAATTGAAGACGAGTAGGTATATCAAAAGTGATCATGTGGTGGATATGGTCACTGACCAGTTTATTTTTTTTGCTGATGACGAAAGTGACAGCGATAACGATGATGATGATGATGACGAAGAGGATGAAACAACTGAACCCACCCCTGGCACCAGCTCGGCTTCGGCTGGTTTAGACATTATTATGATTATTATTTAAACTGGGGACGCTGGCAGTGGGCCGGGTGATCGGTCCGCTTGTTGTGGGCCATTTCACCCATTTCCCCAGGCCCCCCTTACAGGGGGTCTTTAGGTTGTTCCATTTTACAGCGTCCCGTTGAATCTTCCTGTTGCTCTGCAGAATCTTACTATCTGGTCCACCGTCAGTTCTTTCAGATCTTCTTCATCTAACGAGTCTGACCCCATGAGTTCCCACCGAATGTGTGAGTACATCGGGCATTCGGCGAGTAGGTGGAAACTCGTTTCCTCGCTTTCCATGCACTCCGGGCATGTGGGGTCGTCTTTGATGCCTATTACTGTTAGGTGCCTGTTAAGTCTAGTGTCCTGTGGCGATTTCTATGACCATACGTACACTGTTCCTTGACAGCTTCAGTAGTTGACCTATCTTCTTCATGTTCATTGCGCTGATAAACATTTTGGACTGTCGCATACCTGTTGCTGCCTTCCAGCGTCTATCTGTTGCTTCTGTGGTTTTCCTTTTGATTACTCCCTTGGTGATGTTGTGTGCTATTGGCAGCCTGGGTTCCGGACCTACTAAACCTTCAGCGGCACCACCCCTGGCTAGTTAATCTGCTAGCTTGTTGCCGGCATTCCCCTCCTTTCCAGGGACCCATACAATCACTACTTCTATTTTGTTTGCGAGTTTCCTTAGAGCTTTTTTTGCATTCTTTGACAGTTGCTGATGTCGTCTCTGCTTTGCTTAGTGCTTTCAGCGCTGCCTGGCTGTCACTGTAGATAGTGGCCTTGGTGACGCTGTTCTGGTTGTCTAATATATCTGCGCATTCCATGATATATGATAATGCGTATATTTCTGTTTGGAATACGATGGCGAACCTGCCTAGGCAGATAGCTCTGTTTATCACTGTACCATCCTCGCACCTTATGTGCACACCCGCGCCAGATAGCTTCAATGACTCAATTCTAGAGCCATCTGTGTAGCAAACTGTTTCGCTTGTGTCTATGTTCCAACATAATGTTGGGTTTCGACATAATGGTAGGCATATCTATCCACCCTGTTGATGACGATGATTAGCAGTATCACCGTACTTTAGGTTTTTAATAAATATGATCTTACCCTAATACTCTTCTCCGAAAGCCATTGCACGAGTTCCTCTAATGTCAAGATTAAGGGGTATAATACCTACATTACGAACCATAGAACTGGTCATGCAGGAACCGCCATCGTAATACGTGAAGGCATCAAACATCATCTTCTACCAGAATATCGAACAGAGCCTATTCAGGCCACTTCAGTTGCTATAGGGGATAACTCGGGCTGGCTCAACGTCTCCGCAGTATACTGCCCACCTAGGCACAAGATCACCATGCCTATGTTTCACAATTTCTCAACACCCTTGGCAATCGTTTCATAGCAGGTGGAGATTGGAACTCCAAACATACTAACTGGGGCTCCAGGCTAACATCAACAAGAGGTAGGCAATTAAACGCCAGTATCGTGGAAGGAAAGCTCCGCACGGTATCTGCTTTGGAACCAACATACTGGCCTACTGATCCAAACAAGACACCTGACCTCTTGGACTTCTTTATAGTGGGGGGACTATCCAGGCACTATTTAAAACCTGAATCCAGTCTGGAAGGATCATCAGACCACACTCCAGTACTCCTAACTGTGAGCACACACTTAATAGAGGTTGAAAGACCTGATGTTCTAAGTAACAAATTTACTGACTGGGACTCCTTCCAGGATTATATTACCCAAAACCTTTACCTAAAACTATCTCTGAAATGTCCTGATGATATCGAAGAGGCAACGAAAAAGCTGACGATGCTCATACAAGAAGCGTGCTGGAAGTCTACACCAACACTGGAACATAAACGACAGACAACAAATCTTCCACTAAATATTCGGAATAAAATCCATAAAAAGCGAAGACTTCGTCGTTTGTGGCACCAAAGCCGATGCAGCGAAGACAAACAAGCTTTTAACAAAGCAATTGTCGAAGTTAAACGATTGCTGGAAGAATAGCGCAATACAACACTGGCATCAAAGCTAGAGTCACTAACGGCCACCTCGGCTACTAACTACTCGCTTTGGAAGTTTGCGAAGTCATTTGATAGACCACCTGCACCTAAGCCACCCTTGAAAAAAGATAATAACGACTGGGCTAGGACTGCACGGGACAAGGCAAACCTATTTGCGCACCACTTGGCTACAGTGTTCCTACCGAATGACACAGACGACCCTGACTCAGAGAGACAAGTTGAGGATGTCTTAGACCAGCCGTATCAGATGTCACTTCCTCCAAAACCAGCAACAGTGAAAGATGTAATGAGGATAATTAGAGAGCTAAACGATAGGAAAGCGCCTGGGTTTGACTAATCACTAAGGAAATTTAGCTAAAACTACCCAAAAAAGCTATTTGACTTTACTTTATAATGCAATATTGAGAGTGCAGTACTTCCCCATTATGTGGAAAATCTCTCAGATTATCATGATCCAAAAACCAGGAAAGCCACCTAACACAGTTGGATCCTACAGACCGATCAGCTTGCTGCCGATTCTATCAAAAATCTGTGAAAAAATAATCTTGAGCAGAATTCTACCCTTGCTGAACGAAGGCAGAGTAATACCCAATCATCAATTTGGGTTCAGGCAACGTCACTCAACAATAGAACAGGTCCACCGGGTAACTGATACAATAAGAGGAGCTCTTGAAAGAAAAGAGTATTGTTCAGCTGCATTTTTGGACATACAGCAAGCCTTTGACAAAGTGTGGCACAAGGGTCTGCTTGCTAAGGTTAAGGGTGTTCTTCCTCATAGCTACAATGAAGTCATCAGGTCCTACATAAAGGGAAGGCTATTCCAAGTCAAAGAGTCAGGCGAAACATCGACCTTCCATGAAATCAAGGCAGGCGCTCCACAAGGGTCTGATCTGGGTCCAGTACTTTACACCTTGTTTACCGCAGATCTACCAGACGTCGCAGGACTCACCACAGCTACCTTTGCTGACGACACCTCGATAATCGCCTGTAATAAAGATATAGCGGCAGCTCCCCACAATCTGCAGAGGGGACTTCATGAGATGGGCAAATGGCTTAAAAAAATGGAAGATAAAGGCAAGTGCAACAAAGTCAGTGCATATTACATTCACTCTTAATAGAGGAGATAGCCACCCAGTACGTCTCGGAGATGACACTCTGCCCCACACTGATAGTGTTAAGTATCTGGACATGCACCTTGATCACAGGCTTACATGGAAGAACCATATTAAGGCGAAAAGAGAGGAACTCAATTATGAATATAAGTTGTTGCTCTGGATTCTGGGATGCAACAGTAAACTCTCCATGGACAATAAGTTACTTATTTATAAGTCAATACTAAAACCTGTTTGGATGTATGGCGTACAACTGTGGGGTAGTGGCAGCACCTCAAACTTATCCATGATACAGAGACTACAAAATACAATTCTGTGTACCATATCTTGTGTGCCATGGTTTGTAACAAACGCTGAAATCCATAAGGCCTTACACATGAACACGAATTGGTGACCCAGCTGACTAAACAGAGCTACTTTAAGCGCCTCAAGAGGTACGACATACTCAGGCTACATGAGAGAGTGTAGCAGTATGCAGAACACACTTAAGAAGAAATTGCCCAGAACCCATCTGCTTAGTCGTGAGACTGATTGCAGATAAAACATTTAAAAAGATATATTTTTATTCATTACAATACTCTCCTCACTTATTTATGTTATATTAAAAAAACATGAGGCCAAAAAATCATTCCATACAAATTTGCCGATTAGCTGATTGATAACAATGAGAGGTATTTTTTTTTTCATATTTAAACTTATTTTAATTGCTAATTTAACAATAAGAATGTCTTTCATGATCTCTTTTCTCTGTATACCACCAACTGAAACGTTATTAGCTCAATCAATATAAACCCAGTAAAAAAAAAACAGAGTTTTTTAATGAAACAATATTTTTGCACGTAAGTGTACCATGCGCAAACTTTCCCCCACCACCTCACGCGATGGCCAAGAAGGTTTGTCAGGTACTGTACCAGCGGTGACAGGAATATTCAAAGTTTCGTTATCACTTTCCATCATAAAGTAGGTAGGAATATGTTGTTCATTACTAAATTCCCAGTCCTAAAATAGAACACAAATGAAAAATTTCACGTCAATGAAGACGAGGTGCACTCAAACCACAGTAAGCGCAGGCCAGACTCTGCCAGGTAAATAGTGGGATGTGCGAAGGAGATGGATGTATAGGGTAGAAAGAGAGGGAAATACAATGGAAAACAATAGTGCCTATCTCATTATTTTAAGCTTTTAATAACGGGTAAAGTGGTTTAATAGCAAGAATTGATATAGGTTGGCTTAACGGTACGGCATTGTACTTTGGGGTCAAGCGGCGGATATACAAACCATCTTTATCCTCCAGAAGCGAGCTATCAGATCCATCTATAAGCTTCGTGCACAGGCTTCACTCAGGGAGATTTTTAAGGAAATTGGTATCCTCACTGTAGCGTCACAATACATTTACAATTGCATTGTTTTGGTCAGAAAAAATATTGGTCTCTATGCTAAACACAGTGACATACATTGCAGAAATACTAGGAATAAGGATAAAATTGCACTTCCACTCTTTAGGTTACAAAAAATTTTAGGATCCTTTATGGGGCAAGGTATACATTATTACAACAAAATTCCAAAAACAATTTGTGAGTTACCTTTACATAGATTCAAAAATCACATCAAAACAGCTTTATTAAAAAAGGGCTATTATACTACAAAAGACTACCTTATAGATAAAAATGCCTGGGTATAAGCGCTCTGCTCGATGCTAGCTCTATTGTAACAGATGTTTTATTGTAAGAGTTAATAGGTACCTAGTATGAATGTACTGACTAACAATTTTTGTTTTTGAATTGTTTAAATGAATTCTTGTTATTATATTCTTTTATGATTGGTTTTTTCTATTTGTTTTATATTCTTTTAGGTTTATTTGTATCAAAATGACACACTGCTTGTACTTTACTAACGCCTGTTGTAAACCCAAAACAAGTTTAAAAGAGTAACTGCTGAGTTTCTCGCCGGGTCTTCTCAGCAAGAAACAACTCCGATGCGGTGGTAGAGTCGCATTATGTCTGTATACTGTTTATTTACATATCCATATTATTATGGTATTTATGTCTATTATTTAGTATATTTTGCTGTAAATTTGACGATTTGAAAGTACTGATACAGTCTATTTGAATAAAGTTATTTGAGTTTGAGTTTGAGTAACCTGTAACACTGATAATGCTTCATTTTTGTAATTTTGATGTTTGTGCATAAAAAAAAACTTATTTTATCCAAACCATTTTAATGCCAGTGATTAGTTTTAGGATGTACAACAAAATGCTTAACATATTAACAGAAAATTGCTACAAAATTCATGAATAAAAGAAGGCATGTTAGGAATTAAAATATAAATTTGTATTATACTTTTTCAGCTGATCTTTGGCAATCCAGGCCCAGGTTTAATCTCTAGATGAATGAGAGCAGCAGCTTGCTTCTGTACTAAAATTAATGATCTGTGCTCCAGATGCAGAACCACAAGTTGTTTTAGACACATGCCATATCAGAGCCAGAATCATAGGTATTCTAACCTGTGTTTAAATATTCCACAATCAAATGAACATTTCTTATTATGGTACACTTGATTGTAATCCCAAAGGTAGCAAAGTTAACAAGGAATATGTATCACATTAGGTTAAAACAAAAGGGTATACAAGAAACAATAAAAGTTTAATGATAAGTTCTAGGCTTACCATTGCCTACAGAAACAGTATTGTTCAGTTAAATCCAACATTTTTTCTAAGATAACAGTGGCTTATTGGAACAGATCAAATTACAATGGCGAAGTGATATGTGGTTAACAGCGACGATTTCCAATCAGCTGAATTATAATTTACAAATAAAAAACTTTAACTCACCTTCACCCTGGCACATTCCATAACCATTTCCGCCAGTTGTAAGGCATTGTCCACCGTGAAGATGGAGTAAAAGTCGCCAAGCTTTAGGCAAAGCCTGCATTTGCCCAGTTTGAGGGCCATATTGATTTCTTAGAAACTTCGACAAACGTATCATCACATCTGAAAAAACAAGACGTTTAACTAACTATACGACACTTGTTTAATTTTTTGCTACATTGCACAACCTTATCGGAAAATCATTATAATTAAAATGCTGTATTTTATGTACAAATAGGCAAAAAATTATACCTTGCATACCGGCGTAAACCACTCGCAATCACGAAAAATGTCGGCGGCGTTTCGTTTCGTTTAATCAAAAAAATGACGTTTTTTAATTTTAGAGAAATATTTTTAGGGATTGGTGAAAATGAGGAATAACCTTAGAATAAGCAGAACTCTCGCCCCACTAAAGGCTCCAAGATGGGTGCACTGCGAAGTGCCATCTAACGAAAAACTCCATGGAGTGTTTTTCAATTTTACTGAAACAATACCCAATATTTTTTTTGGATTACGATTAATTCAGCAGCAGTAACGAAACGATGGCAAAAAGAAAATATAGCGCGGGAGAAGTTAAATAAAATTGTCGTCGACTTTCATTGTTTTGGTCTTTTGGTTAAACAATTTTACCAGTTTCTCCCGCTTAAGCCCTAAATAGTTCGTAATAGTAGAGGAGCCCAGGATGCTGAATGGGGATTTACTCGAGCGTCATAGAGACCTATTGGGTTGCAAAGCTGAGATTATAAGAAGAAAAAATGTTATTTATTGTTTAATATTCTATTCAACGGTGGGGGGAGCGGTTAAAGATTTTCAAATATGTAAAAAAATACTGTTGCATGGACATACTCGAGCGCGTCAGATATTGATAGCATCGATGTCCCACGTATTTTTAATGTTGTACGTACGAGTATGTTAGATCAAATTGATACCAGAAACAAGATGCTACCAGACAAATAGGTTGGATTAGGTTAGAACTGTAACCCCAAAAACGCGCGAGCCGAGCGAGCGAAGCGCCAGAAATTAATTTTTGATAGAAAAGTAGACAGACACACCGACAGATACGTCAAACTTATAAAACCCCTCTTATTTTTGGTCGAAGGTTAAAAGTAATAGATTTAAGACAGATCCTTTCCTTTAATGAACTAAATTGTTGATAGGAAAGTAAGCTATTCTGAACAACGACGTTATGAGTTGAAATATGTTCTTAGTAACAACATTATTAATTATAACAATATGATCATTGAATGTTATGAAGAACAAATATCTGAAAAAATATATATTGGTAGTAACAGTATTAATAAAAAAATATTATCACTAACTGTTATGAGCTCCGTTGGTAGTAATAAAAATTTATGAATAAAAAAAGTATGAAAAATCAAATTATGAATTTATTTATTTTATTTATTTAAATTAATTAAAACGGATAGACCAATTACATTAATAATACATTAAAGATAACAATAATCAAGAAAATTACAACATTAATAAACTATGAATATCTAATAATATTATGTGATGCACTCTCCTTACAAACTACAATAATAATTTAAAAAAGTCAAGAAATTGTAATAATAATAATAGCATTTATATTATAAAAACATTCATACGTCACGGATTTGCCTCACAGTATCGTAAACATTCCGACAAGACTAACTTCCATTCATCCGCAAACAGGTCGCAGCGAGGAGCTGCGTCCAGGAGCGCATTGAAAGCGGTGAGAGTTCGCGGTATGGGAGACCTCGCCCGGGCTACAGTACGGCTATGCGGAACAGCGAACAGTTTATGCTTCCTGCTTCGATAGTAATTATTAGGAGCAAAAAGCCTACACAACTCGCCATTCAGATCGGGGGCATCGACCAGCCCTCTGAGTATCTTACACATTGTCAGCATTTGGTCATTGCTTCTTCTCACTTCCAGAGAGTTGTACCCGAGGCTTCCCAAGAGAATTTTAGTTGGGTACATGTATGGGTAGTATCCATTGACACCCCTATACAGGTACCTCAGAAATGCTTTTTGAACTTTTTCAAGCATAAGGCTGTACTTGCTCTCGTATGGGTGCCATACGCATGCGCTCGCTTCCAGCTTGCTACGAACAAGAGTGCTAAAGATAAGCTTTATGACGCCGATGTTGTAGAAATCCTTAGAATTTCGAAGCACGAAACCAAGGCGTCGGAAGGATTCTCTGGTGACTATCGCAATATGGTCGTGAAAAGTCAGTGCCCTGTCGAACGTAACACCCAGATCCCTGACAGCAGTAGACCTCGAAATTATGTCGAAATCGAGTTTATAATGGAACTCAACTGGGTGCCGGGAACGACTAAACGTCATTTGGTAACACTTTGCGGCATTGAACTCCATTTTATTCTCCACACCCCATTTAAAAACAGCGTCAACGTCTCGCTGAAGCTTCAAACAGTCATCTACTGTTTTAATATTCAAGTAAAGCTTCAGGTCGTCAGCGTACAGGAGACATTTTGCATGTTTGATGACAAGCGGAAGATCGTTTATCATCAGGATAAATAGAAGAGGACCAAGTATTGATCCTTGACTCACGCCAGAACGCGTATGATAGGGCTGTGACGCCTAGCCGGACAAATTGCTGGCGATCGCGAAGGTAGTCAGCGACAAACTTATGAAGTCTTGGGGAAAAGCCCAGAGCGCTAAGCTTTTCCAGCAGTATGTCATTGTGAACCCTATCAAACGCCTTCCTAAAGTCAAAATATAAGACGTCCACCTGGCCTCCAACATCAAGTCGACTGGAAATAAAGTCGACAAGTGAAAGGAGGTTTGAATTAACTGACCTTTTACTTCGAAATCCGTGCTGCTCATTGCACAAAAACGGCTCCACTTGCTTATATATCTTCGCACGGAGAATATACTCAAAAACTTTTGCAATCGTAGGAAGTATAGCTATTGGACGAAACTCTCCAACACATGTTTTGCTGGAAGTTTTAGGAATAGGGATGACCCTTGAGATTTTCCATTGAAGTGGGTAATGTCCGGAGCTAAGTGCAACGTTGAAGAGATGGCAAAGTGGATCGATAAAAAGATAAATTCCCGTTTTTATAAACCACGGAGGAACACTGTCAGGTCCAACCGAAATACTCGATTTTAGTTTTCGAATGCTCTCAGCTACGTCAATGGGAGTAATTAAGTCTATATCGACATATCTACACGAGAAACACATGCTCTGAGCCCGGATGTTTCCTGCATCTAACATAGGTAATTCGGATAAAAAAACGCTGGAAAAGAAATCGGCAAAAGCCTCAGCAGCTTCTATTCCCTTAACCGTATTACCCCCGTATATCACATTGGGCTCAAAACCAATCTTAGACCGAAGACTAGATATGTGCTGCCAGAAACCACGAGGGTTAGATCTGATATTTTGCTCAACCTTAGCCACATAGTCGCTATAAGCAAGCTCAATGCGTTCCTTTATCTCTGCTCTTAAACTGGAAAAAGCCTGGTAATCTTCTTCCGATCTTGTTTTTACCCATAAGCGGTGCAATTTAACTTATGTCGAATACATGCTATGATCTGTTGCGTAAACCAAACCGGATATCGTGTAGAGCTTGTACGCCGCTTTTTTGGGAAATAGCTATCGAAAATTTGGTAAATAATTTCATAGAAATATATCGTGCATAAATGGGCATCTTTGAGCTGGTAAAGCTCAGACCAGGAGTTTTCAGACAGCATACTATATAACATTTCGTGGTCACTCTTCTTGGAAGTCCCAGTCTTTAGTAGTACTTATGTTACTGGGTTCTATCCGATCAGAATGACGGGCTGTATACATTTTAAATTGTACATCAAGAGGAGGATGATATCTGGGGCTACTAATCCCTCTGTAGCTTTGACGATAATGTCGCAGATTTCAGTGCACCCTGTAGCAATACAATATCTAACATCCTGCCATGGGAATCAGTCACAACATTATAGTCAATTAAGTTACAATATGACAGAAAATACCCACAATAGTTCGTTATATTTAGTGAAGCACTTTTCAAATTAATATCACCAAAAATAATAATGATTCCTTTTAAACTGCTGATGAAACTTTCTATTTCACAAAACCAACTCATATATTCATCGTCACTAGCGCTTGGCTTTATATAAACCACACAAACATGAACATTGCAGCCATTCCACAAAAAACTTGCCCACACATCTTCACCGGAGTTGGTCTCGAGATCCCGTCGCCGTTGCAAGACTATAGGGGCACGAGCGGCTAACAGTACTCCGCCACATGGCGTAAGTCGGTCTCGTCGTATGACACTCCAGTCTGGACACACGAGCTCTGAGTCTTCGACAGAAGGATCAAGGAATGTCTCAGTAGCTGCGACGAGTTCATTCTCCAATGATGCCAAATTATTGCACCATCTGCGTAGCTTAGTTTTCAGACCCCGCACGTTCCGATTTAAAGCTCCTAAGCGCCCACCCTTATTCTGTCCACTTTGAGTCACGAAAGGACTGGCGATGAGAGCTTCTATCATAATTTACCGCGGTGTTGATTCGGGTCGCAGGCTTTCGGTAGTTTATCCATGCTTTTATTCTAGCGTTGATAGGCCAAACCTCAATTGAGAAACATTTCTCGTAATGGGCTACAGGGACTCCTATCTTGTAAGATTTGTAGTTCCCTTTGGGGTTCAACTCTTCTACAGTACACGAACCAGTAGGACATAATTGTCGCAGGTATTGCAAGACATCCTCACTACTGGAAGCCATATTCCACAGATGTAGAAACTTGACTGGCTCCATAGCTTTAAGGGTGGTAGTCGCGGGGCCTGCTTTGCCACACATTGACACGTGTCCACTGCTTTTCCGGTTTCTTACTTCAATCCACGGCTTATCATCCAGGGATGAATCCTTATTCCCTGAGTCAGAATTTATAATTTTATTAATCTCACTTATATCAGCGACGCTGGGAACTTCTATACCTGGGTTGACGGATGATGCGGGTTTCTCTTGTTGGGGCCTACTAGCGCTTAGTGGATTTTTATAAGCTTTTTGCTGTTTTATGGGTGTGGGTGTTTTGAGAGGCAAATTCAGAGTATTTACCTTCTCTTTAGCGGTAATTTGGTGTTGGTATTCTTCAATTTTGGTATCGAGAGCGACTACCTGCTGAGCGTGTCTATCAAGTTTATTTTCAAAACCACTAATTAGAGAGATTGCTTGACTGAGTTGCTTACGTAACACAACTATCTCCATTTTTAAGCTCCGTATCTCAGTAGTAAGCCCACTGGAATCGTCGCTGCCAGAATCATCATGGCTGGGCGATACTACACACATCAAAAGTGTCTAGGGATCAAGCATTTTTATGCGGATTTCTTGAGATTGAGATGTGGCTTTGTAATAAATTTATGATTTTATAAATTTATATGGATCCTTTTTGGTGCATTTCAAATCAAATCAAATCAAATCAAATGTTTTATTTGCAAGAATACAGTAAATACATCAGGTGATAATGATAGAATGAGTCCAATGCATTCAGCCTAATACTAGCGTGCAAATATACATATTACAATAATAATTATTAATATTAATGAAAATTTAATTTATTATATTTTATCTTTAAATTCCAGAAATTCTTTAACAGTGTAAAAACTGTGGTGTAATAACCATTTTGTTAGCTTTGATTTAAATGTATTCATGTCATGAATTAATCTGAAGTCGTCTGGTAAATTATTGAACAGCACAATACACATATTATAAACATTTATCTTAGAAATTCGTTTATGGCAAGTAGGATGATACAATTTGTTCATAATTCTAGCTCTAGTTTGCCTGCTATTTATTTCAGCTCGTGTTTTCCAAAATTGTGGATTGGAGAATACAAACAAACAGACTTCCATAATGTAAAGCGACGGCAGAGGTAGAATCGTCAAATTTCGCGTTGCAGATGGCTCTTATACACTTTTTTTGGATTTTAAAAGTTCATAATTTGAAACAGGAACTGTCAATCAAATTCGAGTAAAAGATGAAAATCAGCTGTCAATATTTTCTCTATAAAAACATACAACGCATTGAAGACATTATTAGTGCTACTGTTTCCCTACTACTGATTAAAACCAACGTTATTATGGAGCGGCGACGTCATTTAAGCAGGGAAGAAATGCTCAGAGCCGTGGGAATGATAGAAGCTGGTTCCCGGCAACGTACTGTGGCTTTAGCTCTGAATACAAGTCAGAGTGTTATCAGTCGACTTTGGACACGTTACCGAAGCACTGGTAGCGTGGCTGAGCGCCATGGAGGACGGTATCGCTGCACCACACGGAGACAAGACCGATACATTCAAATCACAACTCGAAGAGCTCCAACAATAACCGCCATGATGTTAGCCGTAAGGCTTCATCACTCTTCAGGGAACTTAATTAGCGACCAAACAGTCAGAAACCGCTTGCATGAAGTAAACCTTCATTCCCGAAGACCGCTAAGGGTACCACCTATAGCAATGCACAATCGTAGGATTCGATATCAATGGGCTCTTGAACACAGAAATTGGGCAGAAGAACAATGGCGTTTCGTGTGCTTTTCTGATGAGTCTCGTTTTGGTATGAGACCAGATACAAGACGTATACGACACTGGAGAACCCCTGGACGCCAACAGCGATTAAAATCCTGCCAGGAAGTCCATCCTTATAGTGGTGGAACCATCATGGTATGGGCGGGTATTTGGATCGGCGGAAGAACTGAGTTGATTTGGATCAGAGGCAACCTCAACGCTCAAATTTATGCTGAGACGATTGTATCAGACGTCATCGTTCCTCTACAAGTGCAAATCGGTCCCTTATTTCAGTTAATGCATGATAATGCACGACCGCACACCGCAAGAGTTGTAAGACAGACTCTCGCCGCAGCTAACATCAATGTCCTGCCCTGGCCTGCTCAGTCGCCAGACTTGAACCCGATTGAGCATGCATGGGATATGCTACAGAGAAGAGCTCTGCCGAATATGGAGGGTATCCAGTCGCAAGAAGACCTTTTTTTGTTGTTGCAACGAACATGGGCGGCCATTCCACAGCGTGATTTGGATGAACTCATTTTGAGTATGCCAAACCGATGTTCTTGTGTTGTTAGTGTTCGCGGTAGAAACACGGATTATTAATTGTTTAAGTTACCCAATAAAATTTTAAAGAAAACTGTCATTTCAGTCTTTTTTTCGAACTTTAATGTTAGTAGTTCAAATGTCAAAATTCCTTTATTAGGAAAATGGCAAATTTCTTTATTAATGCAAAGGTGACTTGGTTTATCGTTACTGTAGACAAACGAAAACACTTTATTTGATGAATCCTTAAAGAAAATTTTAATTAATATCAATCAGGAGAAAAGTTATTGAAAAAATATATGTTGATCCCTAGACACTTTTGATGTGTGTACTTTAGTAGCTTTTTTTCGGAACGTTACATTCGGGTCACGGGTTTTTTTGGATGAGCCAACGGGAGTGGAACTGTTATCCCCCCCCCCCTCTTGGTGGCACAGCGACATTCAGGGCAGATCCAAGACCTTCTCTCTTCAGCTGTTAAATTTATCACACCTCCTGCACACAATAGATAATAAAAGATTTATTGCATGTCTCTAGGTTACAGCGGAAAATGTCCTCCTGGTTGACAAAAGTGGAGCAGCACGCAGAGCAATCCATGTTGACGTTATTTAACCCAGCGCAAGGAAAGGCGTAGGTATCTCCGGGTCGTTGCTAAATCACAGCGTTAAGTAGCGAGCAACAGAGCGGCCGGCGGTAATGCGGTGACTCACGCGCACACAAAGCGAGCCAGCGAGCACGGGCTGTACGTAGCGTCGTCAGTTGCGCGGTGCGCGACGGTTAACAAAAATGTTCAAAATGTTTTTACTTATACGAAACCACTTGTCCGATTTCAGTTAAATATATGCCACTAGATTGAGAGTTTCACTGTTCACAGAAATATGTAGGTCACAAATACGATAAGGTAAATAAAACCACTATTGTGATTGAACCAACAACAGGGCAAAGAAACGCGATGCTGCTTTCGCGAGCTTTCGAGCTGAACTGAATGAATGAAGAGTGATTATTATGAACACAAATCAGTAGTAAGACAAAAAAATAGGATTTAGAATTTTATGCGAGCCAATATGGACCCAACTAACTCACCCTACCTTAATCTGACGCGCTCGAGAATTTCAGATGATAAATTTTTTCTTACTGATCTGATCCTTTATTCTTGACGGGCGGCATTATTAAGGGGCTCTTATTTGGTGGAGGTACTTAACAAGGTACAAGGTATCCCCTTGTATGATAATCTGCTACGCTTTAGTGAATCCCGAAATCCCCGCTTGGGCTCCCCTACTATAACGTTAATTTGAACGTTACATTCTCTTTGATGAGTTGATTGAAACAATCGGCTGCGTATTCACTTTGTTTAGTGCAAGTGCAGGTGATTAGTAAGAGCGAGTGATTAGTGCAGGGGTGTAGTGCGATTAGTGTCCAAATCTGTTTAATAGAAAATAAAATCATATTTTTTATATTAGGGGGAAGGTAGGCGCGCGGGACGAGGCTCCTCGCAGTCCACTTGCAAAATAATAGAACGCGCTTCTATTCACTTTAAGGCCCGTGTTTACTTCGATTAGTGCGAGTGCAGGTGCTTAGTGATTAGGAGAAAACACGTGAGGACAGCGATGGATCAGCGCGAGTGATTAGTTACCTGCGTCGAGAAGTGATTAGAAGCGTGGTCAGCCGTGGTCTATTCAATCGCACTAATCAATCGCTGTCCACGCGTGTTTAGATTTTCTCTTAATCACTAAGCACCCGCACTTATCACTTGCGCTTACTACTAAAGCCGGCTACTTACACACCTGCCGCAGGGGCAATCTAGGGCGCACAGCGGTCGGGGCAATATCGGACTGTCTCTACACACAACCTGCCGTTCAGTGTTCGAGGACAAGTTGAGCTAAACACACGTGTTGAGAATGGCACCAATATTATCGAAAAATCAAAAGATCGGTCTGTCGGTGCAATGGCAGTGATCCTGCCTTTAGCACCAGAGGTCGTGGGTACGATCCCCACCCATGACAAACACATAAGTGAGGAACATTTGTGTTTGTTGTGTGACTGGATACTCTGGGTCTCATCTATTGATGTATGTATTTAGAAATATTTATGTTTGTTTATCAGTCTCTGACACCCATAGTACAAGCTCCGCTTGGTTTGGGGGCAGATGATTATGGTGTAAATTGTACCAGATATTTATTTATTTATATGTATCGCATAAGGAGTCTACCCAGTGGGGAAGATGCTCTGATCACCGCCACAAAACATCAACACATCTGCTCATAGTCAATCGAGATCGCATGATGAATTTATGAAACCAACCAAATTGAGAAATTGCCCCGGCCGGGCCGCGCTACACACGTGGCAACACTGGCAATGTAGCAGCAGGCTGGCAGGGACAATCTAGGGACCAAGGATAGTCTTACGAAGACGCGACCCTACCGACCTGCCGCACGGCCAATCTAGGAAAATGGGTCATCACTCATCCCCAATATAGATTCCCCTGCGGCAGGAGTGTAAGTAGCCGGCTAAGGGTGCGTTCCGAGACAGACAAAAATCGATTTCAGCACTGTCATCGTTACTTAACGTTCCGAAACAGTAAGCGCGATGATGACATGATGACAATTGTGATTCGGAACACGAAAATGTTTGTTTGATTGGCCACTGTTCGACAGCTACCTAGCTAACCTCGCAGATCAGAAAGAAGATAACCTCGCGAGCGCAGCATTGTTATTTGTATGTAGTTGTGTTTCTTGAATCCACTATAAAAACAAACAACTAACCTAACCAAACGCTTACACACTGATCACCTGTCATTTTTGACAGACCGCCAACAGTGATTATGCTCGCGACCATGGGCGTCGTAATCGCAAAATGGCGGGCGTTATACATAAGACCGCCCTATGTACTACCAGTCACTGTTAGCGCGATAACGGCGAATCGGAACGGGGTTATGGGTGCTGAAATCGATTTTGGTCTGTCTCGGAACGCACTCTTAATCAAAGAGAAAAACGTGTGACACTTGCGACAGTGACACTAGTGACAGATAGAAGAGACTCAAACAAAATAGTAGGTACTCTGTAGAGTTTTGGACTCAATTGTTGCTGTATGTATGAATTTAGCCAAAATATTTAGCTCTAAGCTTAGATTTTAGCAATATTTTAATTAGGCTGGCTAAGCTCAGGTAATCAGCTTCTAATCATCCGTGAAAAGCTCGACTCAAGCAAGACTAAGTTCTTTTGTATGTATACCTACTTAAGTGCAAGTTTATTTATAATGATGGGTGGCTAAACCAATATCTATTGAATTCTTACTTTCAAAATGTACCGAGTAACCGGCGCAAATCTATTTGGGCAGTGGCTGCAAGATGACAGCAGCATAGTCTCGGAATTTCAACTTCTATCAAAAAGCAAAAATGCTGAATACAATGTTGACTTAAATCGAGCCAAATTATCGGATATCAACTGGGCGTATAACATTTTTCAACTTGGGAGTGAATTTTATGTAACAGGCTTCTGGGATGGAAAAGAAAATAATATTGCGAAGGTGACCCTGCCAGAAGATTGTAGCATCGTTGATGTTGAAGCAAACCTTGAGATAATTGGTGATGATTATAATCTGTTTCTCATTGATAAGAAGTCTAAACTGTTGTGGGTGATTGATGTTGAGAATGGTGGCCATCAAAAGCTAAATTTAAATCTAGAAGCACCATTAGAAAACAGTTTAAAAAGACCAAGACGAGAGAGCCAAATATCAAAAATTGTGTTGACACACGACTACATTGTAACCTTGACTTCAGATGGTAGACTGTATGAAATGCCATATGGGGCTGGTGTACAGCCCACTCCCTTGGAAACAAGCCATTGTGTAGGAACAGTGTGCGATATACAAAGTGGATATGAACATTTCTTGTTGCTCACTTCAGCGGGTAGAGTTTACACTTGGGGTAATGGAAGGTACTGTTAACTTGAATCCATAAATTGCTCTTTGCTATCAATTATTGAAATTCACCCAATTAAAGTTTTTAATTTCCAATTTTTCAGGAGGCTACAGTTAGGTCATGGTGATTTGGACAATTTGGATATACCTAAACTGGTGGATGCTTTAGCTGGCATTCATATAACCAAGATTAGAGCAGGTGGCTGGCATTGCCTTGCATTAAGTGAATTTGGAGATCTTTATACTTGGGGTTGGAATGATACTGGTCAACTAGGAGTCCGTCATCCGGATACTAAAGGAGTTTTAAACCGAGGAGGACTAAAGAGCTACCCGCTTCCCACATTGGTTGACATATCAGATGAGAATGATGAAGAAATACACACAAATATAGATGATATTGCTTGTGGTTCCAGACACTCTGCTATTGTGCTGGCAGATAACACAGTCTGGACTACTGGATACAATAAGTATGGCCAGCTAGGGTTCTCTCAAGAAGACCATCAGGAGCTTAATTATTATACAAAAGCATACAATTGCGAAAACAACACTGAAATTAGGTGTGGACAGTGGTGTACAGTATTAGTAAATAAACATTAGACAATTTTCTTCATTAATTTTATGTTTTAAAATAATCCTTTCCCTTTATGCAACAAAGAGACCCTGAAGAAGATGGGGATCTTCAGAAATATGATATGCCATTTTTAATGATGTTGCATTTACCCCTATTACTGTATTGATCTTCATAATTCGCACATTGCTATAATGTTCCCGTGATAGAATCCCAAAAACAAAACACTTGATCTAAAATGACCTAGCTCAAAATACCTGAACTCAAAATACCTTATGATTTAAAATACCCGTAGCGATTACACATTACTATACAATACCAGAATTCAAAAACCAAATTTTCAATTGACCTGTACATGTGTTTAAAATTCCAAAATATGAAGTTCATAAAATATGTAACACTTACTAGGTTGGTACTTAGAATCCCAAACAAAACACCTTGATTTAAAATGACCGAACCCAAAATACCCCTTTTAAAATGCATAAAATATGTAATATTCGATTTCTGGTTCTCATAGCTGCGTAAAATGCCTTTAAGCGCGTTTGGTCCAATCCACCTAATTCGCGGTTAGTCCAGTTCGCGATTTGTCCAATTTGCGGTAAGTCCAATTCGCAGAAAGTCCAATTCGAGGATCAGATGGCGCTGCTGCCGTCACACAAATGTTGTAGTCCGCAAGTTTTAATCTTTAAAAATACAAAAGTGTAAATTTTCCGGCTATATTTGAACAAAAAAGTGAGATCGTGGTACGATCTAGCAGTGATATCGTTATTTCGTCAAAAAACGATATTAACATAGTGAAATATGACAAAAACAGTGGGAGCAAATTTATTACCTTTTTTCAACAAAAACAGTGTAAACAACAAAAATCAATTAATATGCGTCTCCTTGATGAGGCCAGAAATTCATTGTGCTCAATTATTGCAATATCGGTGTAAAAATTGATTTAAACTGTGTGAAGTGAATGACAACAGTGACTACAAATTCCATTATAATGAGTCATTCATAACCGACTTTGCTATTTCAAACTAGCGGAGGCATTTTTCACTACGCTGTAACAGTCCAGTGGCGGAACAGCAACTTGTGCGGATTGCGCATACTAGGAACTCCGAAGTCACCTGGATCGAATCTGCGCGAAGGACTGTTGTTTTTGTTTGCATTATTGATATATTTAAAGGAGACTGTTGTATTCACATTCCCACACTGAAGTGAGATACAAATACCTGGCTATAAGAATTCTAAATGGGTAATTGACTGATGGATACAAAAATCGATTCAGATAATATAACCCAACGTAAACCGTTTAGATCAAGTTCCTTGAACGATATAACTATCATTGATGAACGTTCTACGAGTACCTTATTTGATACGACTATGCCGAGTCTACCAGACAGTACACTTGATCGCAGTCAGATGGTTCATGATTTGCGAGAAATTGCTGAATAATGAATAAGCAGTGCTCATCAGGAAATTGAGAACCTCAACTGCGAAAACTTACGTTTGAAAGCTGACCTACAGAAATCACTTACAGTTATTGACACATTTAAGAAAGTTAATACACCTGTGGGTAAAAAGGGTATGACTCCTTCATCTGGCCGTAAAGGAAAAATAAAACGCAATATTCACTTAGTGACTCCAAACCGGGATACATAGATAGAATCTATCGACCAACATAATCAATACTCGCAGGGACCTTTACATGTCGAATTAGAATCCCCTGAAGATTTACTACAGGAACAGGATATCGCAAATATCGTAACGGATGTGTCTGATATAATAAAACCCTCTCCCTGTGAACCCGTTGAACCAGGTGCTGCAAGAAAATCCCGACCAATGTTGTTTCTTGAAGATACTATCTCAGACGTCAGAAAGAAAAAAGTCCTTATTCTAGCGGATGCCATGGCCATAAAATGCAGCATTTTCTTCAAAAATTGATTAGAGAAAAGTTCACTGTCTGCTGTTACTGGAAATCTGGAGCATCTCTACAAGAAGTCTTGTCATCAGCAAAACCAGAAATAAGTGAAATGGACACGGAAAACTTTGTTATTATCCTTGGTGGTATTAATGATAGAAATCTCAGTGAAATAGTCTTTTCTTGAAAATACAACTAACACTAATATTATGGTTTTCGATGTTCCTTAGAGGAAATACCATATTGAATCCAAACTCAATTTTGAATTAAAATTTGTATGCTGTCAAAGTAAAGCTAACTTCGTTAATATGAACTATAGTATATTTTTGCCCCGGCGCGCAACTCTATTGCTCTTTACAGAAGTCAAATGCTACTGAGAGAAATTCTTCGTATTACGCAAAGTATGAAGAGTACTGTAAAGTAAAAAATGACAATCCGGAACATATTATACCTACTTTGATAGAAGTACTCAGACTGATAAAATGTACCTTACTGATGTAACAAATTGTAGGAAGTCTAAAGAGTTTTTTCGTGTATAACAAAATTAGTATTCTTCACCAAAATATAAATGGCTTAGTCTCTAAATCTAATTTACTGTCTCTTTCTATTGACTCGCTTGAAAGTAAGAGCGTGCTTATTGGTGTCCTATGTTTAACGGAACATAATGTCAAGTGTAGATAAAAAAATATTGAAAGTTCCAAATTACAGATTAGGTTCATGTTTTTGTCGAAAGAACCGCCATGGTGGTTCGTGTATATTGGTGCTTAGGTCACTAAATTTCGTACAAATGGATGAAATAAGTAAATACAGTGTTGATAATGTCATAGAATGTTCAGGAATAGAGCTTATTGGTCATAAGATTAATGTCATCTGTATTTATAGACCACCGAAAGATGTCCTGTAAAAACCAGTTGCATCCTTAAATATTGGTACATCGAGAAACGTGATTATAGTGAAGAGAATATAGATAAATTTAAAGATTGCTTATACGCCCTTAGCTTTTGCGATGCATTTGATAGTGGTGATCATAAAGTGGCTTACGATCGTTTTTATGAAATGTTCTGTTCGCTTCATCGATTGTGTTTCCCTTTGATCCTGGTTAAAATCTATGCTATAGCTCGACCTAAATATGTAACAAAAGAAATAAGGCAATGTTGCAAGCGCAAATGATAATTTTTGTGGCATTACTATTATTAAGACTAAATGTGCAAATCGGTGAACCTATCATGACCTTAATTAAGTATTGTTTTATTGTACCACCCTACTAACATAGTTTTTAAGTATTTTATTGTTACTAACCCATATGGAGACTGTTGGTCTGAAATAAAAGTTTTTTTCTTATTTTATTTATTACAGAAGAACACGTACAAAACAAAATAAAAGTAAATGTTTAGCCTTATCGTCTCGATTGAAGCGGATTATTGCACTTACTCAAAAGTCTCGAAATGATCACTCTATTAGTACAGCTCCTAATAAATCTAAAGCTACCTGGACTGTAATAAAGGACAGTAAATCAAATACGCCTGAAGACCAATTACAGAAAATTTGTGACAGTGGTGATATTATAATATAATAATATTAATTAATTAATATTAATATTAATTACCTATTAATATAATATACTCTATGATTATAATATAAGTGACAGATAGCAAACTCTTTTTAATGATTATTTCATCGATCAGAGTGCCGAATGCGAGTTGCAGTGAGAGAAGTGAATGACTTCACCATCGCGTTTTGCGAGCACATAAATGTCAATTAGTATGGAATCGAGTCAGCGTCATCTAGCGGCGAATTCGCGCAACATTAAGGCCGCTAGATGGCGCTCACTCGATGCCATACAAATTCGCGTTTTTTTTCTCGCAAACGCGATGGTGAAGTTATTCACTTCTCTCACTGCAACTCGCACTCAGCACTCAGGTCACAGAATTCGATTCTAGTCGAGAACAGGTCAGTGTTCCGTATGAAACCAAGTCTGTTTTTATGAAGCCAGTTATGCACGAAGATATCAACAAAATAGTTCTGAATCTTAAAAATACGAATAGCACTGGTTACGATGACATTTACGAATATTTTAAAACGTGTATCCCTGAAAATATCCTACATTCAAAGCTATATTATTATTTTATGTATTTTTCAAGGCGTCTTTCCTCAAAAAATAAAATTGACTATTAATAGACCACTATATAAAAAGAATGATAAGTTAGATATGAGTAATTACAGACCAATAGCACTCGTGTCAGTTTTTTCTAAGATATTTGAAAAGGTAATCCATAACTCTATAAATAGTTACTTTGAAAAAAATAACCTTTTTGTCACTGAATAAGCTGGTTTTAGAAAAAATAAATCCATAAGTATGGCAATCTATAAGTTCCTTAGTACAATTATGAGTAATGTTGATAAGAAAAATCTCACAATCGGTTTTTAAATGGATCTTAGTAAAGCGTTTGACTATGTTAACCACAAAACATTGTTAAATAAATTATATGCATACGGTGTCAGAGGTAATGTGCTCGAACTTATCAAGTCACATCTTAGTAACAGAAAACAGACAACGCAAATCTCTAGAATATGTTCAACCCCCAATAAAATAGCTAAATATTCGTCGGAAACTAGAGACGTCGCCTTTGGAGTACCACAAGGTAGTGTTTTGGGCCCACTTTTATGTATTATTTATATAAATGATCTGCCCAAAGTAACTAGTAATGAAATCATATTATTTGCAGATGATAGCACCGTTTTATTCACTGGTTAGATAAGAAACGCATTGAGCAGGACATTAATGACACTTTATCGAATATTATAGGCTGGTTGACATTAAATAACTTAAAAATAAATCATGACAAAACAAACTAAATGACATTTAGAAATAGAATTGATAAAATAGAAAACATCGACATTAATTGTTATAATTATACCATTAACACAGTGAATGTAACAAGATTTTAGGGATTAAATGTAGATAATAGTTTGTACTAGGAAGCGCATATTGAAATATTATGTTCAAAAATTAACCAATGTTCATATGCATTATATATGTTAGCAAGGAGATGTATCAAAAGAAAAACATGTAGTGCTTCTGTCACCATTAATGCAACAAGGAAAACTATACTAAGGAAATTGAAAACAGGATATGTATACGTGCAAGATAGTGCATCAAATGAAGCAGTGAAGTTAAGCGATTAAAAAAGCAGTATATAGTTATTTGGGTCCAGTGATTTACAAAAAAAATGATAAAAAATGCTTAACTAATAAACTAACGTAAATTATCACCACACAAACTTATTTTTTATTTGCCCTAGAATATTTTGAACTTATAAAAAATCAGTTATTATATTAGGCTTCGTTTTTTTAAAGTCTGGGTATTTGAATACCTATATTATTTTTTGAACATTATTTTGTATGCTAATATTACAGTATTTAGAATTCGGGTATTTTGAGTTGGTACATTTTATTCAAGGCGTTATGTTTTTTGAGATTCTAATAGGTATGTACGCGTTCCTACTGGAACACAATTTTTTTAGATGAAATTGTATATCTTATATCGAGGGACTAAACGTAGCCATAATAAACCAGAGGTGGTTTGACTCCCGAGCGTGCGAGGGAGTCAATTTAATAAATATTACATAATAAATTAAAGATCACAAATGTTTCTTACTCCTCCTGTCCATACAACTTTCGTAAGTTTTAAGGTAAATCTTCCGCGATTTTGGCGCGAGCAAAATATTATCTATTATGTCTTTTGCTCTTTGCTCGACGGCAAACTCTTCACTGTCACAGGACATTTTTAATAAATTTATTTAAAACCGAACAAATTTACACTCGACAAAAATTCTGAAATTTACGCGGTCAGTTTTTTTTTGTTCTAAACCACTACCAGGCACAGATTAACAATTCAAAACACATGGCGCCACCTTCTTTGCGGACAAACCATGGAACTAAAACTCTCAATTTTTTTGTAATAAAGATGGTCCGTACCAAGAAGCTTACAACACTGGAGATTGCACATCGAAATAAATCATGAAGATAAGTTCATTGGCCATAGTATGTTTTCTATCTCTTTTTTTACAAAGGAAACAATAAAGGAGATTGCGTGATTTTGTATGGAAATTGGACCAAGATTGCAGCTGCCTAGAATGCTCACATATTGCAATTTGTTCCTCAGACTATCACTAATCTGTTATGCTTCTTGGTCCGTCCGTACACACTCCACAGATGATAGTATATTTACTGGTTGTTTGAGTTTGTCTATGTCACATGAAGGAAATTAAAAAACTAATTACTTTTTACTCCCTAGAGAGTGGTAACTTCAGTCCCGCTTTGTAGGGCTATATTGGCGTACTTTTAGAGCATGAGAAGTGAAAAATAGGTTTTATAAAAAAAAAATTCTTAGTTAGTAGGTACTTAGGATAGTAGGTACTTAGGATACTTACACTTTGGATTTCATACCAAGCGTATAGATGTCCGCCACCAACTACTGTATGCATACTCACTGCAAGCCTTAGTGTGAATGTGGTCTCAGACGGCAGATTTCCTTTGCACCAAGGCTGTTATTATGCTTTAACGTACCTACAATGCGCCACTGGTGTTAATGGAAGAGTTGGCTTGTGTACTTCCACACATAGAGAATGTAATACTACTTAGTCTTTCACACTGGATGTGTGTAACGCTGCTGTCACAGATCGAAACTGTTCGTGCACCTGCTACCGTGGAGAGTTAACGTTTCCTCAAACTGAGGGGACGACCATTGTGGCTTCTGTAGACCCTCAACAACGCTCCAGAGCTCACGCGCATTCTCCACCTTTTCCCGAAGCCTGAAACCGGGGTCACTACTCGGTCAGGGTCTTTCTCGACTTACAGAAGGCCTTCGATAGTGTGGTTCCCAATCGATTCCTATGCGCTATGACACTCTATGGTGTGGCACCATGGCATTATTGCATGGCAAGCTATTGGCTACTGAGATGCCCGTCAATATCCGTCCTGCTTTCGTATCGACTCAGGCTTGTAGCCCTATACAATGTGCCTAGCCCCTAGTGATATCGAGACCACGGTGCCCCGTGGTAGGGCTACCACGGGGCACAGTGGTCTCGATATCACTTTATAATCTTGAGATTAAGACAACACAACTATTTTTGGCGAGACACTTATCTCTAACCTAGTTCCGTTTTTAATGCTTTTTAAATAAATTCTTATAAATAATGAACAAAATCAGCCTTCTGGTAGTAATTTCATTTACAGTAGATATTTATAACTATTTAAAAATAAGAATGGAACCCTTTTACATAATTTTCTATTTAAATTAACTAACATTCATGTAGTAATAATAAAAAAGTCTTAATTACCTATAACTACAAAGTTACAAAAATATTTATAAAACATCTTCTATAATTTTCATTATTGAGATATTAATAAATCAACATTGTGAATATTATGACAAAAGCAAAATCTTTCAACCCTTAATTAAAGTTTCAAATATTCAACATTATACATTGGCCAAGCGACATTTGAGTGTCGTTGGTTTAATGCCATACTTTTCTGCGGATTTTCTAATTAATCCAATTTTATCCAAGACTTCTTTCATGGCATTTTCATCTACCTGTTTTAAATATATTCGCGGGATGATGCTGGAATAATAATATTCATGATGAACTATGTTATTGTAGCCTCACAGTTCGAAATGGGGAGCATTCGTACTGTACGAATCTAACCCATTCAAAACAGAACGAAGGAACCGCAACCCGAGAAATTAACAAATTAGGTAATTTGAAATAAAATTGATTTTTATAGTTAGGCTAAAATTACTATTTTATTAATATTGAATGAAGTGCTTTAAGCATGACCTTTAATATATCACTTACTTGTATAATTCGATACTATAGGTTAACCGCCGTAAAGTCGACCCTCTTATTGGTCCACGGAACGCAGGGCAGGGTTAGCACGGGTACATTACGCGCCGCGGCGAGATATCTCCACAATATGTTAGGTAAAATTTCCGTGTTTTTATTTAGGAAATTTATAACTTCAGATGTGTTAGTATTTGTTTTAGTATTAAACATAAAAATAAACTAGTTGAATATCAATTATTTATATGACGCGGGACCAAATACGGCCGCTTTCACTTTACTTTTTAATAGTTGACACGCCAGCCTCTGAAATTGTCTTATTTTACATTTATGTCTTCACCTGGGAAAATCATGAGTACATTATACTAACTAAATAGCAATAACAATGTTAAATAATCAAAACACATAGAAAGGTCATTGCGCCGGTTGGCGGTCTTTTAGTCGCCTTCCCAACTTTGCTTCTCGAAATTAGTCTGTTAAGTTCTGTAGACGTCGCAAATATAATCAATTTATTTTTGGAAATAAGTATTGGAGGAATATAGTATCAGTATTTTTTAAAATAAATAATTATCTGAAACTTACTCAAAACACCGGTTGACGGCCCCTTTTTTCGGTTCGCGGCCACCCTAAAATCAGTTCAGCCGCCAGTTTAACATACAAGTGTTTTTACTTTTATTATTTTATTCTGTGCTTTTAAGACGTTTTCATATCCTTTTCACTATGAATTACGGTTCCAGTCCGGCACCATTCTGGAGAAATGGTAGTATGGCTTCTCTGACGTCCCCAGCGGGGATTGAAGCCGCTAGCGTTCTTTGGATGCGGGCTACTCGCCTATGAGTACCATAATGTGTAATGCATTGTGCTTTGTGGCGGCAGGACCTACCGCAGATGGTCCCTGGTGCACTTCGCGGTGTGCTAGGAATAGTGTGCCTTTCTGCATAACCGAGAGGTTGGTCGGGGGGGCCACTATAATAAATCTCTGTAGTTTGAAAAGGGTTATGGTTCTGGTCTGAGCGAGAGAGAGTCTGGCGAAACTCAACAGGAAAAGAAAAATGTATGAAACACATGAAATTTTATATGGTGGTATAACCCGTCTAAGTTAAGACTAGGTGCCAAACCTACATGATTGCGTAGACATTGCGGACTATCTTCTTTAGCCGTGTTATACGTCACCGCTCCAGCGTATCTTGCAATTTGACAATTTGTTTTTTTACCTTTTCCGTAATCTGTAGGTTTGTCGTATTCGCCAAGTGATAAAACTGTTTCTGTAAACTTTGTTTTGTTTTAGTGTTTAAAAGCTAGTAAAACTAACGAATCCAGTGATTAATTCACCAAGTATTTTGTGTTTAATCAAAATGCCAATTGTAACGTGCGAAATATGGGGTTTTAAAACGAGTCGTGTAGCAAATAAAAAACGAACATTTATGGCACCATTCCCGCTGGATGAAGATCGGTTAGTACTTATTATATATTTTTTTTGTTTGAAGGTCATGTATGGTGTAGTTTATTAAGATTCTAATTCAGATTTTCGTATAAAAAATTCATAATCGTCTCACATGTGAACAAATAGTGCAGTGCCATTTTTTATCGACAGTCGTCTTTTTAAATTTCACATTTCGCTCTCTCATGTCATGCTATTACAAAGAGTAAATTTTATCAGCTTTTAGCCCTCCATCCCTCCGCGTCCCTTATTCCTCGAAATTTTTTTTTTCTACAATGTTTATTCACTTTCCAGTTGCAGGCAATGGGTAGAAGATTTGGCATATGTGCCAATAGAAAAACTACACCAATTAAAGCGTATTTTCGGAATGCATTTTCGACCTAAGGATTTAAAAAATAAAAAAACTTAACTACGGAGGAATGCTATCTCATGTATTGAAATTACTGCCAAGCCATTAAGTGATGAAGATTTGAGTCAATTCCCACTCCATATAGCCAAAAAAGCTGTGAAAAATCAGCTTTCAGCGCCTCAATGCTCTAATGGTTCGTTGTTCTGTTTACTTTTTCTTCTTTATTCATCTGTTTTTCACTACAGAAACAAATTCAAAACTAAGAAATAAACATTATTCATAAATTTTACACTTTACAGAGCTGTCTACAATTATTTGCGTAGAGTCCATTTGCTAAGGATTAATTTGGGAAATGAAATTTTCCGAAAAATTGTTTGGGAAGCGATGATTTGGTCATTTTTTTGGATGAAACGAAGGTAACCCATATTATGTTTATCATCAATTGCTATGCGGACTGATTTATGAAGGGTTGAGTGATAGTATGTACGTGCTTATATCAAGTGAGCCCATTTTGTCCTATGTCCTTTGTCAATAAATAAAAGTTGAAATTATGGCCTTTTATTTGAATTTAACCTCTTAATCCTAAGTGAAATAGGTAGGTTCCTATAGGTATCTTCGATCTCATTTTATCGATACCACCAATACACAGAATCTTTGGTTAGCACAACCCTATTACGTTGGCTATGATGTTGGCAGTATAGATTGTCATAGTTGTTGTAAGGTTGTCACTGAGCAGTCCATACGTTTCATACATATTGTCTTTTTTTTTCTTGGTATGGGAGTCCTGTCTCTTAAAACGCTAATTATTATGATAATATCCTGTTTGTACGGTTCTATCATGAATTTCCACATCATTGAGCATTTGAACGCGATTGTCACTCGAATGACGAATCTTAAAAAGCATGTTTCTCCTCTATATTCGTCCCTTCCCTGTGCACTTAGTTACCTTGTTTTTTGACAGGAAATGCTTTTAGGCATTCCCAGGGTCCTGGTTTCGGGACATCTGGGATATGTGGAACTCGGCACTCCTGGTAGAACAGAGTGAAGACGATTACCATCAGGTTTTAGTGGGTAAGGCCACCAAAACCTGACTGTAGTCGTCTTCAGCACAGAATGGAAGGGACTCGGGATCCCCAAAAAGAGACTCCTCTCGGGAACCTTCCTTCAGCGTGCAAGGCCGCCTGGCAGCCAGCCTTGGGAGGAGCAAGCTCAACTCCAGTATACGAAGACACGCGCTACCGTCATCCTCGGGATCGTAAACCGATACACACACAGGCCCTCCCGCGTGCATTTCACGACGCCAAAGGTCTTTTTAGTCTCTTCTCTTACGGTAAGCAGTACCTCGGCAGTATTCTATTCCCCTAAACGCAGTGATTAGGCACCATCACCCCAGCGGCCTCGCCTCCAACGTCGGGCGGGATTATCCAGCTCACGCTGGCGCTCGGCGCTCTCCTTTCTTCGATACGACAGCGTCGCAGAAGGAGAGTACTGCATCCCAAGAGCTCGCGCTCGCCACCATAGCAGTAACCATGGATGGTAGCAAGAGGTCGCGCCCGATCAAGGTGGTGAGCGTCTCGCGCTCGTTTTCCCTAAGGTGGGCACACCTTCAGCGTGTGCTGAGCCGTGTCCTTGCTGGCACCACAGGCGGGCATCGCTCGTCTGCCGTCCGATCCGGCACAGATAGCTCCCGAAGCAACCGTGCCCTGAGAGTATCTGCGGCAGACGGAACGAAACGGCGCCGTGTCGCGCATAGCATGGACCGTGCGATGGCCCGATTCGGGATCTGCGAGCCGCACATTCAATAGCACTACAGCAAGTCTGTGGAACTCGTCCAGCCAGGATAACACCTGTAGTGAAACACTACCGAGAGGATCCTCGCATCAAGGTCCCAGGGGAGTGTGCTCTTTCCGCAGTTCGGCGATACAACGGCTTATCAGGGTGTCGGCCCAGACTGGTGAGGTGTACAGGGCCATGGACCACACAACTCCCGCGTAAACTAGACTAGACTTACCGAGAGAAACAAGTACATCTCAGAGCTCCTGCGTTTTTATTCAATATCTTCGGAAAAAGTTATCGATTAGTTAACGATAGTACACCTTAAACTCATATCAAAAGCTTCCTTACGTTACAAGCTAATTGATCGTGCGTGTAAAAGTTAGGAGTGTTTTGTGCAATTACTGTAATATTGAAGAACAGTGGTATTTGCAAGTTAAAAAATATAAGACCTTAGCTCCGAACAAAAGAAATGGACTTTCGACCCCCATTAGCACCAATTCCATGCTACTTTAATTCGACCTCTCTGGGTTTGTCAAATTTGAGAAAGCCATGTATGATAATTGATAATGGTGGAGAAAGAGGTGTTTAACTGACGCAAGCGTATATGTTCTTCCAACGTGCGTGGAAAGTGAGAGAGTATTTTCGTGTGCCGGTTACTTTTGTAACCGTATACGAAGCTCGCTCTCAGACAAAATGTTGGATGCATTATTGCTCTTGAGAACTCACTATCAAGAACAGCGCTCTACTTCTTGAATAGTGTATTTCTAATAACAAGCATGATTGATTATATACTCGTAGATAATAGGAGTTGATTTGATATTTAATAATAACTTTTTTTTTAAAAGGTACCTACCGAAGTAGCTAATGTAGGTAATGAAAAAGCACCTATATGTTCTCATTTTACTTTTAATATCTCGTAGTTTGTCAATCTCAGTGATAATCACCAAATAAGACTGTTGTTAGTGTTTCAGTTAAGTGACATAGTTCATTGTTAAAATGTTACATATTTGTGACTGCGAAACTTAGATGCAATTAGCATCTAAGTATCGCAGTCACAAATCTGTTGTTATATTTTAAGTACTTAAGATTTTATTCTAACATGACTTAAGTAATTGCCAAATAAGAATGTTGTAATTTTATATGTTTACTAACTGATTTTAAATAATTCAAACAAGATTTGATTTCTGGTATTTAATTTCGAAAACAATAATTATAGTTTTGAGAATGTTAATTCAGTTAATTTAAGGGTTATGGTGATATTCAGAAGATTTAAGCAAAATACTGTTAATTGTTACTTTTGGTTATGTATGTAATTGTTCTGTTTAGAGAGTCCGAAGAACGTATTGAATTGGATTTTTAAATAATAATTTAAAAAAAATTAGTTTATTTCGGATCAGTTTCATCCTTAGGGGTTAGTAACAAATAAGTACTTAGAAAATACTACGGTTAGTAATACAAAATATTTAAAAATTAAATTAAGATTAAAAAGAGGTACTGGGAGGGTTTGAAATCCCTGGTGCAGTCACAGATCTTTAAGGAGGCAGATAAGGGCCCGTGATAAGTCTCTGAACCAGGCACTTCCACAGCGGCGATGTGTATCTGTCCGCTATTGTTCGCAGAATGCTGTTGTGACCTCCACGTACTCTGCATATTAAGGACGCAGACTTCTTGCGGATAATGGCGTTAAAACCATCAGTCTGGTATTCCACAAACATGGCAGATGCACTGCAATATCGAGGCAGTCGCAACAACATTCTGAATACATTATTGTATTGTATGCGCAAGGTCTCCAGCGATCTTTTAGTATGTCCGGCCCTCAGGTTCCCCGTGTAGATGCTCTGGCAATAAGCTTTAAAAATAGTGACTTTGACCTGCTCTGTACACCGAGAGAACCTGCGAGCCAATATGTTACCTCGGACCGCCAGGGCCCTACGCTCACGCTCAATATCCGCATCGTCCTTCAGGTCACTGGTAATAATATATTGGCCCAGATATTTAAGCCCGGTTAATGCTCATGCCGTTAAGGGTAGCGTTAAGTGTGTTTTCGGGACATTTACCAGCGGCCTCAAAGACCATACACTCGGTTTTGTTAACATTGTATACGAGCCCATGGTTTGCTGCGTATGTTTCGCAGACTCTTAGTAGTTCCTTCAAGCCACCCACCGTAGGGCTGAGCAGCACCATGTCATCAGCGTAGCTAATATTATTGATACTCACGCCGTCTATTCGACATCCAACACGCATGCTGCTCAGCTCCACGATGAGATCGTTCATATAAATGTTGAAGAGCTTGGGAGACGTCAACCCACCTTGCCTCACGCCACACTCCAACACGTAAGCCTCCGACAAAGAGTCAGCCCACCTTACCAAGTTTGTCTGATTGTCGTACCAGTATTGGAACACATTTAGCAGTTCTTCCGGTACAGTCCTGTCCCTCAACTTTCTCCAAAGAACGTCATAAGACACCAGATCAAACGCCTTGGACAAATCAAGGAAACAGGCGTATACCGGCGTCCTGCGGTCTGTATAATATTGGACAGTGTGGTTCAGACTCAGAATTGCGCTTTCAGTAGAGAGGCCCGATCCCTCGGCAGATGACAGCCAGCATACCTCAGATGTCCGACACTGAGTCCGTCGTGCCCGGGAGACTTGCCACCACTCATTCTTTTTAGCGCTTCTCGCACTTGTTTTGCAGAAACACTTGTCAGCGGCAGGCCCTTTCGGCTCCTGGACACATTTTCGCCAGAGACAGACCGACCCAGTGGAGAATGCACCATGAACTGTTCCCTAAATGAATTGGCACTCTGTACAGAGTCGCTCAGTCCACCCACACTCACAGGGAGACCAGGCCTAGTGTCACATATTTTCGTTGCCTTTCAAAACTGTTTAAATTTTTTACCCGATCTATGTTTAGCTACATAGGATGTCCATCTTTAGTTGGTCTTGGTTTCGCTGACACCACTTTAAACGACTCTTAAAAACTTTTCGCGATTCATACATCCGTTCATAAATAATACCCGAAACTGGACGATTATACGATACCCATATCTTAAAACAAAACCTGGCCACCCTATGAGCTTTATGGACATGTTTATTCCAGCCACATAGATTTCTGTTTTTATTTGTCTTATTACAAAGTGTCCTAGTCTTACTAACTAGCTGCATCTCTTAGAGCATTTACAATGTTTTTATACAACTGATCTAGTACTAGTTTGTGTTCGTCTAAACCACAAGATTCGCGACTGCAATGCATAAACTCAGAAGGAAAATCAATTGTACGTAATGTAATCTGACATAGCTCTTGGTACTGAGTTATCTACAACTCATCCCTCTCGCCCCATATAACTGAGTTATGGTGCAAATCACCAGCACATAGCTTCGGCCTAACAAACTCTAAGTCACATTTTATTATCAGAGGTAAATGGTCAGACACAAAAACCACCTCCATAACCCTCACCTCAGTAACGGTTTGCCAAGCCGAGTTCGAAACTACACAGTGGTCCAGCCACCGCCTACACCCATGGGCCGCGCTAGTATAAGTTTGAACATTCGATTGCAAACCAAGCTTTTCAATGTCAGCACATATTCAGCTTTTATCGGCACAAAAATTTAACAATTCATTATAAAACATCTCATGAGGATGGGCATTAAAATCGCCTAAAATGAATACACACTCAACATTTTCACCTTCAACAATTGCGCTTAACTCACCCAGCACCTCAGTGAAAACCGGTAGATTGTCTAATGAGTCAGTAGGCATGTACACAGAAAAAATAACAAATGTGCGTTCCCTTGCCGTTGCTTTAATAGCGACCAGACGGGCACTACTACAATATTGTAACACACTCACACTATCAAACACGCCCTTTCGCCGGAGAATTGCAACACCACCGTCAGCCCTTCCCTTCAATAATCCAGCGGATGTGTCAACTGCGGATTTACCTGTATATTCAAAATCTTTCGAGATAAATAATAAATAAAATAAATATGCGCCAGACAACACACCTCTCATCTCTCGTCATGGTCTCGAAGTGGGGATAAATATCCCTGTGTTACGAGGTACCAGACAAGGAATTAAGCCAGGGGCGTCTCCCAGCACACCCAGACCCAAGCCAATTTAGAAAAGATCGTTTCCTGAATTGACCTGACCGGGGATCGAACCCGGGACACTACGGAATTAAAGGCGAGAAACCGTGCTACAGCGCACTACGCCAATCGTGTCGTCCTAATATTTCCTAACACTGGAATATCATGAGGAAGCAGACATGTCTCCTGCAATGCCACTACATCAGATATTCTACATATACGCTGGAGTTTGTCGATCGACCGCGTTACAAAGAAACAGTTATAACTAAATAAAGTTAAATCATGAGTCAGACTTACATTCATATTTCGTACTTTTATTATCTACAATATTTACTGATCTTGTTTTATTATACAAGAAATTCATAAAGCGTCTAAATGCAATTCCATTTGGCCAAAAGTTATCCTTCAAAAATAAATCTAATTTGCACTTAGAAACTTATAATAGGAATTATAAGGTTTCGGTTTTAACATATTTATTTTCTTTAAGGACACAATTTCATTCGTTTTTTCTTTTATATAAGAAATAATGTCATCTACACTAGTTTCCCTACTAACATTAGAAATTAAAAGTGGCACTTTGATATCCGCCGCTCTGAATTTACCGTCTGGTAATCGAGTGGAATTAGTGGATATTACACTCTGAGGAGTGAAAATCACTTGAACCCGTTCCAAATTGACCCCGAGTGAAAGCGAAGATGACCGAGCTGTCACAGACGGTCTGTCAGTTTCCCAGTTGTTTCGGGAACGGGTTCGGGTGACGTTTATAACGGACAGTGTCTCGAGAGCCAGATGAAATACACCTGACAGCTGTCAGACGAAGGTTTTGCTTGCTCGTTTTGTCTATCTCTATTCGACGAGGGTGAAAAAAAGCGATTTGGAACGGGCCCATAAACCCTTTCCAATTATTTATTTAACTTTCTGATGTAAACTATCAAACACTCAAAGATCACTCAGCTAATTACAAAGGTAATGCTAGATCACGCACATAAAGTTTTGTAATATTTTTTTGATACTATGTACTTGTACAGGGAATACTGTACCTCATGGACGGGCTCCGCCCACTTAGATATGTGTCATTCGTAATTAATGACCACAGACTATAAAACGGTTTTAAAATAAATCGATTTTAATAGTAAAACATACAATAAAATTGTTGTGGTTATATATCAAATCACGTAAAAACCTTTATTATTTTGCATTAAAATGCCCTAAATGTCTCTGTTTTAATGCATAAATATTAAATTCAAAGTCATTTATTTTTTCTCTTCACAATGTATACCTTATAAAAATACTTAAGCTATGGTACCAATCAAGACAGGAACATTGTGAGAGACTGGTGCCTGAAGTAGGCTTTACAAAACCTGTATTACAGGTCACCAGTGCCCTCCCGCGATTAAACAGCACGTTTGTTCTTAGGGGTCTTATTATCTTAAGCATAATATAATAAATATCCCTGGACATCCCTGGACATTATTCCACACAGCGCCATCTAGCCCCAAAGTAAGCTAATTAAAGCTTGTGTTATGGGATACTAGACAACGGATAAACATACTTAAATACATTTTCTTTTGTAAATACATACTTATTATACATAGGAGACACCCAGACCAGTACAAACAGACATGTTCATGCACACAAATGTTTGTACTGTGCGGGGATCGAACCCGCGACCTCTGGTGTAGTAGCCAACTTCTTAACCATTACACCAAGTCGGTCGTCAAATATTCCAGTTAGAAGAGGGAAAAACTTACCTTTAGAATGGCTCGGTGTGCTCCTTCCGCCTCTATTAGCAGAGTCTTTGCCGCACCGCCCCACGTTAATATGCAGTAATCGACTATTGATTGACAGAGGGTATAGAAAACCATTGTGGTGGTACGACGATCAGCTGCATGTTTAAGTGTTCTAAAGACAAAGATCAGTTTTCTAAGTCTAGTGACAAGTGTATCTATGTGCAATCTGAAGCTCAAGGTTCTATCAATAATAACGCCCAGATACTTGATGCTATCAGTTATGGACAGGGCGTGATGATCACACACTTGGGGATCGGTACACCTACCATCATGCGCAGTAGTGCCATAGCCAAGTGGAGGTCGGAGTTCAGGTTTTAGTGCAAACGTCATATATTTAGTTTTATTGACATTTAAAGTTAGCATATTGCGTTGCAACCACTGACCAACCACCCGGAAGCCCGCTTGGGCAGAGGAAAATGCCTCCTCCCAGGTATTTCCCTCAAAGTATAGAGCGGTGTCATCTGCGAAGGAAAATATTTTACAGTTATCCAGTTCCAGTCGGCAGAGCTCGTTTATCTAGACTAACAATAGGGTAGGACCCAAAACGCTGCCCTGCGGTACACCAAACCCCACAGTGCACTCATCACTGACCCTATCCAAAATCCTGACCATTTGGCGCCTGTCTTCTTTCAAATAGTTTCAGGGGAAGGCCCCAGACTTCAATACTATGCAATTTAGATAAGAGGTGGGGGGTAGACACGGTGTCGAAGGCCTTGGCCAGGTCGATAAAGATGGTCAGGCATTTCCGTTTCGAGTCCATTGTAGTAACCACGTTTGTCACTAGATCATGCACAGCATCATGGGTAGACCTTCCCCTACGAAAGCCATACTGTGAGGAGGCAAGAAGACGGTTCTTTTCGAGGAAGTCCACCAGACGCATGTTATTGAGGCGCTCTAATATTTTGGACAATGTAGGCAAAATGGATATGGGCCTGAAGTTGTCAACACTGTCTTTGTCCCCTGTTTTATGGACAGGCTTGATGATAGCGATTTTAAACGCATCCGGGAAGACACCAGACGATATGGCCAGGTTACAAAAGTGAGCTAGAAATGCGCTTAGGAGATGTGCATATCGTTTGATGATGACCGCTGAAATCTGTTCATAGCCAACGGGCACAGCTATTACGGAGGCTCATGATGATCGAGTAGACCTCATCTGCCGTGGTTGGTAGAAGAACGAACGAGTGCAGAGAAGACAGATTGGACAGTCTCGTGTCCAAAGAGTTGTTGGGCTGATTGAAATTGAGTTTTTCAGCCAAACGTCTACTCACACCTGAGAAAAACTCGTTCACTTTATTTATGCTAATTTGTGGATTCTGGGTGCATATAAGATTAGGCGAGTGGTCAGCCGGCTTATTGGCTCCACTAATGTTCCTAATCGTCTTTTTCGTTGTCCTTGTTTTTCTCAATTTTATCTCTATCGTAATTTATTTTAGCTTTCTTAAGTAGGGAGGAGCAAAAATTCCTATATCGCTTATACGTGGTCCTGACGATGTCATTATCTTTGTCTTTCTGTAACTTTTTGTAAAGGTTGTCCCTATTTCTCATGCACCTTTATATTTGAGGAGTGATCCATGGCTTGGTGATTCGCCTTCTACAAGGTGTGTGGATCTGTTTTGTATTCGATATGATGGTGTTTTGTAGTGACTCAATTGAAAAATTAGTAGGCAGGTTAACATCAGTGTAATCCAAAACCTTCTGAAGGTTAATTGTGTCCATATCCTTATCTAAGCTGCCGTAGTCGTGTGTTATTATTTAGGCTTATTGCCACGCACTCGTGGTCAGTCACAGAAGACTCGAAAACGAGACAGTTAGCATCAGATTTAGTTTTTACCATCATGTGGTCCAAGCATGTTCTACCGTGAGTTGGTGCAGTGTGTGCAGGGAGAGTAGCATGGCTCGCCATCATATTTAGATAGTCGTAGGATCTTTTGTCAGGGCTGTATCTTAGTAACTAAGTCACAAAAGATGCGTTATGAAAAGTCACGGACAATTCAACGTGACTAATATAGTATGATAATAATGTAATGATAATTCAGGTGAATAGTTGAGAGTAGGCCGCAAGCTGTTATTAAGATTGCTTACATAATTATAGCAAAGCAGTAGCAAATAGTTTTGTAACATAAAGTGTTGTTGTACGAGTAATAGCCCGGGTAGAAATAGATGGAATTTAAGATTGCTCGATTAAGGTAGTGTGTGTTAGATGTGGGTAGTGTTTTAGGTGTGGGTAGTGTGTTAGGTGTGAGTAGTGTGCTAGTTACTGTGTGTTTATAATTATTACAGTCAGACCGCTTAATAGTCTGTAGTGCATGCAAAAACAAAACAAGGTAAAAATGAGGTTTAAACAAGTAAGAAAAAATTTAAACAAGCAGGGGGGAGAGTGGAGTTAGTCACATAATCATTTTTTGTAGGTCCGTTTCATTGTCTACTCGGATAGGAGCGGCTGCGTCGTCCTGCTTTACAAGAACTCTGCCGCAAATTATTAATGCATAAATAATTTGCGTAATGAAAACAGTTCCATCGTACTCGTACCGTGCGGCAATTGAACTGTCCATATTAAAAAATTAAATATTTTTATTTACTTTGAATATTTATTAATATATTTTTTACATATGAAAATAAAAGGTCCAAAATTATATTCTTATTTATTCTAATGGAATACAACCGCCTTTAGCCTTCACTACAAGCTTGAGTCTCTTTCTGAATGAAGCGCAGGCTGCTCAAATAACGTCGTCATTTAAACGGTTCCATTCTCGTGTAAGAGTAGTTTTGAGCGCCTCCACTGATGTGTGTTTTTTAGCACAGGCCTTCGCCTGTAAAACACCCCAAATACAAAAGTCTAGAGGGTTTAAGTCGGGCGAAGACGACGGCCACATATCTTGGTCGATCAGCACAGGAACGTTCGCTTTCAACCAATTTTGCGTCCCAGTTGCTCTGTGCGATGGCGCTGAGTCTTGCTGGAACGTCCAACGCTCCGAACCCATTGCCCTCGGTATCAATCCTGTTTTTAAGACCTCATTTTGATAGATTTGTTGATTTATTTTGGCTTGGTTGCGACCCATTGGGAGAAAAACAAGCGGAGAACGTCCTTTTTCGGACACCGCCGCCCATACCATGATTTGGTCGGCTCCTTGTCGTCGAGTGACTCTCAGTTCATCTGAATGATCGCTGACACGTCCTTTCAACCACACACGGTCATTTTGTTTGTTAAGAAACTGCTCAACACAGAAAGTTTTCTCATCTGAAAATACCAAGTTGGGAAGCTCGCCAGTGTCGAGCAAGCGAATCAGCTCCTTTGATCGAGCCAGCCGTTTGCTCTTTTGCAAAGCAGTGAGTTCTTGCGAAAAGTTTTTTTTAATGGTTTAACCTTAAGCTTTTCCTTTAATATACGACGAACGCTGCGGTCGCTCACCTTAAGATCCTGGGCGAGCTGATTTGCTGAGCGCTCTGGATTTCTGCGTACACGATGTCGCACCTTTTCGACAACTGCTGGCGCCGTTGCAGTACAGCGTCGACCGCCCCCGTAGCGTTTCTTAACACTCCCAGTCTCGTTAAATCTTTGGATAGTACGACGCACAAATTTTTCGTTCAATTGAAGATTTGGTAGCGCTCGACGAATGTCGATGTTCGATTTTCCCTCCAAATAAAGAGCAATCACTGAATTGCGTTTTAAATCCATTATTGTAAAATTGGAACGTTTCTTCTCACGACCGAATAGTTTTGAAGTAACATAGTTAATGTGTCACAGATTATTTTTTCAAATTTTTGCCGCGTTCGATTCAGTAGTTCGAATTTTAAAATAGTTACAAGGAGACGGATAGTTCAATTGCCGCACCCGGTAGTAATAGGATCGAATTTATTCGCTGCAAATTAATGAATCTAAAATAATCGTTCAGACTTACTGTAGTTGGTTCAAATAAAAAGCATGTAAATGAACTGCGGTACCTACTTGTAATGAACAGGTCCAAAATGTTGAAATTCATAGTACTTTAGGGATTAATAAATAAAACCAAAAGAGGTACGGTAATACTATTATTAATTATAAAGAATCGTCTTCTTCGTATGACTAGGAATCATCATCACTTGAGTTCTCAGTAATATTCATAATCAATTTTTGGACAGATAAATTGTCGAATGCAACATCCCGATCCCAATCCGACATTATCACCTTTTTTGTTTTTTCTACAACACTCGCCCAGTTTTCAGGAGTTACTTTTTCACACGCATTTTTACGTAAATCCAGCATTTTTCTTGCGGTGAAAAAAGGAGTTGTATTGTTCCTCGCAGCATATCCTTTAACTTGTGCCTAGATCATTTCAATTGCATTATATTGGCAGTGATATGGGGGAATTCTGAGGACGGTATGCCTATGCTCTGCTGCCATTTATTACGTATCGTTTTGGCAGCTTCTTTGTTTTTAATATCTTTACTAACTCTACTTTAAGTTGGGACTCGTCCACCTCCTCGCCAATGTCACGGAGCCAGTTTATGATTTCATGTTTTTTGTTGGCCTGCGTTGGCATTTTATTAATTTGAGGAGAGTGATAGGGTGCATTAGCAATAACTATTTTTGATTGCTCTTCGATAGATGTAAGCATTTCTCTGAACCACTTTTCATACTTACACGTTCTTTTCTTTTTCGCACTTGAGCCAAGTTTCATCTGTGAAAACAACATTCGACAAATCTTCTATTTTTTTCGATTGTCTTGAAAATTCGCATCGATACAAAGCAATATCATTGCGTTTCATTAAAAATTTTCGTTTGTCATATTTTTGGAATAAAAATCCAATGTCTTTCAATACCTTTGCCAAAGAAGATTTTTGACCACGAAACAAACCACTTTTTCGTAGAGATTGTGTTAGTTTTTTTAATGTTGGAATCTCTTTTCTTTATTGCTATTAGTTGTATAAATGACGACGAATACATCAGCGTCACAGTTGTCAACTGCTGTCACTTTTCGGGGCTGACGTTTTTTCTTAGGTGTAGATAGCTTATTCTGTTTCCATGCCACTGCTGCCGTCGCCTTCTTTTGTTATTTTTGCCACTGTTGGAGCACTAATACCTAATGCTGCTGCAACACGGTCGCTAACTGGAGTCACTGGTATAAGAGGCCCACCAGAACGGCTTTCCTTTTCAAAGTATTCACGAAGTCGCAAGACAACTCTCTTGTTTGTCCTTTATGAACTTTATTTTTTGGCATTTTGGCAGTAACGAAGGGAGGAACGATACGCTCAACTCAACCAAACGTGATATTTCACAAATAAATCAATACGGAGGATATAAATACTCAACTCGACGTATGAAAATGTGGATTAACAGTTTAACACTGACAACAAAATGGCGTCGCGCGGCGTTGCCGCCGCGTCCAGTGTTACCGTTTAATAATCGGTAAAATTACGAAACTATTGATAAAATAATGTGTGTTAAATCGATTAAAACTTCTTCATGAATAAAATCGATCGATAAAAGATATCGAATCGGTAACGGGTCAGGGTATCACTATTTGATTAGGTATTAGAGCTGTCAAAAGTTAAACGATTGGAAACTGGAAAGGGTATAGTGTCAATATTAATAGCTGTTTTACAGTAAAGTTTCATCCAAATCCGGTCTGTAGTTTTTGCGTGAAAGAGGAACAAACATTCTTACAAACTTTCGAATTTAATGTGAATTTAAAGTAAAAGATGTGACAATTTCGTATAAAGGAACGTGAACTAAAAAGCTTGTTTTGTTTTTGTGGTTATGGTTGTATAGACAACTCACGAAAGTATTGATTTTCTGTCTATTTCCTTTACTTGAACATTGCTAACTGCGTATTTGAGTGTAAACTGATCGCACAGCCCCTTCCTCCGTTTATCTTTTATAATGGAACGAACCGGTCGATCCTATTTTCGAGTGTAAATCCCCTGGATTTTCAGTAAGTAAAACACTTTTATTTTACTGCTTTCAATAGCAGCAAGGATATAACAAACGAATGATTGAATAGTGGTCAATATGGAAACGCAAGTGCAAGCACATGAATATGCAGACATGGCTAGACAGCTGTCTTCCAGCGGGAGCTACAGCAAGGCTTACGATCTGTATCTGGTGGCTTTTGACAAAGATCCGACTGTCAAGCAGATGTATGCACCAGAGTTTTTCTTTGCTTTGACCCAACTTAGCGGGGTTTTGTTTCGTGCTAATAAAATGGAAGATATATTCCTTAACTATGGCAAAGCTTTGGAGATTTTCCCCAACAGCAGCTACCTGTTCAACGATATCGGCAATTACCTTTACAAGTTCGCCTTCTACACTGAGGCCTGGGCTCATTTCCAAAAAGCCCTGAAGTTACAGCCAACTTTTGTGAATGCAGAAAAAAATATTAACTCAATAAAGAATTTGCTAGTTGAGAGATGGCATTTCCGCATGCTGAATGATAAAATTCGTAATGAAGCTTATTATCAGGCTATCAAGACTAGTGCTACCCGTTCTAATGATAGCGTTCTTGATATTGGCACTGGAACTGGAATATTAGCTATGATTGCCAGCGAGTTCACTGCCACTGCTGTTACAGCTATAGAAGCATCAGAAATCATGGCATGGGTGGCACAATGTGTCACCCATGGAAATGATAAGCATAACATTATAATAGTCAATAAGATGTCTACAACTATGAACTACAGGGATATTGGAGGGAAAAGATCTCTTGTAATTACTGAAATGTTTGATGCTGGTCTTTTTGGGGAGCATGTGCTACAAACACTGTCCCATGCGTGGGATTACTTCACAATTCCTACTTCACGCTTTATTCCTAATAAAGCAGAGTTCTTTATAGTTGCTGCTAAATCTGATCATCTAAATAGAAAGTACCAGCTTTGCTCCCTGGCTAAAGATATACTAAACATACAGGATATGCATGTACACATGTTGTCAGATGATGATTCCTATGATTGTGAGGATGTGCACTTACATAAGGATGTAAAATACATCTCAGAGCCCCAATCTCTCTTGAAGGTTGATTTTAATGATTCTCATGATATCAATGAAAAATTAAACAATGAAGATCCATATGGAGTTCAACTCACTGCAAAGGTAAATGATGAGGTAAACATTTTTATTGGATTTTTCAATTTGTATTTGACAGAAGAAATAACTCTCACCACTGATCCAAGAGCTGATAACAAAGCCAGTGCATGGCAACAAGCAGTCTTCTATAACAATATACCAAAGAGTGTTAAAGAGAATGAAGTGATGAATGCAGTATTCCAACTCAATGGAAGTAAACTAACAATGTTTTCATTTTCTGATACTCCAGTTACAAAAATTTCCCAAGAAGCCATCAGATTTCTTAATGACCAGGAATATATGAAGTCTATCACTGGTTGTATTGGTATGACATGTATTTATTTAGGACAAATGGCAGATATATCTCAAATGAATATCGTAGATCTAAGCCCATTTCCAATATTTGGTATGATGATGCTAAAAAGAGGTGCTCAGTCTTTGATTTGTTATTCAAAGAAAGACAGTGACAAGGAGTTTATTGAACAAGTATTCAATGCCAATAACATAAACTGGGCAAATGTAACTGTTTTAGAGGGTGATGATTGGGGACGAGACGCATTCAGAGATGAGAAATTCCATGCAATATTTTGCCATGTGTTCGATTTGAGTGGCGACATTGATTCGCGTTTTAGAGAAGTATCTAAACATTTGAGAACTCACCATCTTGTGCAAAACGGTCTGTTCATGCCTGCTAACATTAGACTGATGGGCCAAATTGTAAACAGCCCCTGGGTGAATAGTAATAACCGTGTATATGATGAGAATGTGTTGAACTACAAAGTGGCCGATTATATAAAACAATATGAAGTAACTCAAAATTTCTGCATTGATTTCGAAAATTTGGAGCATACCCCTGTTACTGAGATCACATGTATAGGGCCATTGTATAGATATCAGAATACAGAAGCTATCAATTTTACGATCACTGAAAGTGGTGATGCAAATGCTATTTTATGCTGGTATGAAATTGTGTTGACTGAAGAACTGGAAGTGATATCGACAAACAGACCTGGCTGCTTCATGGATGGGACCTTGTTCTTGATAAGCCCGCCAGCACCCTTGGTCGCGGGCCGACTGGCATGCGTCGTTCGCACGAACGATAAGGATGGAGCATTCAAGCTCGAATTTCGAAATGAGATCTCCTAAATCTTTACTCATTTTATTATTTTAATTTTTAGAGAGTTTCTAAAAGGATCTCAATACGTAATTTCATTTTGGGTTATGTGATTTACCTACTTATTTTCTAAGTTACATTTGAGATATTGTTATACTGGCAAACGCGAAATAAGCTTTCATATCTAGTCTTTAGTTAACTATTTTGTCTATTTTATGTCATAAATTTTACACCTAAACTATTTTATAGTGTGAATTTTACAATGTTGTAGATATCTACTTTTAAAAATAGTTTCTGTAGGTATCTACTACATGCACAGCTAAAGGACAGATTTGAGAATAGCAGTATTCCCCATATGAGCTTTACATTATTGATCAATAGCAAGCAATGTTTTTTCTTTGCTAAAAGTATTTAAAAATGTTTACATTTCTTAATAACCACCGAGTTTCGTACCCTCAACCTCTGGGCGCCATTACTCAAACATGTTGAGAGCATTATAGTGCGATAGCGATGTGAAAGCCATCAGGCTTAACGGCTTACTAAGGATAGAGTCCAAAGCTGAACTGCGCAACTGCTGGGTTTTTAAAGTCAGAGGTTCGTCAGCGTACGCCCACATAAGTACCTATGGTTAAGGCTGTACTTATATTTTCTTTTTTATTTTGAAATTCGAGCAAGCTCACTCCTTTTGTGTTGTTGTCAAAGGTTTCAAGCCCGATATCACCACTATTCTCTGTCTATTCTCAGGCCGAGATCTATAGTCCCTAATAGTCCAAACTTAGCTAAGAAAGGCTAATTGCAATCGCTAAAGTGTATGTTTAACCAAGGCAAAAATAATTGAACATCATTAAGACGTAACTGATATCTAGACAGATTCAGCTGTTCTGAGTTTAACCTGGCCTAGCACGCTCTATAGCTCTCGGCCCTAATAAATGTGCTGGACCTCTCAGGGTGGTAATGAATGGATGAATTAATGGTACTATTGAATTGCATGTCTTAATAAACAGTATTCACTTATTGTAATAAACGTATAATCTCAGTGTTTTAAGAAATCTCTAAAGTTTTATAATAATGTCAATCAATTTGTTAAAATAAGCGATTTTAACCACGTTACATGACATTACTTAAATCATGACAATGATAAGTCAGAACATTATAAAATAGTACTCATAAGCAAAGCCTAATGTAATCAATGTCTATTTATCTTAATATACCTATGTCAAATTAATGTGCCACTAGTCGTAAATAGAAGTTACTATTGTGCATTTGCACTAACCTCAAGAAATGCTTCAACTAACTTACTGTCATGTCACTTGCTGGTACCAGTTGTATCTATGTTATTTGGACTAGGTAAGTAAGTAAGACCACCTTAGTCGTTCTCCGTTATAAAGTAGCTCTATACGTTTACGTTACTCAAGTCTAGTGCAAGCGGCATAAAGAGATGTTGTATTTTTTTTATAGTTAGTTATTTAAATGTTGACTATCCTACTCGTTCTGCGCTATTTGTGGTGGTGTTGGGTTTGTTTCGGGGTGGACGTAGGCTTGACAAGAAGACCTGGTGGTGGAATGAAGCAGTCCAGAAGGAGATCAGGGTAAAGAAAGCCCTCTTCAAAGCGTGGCAAGCGTCCAAATCACCTGATGATCGCGCCGCGTACAGGAATGCCAAACGTGCCTCTCAACGAGCTGTAGCCAGAGCCAGACGTGACCACTTACGTCTTTTGTACGATAAGTTGGAGTCGGAGGGGCAGAAGCTCGTTTACAAGTTGGCACGTTCGAGAGTCAAAGCGGCCCAGGATATTTCCATGTGCCGCTGTGTAAATGACACTCTTGGTAACCTTCTATGCGAAAATCGCGCGGTGAAGGAGAGATGGCGCTCTTATTTCCACGAGCTGCTCAACAAGCAGCACATAAGAGGTGCAGTCACCTAAATTCCCTCCAAATCAGGGACTAGTGCCTCCGGTAACGCCTGATGGCCGGTACTAAAGCGACACAAGCAGGAGCTGCGCGTCACAGAAATGAAGATGCTGCGGTGAATGTGTGAAGTCTCACTCAAAGATCGTGTGCGTAACACGCGGCAGCCTTCGTGTTCGTGACATCGCAGGCAAGCTGCACAAGTGCCGCCTTCGTTGGTATGGTCATGTCTCACGGAGATCGGCAAACTACGTCGGCAACAAATGTCTGGCCATGCCGCCCCTGCCAGGTACTGGTAGAATAGGTCGACCCAAGAAGCGCTAGCTCGACGTTGTCAAGAGTGACATGGGTGCCAACAGACCCACCACTGAGGATGCACAAGACCGCGCGAAGTGGGCCAAGAAAATAAGAAAGGCGGACCCTGGGACCCCACACACCAGTGTGAGTTCACAGCCGCGATAGACCGCACGGATGATGTTGATGATGATGATGATATCTGCGTTATTCCGAAAACTTACTAATCAATATACCATCCGTCAAAATTTGGTAAAATTCGTTTATTATGTAAAATACACCAAATAAAATCATTGGTATTGCTACAGCAAGGATAGTCTTCATTTATTCAACTCAATGTAGGTCTAATTAAATTTCATTAGTTTAGACAACAAACATTTTTGCTTGTGTGTGTTATGTGTAGATAAATAGATGTCTACCAATTTAATCTCCCTAGGATTACATAAAAATAACATAATATTTTTATTAAATTGTCTGAACTTAACAGTTCCAACATGTTAAATAAATAACAGACAATCACATTACAGAAACCGAAAGTGTTAAATTTGGTTCAATTACACTGTTTAATCTAAAAGATTATTATTAAGATTTAGTAATCTAGGACACTCATTAATCACAAAAGTATCTCTTGACTAAAAGTAATTGTTTAATGTCCAAAAGAAAACTACTGAGTTTCTCGCCAGCTTTACTTTGTGTGCGTGAATGCGATGGAGGAGCGCGTCATTTCAGATTAGACAAGCCTGACCGAGACCGTTATTTACGAATACAGCATTTTTTTATTTTTATTATCAAAGGGTCTTATTCTGGAGGTGGTACTTACAAGATGCTCAAACAAATCGAGGTTTTGGTAGTGTGCGCGTTCAAGATAATATACTTACCTTCACAATATTTTCGCATACTTAGATTTATAATACGATGGTTTGTGACGCATGTGTAGCTTAGGAATAAGAGAAAAATTAGGGAAATGGGGCTGTGAAGTAACTCCAAAGTAGGACCAATATTTCTAATTTCTGTAATGAAATCTGATTTCAATATTTAATATTGTCAAATATTTTTGGAGAAACCTTTTTTTTTTAATATTCAAACATTTAATCTCATTAAAAAAAATGCATGTCACGTAAGTGCGCGTTATTTGCGACTTTTCATTATTCTATGAGAAACTAGTTTAGTAGATAAAAGAGATAAATATTGAATGGACTTATGCCCGATATTACTTGCTTTTCAGAGAGTTTAGCTTGGCAAAATGGCTGTTTATTAATAACAGTAAAGGTACATTTAATCTTATATCAGTATCATCAAGAGGTAGTTAATTTAAAGAGCTACGTGCTCCCACCGTTATCCTGCTGGCATAATAAGAGCTGCTGCACACTGGGCTACTATTTACGATGACTAGGTTTGGTTGAGCTAGGCCCGAACGCGGCACCAGATAACGCTAGTGTGGGGGGGTCGCCGGGTAGACGCCGACGCTCAAAAAACGCTAGTGTGGGGTCTCTTATTAATGTTCTATTTCCCCGAGATGGGGCAGAGGGGCGTCCACAGTATTTCTTCATCTCGTTCAGTCTTGAGCTTAGCACTTGACTTCACTCCACTTCTAGCCGATCCAAGGTGCACCGCCAAGTTTGTTTGGTTCGGCCACTTTTGGGTTCCTTGGTGATTCCAATCCAATTCCATTTGCGGCGTTTGATCAGCTAGTAGCTGAGGTGTATGCTAGTAATATCGTCCGCAGCTAGTTGTGGTCACGTGGCAGCGCTTAGTTGCCGAGTGTCCGGCAACTCAGGTAGCGCAAAATCCCCGCCAGACACACATTGAAATCTCATTCTGCGCACTTAAGATCATACATTTAGGCATTTAGGTACATTTAGGCGTCACCGGACACTTTGCCTGTCTACTAAATAGAAATAGATAAGTATCCTCGGATAATCTTAGTGTATACTTTTTCGGTGTTCTATGTTCTAATAGGACTGTAAGTCAACATGTATCGTAGTAAAAAAAATATGTGATATTTTTAAATGGTAATTTATTATCAAATAAAGGATTTTGAATGTCTAAAACGGTGGTTTTTTTTCTAGATTTATTTTTTTATACTTAATTTGTGTATCTAGATAGTTCACGAGGGTTGGAAGGCATGAGGGTGATATCTATTGATAGAAGAGTGAATTCAGGGAATATGGTAAATGGAGCGCTGCATGCCTTTGTGAATAGTCCGAAGGTGCCAGAGAAGGCGCGACTGGCTGTTTATGCGGGGGTGTTGGTGCCGACGCTTATGTAGGTACGGAAGTGGGAGTGGGGTTGCTTTTATTTTGTGGTTGGGTATGGCAAACGAAGGATGAAAGTAGGATAAATGCAGTGGAAATGAGAGCATTGCAAAGTATGGCAGGAGTGACATTTAGTGATAGAATGAGGTATAGCATTATCAGAGAGCGTTTTGGTGTGAAAGAAAATATTGTTAATAAAATTGAGATGGGAATGCTAAGATGGTTTGGACATATGGAAATGGAATGGATGAAAGCGATTAAAAACAAGGCTTGGGTGGATGGAGCTGTTAGAAGGGGAAGGCCTAGACGGATGTCCTTAGGACAAGTCAAAGTTCTTAGAAAAGGTCAGGTCAGGAGTAGGTAATAATCGACGAGCATGTATGGAAGGATTGAGGAGAGGTGTGTCAGGACCGTAGCAACTGGAAAGATGGGGATGGTGGTGGTGATGGTGGATGTGCGGCTTTTTCATTCAAAGCGATGGCCAGGGGCATAACAGAATTTCATTGTACAAGCATTGCAGAAATGTCAAACAAGATATTTATGAACCTTATTCTAATGCGTTAAGGTTCAAAATTTTTTTTGGTGAAATGTAATGCCAATCCAGCGAAATTTGGTTCGGGAGTCAGGGAGATGATGATGCTAAGATGCGCAACATAAGTAAGGTAATCTCTCGTTTCTCGTCCCTGAGATTCGACAAAAGAGGTACCTAGACAAGACAAGTCTCGTCGCATGACAAAGTGGTGTAGACATGTTTTACACAGATTTATTAATATACCCCCCGTCTGATGTAGTTCCGGCTGACTGAGCCACTCATCCTACAGAGATCTAGCTTAACTAGATTGATAACGAATCGTTAGTGACGGCAATGGATCAAGGGTTCGTCGTTTGTGACGCTATACTTTCTTTGAAAAATGAAAAAAACGTGGCTCAGACAGCCAGAATTTTGCAATTTCGGCCACTTTCTATCTCATCTTCTAAACGGTTTCAGGGCCCCTTTTCGTATCAAAAGGTTAGTGAGGCATCATGAGGTATGTGACGGCATCCGAAGTAATTTCATTCATCAGGATGCAATACTTTTCGAGAAATCTTCAAAAACATGTGGTCAGACAGCCAGTAATCCGGCTGTCTGAGCCACTTGGTTTTTGTTGATTATTTCACGTAATATCACATTTTGGACAGATCTATCTATACTAGGAATGTGACGCGTCACAACCAGTTTTGAACTTTCGTGACGCTTCCATTTAGGAGTTATTGTAAAAAAACGAGATGGCTCGAAACAAAAAATTTTCGGCTGTCTGTCTGATCCACCTGTTTTATGACTTCCAGAGGTTCTACGTAGCTGGAAACACTTCTAAACGAATGTGACGACGATGGAGAACAAGAATTGACGTATATGACGGCTTTAAGTGCCTGCAATCAGAAGTTATACGAATTTCTTTTTTTTACATACATATTGGTGCAAATGCACGAGGCAGGGTGACCACCCTGAGCTCTTTTATAAAGGAATGCAAGAGCATCAATGTTGTAAATCTTTGCAAAATGTTCACTTAAAATGATAAGTGATTGCCTTTAACTTACGTTCCTATTTATGTAAGTACTTATTTACGTAATCTATACAATACTATCGAGTATCGATAGTTTTGCATCCAATACTAAGTAGTGTTTTCAACCGACTTCAAAAGAGGAGGAGGTTCTCAATTCGACTGTTTTTTTATGTTTGTTTTGTTACCTCATAACTTTCAATTGAGTGAACCGATTTTGATCATTCTTTTTTTATTTGAAAGAGGACCACACGGGAAGCACTAGGCTTCCCGTGTGGTCCCATTTGAATTAGGTCAAGTTCTGACAGTGGAATCCATGAGAAAACCATTCCAATATCCAATAACTATGGCAGTTCTATGTTGATAAGTTTGTAGTTATCAACACGATAATGTTGTTATGGTTTTGTAACAACCTACTTCTAATTGATACTGCCTTGTAATAATATACTGTATGTTGGTGTATGTACCTACTGTATAGGTACTAAATGTATGCAATAAAATTATTCTTATTCTTAATGTTGTCTAAGAACAGAATTGGTTCGAGGTGCATTCAATAAGTACCTAGCCTCATCGCCAGAGGGCGCTGTAGTTTCAAAAGAGTTTTACCACAGTGTAGCACATTCTTTTTTAATTCTTTTTTCAAATTTTCATTCCAATCCCTTCATTTGTTTTAATTTGACAACTTATGGAAGCGAACGTGTATTGTCGATCGGTTTTACAAAAATGGAAAAAGAGCAATATCGTTCGGTGATTCGATTCCTATTTTTGGAAGGGAAAACGCGCATCGAAATCAAAGAGCGCTTGGATGCTGTGTACGGTGACTCTTCTCCATCGATGGCCACCGTCAAGAATTGTTTCAACGAGTTTGCACGTGGCCGTACGTCGGTTTATGATGAACCACGACCAGGTGCACCGAAAACAGCTGCTACGGAGGAAAACATTAAAAAAAATTCAAGATCTCGTATTGGCAGATCGCCGATTAAAGGTTCGGGAGCTAGCTGAGACTGTAGCCATTTCAGAAGGAACAGTGCATCATATTCTTCACTAGGAACTCGGCATGAGAAAGCTGTCGGCGCGATGGGTGCCGCGTTTACTCACACTGGAAAACAAGCGCAACCGTGAGACCACATCGGAGACGTGTTTGGCGCTGTTTAAGCGGAATCCAGCGGAGTTTTTGCGTCGTTTCGTGACCGTCGATAAAACCTGCCTGATCCACTGGTACACACCAGAGACCAAGGAGCAATCAAAACAATGGATCCAGACCGGGGAACGTGCTCCAAAGAAGGCGAAAACTGTAAAATCGGCCGAAAAAGTTATGGCCACCGTTTTCTGGGATTCACAAGGTGTGATCTACATCGATTACCTTGAGAAGGGTAAAACAATTACAGGGCTTTACTATGCCGATTTATTGGGCCGATTCGACGCCGAATTAAAGAAAAAACGACCCCATCTGGCGAAGAAAAAAGTGCTGTTTCACCACGACAACGCACCGGTTCACACGTCTGCCGTTGCCATGGCCAAATTGGTTGAATTACGCTACGAATTGCTGCCCCATCCACCGTATTCTCCAGATTTGGCCCCTTGTGACTTCTTTCTGTTTCCTAATCTGAAAAAATCACTCGCCGGGAATAGATATGGATCAAATGAGGAGGTCATCGCCGCCACGGAGGCCTATTTTGCAGAGTTTGACAAAAACTATTTTTCGGACGGGTTAAAAAAGTTGGAGCATCGCTGGGCTAAGTGTATCGAACTAAAAGGAGACTATGTTGAAAAATAAATTGCCACTATTCCAAAATTTTCGTTTACTTTTTGTAGGCTAAGTATTTATTGAATGACCCTCGTTCTATCGATGGTACCAATAAGATGTAAAACTATCAATGGAATCTGTAGTATTGCCTTTAAAAATATTATTTCATAACATCTATCGATAGTAGACAGTATTCTCACATTTTTTTTTTATATTGCCCGTCAAGATGACCTCACTCCACCTGATGGAAAGCGGTCGTGAGGTCCAGATATGAGGTTGGCAAGCCCAGTCATTCAAACGAATCACTGGGCTGGCCATCCTCACCTTGAAGGCCTGCAGAAATGCCTTTTCACGCCCCGCTTGAAGAACCCGGGACTATACGAGGAAGGAAACACATGTGCTGGAAGAGCGTTCCACGTCTGGATGGTACGACAAAGAAACGAGTCACCGAACCTTTTAGTTCGGGCCAACAAATGTTGAATTGTGTGTGGGTGACGCCGTAGTCCAGCACGCGTGGTACGGGAGTGGAAAGGTGAAGGTGGGATAAGCTGGAATAACTCGTCAGAGCATTCTCCATTGTAGAAGCGATAGAGAACACATAGCCTGGCAATGTCTCTACGCAATTGGAGAGGCTCAAGGGTCAAAGTTGCCTCTGGGTTTCCAATAATACGGATAGCACGCCGCTGCAACCTGTCAAGAGCTTCGAGTAGGTACTTAGCGGAACCGTCCCAGAGATGAGAGCAGTATTCTACACACGAGCGAACTTGTATCTTATACAAGAGACAGAGCTGCTCAGGCGTGAAGAATCATCTCACTCTGTTCAGGACTCCGAGTTTACGGGATGCAGTTCTAATGACGCTCTCAATGTAGTCACGCTGGTTTAGGTTGCTACGAACATCCATGCCAAGGATGTTTAGGCTATCCTCAATCGGTAGCGGGGTGCTCTGAAGAGTGGGATGGGAAAGAAAGGCGACGCCTTTGCTGTGAATGCACACACCTGCGTTTTCTTGGCATTGAACTCGACAAGATTGCATGCACCCCATTCTGAAATGCGGTCCAACACTCCGTCAAGCTCAACAACAAGACTTCGCCTCTTCTCCTCGATGTCAGTCTGCTTTGCCCCAGGGCGCTCGAAATATCGCCCGTGGACCGTGCTATCATCATAGCAATGAATATTACCAAGAGATAACATGACATTGATATGCAGAAGAAACAACGTCGGCGACAAGACGGAGCCCTGCGGCACTCCGGCATTAATCTGGAGAAAGCGTGATTTTGACCATGGCAAAGGACACGAATTCTACGTCCCTCCAGAAATCCGGCGACCCAGTCGCATAGGCGAGGTGGCAGACCATATGCCGGAAACTTAGAAATAAGCGAACGATGCCATACACGGTCGAAAGCTTTGGCAATGTCAAGGCTGACGGCCAAAGATTCCCCATGCTTGTCCATAGCCTCCCCCCAGATGTGTGTTACGTACGCTAGAAGATCACCCGTAGACCGTTTTGGTCGGAAGCCGTACTGACGGTCGTGAATGAGAGTGATCCTCTAGGTAGCGGATGAGCTGCGTGTTTATGATCCGCTCAAACACTTTAGCTAAAACTGAGGTTACGGTTATTGGACGGTAATTGGCAGGGTCAGACCGGTCCCCTTTTTTGGGAACTGGTTGAACGTTCGCCTCCCTCCAAGACAGCGGCACAAGACCCGAATTGTAGGAGAGGCGATACAGGCTAGTGAACACTGGAGACAACTCCGCTGCACATTTCTTCAGCACCACAGTTGGAATTCCATCAGGGCCACTGGCTTTCCTGACATCGAGTGACTGCAGTTCGGCACGAACATCACACTGCCTGATACGAATATCAGGCATTGTGGAGCCGCAATGTGGAATTTCAGGCGGTGCAGCACCGCAGTCATCGATGCAAGAGTTTGCGGCAAAGAGGTTAGCAGTAAATCGGCTTTCTCTTGCGGCTGATGAGCCAACGATCCATCAGGGAATCTCAGTGGGGGCAGCGAAGGCACGCAGAAGTTAGATTGCACGTGTTTAGCCAGTCGCCAGTAGGAGCGGCTACCCGTAGGTTGCGTGATGAGTTCTTGGCCAACACTTGCAATTCGCTGGGCGTCTGCTCTAATGTAAGCTCTCTTCGTGGCCTTGGTGGCTTTATTAAAGGCTGCTTTCATATGATACTATGACGTTCGAGTAAATCCCCATTTAGCATCGTGGGCTACCCTACAATTGGCAATAGTTGCCGACAGTGTGCGCCCATGCCAACATAATAAGTAGGAATGCCAAAGGATCACTTGCCGTGCCGATGGTGGGCGGGCCGGGCCTAAAATAATTTGTATGTAGAATGTCGTTGCGGCACCGTTCCTGCTTCGTGTGGCCTCCCTTTAGGGTACGATTCACATGAAACGGCCCGCATCGCGACGGATGCAGGCGTATGCGACTGCGGTCGACCACCAAAGAGTATATAAATACTACGTTTTAGGAGACTGAACTCCGAACAAGCAGTTGTGAGGCAACATAATACTTTTACTACCAACGTAAAGAAAAATAACAGAAGTGCCATATAATTCTCTGTATTATGTGAAAGTTCTTGAAAATCACATAGTTATCTTTACCTTGATATTTAAAAGTGCATTACCCTCTTGGCCACCCTGCCCCCCCGATTCCTAACAAAGTTATCGACCGGTTCGGTTATTTTTGATTATTTTTTTAAGTCGGGTATGTAGGTTTTATCTAATTTGGTTTATGAAAACTTAGGGTCTTTAGCTTTAACATATCAAAATATTGATTGCTACCGCTTAGCGGATCATTTACTATAATTAAAACAAATTTACCGAATCGGTCGATAACTGCGTTCTGAATCGGGGGGCTATACTAGTATAAAAGCGTCGTTGTTAAGTGTTGCTATAGCCAAAATAACTTTTACACAAGTAAACCTAATTTTTGACCCTGGAAAAAAATATTGAGTTGTTTTAAGATTTTTAGTAATAAATAACTCTTTAAATTAAATTTATTTGCTATTTTAATTAATGTGTATACCTCTTGAATTTTGTCAGGTTGGCTTTAGAGGTATATTTTCCCCATACAAAAAGTAAAGTGTTCTAAGTTTCATAGGACTGACCGACACAACTTCAGTGTATTGTTGATCTAGTCCCAGCGCATGCGACGGCAGCCGAGCGGAGCCGAGGGCATCCGCGCGCATCCGTTCAGGTTCCAAAATGTATTAGTTGGATGCTAATACGACCTTATGAATTGATAATTAAATAATAATTTCCTATGCGGCTTTGTAAATGCGCTCCGATGCTCTCCGCTGCGCTCCGTTCGATGTGAATCGTACCTAAGAAAGTAGTCTGTATGAAAGTTATAACAGGCAGGACTGGAACGTGGAAATAATCATCATCATTATTTATTTGCTCTATACACATATAAAGTTATACAAATGTACATAGACACTCTAAGGGTGTTGCTAAGACATCTTACAAAAACTCAAATTGAAATATAATTCAGTACGACCTCAAAACTACAATAGGTGTACCAAGGTAATTAAATAGTAATAGTTATGTAACACTTAAGACTAAATAATATTTAATCAAAACAAAAAAAAACATGCATTCAATTATAATTTTGATCCTCAAAATATTCTTTCAAATTGTAATATGCTTTGCCGATGAGAAATGTTTTAAGCAATTTGATGGGCTTTTAGGGATTTTGGTAAATGATTAAACACTATAACAGCCATGTAATGAGAACCATGCATCAGATGGGTGAGTCGCGCTGTTGGTAAAATTAAATCATTTTCTCGGCGTGAGATGTGCAGTGTTGGTTTATCGCCAACTCTTTCAAAATAGTGTTTGTTTTTCAACTAACGACATAATTCTATGATACATAGGCAAGTAACTGTAAGGATCTTCATTTTCACAAATACGGGCCTGCATGAGATTTTCGGTGCCGTCAATGTTATTATTCTAAGGCAGCGTTTTTGTAGAATAAACACAGATTGTACGTCTGTTGCATTGCCCCAGAGTGCAATCCATACCTCATCCACGCACCGGCATGGCTGTGGTAGGCAATCAGCGCACATTCTTCGTTCGTACTTTTACGAAGTTCCCTTAGCGCATATGAAAATTGGCTCTGTCTACTTACCACTATTTCATGAACGTCAAAATGGCGGGATCACTCTTCGTTTTAAAGAGACTTCCCACTAGCTTTTTAGTAATTATCCAGTACCTTTTGACACCTCTAATAATAGTTTAGGTACCTTCTTAGTCTAGACGATATTAAAGGACATAGAGGATCCCGCGTCAAGATGGCGGGATCACGCTGTTGCCACAAAACTACTAATCACTTTGTTAAACCAACTGCCCTGAGATTTCAATACCTATTCAATACCTTCGAAAAGTCTTGAGACGTTGCTTGAATACCTCGTAGTTTTTTAGTTATTTCTTATTGTCATGTTTAGAAGCTATAACGCCTGTACAATTAACAAGAGCAAACATGTAGTGAAATGAATTTGCTATTATAAAGTGACAGAAGGTTTTTGCTTCATTGCAAAGGAATTAAAAATGCATAAAAAATGTTATTGTTACCATTAATTTAGTTTAAATAAATTAAATTACCATGAAAAATTACTTAGCAAAAACTTATGGTGTTTATCATTTACCAAACTACCCTACGTAAAAAAAATAACATTTTCATAAAATTATAGGAGGTAGGTACAGGACTGCTGCGTATAGTGGATCTTCATACTTGGGAAAAAATTCAACCCATTGTAACCCATGTTAAAAGAAATGATCCCCAAAAACCTACATCTATTTATAGAAAGAAGTGGTCTTTACCAAAACATGTTTGGGCTGAAATTTTACGAGAGGAATTATGGAAGGTTTCAAAGAAACCTTGCACTTGGCTTTTTAAATCAGTGTCTATTAAAGCTCATCAATTGATCAAATGTTCTGGACACTGCAAAAATCATAAACACCATAAGTTTTTGCTAAGTAATTTTTCGTGGTAATTTAATTTATTTAAACTAAATTAATGGTAACAATAACATTTTGTATGCATTTTTAATTCCTTTGCAATGAAGCAAAAACCTTCTGTCACTTTATAAAAGCAAATTCATTTCACTACATGTTTGCTCTTGTTAATTGTACAGGCGTTATAGCTTCTAAAAATGACAATAAGAAATAACTAAAAAACTACGAGGTATTCAAGCAACGTCTCAAGACTTTTCAAAGGTATTGAATAGGTATTGAAATCTCAGGGTAGTTGGTTTAACAAAGTGATTAGTAGTTTTGTGGCAACAGCGTGATCCCGCCATCTTGACGCGGGATCCTCTATGTCCTTTAATATCGTCTAGACTAAGAAGGTACCTAAACTATTATTAGAGGTGTCAAAAGGTACTGGATAATTACTAAAAAGCTAGTGGGAAGTCTCTTTAAAACGAAGAGTGATCCCGCCATTTTGACGTTCATACTATTTCAATGTGATTTTTCCAAAACAGCGTCGAGTCCATAGTTATTCCTAGCAGCGAAAACGAATTTACTTCCTCGAATCTTTTTGCTTTCATGAAGTACACAGAGAGGTACCTCTGGTAATAACGATAGGTATACGATTCAATCAATTCTTTCTAGCTTAGGTGGAAGTCCTTAATTAAAATGGGGAAGATAGTTCGCAAAAAATAAAACCAGTTTGAGTTATGGTTGAGCTTTTATTGACAAGCACACGCAACGTACAGACGCGTCGGCCGCCATTGGGCGTCCAACCCGGCGGCGCTGACTGCCTCCTAGCGAGTGCAGGCAACACTAGACTCAACGCGGTCAGAGCAAGACAGCTTTAGACCAGCTATGAGATGGCAGAGGTGTCCATAGTGTATCATGTAACTTAAAATTAGAATAAGATGGAACTGCAGGTCAAAGCAAGTCATGTTCTGATCGTCTGGACACAGCTTAGTCGAAGAGTCCGAAGCCCATGTCGTCGTCAGAGCCCTCAGACTCCTCCTTCTCTTCTTTCTTTGCTTCTTCCTTCTTGCCGGCCGGGGCGGCAGCGGCGGGGGCTGCGGTAGCCGCGACGACGAACTTGGATGGGTCCTGTACAAACATTTTATTTTTTAATAAAAAAGTAAAGTTTGTCACCGTGGTATAATTACTTTAGAAAATTATACAAGTTAAAGACTACAAGAATGTATCTTTGAAATGCCAGTGCAATATTTATCAAGAAAACCATCACACTAGGATAAATACAAAGAATTCAATTTTGTCTGAAAGCGACGACAGAGAGCTATTGTAGGCTCCCAGCATTTTAACAGACATGTGAAATGGCACCTATTTATTATTTATAAAAATAGCCAGGACTAGTGGTACTCAACTAGAATATATACTTTTAAAAATGAAAAGTCCTAGGTGTCGAGCGGGATTCGTCAACGTCTTCCGCCAGGCGGCTGCTGTAACCACTAAACTACTGCTCACTACTTAAAGTAAAGTAATTAGCCTAAATACTGGCCCACTGCTGGGCAAAGGATTCCATCATTGAAACCAAGTCAACGCTAAAAATTTATGAAACATTGATTAAAAGAAAGTAAAAAGAAGAAATGAGTCAAGCACGCGCGTACGAGTATTTGATTTTACTCAGGCAACGTATGAATGTCGCACCGTGAACTCACGACTCGTGCGTGAATGATTATTCAACTACCTCCAAAAAATGAAATTAAGATATTCCTTCACCGACCTTGATGAACTCCTTGATGGTAGTAGCCTCCTTGAAGTCGAGCTCGGTGACTGCGGCGAGCGCCAGCAGGTTCTTGAACCCGTGCGCCAGCGAGTGCGGCGCCGACGCCAGCGTGGGGTAGCCGGCCGCCAGCGACAGCGCCGCCACGTTGGCCACGCCCTGCAGGAAGCGCGCGCGCAGGTCCTCCGGCTTGATGTCCAGGATGGCCGGCGCGAAGATGGTGCCCGAGTCGTACACCTGCTCGGAGCACGCATGACGTTACTAGTGCTGCTGCCGCTGCTCCAAGTAAAGGCAATAATATCGGTAGGCCTATTGATAATAGCGATAGCCCTGTTAGCATAAATACTGTTGACACAATACTATTGATAGTATTGGCGCTTAATATCGAAAACACTATTGATAGTAACGATACTATTGCTGCTATCTATAGTGACCTTTTCCGCAATAGTATAGTAGTATAGATAGTAATTTAGATATTGAGCTTCAATCAATCAATCACTATTAATGATATTGCAGTATATTGAGACTATTGTACCAAACTGAGCTATGGATAGTATCGACCTATTGATATTATAAATGTTTTCCAACTTCAACTATCAGTAGTTCAGCAACACTAGTAACATTTCTTACTGTATTGCTGAATTGAATATCTTAAACTAAACTGTATCAAGTCGCAAGAAATGCAGACAATGGGAATAGTATTTGAAAAATTGTATGCAAATGAATTAAAGAGTTAATCACATAGACCAACTTAAAAAAATAACAGTGCAAGTAATTTACCAAAGGTAAATTATCAGAATGCACAGGTAAGTGCAAACTGTACTCAACACTTTGGATTTAAGTAAAATAGTAAATTTGAAAACTCATACATTCACCAGCTCACCAGCAGCTCAAGAGGGACAGTAAATGAAACTAATGATATTAAACTGTTATTTTAACTCTGTTCAAATATTTTCTTACCTGCTTGACGACAAGACCGTACGAGAAGGGAGAGATGTTCAACATGTTGAGGAGGGTGGCTTCGGAGGCTCCAACCTTGTCTCCTGGCTTCAAGATGTGGACATCATTGATGATTTCAATAGTACCTGTGAAGAAGTCAGTGTTATGAAGACAATGTTTTGGATTAAAAATACTCTTATTACATGTTATACCCATAGACTAACTTCAATTTGTATGTTTATTTGTACCTTCGAAATGCCAGTGCAATACCCATTATCAGGACAATCACACTAGGATAAATTCAAAGCACTTAATTTTGTCTGAAAGCGAATCCTGAGAGGGTACACTACACTCCCAGGTATTAGAACAGACAGTTTAAGTATAACATAACCCTACTACAACTTTATCATGAAGATATACCTCAGATATTTGCTGATTAACAAACTTACCCTTGGAAATCTTGGTTGGGATAGACAGAGCCTGGAAGAAAGAAGTCTTCTCAGGTCCCAGACCGGTGTTGTGAGCCGGAATGATGACCTCCAAGGGAGCGATGGCACCAGGACGAGCAGGAGCGCGCACCTTGTTCTCCAGAAGCTTGTCACGGACCTATAGTAAAAGATTTATTTATTTAATCTTTAATGCACAAAGCACCTACAACTTTTTTTTTAACTTCTTTTTTTAATCGCTATCTGTCTGAAGACATTTAGCGCAGAGTTAAAGAGTGTCAAAGTGTGGGCTTGCATGGTATAAATCCACTGATTTATCCATTTTATGTCACATCTTCCAGTTTCAATTGGCGAAGTCCTGTGGTACTATTATATTTTGTGCAGCACCGCAGGACTTCACAAAATATAATATATATAATACTAATCTCTAGTTCTCTACCAGTCAACCATTGGGCAGGACATAAAAGCTGTTGGCAGTGCTAATAAAAGATATTAGATAGATTAATATTATTTTTCATTGAAAAAAATATATATATTATTTACTCATGCCAAATATGGAGTTTATCAGAAATTTTGTATCTTTGAAATGCCAGTGCAGTATCCATTAATCGGACTATCACACTAGGATAAATTCAAAGAATTTAATTTGGTCTGAAAGCGAAGCCTCAGAGTGTATACTACACATCCAGGTATTAAAACAGACCATTTCTTGATATTATGCAATTTTCCAAATGACCTCAATGAGTTTGAGGCTGTTTCACACATTTGAGAAGTGAAGTTTGGTTTGCAATTTTGTATTAACATTTAAAAATACTGTTTGCTATTGAAGAAGTAAAACCATAATGATTCAGGTGTAATGAATGTAACATATCGCATTAGTCAGGGTAATATTAATCATTATTACCATTGTAATAAATATGAATAAGTCATCAGAATCTATCAGTTTATTCACATTACGCCTAATGTTTTATTCTCAATACTTGAATATTACAAATTATAACTTTCAACAGTTATGGTATTACTATTGCTGAAGACACTTTTCTGAAGAGACAAATAGTTCTAAGGTAATAATTATAACAAATATAAACAATACATACCTCAACAAGGTCGCCACGGGTGAAGACGAAGCCAACATTGCCCTTGATGTGCGGCAGCAGCTTCTCCAGAGCTGGGTTGGTCTCCAGATGATCCTTGATGGCCTTACGCATCATAGTGTTCTTGCCCATCAGAACGATGCTGTGTCCACGCAGCGAGATACGGATCTGCTGCATTTGGGTTGAGCCCACATTGTCGGCACCCACTAGGAAACATTTTGGGTACTCGTCTAGGAGTTGCTGTAAGAGGACAGTAAAATTGAAGTGAAATGGCAAATTTATTCATCGCTTGAACTCAAGGATCAAGTATAACCACTGGACTAAGCTGGATTATAGAAACACTTGGGATTTCAACTGAGGTATTTAATTTTTAATATCATAAATGTTGTTGTATAAGTGTTGTTGTTTTTTCTTGTAAGTTCACAATGCATGCCGTGGCAGCCTTTGAGTAAGGTGAAAGTTTAATTTTATTATATAACGTGACCGCCGTCGTAGTCCGCCGTCTAAGTAAATGTGTTGAAGTAATCACACCTAATACACGAGTTTTTGTATATTTTGCTCCATTTTTAGGGAGGTACTTAATCGAATCTTATAAAGTAAATTATTGTTATTATTATTAACTGTTAATAAATTAAGTATTTAAGGCACGCTAAATACAATGTTCTGTCCTATTGCACAGGTAAATATTTGTATTTTTTACAGGATGGATTTGTACTTACGATGATCTTGATGAAGTAGTTAGACTTCCAGGTAGCCTTGTCCTCCCTACCCATCGTGTAGTGTGTAGGGACTTCGTAGAAATTTAAGGACTGAAAATAAATAGATCCTTTTGAGTGACGTCCACATGTATGGATAGATAATTATTGAAAATCACTGTAAATATTCCCATGGCTACAATGCTTTAGAAAATTTCCAACGTGGCACGATTAATAATCTCAATATTTCCTACGATTAACACGATATATTCGGATTTTATCACTCACCAAGACCAAAACGCACAAGCACTGTGCGGGACAAAATTCAAAATGGATCTTATTATGACTGATCTGACATTAGTAAGTGATGGGCTTCCTCGACTTTCTTTTTTGCAACCATCAATTGAATGTTCAATAACTCGATTTCATAAATGAATAAATGGTATTATTTATGTTCAGGATTGTTGATTACTGAACGCAGTCATAGATCGCCTTTCGCCTGGCCACTCCGGCTAATTTAGACTAGATATCTAAGCCCATACATAGTTTTTAGTTAGATACATAGTTTTTTAGCCATACATAGTTTTTAACGCTATTTGAATTTATTATCATTGCCGTATTTGGTCTTCATTGTCGGTGTACAAGCACATTTATCGTTTTTTATCGTTGTTGTAATAAAGTAATTTTACACACAACCCCTTTTCGTTCGACAGTGAAACGGCGTTGTGTTATCATAAGAAAGGAGAGAGAAATCAGTTGGAGGAAGCACTGCTTTATCACACCCGGTGCTTCGAAGTTCGAAAAATGCTGAACAGGGAACGTCAAACGATAAATTAAATTTTGAAAGGACAGGTACAGAATACTATTGATGGCCAGTAAGTTAAACTATGAAGTTTCCAGCCATCGTGGAGGTTCTAACGTCTATGAGACTTGAACGAAACGGCATCGTTAAACTTTGTTACGTGTTGTGTTAATGCGTTGTATTGTTTTTTATGCAGTATTAACATACTTTTACAGTTTTATCTAACTTAAAAGTGTACATTAATTTATCATTACTATTGAATAAATGAAACAAATAGTCACAGACTATATTTAGGGTTCCGTACCTCAACAGGGAAAAACGTAACCCTTATAGGATCACTTGGTTGTCCCTGAAAAATCAAACTTCTAAGCCAACGCAATCAAAAGATACAGCCGTTTATGCCGCAAATTTTCGACACTCTCAAGGGAATCAAAACCTACAAGGTACATCCCGTGAACTTGAATCTTGAAATTTGGTACAAAGCAACGTCTTATAGCAGAAATGAAGGGAAAATTGTGAAAACCGCATATTTTTAGTTACATAATATCATAAAAATATTTTTAATAAATATACCCAAAGGTTTATACGGAACCCTCGGTGCGCAAGTCCGACTCGCACTTGGCCGGTTTTTCTACATAATTATCAAATACTGTTGGAAACAAAACGCAATTGGGTATGGGAAAAAAAAGAAACGGCCTATATCGAAAACCATTTCAAGGTATTTGTATTTTAGACCTCATTTAAATATTTGAATTTTTTAAAGGCAGAGATTTTAGATCCTTCTATGATAATTGTAATTAAATACAATTCATTCATTTGCCTATCACCCCAGATTACCAACGTACGCAAAGAGTACATTGAGGTTCTTATTAGACTCTTGACGGTAATCAAATTGAAATCTTACAATTGAAACACATTGGGTCGTATAAACGTCCTTTCACGTGATTGGTTGATAAAATATCCATCAACCAATCAAATGACGCAATCCGTTTCCTATGTGAGATTTTTAGCTAGGTGATTCTAATGCATATTTTAATGGTGTTTCGGTTAGCGATCCCTAGGATGACGGTATCTCGTGTCTTTGGACACAGTCATCTGTGTTATAGTGCACTGGAGTTGAGTTTGCTACTCCCGAGGCTGGCTGCCAGTGGCCTAGCGCGACGAAGGGTCCTGCTAGGGTCTACTAGGATTAGTCAACTACTAATCTATCTAACTATCAATCTCTGAGAAGGGGGAGAGGGGGCTAGTTACCCTGTCATTCCTCCTCCTCTCCAAACCCCTTCTATCATGGAAATGTTATTTTTCATACGTTTAATAGAGGTTAACATAAGCCATTTTTCAAAAATTCATATTTAAATAACTATCCATTTCCAAGGGAGGAAGAGGAGTAATACAGGGGGGTAGGGGTCCTCCCCCTCCCTCGGCCCCTCCCTACATGAAAATTTATCTTCCCACTATCGAATACAGTCCACTTTTATTGCTTACAATAGAGCTAATAATAACAAATACCAAACACTTCTTTTATGCCGATGACCTCGCCCTACCTGCTTCTGCTAGCTTATTCAAAGACATCAAAAGGGCAATGAAAGAAGCTCTGAACTTTCAGAAGGCCCTCGACGCATCATGATTTTTTGATACCAAAGTCTAGCTATTGACTAGCAAATACTGTCTGTGTGTGCTAGTCAATAGCTGACACAGACAGACTTTGGTACATACAATATGATACGCCACTCACCGGGAGGGAGCGAATATAAGTTTTAATTTCCATTGAACAAGCCCGAGGGTAATTAATTGAACTCGTTAATCGCATCACTAATTTTGACGCTTCCAATAAATCTGTGGTTATTTTTTTGACTGATTTTTTGACTGCAGCAGCTGCTTGTCACTTTTGTTTGTCATGTCATGTCAGTCGAGTCTATCACTATTTGAGTAAGCCGAAGAGTTGTAAAATTGAAAAGAAAGGAAATCAAGAAAAAAACAACATTTAAACAAATCGTAGATTTTCGAAATTATTATTTAGTGGTTACCTATAGTAATTAGTGCGTTGTATGTAAGCATTATTTTATAAAAAATGTCGCTATTTCGTAAACCCAAGAAGATTCAACGTCGCATGTTTTGTGCTGACGATGAAGAGGACGGCGAGCCAGAGCCCCCGCCGCCGCCGGTCATCAGCCTCGGAAAAGAGAAGAAGGAGACTAAAGTGGTTAAAGCACCGGCCCTTTTGAGTTTTGCGGACGAAGGTAACCTTTTGTTTGTTTTTGCTGGCTCTAGGAGACCGATGACTTTATTAACGTTATGAAGTAAAATATTCTATTATGTAGTGATATACTGTACCTGCTTGTAGGTACACCTTCCTTCTAAAACTGATAGTTGTCCTCATCATATCATTATCATTGTTTGCAATGCTGAGTTTGAATTGAATTCCAGCAGATAAATACTTAGATACCTGTGTTCACTATTTTTTTTCCACTTTTTGTAACAGTATTACAGCATCATTTAATTTTTCCTTTTGGTAACCTACCTATTCACCCAACTAAACACTCATGAAGCAACATTTACGTTTTCTGTGGGTTTATAGAATAATGTGAGGAAAAATATTTAGTTACCTTATGGTTACTTAATTTTAAGAATATCTTGCAGAACTAGGGTTCTGCAAGATATTCTAAGGTTCATAATGATAACCGAAGCTTGCAGAACCATCACACAGACAGATTACAAGCACTGGCACGATCAGGTAGGAGCAGTAGTCCACCAATATCTTGCAAATTGATCTCTGAAAAAACAGCCTATTAAGAATACAATTTTTCACAATTCCAGTTTTAAAATGTATTGGGACTGTACTGACTGTAGTATCATAACTGACAGAACGATACACCACCATATACCAGATATAACGCTTCATGACATACACAATGAAAGAGTTTTCCTCATTGATATCGCCATTCCCAATACACACAATCTCACATCAACACATACTGAAAAATTAAGTGAATATACAGACCTTGCGATTGAACTAAAAAACCAATGGTGTGTAGACAGCGTTAAAACTATCCCTATCATGAAATGGGTGAAATGGCTCACAACTAGCAGACCGATCACCCGGCCCAATGCCAGCCTCCCCAGTTGAAAATAATAATTACCATCATCATTTCTTCTACTGGTGTAATCCCAAAGACTGCACGAAAGTCTGGAAGCACTTCAAATACACCCCCTGACTTACCTACTTATGCAGAAAGCAGTAATTCTGAACACCTGCAGAATCGTGCGGATATTCCTTTCATTCGAATCGCCGTTACGTGCAATGTTTTGGCTCCTGCTCAGAATGGATGTATGGTTGGGCCTGAGGTACTATAGAACTCCTCCTTATAGCCACAACCATGTTCCAGCAAGTCCGGCGGAGCAGGAAAGCTCTTTCAACTGCTTGGATTTACTATAAGAATGCCTATGATTCAGTGCCCCATTCGTGGCTGAGATTGATCTTGGAGCTGTATAAAATTGATGCAACTCTGAGATCTTTTTTAAGCACATGCATGGGGCAGTGGATCACAGTCCTTCGTCTACCAGGTGGTGGGGATGAGGGCTCGCCTATTCCGCAGGACTTGATAAGGATAGAGCGAGGTATTTTCCAGGGCGATAGTTTAAGTCCTTTGTGGTTTGGTTTGGCTCTGAATCTTCTTAGTACCTTTCTAAAGGATTCAGAGCTAGGCTATCGGCTTCGCAGAGGGAGTGAGTTCATCTCTCATTTGTTGTATATGGATGATCTGAAGCTGTTTGCACCAAAACCCCAGGTCTTGATGGAACTGTTAAAAATCACTGGGATTTTTAGCAATGCCATTAAGATGGATTTCGGTGTGGACAAGTGTGCAGTGATGCATGTACAAGAAGGGAGGGTTGTAGATTTACCGAATTTACAGCTCTCTGAGACGATGACACTCAGATCCTTATCCGAGGCCGAAACCTACAGATATCTTGGTATGTCAGAGTCATTGGGTGTATCAGTAGGATACGTCAAGCAATCGGTGAAGGAGCGCTTATTTAGTCGCCTTACAAAAGAACTCAAGAGTTCTTTGTCAGGTGGCAATAAGGTGCTCGCTTTCAACTGTTGGGTGATGCCCTGATATACTCCTTTGGCATACAAAGATGGACTCAAACCGAGCTGGAGGCCCTGGATATACCTACAGATCCGAAAATTGCTCACAACATATCGTACGTTAAACCTACGCTCGTCTGTCATGAGACTGTACATCCCGCGGAAGGTGGGGTCGTGGCTTTTTAAATGCCAAAAATCTTCATAACCACGAGGTGTGCAGTCTCAGGAGGTTTTTCCTCAGCAACGAGTGTGGGATACATCGCGATGTTGTGGTAGTTGTTAAGGGCCTCACGCCGCTCTCCTTGGCAAATGAGAACTGGCGTCAACCACCTGTGCTCACCGCCGACGACCGGAAGGAAATATGGAGGAGCAAGGAGCTACATGGGAGGTTCTAACCCATTGTGTGAAGTCTCTAATAATATGTATTCATCCCTATTCTACTTATTAAGTTTCAATAATTTAAAGTCACTTTTCGATATATATATGACCTGAATAATGACCTAATTTTGCAAGTTTAACATAGTGATGAAAAATGATATGTGTTTACAATTATTAAATATTTGAATACACAATAATTTCAAATACATACCATATTTAACTGTGAAACCAAACACAGTTAAAGGTTATTTGTGATTAACTATCATCAGCCGCCATTCAAATTGAGTTGAAACTAAGAGCCTATTTACACTACCACAGAATAGTACAGCTACATTACGCGCGATTTCTGAGCGGGGCGATTAAATTGCAGCGCAGGAAGCAGTGGCGTACACGCCGCGATATCGCCGCGCAGAAGAATCGCTAGTGTAAAAAAGCTTTAATGTATAAATATGTTTGCATATTGAGCAATTTCACCGCGCGGCAGCAGTACTACGGTAACCGATGTTTACAGTAGCAGCGGGACAGCTAAATCTCACTGCTGACGATACTAAATACACGATAAAGCTGTTACTTCAGTTATGAATTTGAATATAAGACTATATTATGTAAAATAAAAAAAATGTGAAGGAGCGACAGCGCGCAGCCATTCGCATCGCCTTAATTAAGTTTAACAGTCGTGCCACCAAGTGACGGTAAAGGTAGCTGCACACTCGAAGGCATAGGTGACGCTTGCAACTGTAGCTTTCCGCGATGGTGGATAACGTCCGCTGCAGGTACCTCTGCCGTCGACCAAATACCACCTTTGTCTAAGTAAAACACTTATTTTATAAAACAACATTTCTTTCAAATGTTTACAGAGGAAGACGGCGAGGTTTTCAAAGTGAAGAAATCATCGCAAAGTAAAAGACTCGCGAAGCGCCGCGAGAAGGAGAGGCGACGCGTTCCTGACGGTGATAATAATAAATATGACAATAGTATTGATGAGGTAATGTGAAAAGTAACTGATGTGGTAGTAGTCAATATTTCAATATTTCAGTTATTTCTTAAGCACATTAATTTGTTTAATATTTTGCTTTTATTCCAAAATGTCTGCTGTATAGCCATATTTGGCTTTGACAGCATTCCTGGACTTTAGGGCGAGCGCAAAACTCTCAAACCGTCTTTGCGAAATGGGCTGTAATCGCGCCGCAAGGGGCTTAACTTATAGAGGACATGTTTTTAGGGAAAAAATACCCATGGGTCCATAACATTTCAGTCATTGCTATGACAACCAGCCATTGCTACAATACACATGCACCGTCCGAAGTATTTTCCCCCCATCAATGACATAAATTCCACTGAATCAATATATATTTCAAAGTAGATAGTCAAACAAAATCAAGAATTTATAATTTTGCCATTACTGTTTTAATAAAAATCATCAATTATACAAAGGTGAAACAACTGAGTATTATTATTCTACTTAGTTGTTGATGCGATGGCCACAAACTCTTTTTCACTCAACCCCTGTAATCCTTATGTTTGGGGGCAGTGCCCGTTGCGCGTCATTCATGCCGGTGCCGGTCATTATACCATCTCCATCTATCCTATCTGGAGATTCTGTTTCGGTATCCTTGTTTTTTAAGCAACTGCAGTTACACATGCTCTAAAATAGCATGCTTATTGGCATGCTTGAAACGAGCATGCTCTTTTTTCACTGAAGTGAGCGTGCTCATTATTAGCAATGCTTCGACACACATGCTACTAAGTGGCAATTGTTCAATAGTAGCATGCTTTCGTGCAAGTAATCAGCTTGTGTAACTGTAGCTTTATGTTTTATTCATTGGACTTTGAATTAGCTATTAGCGGGCCCGGCTTTACGCAGCATACACAGGAAAATCTTTTAAAAGTGAATAAGGTAGATTTGTCCTCAACATTCGTCAAGATATTTCCGCGAGTTGGATAATGCTTAGTTTTGGGTTGTGTGTCTACTTCCGACATTCAGACCCGCCTTAACTAGCCACTGTCGTATTTCCTTACATTCTCTGAATGGAAAGCGACTTTGATGGACGTAAACCTTTCACCAAAAACTCCTACTAAAAACATACAGACTGACGGACTGCATTTTATCGTGTGATAAAAAGTTGACCCCATACGGAAATATAAGTTTATGAATAGAGCTTGATACTACTGAGTGAAAAATTAAATGTGGAACCTAACTGCTATATTAGAGGTAATAACTTGCCATTCCTAAAAATCCCTCTTTTAACATTCAGGACGAGATCCCGCCCGCGCCGATCATCAATCCCGAGAAGAAAAAGAAGAAAGTCACGCTCGAAGGTCTAATCCTGTCCGGGCGTGAGGCTTTGGCAGCCGATGGGGCCGGAGACGTGTCCGACAGTCCGCCGGAGAACGAGGAAGATAACGAAGAAGACAGTAGAGGCTTCCACACGTACCGCGCGGAGACCGTGAGGGCGGCGCTGGCGGTCGCGCCGGGGCACATCCCCGACGCGGCGCTCATCCACGCGGCGCGGAAGACGCGACAGCAGGTATGAGAGGTGAGGGACTAGTGGAGCAGACCTGCTGACGATGAAGTCCTCGCTTTTAAGGAAGATAAGTTTAATATAAGTTTCGGAGTCCAACTGTGATTTTGTGGCTGTACATCTATAATTAACCAGGTACGTGTTTCTTAGCTTAAAACAATCAATCGCCTCAATTGAGAGACGTGTTTTGTTGAAACCTAACATATGTACATTTAGGTGATTTGTTCATAATCATGTATAGTATGCGCAAACGTAATTGCTCATTGATTTGACCGCGTATGTTCCAGCGAATAGTAGTATAGTATTTTTTTTGTATAAGGCGCATTCCTATTGCCATGTAAATTCTTCTGGGCTGAGCCAGAGCTCATCAGTCAGGTTGTGCTGGCAGCTGTGGATTCTGAAGGTCAGAATTGCTCCTCAGTTCACCCCAGTTCCAACGTGTTAGCAACGCGCGAGTGATATTTCAGGTGTTGGACGTGTCCATAGACTACAAAATCTACTTATCGACGTCACAAATTACGGATGCGGCGCGGCGCTCCGTGCAGATAGTCCGCTTAGAACAAACCGCCATTTTGATCACGCACACTGACGCAGTTAGTTTACAGGCGATAGCGGTCAGAATCGCTGTCGCGTCCAATTTTTCACATGATGTATTTTGTTTTTGGCGTTCTGTCAAGTAGGTATAACCTACCTACTTCATTTTAATAATTCAGAGCGAATATAGTAGCAACCCTAGGCGGTCGGGCAAGTTTAGGTAATTATACTGAAAAAAGGCGAGAGCTGTCTCCCTGTAAACTCTTTATGTTGTGCCGACGTTGTGCAGAGGAAGACTTAAAACAAAATTGATGAGCATTTATGTTTGTTGCATATAAATTAATAAAAGCAATAGTACAGCACATCCTTACGCTCACAGGCTCGCGAGCTGGGCGACTTCGTGCCGCTCAAGGCGGAGGCGCCTCCGGGCTCGAGGCTCGTCAGGGACGACGACGGCTCCGGAGACGACGACGAAGATGGAAGGATACAGGTTAGGGGGCTCGACCTGCCTAGCGACAAGCCGAAACGTGAGTGCAACTACAACTACATTAGCAAAATAACATTTCAGGCAATATTTTAAACATTCTTGTTGCATTTTAACTACTAAAACGTCGAGATCAATAGGTAAAGCAATTTACCGTAATTATTGTCCGTTGCAAAAACCCGTTTTTATTAGTATGAACTACGTAGGAAACAAGAAATGATACAAATGCTAAAAGTGGCCTAACAGGAATAGTTTGAGTATAGGCCATACGTAATTCGTACGAGTACACCCTAGAGAAATGCCTTTATCAGCAACAGATAGTGGCAGGTCATTGAATAGAATTGTTCCCGTTCCGCAACCAAAGTTATATTAACTACATTGGCGGAAGAATGAGCCAAAGAGTTTGCAACAAAAAGGTTAACTATACTATTTTCACTATAAGATGATATGCCTGACAGTTCTCATTGTCCGTGTCACGCATACTATTTCAAAATAAATAAAAAGAAACTGGCAAAAGAAAAATTTGTAAACTATTAAAAAACTATTGTCCTTTCGAATCTTATCAAGTAAATTATTGTTATTGTTATTAACTGTTAATAAATGAAGTTAATGAAATTAAATTAGTATATCTTTACAGCGCCTGATGCGTGAAATGGAAGGCCATTTAATAGTGTACTGTGACACTACTGAATCGACAAAAAATCGATGAATGGGAGCGACCATTTTGTAATCACGTCATTCGCATCAGTGCGAATGCATCTGCATTGTGTGCTATTTTCTAACTTTTATTTTCGAGATACCGCGTTTTATTCTATAACTTATTGGATAATACGTTTGTTAAGAATTTATTTAAAAACAGAAAATCGGTAAATGTGATTCCATTTCCCTTGCCAACTCGATTAAATTACATTCGTTACATCACTATAATTGACAATTATGAACTGTCAGGGATATCATCATACGGCGAAAGTAGTATAATGATGTTTCTTAAACGATCCTAAGAAGTTCTTAGTATTTTTCCTCAAATAATGCAAGGGCCATCCATCACAGTTATTCGTTTAATATGTTATTATTTTCACAGTGCCTACTGCTAGTTTCGGCAAGTGAATAAGGAAATCCTTTGTATCATTGAGTAGCACTTTATTGGAGGTTTTGAAGTAAAAGAAGAGATTAAGATAGTGTTATTAAGTAAAGTCTAGATATTCTAAAAGTATTCTAGATAAACTATTATGTAAACAAAGATCACACCGTAACAAAATCACGAATTGCCGCATTGATCACACACTATAAGGCGCACCACATAAACGTCTTGCGTTGCAAAACTGTAAAAGTTAAGTATTCTTATGCGATTATTTCATCAAAAACGAAATAATAAAATAATAATGAAATCTACTTGACAGCAATTTGACAACCTTTTGCTCGTAATTAAAATAGGTTGTCTTTAGACTTTAGTGATAGGAACGTTGCATGAATCAGAATCAGAATCATTTATTTCGACTGGAAGTGGTACAAAGACAAATGCTGTCGATTTACGGTTCCTACTTTCAACTGATAAAATAATATAAATTTAAGTTAGAATTATTTTGTTATTGAAAGCTTTTATACAATATTCGGTAAATTGTCGTTCAAAATCAGTATTTCAGTAAACTAAGGCCAATTTCGGGAGATCTTCTGAATTGAATCAACAACTTTAAAGTTAATAGCCCCCATACACGAAAAGTTAAAAGGCAAAGTCCTCGTTTCGCCACACACGCACAGTTCTGTCCATCTGACACCCGTCCAAGGCCAATGACTGTATGATTTATTCGATGATTTCCTAACACTACGAATTGGCTATGGTTGTAAGTACGCCATGTTTTTTTAGAAATAAGACATGTAAGAAAAACCAGACTATAGGTACATATTATGTTTACCTTTCAATTTCGTCCAAAAATGGAATTAAGAGAAACTGCACCGGCTCTGATTAAGGTATAAAAAAAATGTACCTGAAGGTAAAAAATCTCAGTTTCACTTTAAAAATACAGGCTGGTCCAAACATTCACGTCATTAATTTTTATTAGCTGCTTCTCACTCAGGGGTATCCGAAAATACCCCATGTATGTTACCCGATTTTTTTTACTTTCGAGTTATAATTTTTTTTAAATTCTGGTTTGAGTTTTGAATGAAAATCTAGGTATGATACGGTTGAAGTACCTCATTAAAATTTACATGGTGATTAGTTAAGAATGTAGTGAATATTGAGAGACCACCCTGAATATTGAGAGACCACCCTGAATATTGAGAGACCCTGTATATTGAGCAGATAATGTGTCATTAATAAATATTATTTTGAAGTTTTTTAACTGACCAGATATTATAGGAAAAAACTAGATTGGGAACTGTAATAAAATTTAACAAATGTTTAAACACGTCATAAAAGTTAAAATGTGTCCATTTAAAAATAATTTTACATAGGCATATTAATATAATGATGAAGTTAAACTTAAGTTCCTCTGTTTCCTACGATTGCGCTCTCCAGGGTTCATTACTATTGAGACAGTAACTTATAAAATCTCACTATCAGTGTAATACATTATGGTTTGCAATAAATGATTAAATTAAATTAAAGAAACAAAATTAAGGCTGGTGGCTTGTAGTTGCACAAACTTGGTTACATTATTAGTAAATGTTGTCTTAGGTAACACTGCGGCGGCCCCCACGAACGAAGAGCTGGACAGCGAAGCCGAGGAGTGGGAAGAGCAGCAGATGCAGAAGGCCATGCCAGCTATTATGGATATCACAGGTTAGTTCCTCTTGATAACAGGTGTGTGTTAACAATACCAGTTTCCAAATTTAAACTGAAATTGATATCTTAGAATATTCATGTATAGAATATCAAATTAAATATTATTATTGCTCATAATGTTCAGTTAATGTAACACATATTCCCAAAAAAAAATCTATTGTGAGGGAGATTAAGATTACATTGTATACAATATCGATACATTTTTTGCCACTTATGTTCATTCGCCGACAATTCGGTCTTGGTTGCCGGCCGCTGCCGCGCGGGACGCTCGCTACGCTCGCTCGGCTCGTTCGATGTGGCCACAGTTCTAACCTAAAATAACCAACAGAAGCTTTTAAACTAATGTCTGTTTATTGATTTGTTGCTGGAGTTAAATACCATAAAAAAAATACACCGTGCTATCAATATTAATTAAAAAAAATGTTGTTTGATAATTTTGGGTAAATAAAAAAAATGCATTTCTGTGAAGTAAATAGTCGTTGAAACAATAATAATCGACATGAAAATATGTGGACCGAATATTCTATGAAACAAATTTCTGTCTGTGAGTTGGAGAATAAGAAGGCCAGTAAACGACAGTAGAATCATTCGACATGAAAATATGTGGACCGAATATTCTATGAAACAAATTTCTGTCTTTGAGTTGGAGAACAAGAAGGTCAGTAAACGACAGTAGAATCCGTAAAATTCTTTCATTTAAATACATCTAAGGCATTTTTCAGACTGAACGTATTGCCGGCCGCTAACTGTGAGCACGCGTTACGCAGTTCATCGTTTTGTATTTATTTAACTTCGCGTTCACACCGAACTGACTATACGCTATTATGCAGTGCGTTTTTGGCACTGAGCGCTCACAGTCTCGCAATACGTTTGGTGTAAACGATGTCTCAGAATCATAGCCGTATTTAGTGTCCGTTGTTTTGCCAGGAGAAGGCGTGCACGAGCTGAACCCGTTCTCGCTGGCGCCGCCGCCGCCGCCGCCCGCGCCGTACCTGCGGCCGCTCGCCGCGGCGCGCCCGCTCGCCACCGCCGCGCAGCTGCGGGACGCGCTCCGGGAACGGTATGTGTTTCATTTCCTACTAAATGACCTACACACTAAATATATTATTTCACTTCTCATGCTCTAAAAGTACACCAATATAGCCCTACGAAGCGGGACTTAAGTGACCACTTTAGTCTCTAGGAAGTGAAAAGTAATTAGTTTTTTAATTTCCTTCATGTGACAGACAAACTCAAACAGCCAGTAAATATACTATTATCTGTGAAGTGTGGACCATCTTCATTGTGAAAATGTTGCGAGTTTTAGTTACATGGTTTGTCCGCAAAGAAGATGACGCCATGTGTTTTAAATCTTTTGTAATTTCTATTTCATTAAGTAATATTTATTAAATGTTTTTGTACTAAATTGACTATTTTTTTCGCACTCAAAGTGAAAATTACAGTTTTCACCTCGAGACTAAACGCCAACTTAAGATACCCTCGGTTTCATTGACTCCCTCGCACGCTCGGGAGTCAAACCACCTCTGGTATATTATGGCTTCGTTTAGTCCCTCGATATAAAATGTACGATCATGTATCGTAATTACGTATAACATTTACACACTTGAAGGTCTATATAATATACTCCTGATATACTCCTGTCAGTTCATTTCAACAAGAGCTACATCGCGAAAAGGTATTAAAGTGATAACCTAATTATGTTGCTGACTGTACTTCCCTCGGCCCGTAATACCGAGGTCACATGAACAGGGCCGGACTTACAAACCCAGGGCCCCTAGGCACTTGGCTGGAAATGCGTTCACATCAACCTTTACAAAACCATCGCAAAATGAGTCTAATGTCAGCAGCATAAGGTACCCCAAGGTAAAGGTTGATGTAAACGCCACTGTACCTATTGTATAATAATAATGCACTGTTCTTTGTGTTCTCAAGCAATACTGATATTCTATTATGATTAGAAACGACGCGTTCACTATAAAAAAAAAAACTTGAAAATGCTCTATCTGAGAAAAACTGCCTTACCATGTATTCGTTCACAGGAAATTGTTGTGTTTGTTTTGTAACATGGTCTAAAATAACATTATGTAAAGTAAGCCGGTGAAAAATTGCAATTTTTCCTGACTTATTCACTATTTTATATCTTTCTATTCTTTTTCTATCCCTACTTTCAAACAAAGTTAAAAAAACAAAAATTCGACCTGGTCCTGGGACTACAACTACACTAAACTACTTTAAACTGGGTAAAATACGCTAGATAAATTCGCCAGGTCTGTTAACGGCCTCGGTAGCTCAGTTGGAAGAGCAGTCACCCGGATTGTGAAAGGTCGCGGGTTCGAATCCCGCTTAAGTCCCAGGACCAGGTCGAATTTTTCTAGTTTCTATCTTTGTGTAGAAAACAGAGCATTGTTTAATGCTAAAAAAATAAAAAATAAAAAAAATCACTTAAAGTTAAAAAAATGAGTAGTGCTTGGAAGTACAAAAAGTGTGCATTATTCATTAAACAATAGCTACATGGCAAAACTACGTCTATGCCAAAATTCAATTCTCAATTAAATTCTTAAACAGGAGTGGGTTTTATACAAACTAAGAAAACCCAAAATTTAAAAAAAAACATAAAAACTACTACTAACTTTAAATTTCGCGGAGCTAATGTTGCTTTTAAACATGTATGAAAGGATTAATGAGAGTGGTAGAAGCGCAAGAGTCAGCCATTAAAAAGCATTTATTTACATTTGAAATGTTTTATTGCACACTCACGAGTACATTGCAAAATCAAAAACCTTGTATGTTTTACCTACAAAACATCATTATATCATTTTATTTATTTATGTACCCTTTTGAGCCTTTCAAAATGTCCTGCCTATTTGATGATGAACATCATTTAAAACAAGGTGTATCTAACAAATACAGTTGGTTCCTAAAATCACAACTTCTTAAAATTTAGTTGTAAAATGTGATAGTACAAAAGTTAACTTAAAGCTCTCTACTTGACGTCATGAATTTGACTATAAACTGTTAATAAAAAGTGCTTCAAATATTTCAATTTTACATTGCTCGCCAAATAATAGGTGGGGTATGCAAAAAGTACCTGCTAGAAGTCTTATAGGATAAATATATTTGAGCAGCATGTTTGACGAACCCGAGCGCACTGGACACCCATAAAATTTGTGTTGAGTTTTAGAGGGAATAAAGTTTTAAATGATGGGGCACGTAGCATCGGTTTTTTTGTATTATGGCAGTCCACATTGTATAATTGAAACCAAAAAACAGGTGTGCAAGGGGGGTGAGTAAACGTAAGGTTTTAAAATGTATAAATAAGGAAATAGAATAGCATACAAGGTGAATGAAAGAGATTATGATTTTAAGATTCATAATAGGATAAACAAACAGTAGAGTTGAATGAAAAATGATTCCGCTTTGAACATTTCCTGCTAACTTATTATTTGGTGAGCACTAACATGTTACATGTTTGAACTGGCATTGAACATTTGATTTTGTATTTGCCTTGTAGCCACATAATGTATTTAATACCACAAAATAAACTAAAACGAACAAATCCTCATCTTATTGCGTTTTCATCAGTTTTGGCGTCTATTAGTCTAAAACCAATTTGTACGCGCCATCAGCGTCTACACATCTGACGATGTTGACGACATCTCCTCTTTGAACCTTCGCTGCCGGGTTCACTATAAACGCTGTGCTTTTCACGAAGCTGTGACTGCGGTCCATTGCAATCTCGTCGTCGTTGTCTAGCAGCTGAACTTCGTACCAGCACAAGATGGCGTTGCACACTCCATCCACTTTTATGGGAAAGTCTATGACTTTTGACCTCAGACTAGGACAGCTAGAAGCAATCAAAGCGGGGTCTGACAGAGGCGTGTAAATCAATCGTGACACATCAATGCAAGATACTTGAGACGTTCGAAACAGATTCGCCTGTGCGGCCACTTTGAAAGTCTTGTCCACTTCGTTCACCTTGTTGTTTCTGTCCAACCACTCGCTGCTAATCAGCTGTCCAACCAGAGCTATACAAGCTGGCATCAAGAGTCCGCCCTCTACCAAATGCCCGCACCTCAAATGTTGAACGACGCGACTCAGGCGCACGTCGACGTCGCCACTTAAATCCAATGTGTTACAAAATATTGCATGATAAGTCTGCTCCTTGAAAACTGTGTGATTCCACTGATCCTCTACTAATATTGTGATATTAGTTAGAGGTATATTGTTTGCTTTGAAAACGTTCGTGAAAAAAACTTTGTCGTTGCTGTGGCGCGCGTAGCAAATTAGAGACTTGGCGCCACGCTTCATCATGAGCAGCCCGAACAGTGGGAATGGGGACATGTCGGCGATCTCAATCTCTGATATTTCTTCGATCTGGGCCAAGTACACAGTAGCAGTTGGGATGTTGCTCACTATCGCGTCCACACACTCTGTGTCATTCAGAAACGCGATAGCCGGAGCCGATAGTCGCGTGATGCCGCCCCTTCTCACAGTAGACAACAGTCTCAACCTTCCCCCGCTCGTTAAATACTGAAGATTAATGATGTCATCTGCTTTCACCTTTCTTGGTATAAAATCCAAAAACGCAGCTTGTTGCCACGCTTCTGTTCTGAGATTGGATTGCGGATCACTTGTCAGAGTTATAGTGTCAGTCAGATACAACTTAAACCATCCGATGATCACATTTATCTCGCCATCCTTCTTAGCTGTAATATTCACGTTGAATGGCTTTTTTGTTTTTAAAATATCTTTTATGTCGTAGTAATCCTGGAAGTTTATTTTGAAGACCATTTGAGGGTCCGTTATGTATTCTATATTGCCGTATGTGGCAACATCTTCACCATAGTAAGATTCGTTAGAGTATGTTTCTGTATGAACATTTAAGTCTGATACATTTAGGAGTTTTTTAGCCGCTGAGCTGACTTGATACTTTTGTTGAATAGTGTCGCATTTGACCCCTGCAACGTAGTACTCCGCTTTTCCAGGTATGACTCGCCCGTATTCTGATAGCAGATTTTCCCACGCATGCTTTAAATTCAGTAGAAAATCATTCCCTAAAAGTCCCGGATCTAATTTGTTCGCGATAAGTAGAGTCCTCTGTCCGTAAACATCATTGAGGTTTAAATGCCTCTGCTCTTTTTTAACTACAACTATATCTTTCATCTTATTGTCTGTGACGATGCGCTCGGCCACGTTCGCCATGTTCCTGGAGGCATCGCAGGCTGTGATAGATAAGGATCCATAAGCATTGGCATACATCGCTGAAACTCCTGTCCCAGTGTCCAAATCTAACACACATTCGGCATTAGGCAGTACTATAGCATGTATTGCCTGTACATATGCACAGCTTGCTCTCTTATCATTCAAAACTCTATAGACCGCTCGGGGGAATATGATCTTTTTAACAGTGTTTAGATTCTTCTCCACGGTCACCAGACTCGAATTAATTTGTAGAGCCTTTTCAAAATGACAAAGGGCTTCGCAGAAATATGAGTGTTTATATAAGTACTTGCCGATGGTGGTCAATAGGTGCACGTCGCCTGGAAACGCTTTCATGGAGAGCTCAAAGTTACGAAGCACCTCAGCCCTGTTGTCTTCTATGATTAAATTCTCGTTGTACTTCATCAGCACTAGTCTGAACTCAAACTCGATGATCTTTCTCAAATTTGGGTTTTGGTCCACTGCTTTTAAGTAGAGGTAGAAAGCGTCTTTGTAGCACTCGGTAGTGGCATAGCGCCGCGCGTGGTTCACATAGTTGAACGCTAATAACTGCGGGTCCGTCATTTGAACAATTTAACTTCACTTGTCACTGCTGTATTTCACTAGGGCCGGCCGCTCGGGCGCACTGCCAAGACTCGGTTATGGTGACGTCTACTCAGTGCGGCGGTTTCACGTAAACTGAAGGACAATAGATAGCTAGAAATGAACAAAACTCACTGGTTGTTAAAAATGTGCTACCCTATCAGGTAAAAAAGATAACTCGGAGGGATTAAGACCGCTTATAATGCATCTTCAATAATGGTTCACGGAAAGCCTTTGTTTAAGCACTATGTGCTCGCTTGTTAGTAAATTGTTACAATAAATGTATTTCTTAATCCTTCACGTGGTAATTTGTAAAGTAATCGCATAATAGTTTTTATTGCACAGATTATTACAAATTATCTATAATGGGATCTGTTTTTAGATTCCTTGCCGTGGGCCCTTTATAGTGAAACTTACAGATTTTTTATACTATGTACAATAATTAATGTATTCAAAGGTAAAATTTTTTGGATGAATAACGTTACAATTTACACATTATTTTTGATATAATTGGTTTTGTTAATAACAATCGAGTGACAATGTAAGGTTTCAATTTCACTAATGTGTTCAATTTGTTGTAGGATTTTTTATAGATCTGCCACGGGGTGTCGATCCAAATTCTATATTTTAAACGTATGTGATTATTAGTATTTTATCGCTAGTTACGAATGTCTTGAGGAAGTCGATATATTTACCAATCCGATGAATAAAATATATGAGGTAATTCTCATTCACTGAATAAAGCTCTGCTGTTTTATTTGTTGCAGCTTTTTTATAATCTTTGTTTTTCTGTGGAATTATAAACCTCAGTATAACTTCAGTAAATGTCACAGTAATAGACTCATTTACGTCAGATACGCTTCAAATAAGTTAATGGCCTGGGCCTCAGATGAAAATAAATGAAATTGTTCTTACTTGGTAACTATATAAGCGACCACACTCTAGAAAAAACACATAGGTCGATAGCTAGCCCATAATGCTTTCGGGAGTGGGGTAAGACGCGGGTTCGAATCCCGCTTGACACGGCCGAAATCGTCAGACTATTATTAACTTATCTGTTTTTTTCTTTTGTGTAGCCTGCAAGAGCTCCAAGAAGACCTCGAGAAGACAGCAGAAAAGCGAGTCGAATGCCACGACCGGTTGGTGACGGCGATGCGGACCCGGGAGTCAAGGGGCGCGCGCTGCGGCCAGCTGGACGCCGCGTACCGCCGCGCGCAGGCCGCGAGGGGCTATCTCACCGACCTCATCGAGTGCTTGGACGAAAAGGTTAGTAATAAAGAGGGATAATTTATGAATCCGTCTGACCATAAACCATAGATTTCCGGTCATTCATCGAAAATTTAGTCAAATTGCATCAAGCATCAGATCAAAATGACCGCTATCATTTAATTCAGTCCCTTTGGTTTAACCGTGTTAATTCAGTCCCTTTGGTCATTTTCAATACCTACTAGTCTTAAGTTAGTTAATATAAGTCATGCATGAGTATATTTGACTGAATATGTCATAAAATGACCGTTCATAAATGGTTTTTTGACAATTGTAACTGGTCAAACTCGGTTATTTTCTACATTATTAGTTAGCTAGATTAACAGAAAACAGTCGCACGTAGGCCGCGAGAGGCTATCTCACCGAACTCATCGAGTTCGTGGACTAGAAGGTTAGTAGTGATGGTCCCGACAAGACAGCAGAGAAGTTAGCCGAATGGTTGGTGACCGGGATCTATCTCACTGGCCTCATCGAGTGCTTGGATGATAGGGTAAGCTTGGGATAGTTCTTTCAAACAGAATTGCCGCCGTACTCATTTTTTGTTCTTGCAATAACCGTGAATAACAGTGCTTACCACTTTCAATGCACTCCACGCAACGGTGCGTTTTAGTAATCGATTTCCTATGGTGTTTTTTTTAGTGTCACTATTTATGTCCCATGTGCGGTAAAAAACAGGTAGTGTGAGGGTTGCACTAAACATCTGGCAGTACCGCGCTTTCCTATGCTTCTATTCCTTTCCAACACTCAGAGATACTCACTTCAGGCAGGATCATTTACTAGAGCGAGGATGAGAGCGGCACGAGGCGGTCTCTCTCGCTCTTGTAAATGACGGTTCCAATTATTTTAGCGCCTGTTGATCAGATGTAAACTGCTTATAACACTATTTAAACTGAATTAATAAACTGGATATTCCGTTTAATCTTTAACTGACGACTTTTTCTAAAACTGCCAGAACTGTTATTAGTTGAAATAAAACTACTGATCACATTTTTATGAAGTCGGTTAGTATTAGAACTAACATTAAGACATTCAAGAACGTTACACAACTACCAGAATAACTAGTGCTTGCTTGGCTATAATCGGATTCCATCGTGAAATAAACTAGACGAGTTTAGCTTATCGTTTAGTTTCTAGCTTTTACTGAGAAATAAAATCAAAATTAAAAAAAACCTGTCGTGACTATGGCTTTCCGCAAAGTTCGACGTATTGTTGTTTGTTACGTGCCTGAATGCATGCTTAATTGCGAACCGAAGTGGGAACGATTTTAGCCATTATTTTCTGGTATGAATTACAGTTATATAATATTGAGTTATATAAATTATAGTATCTAGTAGAAGTTCCTGTGAAAGAAGAGTTTTAGCGACGCTGTTTGTCAAATTCAGTCAAATTGAATCAAGTCTCGGATCACAGTAACCAAAAACGACAGTTTTTAATCGATTTGACCAACCAGCAAAAAGTGGTTCTATAAAAGACCATAGAACGTTTCCTAAAAACCAATTCGAGGTGAAATAAAGGGCCTAAGAAGGTGCACCTACAAAGAAAGTGGCGCAATTATATCTCCATTTGGCTCTAAAGTGGAACTATAGCGGCATCAAGCATCACAATTTTTGCCTATACGGATGATATAACTGTAACGCAATCTCCATTTGGTTGGAAACAAGCCACCACAACGCTTCTAAAGTACCTTTTTGTTCTGTAAAAGAGTTTATGATTCCATTACAACACTATTATTTTATCATTCACTCGTTTTTCATTCGTTCACGCGGAGTTCACACAGCTGGAGTGTCTTTAAGAAAAAATAAAATAAAAGAAAAATACGAGGATATCCTGGTAAGTTAGAATTTATTTTGTAATTAAATTATTCATGTCTTTAAGTGTGTAATGATGTGTGGGAAGGTTATTGTACTGAGAAAGCATAGGTGAGATTACGGGAGTATTTTAATGCCCTCTTCGAATTTTGGAGATTTTATTAAAACAAATACGAATTTAAAGTCATAAAAATACTTTTAGCGTCCTGAAGTCCACTACAGCACCCGTCATTACAGATCACAGCCACCATTACATAAAATTGGGGTTCCGTTTGTGCTTGTTCTAGTGTCATACATAAATGCGATTTCTTTTTATACAATTTAAAAAATACGTCTTTGTTAGAATAAAGTGTTAAGATCAGCTCTCAGGCGTTAGGTATTTTCCGTTATAGATTACGGAATACTTACTTTGTCAATATTGAGTTTTTTCTTTCTTTTTTTAGTGCATTGCTAAGCAAAATGGTTGCCATTATAGATATTGATAAATTTCTAGCTATTAGCAAAATTTTCGTAGTTACTAAAAAAATTAAATTTTAAAATAAATTATAGAAAACATCCAAATTTTATAATATTGATTCGGGGAAAACCCATTCGAGCCGCAGTCACTGCAGGGGGTGCGGGGTGGAGACCCCGCACCCCGCGCCGCTTCCCCTTTGCTACCTTCGCACGAAACAGGTACACACGTCACGTCAGTTCGCGTTGTTTCTCGCTCAGGCAGGATATACCTGACTTACTCATTTCAAAATAAGTGATATTATAAAAGCTGTTTTGAGACTTGGTTTATTTCGAATTTGAGTGAAAGGTACTTTAATTAATAATTTATGTTACCTACTTAACTTGTTAGACACTTTATGCTAGTTTTTGTGTTTTCAGGCTTTTTTCATTAAGTAAGATGATCCATATTTAGACTGTTAAAAAACACAAATCATATACTACCTTAGCCTATTTTTTTTTTAAGCTTCGACCATGATGCATCAGTCAGTATAAATTAGTTTTAATTGCTTTTCGTTTATTTTGTAGGAAAAAGAAAATATTTCTGCATTAGCAAACATTTCCGAACAGTTTGAGCAAGAACCATCAGAATCAACTGTCATTTGCGCAGCTCCAGCAGACAAACCTGCACAAGGATTGGAACAAGTGAACTTAATAGTTACTCCACCAGCTGAAAAAATTGCAGGATACAATTTTGAGCAAATTATCCACATTAAGTATAAAAATCGACGAATTTCTTAAAAAAACCTACCAAGATAAAATAACGAGTAATATAGGATTCAAACCAATTGATAACATCTTGGATCTTCAAAATTTAGATGATGCTTTAAAACAGAAAGATGGTCTACAACACAGCAAGGAAAAGCTTTCCCTAGTTTGCGGGACAGGGAAAGGTAGAGGTTTAAACAATGCTCTTGTAGATGTCATGTTTACTCGGCGATTCCTTACGGAATGCTCATAGGCAGGCTCTAAAAATGCTGAAGCAAAAAAAAAATGTTTCAAAGCTTACCATCGAGTTATTAACTTGTTCTTCGAGGTTATTCAGCACTCAGATAAAACATTACGCTATTAGAGTGTGAGGCGTTTTTCAATAATGTTTTGAAAAATTCAGAAAGACGTAATGCAGCTAAAATGTTGAGAGCCTCAGCTACCAAAATAAGGGTAAAAGGGAAGGAAAAGGGCAAAAAGTGAAGTCATAGTATTGCTCCCACCCAAGCTGAGTTGAATCCGTCTGACCGTATATCAGGAACACCAGAACAAGGTACCAAACCTACATTAGATCCACCTAGCTCGTCACAGGGAACGGCGGTTTAGGGATATTTTTCTTCGTTCATGATTGCCAAAATACCTACTGAGTCTGATTTTTAATTGAGATTTAAGATACTTTATAATATAATTTAAGCTTTTGTTGCTACTTAACTCGACTCGACGACTGACTTGGTGTAATGGTTAAGAAGTTGGCTACTACACCAGAGGTCGCGGGTTCGATCCCCGCACAGTACAAACATTTGTGTGCATGAACATGTCTGTTTGTACTGGTCTGGGTGTCTCCTATGTATAATAAGTATGTATTTACAAAAGAAAATGTATTTAAGTATGTTTATCCGTTGTCTAGTATCCCATAACACAAACTTTAATTAGCTTACTTTGGGGCTAGATGGCGCTGTGTGGAATAATGTCCAGGGATATTTATTTTATTTATTAACTGTGTAACTAAAACCAATCGTAATTTTAACTTATCGTTATTTTGACTTTTGAGATAGTTTATCATATTTTAATTTAAACTTTTGTTCCTCCTTAAAAGTGTTACCAAAAGCAATTGTAATTTTAAGAAACCTTTTTTTATTATTTTGAGATACTTCAATATATCATAATTTATGCTATTGTGAAACCAAAAGCAATCTTAATTTTATGATATCATTATTTTTAATTTTTGGATACTTTAAAATGTTATAATTTTTCAAGTTTATCAACATAGAATATAAGATAAGCTAATACATGTACCCAGGTACGTTCTAATTTGTATCATGATGTGATTAAAACTAATTAAAACTGAGAAATAAGTAAATACTTTTGTCTTTGATTAAATAAAGAATATATTGATTCTTTTACAAGGATTTTTATTTCATATCACTGAATTAAGTAAACTGTCACTAATTTTACACTATACAGTATGTAATAATGGCACAAAATACACTGTTGACCCATAAGAGATTGATACAAGCTTACACTTTATTTCATGAACTCTGTACAATCTTCTTGTTTTGTTCATGTTTCGAATTTTACATTTATATATATTCAGAAATGAAGATTTAATAGGGGTTTCAAATACATCACCAACAGGTTCGATACAGTTTCCATATATAACTATTCCATCATCATCACTCTCTATAGCTACAGTTTCTACAATATGGTTTTCTGTTTCTAAAAACCATTTGTCTTCTTTGCGTGGACACAAAATGAAACCTTGTAGACGTAGCACTTGCAATTTCATATCTTGATTTGGCCTTACGAATGGACCTTTAAAGTTATCTGTTTTAAAACTTTGCAGATCTGAGTCGATTTTCTCACTAATACGTTTAGCTGCTTGCTCCAGGGGTTTATTACCTTGTCTTATCATTCTTTTTAGAGAATATAACTGATTTTCAAAGAGATATGCGCTAAAACTTTGCAATATTCCAAATTTTTTTACTTCCTCAACAATATGTGATAGATTGTGTACGTTGCTGGTCATATAACATTCACCATATATATCCCTAAAATTTTCAAGGAAGCAGTTCAACAATGAATCCGCTAAGTCCAGAAAATGAAAATAGTTTTTATTGGAACAAATTGTGATAGCGCAAAAAAAAACATAAAAAATGTTGATAGGCATCTGAACGTAATACATGTTTTAAGATTATGAAGCTAAGATAATATAGGAATGTGCGATATTCTGAACCCTTCCAAAAGCTTAAATGATCAAGACCTCTGACGGATCGGTGTATTTCCTTGGGCGTTTTACAAGCTGTTAAAAAATTTGTCACCATCGTAATATCTTGACTACTCCATTTAGTATACTTTTTAAACTTCCCGTCTCTCCATCCATTAAGAAAACGTTTCATTATTCCCAGATCTAATAAATGTAGCGCATCTCCCACTACAAAATCGTCGAAAAATTTTACTTACCATTGATCATAGCACGAGCTGGAGAGTCACATATAAAAGCCCGTATTTTGATGGCTATTTTTTTCTCATTTTCATTGCTATTTATTGAAAGGCCATTTGCAAGTAGTTGTTTCATTTCATCTGCAAACATTCTTAGGGAACCATCTAAATCCGATGGTTTGTCAGTGCCTGAATAAATTCCAATTACGATGGGTCGCAGCTTTGGTATTTCATAAACGTTGCACAAAATTGGCCATAACTGCAATTTTGAACTTTTAAAAGCAGGCAGCCCGTCTATGTTTATATTGAGTGAAATTATAGATAAACTACGATCAATCATTTGTAAATAGCACTTCAAAGTTTTTGTCAAGCCGTTATGCCAATACCGTCCATTTCCCACGGGATGAGTAGTGACAGTTTTTTTTGTATTTAAAAGCGTCCTTGGATCTGTTGGCAAAATATTCGGTATACGATAATTTATTAGAACACTTAAACTTTTAATCGCATCATGCGATATATTATAATTGACGGCCCAATTTTTTAAACCATCTCGCAGTTGCTGATTTTTGTCATCTGTTGAAGAATCACTCCTAGAATCACTGTCCACATTCGAATTGTTCTCTAGTTCTTCGTAAGCAAAAAATATATTTGGTACGGAACCACTTTGGACAAATTCGTCTCTAACTTGGCTTTGACTAGTAGGTATTTGAATACTGGAGGAAGTCACTGTTTCCTTGTATTGTCTCTTCACTTCTCGTCTAAAAGTCCCACTGAGTTTAAATCTTTTCCAGGCTTCAAAATCCATTTTTTATTATTCATAAAAAACAAACGTGTTTTATTAGTCACGGTAAATAAAAAATGGCGATTAGGTATAAAAGAGTGATAGAAATGCCTTTACAAAACTAAATTATCGTTTAAAAGAAATAAGCGTACCTTTATATAGGTACCGTATTTATGTTTAAAAAAAAAACTCCTTTTATGACACTGTGGTGTAAAAGAAGGACTATAACAGTAACAAAAAAACAATCCTGTCTTTGTGACAAATTTAACACTGGAACTATAAAGGGCATTAGCAAACCTTTATAGGACAATTTAAGCTACATAATGGTAATTTGAAACTTGTCTGTATCACGAAATAGCTCTGTAGCAGAGTTTTTGTGCTCATTAAAGTGCCATGTGTTTTAACGGCGTTCTTCGAAACCACAATATCACAATATCGACCTATTGTAGAGTTTACATCTCTACTATAACGAAAGACCTCTTGAAGTACATTCAGAACCTTTATAGCGTAAAACAGCCACATAATAGCAACAGTAAACACTGTTATAGAGTTCTATCGTTGTATACTGGTCACATTGGAGGTTGCTACAACATCTACCTATAACAGCTTTATAAAATGGCGATGTAAGCCTTTATATCACTTTATAATAGGTCGTTTTTGCTGTATAAACTTATAGAGCTAAACTGTATTGGCAAACGCTATTATACACCCTTGGGTCACCGCTAAAACCTTTATACATCGCTTAACCAGCTATTTTGAGGTATAAGGATTTGTTATAGGGCAAAATTGTTGGTTTAGTAATAAAAACGTGTTTTTGCAACGAAACAGAACTACGATAAATTGTTTTACCTATTCGAGAAGAATAGGTAAAACAATTTACCCTAGTTTTGTTCCGTTGCAAAAACACGTTTTAATTAGAATTAAAATCGTATCTCGGGCTTTTTCGTTGTGCTTAACTACTATTCGAGTTATTTTATGGGAAACCCTTTGAAAGGGTTTCCCTTACAATGAATTACCAAATCATTAGGGTTACCCAATCATGAGGGTTTTTAATCAACTTAAAGTAGCCAGCCAAATTTTGGTAGTTTTTTTGTGTTATTTACAGTCTGCCGAAAACGCGCATTGCTTTAGCGATGCATAAACGAGTCAGTCAAATGCAGTCTGAATAATATTTGACTGAATTTGTCAATAAAGGACCACCATTGGTCAGATTCAGTTATTATACATCTCTAGCTTTGATGCCTTATTATCTGGTCATATTTCCAGATGCCAGAGTTGGAAGCGTTGGAGGCGCGCGCGCTGGCGCTGCACCGCTGGCGCTGCGAGTTCCTGGTGGAGCGCAGGCGCGCCGACGTGCGCGACCAGGCCAATGATGTGTTGTCTCTTACAGGTATACTGACTATTTGTTTCTATGGTTTAAGACCTGTTTTTACCGCGTCCTCGTTTCTGAAGACCATTGTGTCCCGTTCTCGTGGGAATTTTTAAATATGACATTTTAATTAGGACTTCCCCCTACTCAACCTACGTGTTAACTTTGAGCATTGGGTATAACCCGATTTTTAAAACTGGTCACTTTGAATTGTCAAAACCGTTAGGTTGACAGCAGTGAGTTTCACCCGCCCGCAAACTTCCTCACTACTCCGCTGTCGCGCTGTCGAGTGTGAGCGGAGTGGTAAGGAAGTTTCCGGCCGGGTGAAATTCAATGCTGCCTACTTATCGATTTTGACAACGTATACTGTGACTTCACCGTCTTGCGCCAGTTTGTAAGGGAGGGAGGGTTTATGGCAAGTCCAAAAATATGATTTTTAAAATTGGCATATTTCGGGGAGTTTTCGTGTTTTCGAAATATTAATTTTACCAATGTTTCTATTATTGTGAGGTCTCTTGATAACACCTCAACAAAAAAAATGTCGCCTGCCCTATTCTACTCCATCCATATAGTTCCTGCGTAGTCGTCAGTCACTTAGCTTAGAGTAACAGAACAAATATTGATAAATAATTACATTCACTTACATGAGACGCATTTTTCTAAACAATATTTTAACACAATAAATCTGTTTCCACTAAAAAAATATAATGAAGGTTATACGAAGACTTAACCGAGATGTTTGCAGAAAGGCGAGTGTTTTTAATTGATACATTTTATAATTTTCTTCTCAAACACTATACTGTGACGCGCCAAACGTGCGTGCATCGATTTTTGTGTAATCTCATGGTCATTTATTTGTCATCATGGTCCGCGTAAAGTGTTAGGCGTGGTATGTGTTAATTAAAAACAACAAAAATTACTCATGTGTCTTTTTTTTTTTTTTTGCGGATTCGTCTAAATTATATCAACGAGGGGTGATCTAGACAGTGACTCGCATTGTGTTCTATTTTTACCTGCTCAATAATTGAAGTGCGTATCATCTTTAGTGGCTTATTGACCATTATGCTTAGAGCTTTAATTCTATTCTATAACTGTAAATATATTATTGTGTTTCGCTGATAACTTGAGTATTTATTTATTCAAATTTGCTAAAAATGAGTGACTTGTGCTGGAATAAGAACTTGACTTGAATCTTTAAGTAAGATTATTTAAGATGCTTTTTTATTAACCTTTGAATAAATAAAAACTGTAATTACGTTCGTATTTTATAATGTTACATAAGCTCTGGTTGAGATTTAATACCGCAAGAACATACAAAGATGAACATACAAAATTGATTATTAAGTAACTTACTTCACAGCCCGGCCAGGAGCGGCCAAACCGGTCGAAACAGAAGAGAAGCGACGACGCTGCGCAGAGCGAGAGGGAAGGCGGCGCGCTCGTAGGAGAAAGAGAGAGACGCAAGCCGCCACCACCGGAGTAACCTCAGCGCACAGGGACGGGGACTCTAGCGATGATGAACTTCCGCCGACCGAGTTGCACTCTTATCAGAGGGAAAGGGGTTAGTAATCTGGCGCCGTATTACTATCTTATGCCACTATCGCAGCGTGACTGTTCACGGTCCTAAAATGCTCACTTTGTATCGGTGTTACAATGTCACTTTTTTAAAACTACTTCTGCAACTGAAAAGGTTAGACTGGTACTATTTGACAGATAAACAATGATATGAAACGTCAAATAAGAGTTTGTAATACCAACACGCCGCGCAGAAGTTGATTTTGCATGACGCGAGTGTCACGTGACTGGAAATAAGAGACCATAATACCAAAATGCCAGAACGCTCAATTCACGGGCAAATGAGAGCAAGCTTTATGAGATCACTAGCTTTCCGCCCGCGCTTCTTTATAAATTGTAGCCCTTGTGTTATTCTGATGTATTATTAGCTGTATTACTGTTAAGTTTCATCCAAATTCGTTCAGTAGTTTTTGTGTGAAAGAGTAACAAACATACATCCTCACAAACTTTCGCATTTATATCAGTGAGATAATAAGGCTCCAGGTCTGTGTTACTCCACAATGAAGGTACGCTCGGCTCGGACTTTGTGCCGTCTAAACAGTGAGACCAGCCGTTGATTTTAATCAATCGTTAAGTCAGTCCCAAAGTATTTTCTTGAAAAACTACCTAAATATCTACTGGCCGTTATAGGAACCATGGCAGTCGAGAGCATACATTTTTGCTGGCTAATGCAGTCAATAATAATAAAACTAAGTCTGTTCCGTACCGGCATATTTCATTTAGTTTGTTTGAAGATAACACAACTTGGAGCGAAACCACAAACTTTTGTTGATTTTTTATTTTGCCTACTGTGGGTAGCCCTGTTTCTTTGAAGCGTCAGTCTCGCGCGTGAGGACGCTCCAAACACTCGTCGCGCTTTCGAACTTTGTCCATTTGGAGCATCACACCATTATCTTCAAAACTGTTCGTTCTTGTGGAACCTTTCGTGAGTGCAAAATAACAGTTGATCAGTTAAGTGACACAACAGTGACCAACCACCACGAGCTCTCTGCCTTTACCAGCGACCTTCTTGTACGGGATAAGAATAAGGACAGGAGCAAGCCTCATCTCTAGAGAGACAAGTTGATGAGAGGTCAGGTAAGCCCCAGTAGGCCCTTATTTATCCATAACATTTTTTTTTAATGACCTCAGGTAAAGGATCATCCCCTTTAAAGTATGAAGCACGGTACAGAGTGGCATCAAAACCAAAGTCGTTTTAAACGCTACATAAAATTACCCTCTACATTAGGCAGTTGTTATTTTTTTGAATCAACACCCGGGTTTTGATGCGTTTATTAAATGAGCAAACCTCAAAACAAAGAAAAATACACAAATCAAACCAAAAATGTATCCCCATTGCGCCAAATACTTCCACTTGCCATTAACAAGCATGTAAGCTACTGTTCCCTTTTACAGGCATATGTGTATCGCCGGCTTAAAGCAAAAGTCAAAGATTAAAAATCAGTATTAAAGGTAGTAAAGATAACATTTTTTTTGTTATTGATACCAAAAAAATATCGTTTGTAGTTTTCGATTTATGTATTCATTTAACATGGCATCATCTCCTAACAACTAAAATGAAATCCAGTGATGCAATTTGATATCTTTTTTGGATTTAAAAAAAAATCCCGGGTCAAAAAATGAATTCCATATTTGCGATGGATTAAAAAATAGTTAATAATACTAATAATAGTTAATAGTATTAAACTCTCAAACTCAAACTCAAATTACTTTATTCAAATAGACTGTATCAGTACTTTTAAATCGTCAAATTTACAGCAAAATATACTAAATAATAGACATAAATACCATAATAATATGGATATGTAAATAAACAGTATACAGACATAATGCGACTCTACCACCGCGTCGGAGTTGTTTCTTGCTGAGAAGACCCGGCGAGAAACTCAGCAGTTACTCTTTTAAACTAGTTTTGGGTTTACAACAGGCGTTAGTAAAGTACAAGCAGAGTGTCATTTTGATACAAATAAACCTAATGAGATTCTTAACTAAAGAATATAAAACAAAGAGAAAAAACCAACCATAAAAGCATATTATAACAACAAATCATTTAAACAATTCAAAGATAAAAATTGTTAGTCAGTACATACTAGGTACCTATTAACTATCACAATAAAACATCTGTTACAATAGAGCTATCTAATCACGCATCGAGCAGAGCGCTTATACCCAGGCATTTTTATCTATAAGGTAGTCTTTTGTAGTATAATAGCCCTTTTTTAATAAAGCTGTTTTGATGTGATTTTTGAATCTATGTGAAGGTAACTCACAAATGGTTTTTGGAATTTTGTTGTAATAATGTATACCTTGCCCCATAAAGGATCCTAAAACTTTTTTTAATCTAAAGAGTGGAAGTGCAATTTTATCCTTATTCCTAGTATTTCTGCAATGTATGTCACTGTGTTTAGCATAGAGACCAATATTTTTTCTCACCAAAACAATGCAATTGTAAATGTATTGTGACGCTACAGTGAGGATACCAATTTCCTTAAAAATCTCCCTAAGTGAAGCCCGTGCACGAAGCTTATAGATGGATCTGATCGCTCGCTTCTGGAGGATAAAGATGGTTTGTATATCCGCCGCTTGACCCCAAAGTACAATGCCGTAATACAATACACTATGGAAATAACTAAAATAAACTGAACGAGCAGTATCAACATCTGTTAATAACCAAATTTTTCTTACTGCAAATGCAGCCGAACTAAGTCTGCCTGAGAGAGCTGTTATATGAGGGTTCCATTGCAGTTTTGAATCTAGTGTGATTCCAAGAAAAACTGTTGTATCTACAAGCTTCATAGTATTACCATCAATTTTTAGACTAATGGGGTTATCTTTAACATTAGGCAACTTAAAATTAATACATTTAGTCTTTTTTTGCATTAAGCTGTAGATTATTTACTGTGAACCATTGTAAAACCTTTGAAAGTGCGTCATTAACATCATCAAAAAGGTTTTTATTTCTGCCAGTTTTAAAGACTAAAGATGTATCTGCAAACAATACAACATCACAAATATCTTTTAAGTAAAAAGGTAAATCATTTATATATATCAGAAATAGTAATGGACCTAGAATGGATCCTTGAGGGACCCCCATTTTAACTTGTGATCCTGTAGACAGTACACTGTTAACATCAACTTTTTGAGTTCTTAAACTAAGGTACGAAATTACCAAATCTAAACCATTATCCCTAACCCCGTAAAAATCAAGCTTGCGTATAAGTGTATCGTGATCAACGCAATCAAAGGCCTTGGACAAGTCACAGAAGACGCCAAGAGCGTTCTGTGAATTCTCCCAAGCCCTAAAGATGTGTTTTAAAAGTGCAATGCCCGCATCAGTAGTAGAACGGCCTTTCGTGAATCCATATTGTTCACTGTGTAAGAGATTGTTCTCATAAAAATGGCTTAATAGTTGTTCTTGAATGATTTTTTCAAAGATCTTACTTAGAGCTGGTAGGATTGAAACAGGCCTAAAGTTTCCTGGGTCTTGTTTGTTGCCTGATTTAAAAAGTGGTACAACCCTACGGTGTTTCATTAAGTTTGGAAAAACACCTTCATCAACACAATCATTGAATATTACGGCTAAATAAGGGGCAATCACGTCAATTATGTGGCTAACAATTTTGATTGATATACCCCAAAGATCAGCGGTATCTTTTGAATTAATTAATCTAAATGCTTTTAATATATTAAGTGACTCAACATGTTTAAATTTAAAGAATACACTGCAACAAGATACATTATCTTTCAACAAATGTTCCGCTCTAGTTGGTGAGGAATTTAATGAAGCTGTAGTGATTATAGGTGTATTACTGAAATACTTATCAAATGCTTCAGCAACAGATGCTTCTGATTGTAAGATGGTATTGTTAATATTAAGAGTGTATGAGGTATCGCGCTGTTTAGCTTTTCCTGTTTCGTGATTTATGACGTCCCAAGTGGTTTTTATTTTGTTAGTGGACTTTGATATTTTATCACGAATGTGCAATGCCTTAGCTGTAGTGCAGGCTTTTCTGAAGATTTTGGAGTAGTTCTTGACATACTCAACAAAAAGTGGATCGAAAGTGTTTTTTCATGCCGTACAACTCATACATCTTACGTCTGCTCCTGTAAATTCCAGGCGTGGCCCATTCACAAAACTTAGATTGAACTCTGCAAGTAACTTGTTTGGTGGGAAAACAAGCATCAAATTCATTTTTAACACAATCAAACAGTCTTTTGTAGACTGCATCAGGGTCACCCTGCTTCTAAGGAATGGAAGATACTTTATGCTTCAAATTAGTTTTAAAACTATTAATGCGATTACCCGTCTTCGGTCTACATGTTATTTTCCTGTAATTAACGCTATAGTTAGTTAAATCTAAAAATGTTATCTTCTGCCCACAATGATCAGACTTTAATTCAGTTACTATTGCCTTTTCAATGGGTACACAGTTGCAAAATACATTATCCAGACAAGTAGATGTTGTGGCTGTTATCCTTGTGGGTTCATGGAATTGATAATCCAGACCAAAGGATTTAAATAGCGACAATAACCTATTGCTTTCAGATGAGTTTACTAGCAAATCTATATTGAAATCACCACACACAATAATGGGTTTATACCTAGCACTTAACCTACCCAAAGCTTCCTCCATAACTGTCTCAAATCTATCTAAGTAGGTTTTTGGGGGACGGTATACACTTATCCCAACAAAGCCCTCTAACTCAACACAAGACAGTTCGACAATACGCTCTATGGACAGGCCTACAATGTCAGTGCGATCTTTACATTTCAAACTATTTGCAGTAAAAATTAATGAACCACCATGAATAGTGGTTTTTCTAAAGAACGCGCTTGATAATCTAAAATTATTAAAGACAAAAGACTGATAGTTTTCATCAGTCAGCCAATGTTCAGTAAAACATAAAATATCAATATGTTGGTTTTCCAGCAAAAGTTCTATTTCTAAATCTTTGCCCGTCAAGCTTTGAATATTTTGGTGGAATAAATTAAAGTATTTGGGCTTGGCTGTTGTCCTAGGTCCTAGTTTAACCAAGACGCCGAAGGAGCATCACATGAAATAGATAAATTAGTACTAGTACTAATGTCAGAATAGAAAATACTGCCAATAGCGGCATTGTTAATTTTATTTGCTAACAAAGTAGCTAGTTTCTGCTTAGTCCTAATGGGAAGATACATAGTATCTTCAGTTAACCTAAAGTATGGTACAAACAGATTTGTATCAAAAAAGTCAATGTCACTATGACGACATGTCAGATTATACAAAGTTAAATTAAGGTCTTGGATGACCTTGTTCTGACTTGAAGTACTTGAGGTACTTGAGTATGGGAATGCACACAAAATAAATTTACACTTGTTCTTTGGTTGAGTGCCCATTATTGTTTCAATATTTTTAAATAACCCTTTTTTGACAATGATTGGCAGTCTCCATGGAAGACAACCACAGTGGAGTTTACCCCTAGCTTCTCTTTTGAGATGTTACTAACTAGGTCAGAATAGAACATACCTGGATGGCATAAATTGATTACTTGTTGATTCGATTTTTTAGACAACAATATGCCTAATCCTTGGCCTAGCTCGTCAGAAAATATAAAAGTATTATTTGGAGCAGCCTGTGGAGTATTACATTTATCCACCTTAGCAGGCTCTGATAAGTCAGTTGGCGTGACCTCAACACGTGACAATTCAGTATCCATCTCCACTACTTGTTGATAACAATTATTGCAAGTGGTTTGTTTGCTTATAAGCGAATCAAACCTCTCTGCATTGTAAGTTGACATCTTTAACAATTCTGTGGCAGCTAATATGTGTTCACTGATCTTATTAATAATACTTCCTACAGTAAATAATTATTACTGAGACAAAACACTTCAGAAACGTCCTCCAAACTTGCTCAATAGTTTACCTGAGGACATGACTGAGGACTGAGATAGGAATGAAACCAAAATCAATAAATTCAAAACCATGCTTAAAAGGTACTTCATGTGTTTATCACTGCGTTAATTAACTTACATTTATAGTTCTGATACTTAGATTAAGCAAGTGAACTGGCTGATCCTGCAGTCAAGCTGCAAAATAAGCAAGTGAACTCGCTGATCCTGTAGTCATCCTGCAGAATAAGCAAGTGAACTCGCTAATCCTGCAGTCATACTGCAGAATAAGCAAGTGAACTTGCTGATCCTGCAGTCAAAGTGTAAAATAAGCAAGTGAACTCGCTGATCCTGCAGTTCAACTGCTGAATAAGCAACTGACCTCGCTGATCTTGCAGTTCAACTGCTGAATAAGCAAGTGAACTCGCTGATCCTGCAGTTATACTGCAGAATAAGCAAGTGAACTTGCTGATCCTGCAGTCAAGCTGCAAAATAAGCAAGTGAACTCGCTGATCCTGTAGTCATCCTGCAGAATAAGCAAGTGAACTCGCTAATCCTGCAGTCATACTGCAGAATAAGCAAGTGAACTCGCTGATCCTGTAGTCATCCTGCAGAATAAGCAAGTGAACTCGCTAATCCTGCAGTCATACTGCAGAATAAGCAAGTGAACTTGCTGATCCTGCAGTCAAAGTGTAAAATAAGCAAGTGAACTCGCTGATCCTGCAGTTCAACTGCTGAATAAGCAACTGACCTCGCTGATCTTGCAGTTCAACTGCTGAATAAGCAAGTGAACTCGCTGATCCTGCAGTTATACTGCAGAATAAGCAAGTGAACTTGCTGATCCTGCAGTCAAAGTGTAAAATAAGCAAGTGAACTCGCTGATCCTGCAGTTCAACTGCTGAATAAGCAACTGACCTCGCTGATCTTGCAGTTCAACTGCTGAATAAGCAAGTGAACTCGCTGATCCTGCAGTTATACTGCAGAATAAGCAAGTGAATACATTTTATAATTTTCTTCTCAAACACTATACCGTGACGCGCCAAACGTGCGTGCATCGATTTTTGGGTAATATCATGGTCATTTATTTGTCATCATAGTGCGCGTAAAGGGTTAGGCGTGGTATGTGTTAAATAAAAACAACAAAAATTACTCATATGTGTGTCTTTTTTTCTGCGGATTCGTCTAAATTATAGCAACGAAGGGTGATCTAGAGACTCGCATTGTGTTCTATTTTTTACCTGCTCAATAATTTAAGTGCGTATTATCTTAAGTGGCTTATTAACCATTATGCTAAGAGCTTTAATTATATTCTATTACATAGTTGGAAAGCTTTTCTATTAAGTCTGTAAGATTCAAGTCAAGTTCTTATTTCAGCTCAACTCACTCATTTTTAGCAACTATCAGCGAAACACAATAATGGCTTTACGAAATAAAGCTATTGTTGTGTTTCGATGATAACTTGAGTATTTATTTATTCAAATTTGCTAAAAATGAGTGAGTTGAGCTGGAATAAGAACTTGACTTGAATCTTTAAGTAAGATTAAGATTATTTAAGATGCATGTTAACGTCTCAGTTGTTATAGAAAAACAGCACATTCTTACACGCTTAAAGCGTTGCAGCAAGCATCAGATCACAAGTTGGAACTACTCCACGCATTAACCTTTTGCAAAATAAAACCGTAATTAAGTTCGTATTTTATAATGTTACTTATGTTTTGGTTGAGATTTGATAACGCAAAATCATACAGATGTGACACAGACAGAATAAGAAGAGACGAGAAATACTTTATTGAACATACATACTAGTAGTTATTTCGCATTTAGATAAAAACGGTACTAAAACTTTTTTTTAGTTCATTTTCAATAGTTGACACGTTCAGTGCCACCGACTCACGCAGTGAGTTCATCAAAATTTTATTCCAGTGCCGGCGACTCTCAACGCGAGTGTTTTTTGGTAATATATCCAAAACAAAACGGTATTTTCTGCTCAAAATTGCTGTGTACACTAAATATACGCCAATTTAAACATTTACATGGTGGCCCGGGTGTGCAGTTCAATTTTATTTTTGAAAGAAAAAAAGTCATTCTCCAGTGCCATGAACTCCCTAGGTGAATTCACTCGCATAGATTGTCAACCTTTAGGTCTGACTATTGAAATCTCTAATCAAGAGACTTACAAAGACGATATGGCATACCCAGTAAATGATGATGATGATCATGATACTCAGTAAGTGATGTAGTAACTATGTAAGTGAACAATTGTTTTTTTAAATTGACTTTAATTTTAGGGTTTTCATACAAAAAATAAATTTCTTTTTCTCTTAAACAGTTTCTTTATCACTTACAGAGTGTGCCATTTCGTTTTTGTAAGACTAGTGCGTCATTGCTTCCTTCTGATGAACTTTCTGCATATACCTACGCCAATAATAAACTGCTCTAACATATTTTCTACATGATTGTCGACTTCGTACATTTTTATTTCGATCTTGGTTACACGTCATGCATGATTGACACTAATAACAACCATTTTTGTCTATCCACTTTAGCTACTCCTTTCGGTAGTCGACGACTCAACTGAATGTGCATGTAACTACAGCGTTTGTGTGGGAAAGACTTTATGTTGATAACGTGAAAGCAACGCAGTCAAACTTTTCGGTACTCGTTTGTTAAAAAAACAGACTTTAATACCGTTGGTAAAAAGTGGCATAAATACCGTATGTAACTTCATCAAAATAGGCATAGACGACTTACTAGTGTTATGGAACTACTATGCAACGTAGATATGAGTTCTTGTTCTTCGTGTCGGTGATCCTGAATATTGGGGACTAAATCACAGTAGCCTAGGGCTACTAATACTCATACATCAGCAGAGATTAATGGCTTTTTACGTATTATGTAAGTTTGCACTGAGTGCCAAGTGCGAATTCCTGCGATCACACCCATCGTGGGCGTAATGTCAGGGTAGGCGGCACACTTCAAAAAAACTATTTCCAAGCAAAACTAATCCTAAAGTTTATCATACATTGGGTCGCAGATCAAGATAATTTCAAACTTCCTTTCAAAACACCGACTTAAAAAGAAACAAAGGTCCAGTTAAAAGCATCCCAACTTGCACGGTGATAACAATAGGACTGCAACTAAATTTATGACGCTGCATTATCTACTGCACGTGCCTACACTTCTTTTACAAAAGTTACTTTTCATTTCAACTTACAATAGGTACATAGGTACCGAAAGTAATTTTACCAAAACAGCGTCGTAAAGTTGCGAAAATATTATACTTTTATGAGGCCGTCACCAAAATTACGCGCGGCCATAGCGCGAGTGTGTGCATCGTGATTTATTGCAAATAGGGTATTTTGATTGCATTTTTAGGTCTAATTAACTGATTGGATTGCAAATAAAACTTTATAGGTATTTCGATAAAATAAGAATTATAAGTATACTGACATTAATTTTTAATAGATATTATGCTTTATTCAATACAGAAATCCGTCGTAAAATTGGGCCTTTATTCGGAAAAATTGGGAAAGTTATAACTTTTTCTTACAGATATTGTGATAAATTATGAAAATGCTGGTTCATTTTGTGTCAACAAAACTATATGTGTGACGTTTTGGTCATTTTTTTCAGCAACTATAGCAAGCTTTAATAAGAGATTTAGCCCCTTGAAGTTGACCCGATGAGGCTTTTTCGTAAATCGAGGTGGCAAGATTGATCATTTTATAAAAGAAAAAAGGCAAATATGTTTAATTAGGAATGTGTCAATACGAAAGGTTGGACTATGTTTTGCATATACTGAACAGTAAAATTTCTTTCCCAAAGGTAGTGAATTAGGCACTTGACAAGTAGGATCATGCGCTCAAAATATCTTAAGATTTGCTTCCATTTAATTTGATAATAAATGTAGACAAGACACGTAGGTATCCAACACCCAATATGACATTGTTTTTCGCAATGCTCTCATTGGCTACTCCCACTCCAGAAATCACTTGCAAACTAGGTGGATACCATTAGATAATTAACATTGTCATAACAAGTTTTTTGTCAAACAATAGGAAACCGAAAGATGCGCCGGCGCTCCCGGCCTCGCGCCCTTGTTTTTGTGACAAAAGCACTGATAACATTGTTTTTCGCAAAGCTTTCATTGGTTAGCCCCACTCCAGGGAATCACTTGCAACTTACATGGATACCATTTGACAAAATTAATATTTGTAAATTTTAAGTTATCATTTATTTTAAAATATCAGTGCTTTGTACGACCCTTTCGTCATCGGATGTGTTTATCGGTTCCAATTGGACTTTAGTGACCTGGCTTTTGTTTACTGGACTCTTGGGTTCTATCGACTACCGTAGCCTGTGATTACTGGACTTGTTTGAGTGCAATTTGACTACTTTGGCGATCGTTTACTAGACTTTGAGTGTTCAATCTGCCTGTGTTCTGTTGCTGTATTGTTGAGATCCAAAGATGCTGCAGCCCCCTTCTTCTAATTAGAGAGATTAGGGGTTGATCAAAATAACACTACGAATTCGTAGTGTTATTGATTGACTTTCACCTACAAGTCGGAGCTCTTATACCCATCGCTTTCAAGAGGATGAAAGCAGCCTTAGATAGGCACTCTTCTGGAATCAAATAGTACCGGTTACCTTTTATGCATGGGCGCTTTGTGGGTGGAGGGCTCTCCATTTAAGTTAAATCGTCGTCAGGCTCCGTTTCTGGTACGAACCGCCCTAAAAAAATATGAGTAGGTAGGTTATTGTTACTATCTTACATAAGGAAATACACTTTACATTGTTTTTTTTTTAACAATTCAATTAGCGCTGCATCATAATGTTCACAACAAAAAGTATACATTAACAAAACTGGAGACTGGAAGTCAGTGTTTAATGTTCAGGGCGACATTACTGTACCTACGTAAGTATAAGAAATACAAAATATAACCTTCAACCAAAACCACTCTATAAACGATTGACAACCACTGCTTGAATTACGAAACAAACTTACCTTTTATTTTATTTATTAGGTTTTGTTCCATTTTTGTGTGTTAAAATACACTGTACTACCTTAAAACACTCTTTATTTGCCTTACACACGCTAAGAAAACTGTCACAGCTACAAAAATAACAAAACATTAAATTTACCTTTAACCAATGCCAGTGGACTCGCGCGGCGAGTCCATTCAATTTACATTGTAGTGCCGGCGACTCACCTGGCGAGTTCACCGCGTCTTGCAGGCGGCACCCGCAAAGACACTATGAAAATTGTAGTGGCAGTGAACGTGTTAATAATACTAATAATAGATAATAGTATTGATAATACTTCCTACAGTAAATAATTATTACTGAGATAAAACACTTCAGAAACGTCACTCAATAGTTTACCTGAAGACATGACTGAGGACTGAGATAGGAATGAAACCAAAATCAATAAATTCAAAACCATGCTTAAAAGGTACTTCATGTGTTTACCACAGCGTTAATTAACTTACGAGTACATTCATAGTTCTGATACTTAGAATAAGCATGTGAACTCGCTGATCCTGCAGTCAAACTGCAAAATAAGCAAGTGAACTCGGTGATCCTGTAGTCATCCTGCAGAATAAGCAAGTGAACTCGCTAATCCTGCAGTCAAACTGCTATCAAACATCTTTTTGTTCAAAAGTCTAAGTTTTTGTATTTTAATAAATAGTGCGGTGAATTGAAAATGACATCTTATAATTTATGAGTTTATGACATGTTTGTGTTCAGACGCGATCCGCACGCACACGACGGCGCTGTTCGCGGACGCGTTGCCGGCGTGGCGCAGCGCGCGCGGCGTGTGCGCCCGCCTCGCGCGCTTCCGCTCGCGCCACGCCGCGCTCTACGCCGACGCCTACGTGGCCGACTGCCTGCCGCGGCTGCTGGCGCCCTACGTGCGGCACCAGGTACTGCTACACACACACACACGCACGCGCGCTCTACGCCGACGCCTACGTGGCCGACTGCCTGCCGCGGCTGCTGGCGCCCTACGTGCGGCACCAGGTACTGCTACACACACACACACGCACGCGCGCTCTACGCCGACGCCTACGTGGCCGACTGCCTGCCGCGGCTGCTGGCGCCCTACGTGCGGCACCAGGTACTGCTACACACACACACACGCACGCGCGCTCTACGCCGACGCCTACGTGGCCGACTGCCTGCCGCGGCTGCTGGCGCCCTACGTGCGGCACCAGGTACTGCTACACACACACACACGCACGCGCGCTCTACGCCGACGCCTACGTGGCCGACTGCCTGCCGCGGCTGCTGGCGCCCTACGTGCGGCACCAGGTACTGCTACACACACACACACGCACGCGCGCTCTACGCCGACGCCTACGTGGCCGACTGCCTGCCGCGGCTGCTGGCGCCCTACGTGCGGCACCAGGTACTGCTACACACACACACACGCACGCGCGCTCTACGCCGACGCCTACGTGGCCGACTGCCTGCCGCGGCTGCTGGCGCCCTACGTGCGGCACCAGGTACTGCTACACACACACACACGCACGCGCGCTCTACGCCGACGCCTACGTGGCCGACTGCCTGCCGCGGCTGCTGGCGCCCTACGTGCGGCACCAGGTACTGCTACACACACACACACGCACGCGCGCTCTACGCCGACGCCTACGTGGCCGACTGCCTGCCGCGGCTGCTGGCGCCCTACGTGCGGCACCAGGTACTGCTACACACACACACACGCACGCGCGCTCTACGCCGACGCCTACGTGGCCGACTGCCTGCCGCGGCTGCTGGCGCCCTACGTGCGGCACCAGGTACTGCTACACACACACACACGCACGCGCGCTCTACGCCGACGCCTACGTGGCCGACTGCCTGCCGCGGCTGCTGGCGCCCTACGTGCGGCACCAGGTACTGCTACACACACACACACGCACGCGCGCTCTACGCCGACGCCTACGTGGCCGACTGCCTGCCGCGGCTGCTGGCGCCCTACGTGCGGCACCAGGTACTGCTACACACACACACACGCACGCGCGCTCTACGCCGACGCCTACGTGGCCGACTGCCTGCCGCGGCTGCTGGCGCCCTACGTGCGGCACCAGGTACTGCTACACACACACACACGCACGCGCGCTCTACGCCGACGCCTACGTGGCCGACTGCCTGCCGCGGCTGCTGGCGCCCTACGTGCGGCACCAGGTACTGCTACACACACACACACGCACGCGCGCTCTACGCCGACGCCTACGTGGCCGACTGCCTGCCGCGGCTGCTGGCGCCCTACGTGCGGCACCAGGTACTGCTACACACACACACACGCACGCGCGCTCTACGCCGACGCCTACGTGGCCGACTGCCTGCCGCGGCTGCTGGCGCCCTACGTGCGGCACCAGGTACTGCTACACACACACACACGCACGCGCGCTCTACGCCGACGCCTACGTGGCCGACTGCCTGCCGCGGCTGCTGGCGCCCTACGTGCGGCACCAGGTACTGCTACACACACACACACGCACGCGCGCTCTACGCCGACGCCTACGTGGCCGACTGCCTGCCGCGGCTGCTAGCGCCCTACGTGCGGCACCAGGTACTGCTACACACACACACGCACGCGCGCTCTACGCCGACGCCTACGTGGCCGACTGCCTGCCGCGGCTGCTGGCGCCCTACGTGCGGCACCAGGTACTGCTACACACACACACACGCACGCGCGCTCTACGCCGACGCCTACGTGGCCGACTGCCTGCCGCGGCTGCTGGTGCCCTACGTGCGGCACCAGGTACTGCTACACACACACACACGCGCGCTCTACGCCGACGCCTACGTGGCCGACTGCCTGCCGCGGCTGCTGGCGCCCTACGTGCGGCACCAGGTACTGCTACACACACACACACACACGCACGCGCGCTCTACGCCGACGCCTACGTGGCCGACTGCCTGCCGCGGCTGCTGGCGCCCTACGTGCGGCACCAGGTACTGCTACACACACACACACGCACGCGCGCTCTACGCCGACGCCTACGTGGCCGACTGCCTGCCACGGCTGCTGGCGCCCTACGTGCGGCACCAGGTACTGCTACACACACACACACGCACGCGCGCTCTACGCCGACGCCTACGTGGCCGACTGCCTGCCGCGGCTGCTGGCGCCCTACGTGCGGCACCAGGTACTGCAACACACACACACACACACGCGCGCTCTACGCCGACGCCTACGTGGCCGACTGCCTGCCGCGGCTGCTGGCGCCCTACGTGCGGCACCAGGTACTGCTACACACACACACACGCACGCGCGCTCTACGCCGACGCCTACGTGGCCGACTGCCTGCCGCGGCTGCTGGCGCCCTACGTGCGGCACCAGGAACTGCTACACACACACACACGCACGCGCGCTCTACGCCGACGCCTACGTGGCCGACTGCCTGCCGCGGCTGCTGGCGCCCTACGTGCGGCACCAGGTACTGCTACACACACACACACGCACGCGCGCTCTACGCCGACGCCTACGTGGCCGACTGCCTGCCGCGGCTGCTGGCGCCCTACGTGCGGCAAAAGGTACTGCTACACACACACACACGCACGCGCGCTCTACGCCGACGCCTACGTGGCCGACTGCCTGCCGCGGCTGCTGGCGCCCTACGTGCGGCACCAGGTACTGCTACACACACACACACGCACGCGCGCTCTACGCCGACGCCTACGTGGCCGACTGCCTGCCGCGGCTGCTGGCGCCCTACGTGCGGAACCAGGTACTGCTACACACACACACACGCACGCGCGCTCTACGCCGACGCCTACGTGGCCGACTGCCTGCCGCGGCTGCTGGCGCCCTACGTGCGGCACCAGGTACTGCTACACACACACACACACACGCACGCGCGCTCTAAGCCGACGCCTACGTGGCCGACTGCCTGCCGCGGCTGCTGGCGCCCTACGTGCGGCACCAGGTACTGCTACACACACACACACGCACGCGCGCTCTACGCCGACGCCTACGTGGCCGACTGCCTGCCGCGGCTGCTGGCGCCCTACGTGCGGCACCAGGTACTGCTACACACACACACACGCACGCGCGCTCTACGCCGACGCCTACGTGGCCGACTGCCTGCCGCGGCTGCTGGCGCCCTACGTGCGGCACCAGGTACTGCTACACACACACACACGCACGCGCGCTCTACGCCGACGCCTACGTGGCCGACTGCCTGCCGCGGCTGCTGGCGCCCTACGTGCGGCACCAGGTACTGCTACACACACACACACGCACGCGCGCTCTACGCCGACGCCTACGTGGCCGACTGCCTGCCGCGGCTGCTGGCGCCCTACGTGCGGCACCAGGTACTGCTACACACACACACACGCACGCGCGCTCTACGCCGACGCCTACGTGGCCGACTGCCTGCCGCGGCTGCTGGCGCCCTACGTGCGGCACCAGGTACTGCTACACACACACACACACACGCACGCGCGCTCTACGCCGACGCCTACGTGGCCGACTGCCTGCCGCGGCTGCTGGCGCCCTACGTGCGGCACCAGGTACTGCTACACACACACACACACACGCACGCGCACTCTACGCCGACGCCTACGTGGCCGACTGCCTGCCGCGGCTGCTGGCGCCCTACGTGCGGCACCAGGTACTGCTACACACACACACACGCACGCGCGCTCTACGCCGACGCCTACGTGGCCGACTGCCTGCCGCGGCTGCTGGCGCCCTACGTGCGGCACCAGGTACTGCTACACACACACACACGCACGCGCACTCTACGCCGACGCCTACGTGGCCGACTGCCTGCCGCGGCTGCTGGCGCCCTACGTGCGGCACCAGGTACTGCTACACACACACACACACACGCACGCGCGCTCTACGCCGACGCCTACGTGGCCGACTGCCTGCCGCGGCTGCTGGCGCCCTACGTGCGGCACCAGGTACTGCTACACACACACACACGCACGCGCGCTCTACGCCGACGCTTACGTGGCCGACTGCCTGCCGCGGCTGCTGGCGCCCTACGTGCGGCACCAGGTACTGCTACACACACACACACGCACGCGCGCTCTACGCCGACGCCTACGTGGCCGACTGCCTGCCGCGGCTGCTGGCGCCCTACGTGCGGCACCAGGTACTGCTACACACACACACACGCACGCGCACTCTACGCCGACGCCTACGTGGCCGACTGCCTGCCGCGGCTGCTGGCGCCCTACGTGCGGCACCAGGTACTGCTACACACACACACACACACGCACGCGCGCTCTACGCCGACGCCTACGTGGCCGACTGCCTGCCGCGGCTGCTGGCGCCCTACGTGCGGCACCAGGTACTGCTACACACACACACACACACGCACGCGCACTCTACGCCGACGCCTACGTGGCCGACTGCCTGCCGCGGCTGCTGGCGCCCTACGTGCGGCACCAGGTACTGCTACACACACACACACGCACGCGCGCTCTACGCCGACGCCTACGTGGCCGACTGCCTGCCGCGGCTGCTGGCGCCCTACGTGCGGCACCAGGTACTGCTACACACACACGCACACGCGCTCTACGCCAATCTCAACAATCCGGTAAAAATCCCAAAAGTCCCGGGAGTCATGATTCCTTTATCAGTTCGTCCCGAAATTCCCAGGACTTAAGTATGTCACCGGTTCTTCATTCACTAGTCATAATAGATACTGTCTGTAAACCGAGAAGATTGGCGTGGGGCACGGATTTTCACCTAGACTTGCGTGGTGTCCTGGATGCGATTACCGGTCGGGTTAATTCAGAAAACGGATTTTCTAAATTGGTTTGGGTCTGGGTGTGCTGGGAGACGCCCATGGCTTACTTCCCTGTCTGGTACTTCGTAACACGAGGATATTAAATATCCTCATTAATTGTATCCTTACTTCAAGACCATGACAAGTGGTATGTTGTCTGGCGCATATTTATTCATATTATTTATTTAAACTGCACTTTTTAACTTTTTAAATCAAAACTTACCAAACTTTTTGTTTCAGCTGGTTTTGTGGAACCCATTGGCGGATGAAAACAATGAAGACTACGAGAAAATGGACTGGTACAAGTGAGCATAATCTTTTACCTATTAGTTATTTTAACCTGCCTAACATTAGAGGCTATAGCCAAGGGCAACACGCTACAATCCTTTCTACATGACAAATTTTGAAATGATTAGGAATGATGTTGATGCCTGTCTAACCGAAATGACATGTAATTCACAAACATTTTCAAGTGTTATACATACGAGGGTCATTTGAAAGTTCTTAGCCTAACATACTTAATGAAACCACATGATTTTGAATTTATTTTTATTTTTCAACATACTCTTCCCCCGTGCTCGTAACACTTTCTCCCTCGACCCACTCCCCCCTTCTATACTCGTTTTAAAAAAATCTTCGTCTAACTCCTCAAAATAAGCGTCCACGTCGGCTATGACCTCTTCATTCGTTAAAAATTTTTACCACCTAAAAAATTTTTCAGCTTTGGGGACAGATAAAAGTCGGACGGTGCTTAATCCGGTGAATATTTGGGATGAGGTAACAATTCGAAGCCACACTGATGGCTTTTGCCATGAATTGCACAGAGGTTCACACCTCTGCAATTCATGGCAGAAGGTTTTGTTACAAAACCTTTCTTCTCAATAAACCTGGACGATTTTCTTTGATTTCTTCTCTCAAATGACGCAGCAGGTTGCAATAGTAATCGGAGTTTATTGTTTCACCCTATTTTAAATAATTTACCAGAATTATACCCTTTGCATTCCAAAAAACTGATGCCATCACTTTGCCGGCCGATAAATGAGTGGGGGGTTTATTGTGGTGCACCCAGGTTTCATCCATGGTTATAAATCTTTTAATAAATTCTAGTAGGTCAGCTTCCTATAACTCTAAACAGTCGCTAGAAGTTGTGAGTCGGTTGCGTTTTGTTCCACTGAAAGCAGCCGCGGTGCCCACCGCGCAGACGCCTTAGAGAATCCAAGTTCAGAAGTAATTATATGATATGTTTGCTCAGAAAGGATGCCTACAGTCTTAGCTATCTCCTTGACAGTCAATCTTCTATCAAATAAAATTTAATCATGGAGTTTTTTTGTTTACATCAGTGGAAGCAGTCGAAGGCCGGCCACTACGGGACCCATTTTGAATGGTCTCACGACCACGTTTAAACTCTGCCACTACTGCTACCGAATTTATAACAGTCGCATACGAAGGAGCGGACTCATCCAAAGTAGCAGACATGTCTTGGAGTTAAACCGTTCAAATTCAAGTATTTTATCACTGTGTATGTTTAGTTTTATCCATTCTCAAAAATAGCTCTTGAGTCGACTAACGGTACCACGTGTAGACGAACAGTGAATTATTGTGAATAAACTAAACTGTGCATACTTACATAGTTGGAAGAGCAGTCACCCGGATTGTGAAAGATCGCGGTTTCGAATCCCGCTTGAGTCTCAGGATCAGGTCGAATTTTTCTAGTTACTATCTTTGTGCATACTTGTTACTAAATAATGTAGCTACAAAATGAGGGTAGTTATAAAAAAAACAAATTACTAATTGTGTTAGGCTGAGAACTTTTCAAATCCCTCGTATTCATTAACAATAGTAGCGTGTTGGTGTTGGAAGCGACTTAAGTTGTAAAATATTAGTTTTTTATAAAAATAAAAAGTCTTATTGATTGAAAATAAACGAATATGTTCTTGTGGTTCACCACTTAATGTTTGCCTGTCATTTAGCTTGCAAACAACATTTAAATGGATCGATTCCGGCAAATCGTATACAGGCTGTCCCAAAAAGTAGTGATAAGCTGAAGTCCAGTGATAGAGCATCACGAGGACCGTATGTTCCGCGATTTTTGGTAGTTTTCGAGTTATGTTTTTTTTTTACGAAATTACAAAAAATTCTGGGTTGAGTAGTTTGTGGTCACTGTGGCACGAATAATCGAGATACATGTCCCATTTTTTTATCATTAGCTGGATACTGGGCCTACTCTATTTGGAAGCATTTAATATTTATAACAATGATCAATAATTTAGAAAAAAGAATATGAAACTGAAAAAGTGGATAATACTGTATTTTCGAAAGTTTTGAAGGCCATTCAAAAAAAATTACAGAAACTTTTTTATCCAAATGTTTTTCAAAAACTTGCCTATTGTGTCAACTTAGTATTACATTAATTTCAATGGAATGGGGTTGGCGTAATATTGAGTTATTCCTCCATTTCTCGCGCATTTTGTCTATGTAGATTTAAGACTTATATGGATTTCCCATGGATGCCACTGTCAGAACTAGACCAAATTAGAATGGTACCATTCGGGAAGCACCAGTTTTCAAATAAAAAAATAATGATCAAAATCGGTTAACCCAGTCGAAAGTTATAAGGTAACAAACATAAAAAAAAACATACAGTCGAATTGAGAACCTCCTAATTTTTTTGAAGGCTGTTGAAAATAGGAAATTATAGTCAATTTTATTAACGGAAAAATTATCAAAAAAATCCAGCAAATTTTAAAATGTATAATAGACATTTTAAAAAGGTATTTAATGTGGGTACTCTATACATAAATAATGTTATAACTTTTAAATTAAATGCCTTATCGCAATAAAACAAAACTGCTGATGACAGGCCATGCTTATAAAATAAAAAAAAACGAAAAAAATAAATACCATAGATTTGTAATTAAATTATTTTTGCAGAGAATCTTTTTTTTTTTATACCTCGTCGGTGACTATGAAGCATGCGGACTGACTGGTGGTAAGCGGTTACCGCAGCCTATGGACGCGTGCAACACCAGGGGTATCACTCGCGGGTTGTCGACCCTGCAAAAACCTTTTCAAACCTCTTGAAGAACTCCATAGTATAACTCATCGGGAAAACCTCGGAGTTCATTCCACAATTTAGGCTTCCTCGGAAGGAAACATCTCTGAAACCGAACTGTACGAGACCATTGCGGATTCAGAGTTTAAGGATGCCCTGCCGGTGATATTTTTCGTAATTTTTTACAATAATTATAAAATTTCCAAATATTTTCCCCCATTACCCTATTTTTTTTTTAACTAAATCTACGTCGTATTAGCTTTCATATAGTATAACTAATATATATATTTTTTTTTATATTGCCCGTCAAGATGACCTCACTCCACCTGATGGAAAGCGGTCGTGAGGTCCAGATATGAGGCTGACAAGCCCAGTCATTCAAACGAATCACTAGGCTGGCCATCCTCACCTTGAAGGCCTGCAGAAATGCCTTTTCACGCCCCGCTTGAAGAACCCGTGACTATAAGAGGAAGGAAACACATGTGCTGGAAGAGCGTTCCACGTCTGGATGGTACGACAAAGAAACGAGTCACCGAACCTTTTAGTTCGGGCCAACAAATGTGTGTGGGTGACGCCGTAGTCCAGCACGCGTGGTACGGGAGTGGAAAGGTGAGGGTGGGATAAGCTGGAATAACTCGTCAGAGCATTCCCCATTGTAGAAGCGATAGAGAACACTTAGCCTGGCAATGTCTCTACGCAATTGGAGAGGCTCAAGGGTCAAAGTTGCCTCTGGGCAATATGTTCGTAACCCAATAACATTATTTTAATTCAGCGCTAAAAGAGACTCTTGCGCGTATTTTCGTACACTTGATAAGCGGGTAAATACACTTTCGAGTGAGTTATTAAAAACGTAAGCGGCTCATGGTGCAAGTGGAGGCAGGTGAAGCGGAAGAACAAAAGAAAATGTCCTATGAAAAAAAATCGGCTTATCAATGGCGGCAGGGATTTTACTGAAATACAGAGTCAAATGCAGCAGGACTTTAACAACATAATTTACTGGGCGCATGATAATGGCATTGTTCTTAACATAGACAAAACTAAATGTATGTTAATTTGTTCTCCATATAATGAACATAAGTCATTAAATATAAATATAATAGGGCATAATCACTATTGTCTACATGAAAATGGTATAAACTGTCAATGTACAGCAATAGAGCAGGTAACGTCATATAAATATCTTGGATTGACAATTGATAAACACTTTACTTGGAATTTACATGTAGATAGTGTATGTGCGAAGCTCCGTACAATAATGGGTAAATTATACAATTTGAGAAATATGGTCAGTAAGAATGTTTTGTTCATGCTGTACTTTTCATTGGCCGATGCTACGCTAACCTACGGTCTGGGCGCGTATGGACTCACTTTCCCTACACATTTAAATAAAATTAGAGAACTGCAAATTAGAATGTTAAAACTACTAATCAATAACTGTACCCAAAAGTTACTAAATAAGAATTATGAACTATTATTTGGCATATGTAAAATCCTACCCGTAGAATATAAAGTAAAAATGGCACTTGTACTTGAACAGCAATATGTTAAGGAATTTAAAGAGAAGAGGGTCCAGACGTACCCTACCCGTTTATCGAAGAAAAATAAATTAGTTATTCCAAAAATAAATAACTACTTTGGAAAACGAGAACGAAGACGGCTAGTGCCAACTCTCATTAACGAACTGCCGGCGGACATAGTGCAAGATGCTTCATCTGCCTTTAGGAACAGTCTAAAATGCAGACTCAAAAAGCACTACCTGTCGCTGTGTCCATGACGTCTACTGTTTAAAATAACTGAACTGTGCGTCTGCCACGGGTTGCCGATTTGGATCTGCGTTGTCGTTCGCGTGGGGGGTTGTATTGGGATTTGACATTGTCATGTCATGTCATGTCATGTCAAGTCCCGGTACGGATTTTTGCGCGGGCGATGGCGTGGGTTTGGAGTGGCGACTCGTGGTGGACGTACTGAATACCTAACTGTAGTTTGTTATCTGCCGTGCCTTTTGTGTGTAATTGTTAATTAATTGTTGTTAGATATAGTTTATAATGGTCCCTATTACCTAATTATGCAAACTTAGGTTAGTTTAGTGATAATGATGATGATGATAATTGTGATGTAATTATGCGAAACACCCACTTAATAACTATCTCGAAATTGTCCTACGAGAACTGCTGCCGACAAACTGCAATAGTAGTTTGGCAGGTTTTCTGTATTTAGATAATAAGAGTGTTTTTCTTTGGAATAAATAAATTAAAAAAGAAAACTACGCGCAAGGGTCTTTTTTAAGCGCCGATTGAAAATGTTGCAATTGGGTTACGAACATGGTATTTATACTATATGAAAGCTCATACGACGTTTGTTTATTTAAAATAAAATAGTAATAGGGTATATAGGGTAAAGGGACAAATATTTAGAAATTTTATGATTATTGTGAAAAAATACTTAAATAATGATTTTTTGCCATAATCATTTATTTACCAATTTATGATATGTATGCATGGCCTGTTAATAGTATCTAATCATCAGAAACTTTGTTTCATTACGATGCATGTAGTTTTAAAGTTATAACAATACTTCTGCATGGAGTACCCAACTATAAATGCTATTTTTTAAAATGTCAATTAAAAAAAGAAAAAAAAAATGCTGGAATTTTTAAATATTTTTTCGTCGATAAAATTGACTATAGGTCCTAGTTTTTGATACGTGCACTTTATAGAGACTTACCCTGTAGTTCGCGCCCAAACTTCTAGTCCTCTCTGAAGTTGTTTGTTTATAGGAAAAAATAGCAATGCAGGACTCGTCTCGGGTTCAGAGCGGACCAGAAGTTTGACGCAAACTATACTTAAAGGTGGTCCCTCACCTGAAGCATTATCCTGTAATGTAACGTTTCGGATTCGATTTTGAGCATTACATTACAGAACTGCCTCCATGACACGACGAACATTCGCCTGTAATGTACATTTCAGATTCGATTTCTAGCATTACATTACTGCCTTACAAAATTTCAAGGAAGTTGTATCAAAATATTCCACATTGTACCATCAAGTTGAGCACTGTAATGCTTTGTATCGTTACACTACAGGAAAATGCTTCATGTGCTGGAGCACCTTTATGGTTAAAATTTTGATTATTTGCAATAATAACTCCATCGCCTCTACCAGATGTCTGATGATGTACGGCGTCCGTCCTGAAAAGCTTTCCAGCGACTCTTCCGGTTCAGACGAGGAGAGCGAGCTCCCGCCGCTGACGGAAGAAAGCGTGAGAGAAGATCCGGACCTTAGCCTCGTGCCAACGCTTGTCAATAGGGTTGTAATTCCGAAGCTTACAGGTATACCTTGGTTTGTTTTGTAACATTATTTTTTACAGTAAAATCGTCTGTACACGTAAAGGACCCCATATACAGTACTATTGATTATTACGATCCGTCGTTTCAGACCGATCGAAACGACGAATCGTAAGTGTATGTTTATGTTATCGTTAACGATTTCAGTAACTAGACACTAACGATTCGTCATTTCGATCGGTCTGAAACGATGGCTCGTAAAGACCTATCGTCCCGTTTATGAGGCCTTAACGTAGGACGTTCTCCGTACTCGTGAAAGCCGCTCGAAGCTGATGCGTCAAGCTGATAAAGTGCGCTTTGGCTCCCCCGTCTGAACCAGTTATAAGATAATTCGATCCCGGCGTACTTGCGCATTGCTAAATACGTGAAGATATGGCTCCTGTCAGCTGAAGAAGCTGGCTGGACAGACCTGCGCAGCTAGCAGTTTTATGAGCAAATGATTTAATCCCCCCTCAATAATGTACTCGTGCGTGGAACCTTCTACTTCGCCGTCACTTTTACGTGATGTGTCTGTAATCGTGCATTCAATATATTTCAAGACAAGGTTTTTTTTTTTAACTTAGCCTTTATTGTCACACTGCTGAGCAAAGCCCTCCCCCAAATCCCTCCAGTGATCCCTATCATCAGCTAAGATCTGCCATTCCTGTGATTACTTATCCAGATCGTCCCGCCATCTTTTTCTTGGTCGACCTCTTTGACGATATCCGTCTTCCGGTTGTCTTATTTAATTTTTATAAGGTTATTTTTTCAAAAAAAAAATAGTATTGTTACTGGGTTTCACGCGAAGTAGACCGCGAAAGTAAAGGATGGTCATGTCATATGTTAATATTTTTAACCCCCGAATTCTGACACGTAAATTATAATGAAAAGGATACATGTACAACAGCCTTCACTGTTTAACTTCGATGGTCGTTTCAGAATTTGGGTGCAGCTAGTATTGATAAAAGTGATATCGCTACTTAATATTAACACTAGCTTTCCGCCTGCTTCGCCCCCGTGAACTTCATTTTCAAGACCAGAAAACCAATTATTCCAAAACAAAATATGCCTTTGGCAATCAGGGATAATGTAACAGGGAAATAATTTTGAAATCGGTTTGGTAGTTTAGTTTCGGTTATCTCAACCTGCCTCAATCATACAAACTCACAAACGCTTACCTTTTTATAATACTCGTATTATGTATTCAGGATAATGCCGGAAATTATACTCACTGTGCCCAATTTAACACCTTTAATACTATTATTTTACAACTGATTCTCTTTTGAATACATCCACAAGCAGGCACCGACACGATGTTTTTGCGGTGACCGCCGACTTCAGAATGGTGCTTGTTTTTAAATAGGCCTGACAACATTTTTCACGTCCGTTATTCAAAGTCACTTTTAGGCACATGAATGTTTTAATTAATGGGAATGTGATTTAATAGGCAAATTCTCAGCCTTATTGCTAACACTCGTATTAGACTTAGTAAAAAGTTTTGAATGTTCGTGTTATTGCAGAGCTAGTAGAGCACGCGTGGGACCCGATGTGCGTGCGCGCGTGCGTGCGCCTGCGCCAGCTGCTCGTGCGGCTGGCGGGCGTGCCGGGCGCGCGCGCGGCGCTGGGGCGGCTGGCGTGCGGCGCGCGCGCACGGCTCGCCGCCGCGCTCAACGCTGACGTCTTCCTGCCGCCGCAGTGAGTTTACCACGATCAATCCAAAAAAACAAATTTTTTTTATGTATGATCACTATTTTTTCAAAGTTTAATAATTTAGCTATTCTATAAAAAATACCTTTAGAACTGATAATCAAATATCACATACAATAATAAACAACAAAAATTTAGATAAGAATACAAAAAATAAAAAGTTTTAGTGACAAGTTGCGGGCTCTCATTTTATATTTGTTGTTGTTACATTTCGCTGCTGACACTAAAACAGTCGTATCTCATTTTAAATATTTTTCAGTAGAACCACAAAAACACTTTTTTTTGCCAGAATGTCACGACTCTTCACTGCAGTTGGAGATAAGCCCCACGAGAGTATTGAGAGCAAAAACAGTTAAAGACAACACAGGGGGTGTGACGACATTTTGGTATATATATATATATGTAACTTATTTTAGACCTTATGAGATACGCTTGTAATTAATGTCAGCGGTGATTTGATCCAAGTTTTGCGCCCTTGAAGTTTGATTGAACACATTGTATATTGTGTGTCCTCGCAGGGTGCCCGAAGGCCCGGGCAGCCTGTTCTGGCGGCGCTGCCTCGGCGCGGGCGTGCGACTGCTCCGCGCGTCGCTCGCGCTGACTAGCCCGCCGGCGCTGCTACACGCGGATCCGCTGGTTTTACAACTTATAGGTATGTACTCACATAACAGTCATTCATTCAACTAACATAGTCACTAGAAAAGTACCCCTACCAGGCCTCTGTCACTGCATGTACTTGCGTGCGGTAATTACCTTCCAGTCGCCGGGTCTTCCATGACTCATATCGCGTCACCATTGTTTTGAAAAGAAGTGGACTCTAAAACCCTTTAGAGGCGGACATCGAAAGTGTACGAAAAGGTGAAATTGTGGCTGGATGAACAATAATTTCACCTAAACCAACGAAGAAACCCTGGTCAATTGACATAACATATTATATGATTTGTTATCTACCGACTCACGCGAAATCTCAGTAGGAAATGTGGCTCGGTCAGTCGGAAATCGAAATGCCATATTTTTTCTAAACTACTTCAGTTTTTTACACAATATGGTCTTTTCACAGTTACACGAGCAAAATCATCTTCAGTTCAATTACAGGCCACTATCTTTTCGTACTGCAAAACGCTTACTGCTGCAGCTTTTACAACGGGAAATGTTCAGACCAGTTATTCCTTCCTCACCCTTCTACTGCCGTACTAGGCGTGTTGGACTACTGCGTCATCCACACATGGGTGAGCATTTGTTGACCCGAACTAAAAGTAGTTCGGCGACTCGTTTCTATTGAGTCAAAAGCAAAAACCGCTGCCAAAAACTTGGTATCCTCTTTAAGGTTCGGCGATACTTCACACCGGAACAGCTGCTCCACTTGTATCAAGCACACGTTCGGTCGTGTATGGAGTACTGCTGTCACCCGTTTGATGGCTCTGCCAAGTACCAGTTGGATGCAATGAACTTAGCGGACCGAAGAGCTAAGAGACTCATAGGCGACGATGCGCTTGTTGGAACCAATCTTCAGAGTTTGGAGCATCGGCGTAAAGTATATCGATTTTTTATAAGGTGTATTTTGGAGAGTGTGCGCAGGAACTACACAACCTGATATCACCCTCTACTTTCTACCACCGGACCACTAGACGCCGGGAGGGCTTCCACCCCTATGTGGTTGTCTTTTCAACAATCCGTACTCAACGGTTTGTTGCGTCTTTTCTGGTCCGCACCGCTAGGGAGCGGAACACTCTCCCTGCGTCTTGTGTTTCCGGATACTCACAACCTTGGCATCTTCAAGGCCAGAGTGAATAGGCATTTTCTGGGTAATCGTGTACCACCATCGGCCTCGACATCGCTTACCACCAGGCGACACTGAGGCCAAACGCAAACCCATTTAAAAAAAAAAAAAACGGGCGTTCACGTCAACCTTTAAATAGCAGCTGTCAGAAGACCCATTTTGCAATGGTTTTTTAAAAGTTGATGTTAAGAGGATACAGAAGCGCCGTTTTTCCATACAAACGTAGTCAGTCCCCTGTTTACTCTCTGGATATTGCTAGTAGAGGAATCATTTCAAGAAATTTATTGCTACTATTAACTATTGTTTTACTTTTTAATGTAAATTAATTATTAAAAGAGATATGAACCTTAAAAAATCGAAAAAGTGTTCTAACGTTCAGAAAACTGATTTGACTACTTTATATAAAAAAGGAAATTTTGAATGAAATAGTAACTAATCGATCAACTTTTCGAGAAGGGATCAGGGGACTACGAAACGTCGATTTTGTGTACTTTCGATAGGTAATTTTGGTTCGCTGTGCATCTGTCTATCGCACTCGGCGGTTGCCTCGAGGTTTGCAAGAGAACAATAGATATTACAAATACCTATTTTTCAATTCTCTCGACCGTGCTGTGTTGTCTTAACGCCTCTGTACAATTCAGACGTGGAACGCGCATTCAGCGCATGTGTTTACTTTCTCTTGTAGTCCCGGGGTCTTCAAGCAGGGCGTGAAAAGGTATTACTGCAGACTTTCAAGATGAGGATGGCCAGTTCAGTGGTTTTTCTGCATTACTGCGTTTGTCAGCCTCATATTTGGATCTCACGACCGCTTTCCATCAGGTGGAGTGAGTGAGGTCGTCTTGACGGGCTATAAAAAAAAAAAGAGTATCAGAAACATTCTAAAGGCATTTTTGGTATTGTCAGAGACGCTCAGCTGCGCAGCGGGCGCCACCCCGGGCCCCAACGCGGCGGCCGCGGCCTCAGCGCTGGCGGAGAGCCTGCCGCGCGCCGGGAGCCTGCGCCGCGCCGCGCTCGCCCGCCTCGCCGCGCTCGCCGGCGTGGCGCTCGGCCGCCTGGAGCCCGGGAACCCGCTGCACCTGTGAGTATAATATGTCCCCCCACAGTCAGGCCCCTTTCCTTTTTGACTCTTTAGGAACGTGCCCAAGGCCCGTAGAATCAGTTTTTTTAGATTTTAGAACATTTTCAAATCAGGTGATAAAACAGATCCTGGAAATTATCGCCCGATATCAATACTACCTATCTTTTCAAAAGTATTTGAAAGAGTGTTGCATAACAGACTGGAACAATTTCTGTCCAACATAAACTTTGTTACTGAAAAGCAGTACGGCTTCCGACCTAAGTCTAGTACACTCTCCGCTACTATTGATCTTATAACAAATATAAAGAATTGTATTGACAAAAAGAGTGGTTTTTATTGACCTTAAAAAAGCTTTTGATATGGTTGACCATGAACTTCTCCTAATGAAACTGCATAACATTGGTATTATTGAAGAAGCCTTTGAGATTTTTTAGGTGATACCTCAAAGACAGATCTCAGGTTGTCAAAATTGGATATCAACAAAGTAAGCCCCATACAATATCACGTGGCGTGCCCCAAGGATCGATACTCGGTCCCTTACTGTTCCTTATTTACATTAATTACATACATGAGATTGATCTTAGGGGAGACATCACGCTCTACGCTGATGATACCAACTTGTTGTACTCTGGTCATTCGGTGGACTCAGTAATAAATCAGGCACAGCATTACTTAGACAGATTGCATTTGTGGTTTCAATCAAATTTTTTAACGGTTAATACATCTAAAACCAAATATATTATATTCTCGGCAAAAAATAAGAAAATTGGTAATCATAACCCACTAATGATTAACGGCATAACGGTTGATAAAGTAAGAGAGGAAAAGTATCTCTGATTAATACTCGATGCGCACCTTATTTGGAAGCCACCTTGAGAAATTACGATTAAAGCTGACTCAACTGAGTTGTGCATTTCGAGGAATTGTGCGCAACCTTCCTAAACAAGTGCAATATACCATTTACAACTCCTTGGTTAAGTCTCATCTAGACTACCTTATCCAAGTGTGGGGATCTGCAGCTAGAACGAACTTAATAAAGTAACAAAAACTACAGAACAGAATTATCAAAACTTTATTCCGATATGATTATCTTACATCAAGAAAAAAAACATATATGGAAATAAAAATAATGAATATTGCTCAAATGTTTAAGTTTAACACTTGCCTTCTGATTAGAAAAATATTAGACAAAGATATTCACACGCGAATAGTTATTCCAAAAAAATCCCAACATCACAAACTCGTCGAGCGAATAATATCTACTTGAAAAATCCCAGAACGAATTATGGCAAGAATTACGTAAGGTTTCAAGGTGCACAGTTTTACAATCAACTGCCGAAAAACATCAAAGATGCTAAATCCCAATCAACATTTAAGAAGTTGTTAAAAGACCATTTAAAAAAGGATCACTTATTGATTAACTGACTTTTTTGTCAACCCAAAATACAGCAATACTATGTCCGCGGCCTTAGCGCTAGTAATGAATGAAGCGCAACGCAACTCACTACTTAAAGACATAATAACAGTGGGTACTTGTGTCTCACAGATTTGAAATGTGTTCTCGTGCGCCCGACCGTTTGCGCTTACCCTACCTTAAAACAAATTTTGTATTTTCTCTGTAAGTGATTATTTGTAATCTTTGAGAAATAAATGTCTTGAACCATAAACCAAGGTAAACTAACAATAAAAGAGCCCCATCATCCTAATGTGCGCAAAGCATCAAATAGGTTAAAAACGATCCTGCCCACAGCACTCGAAAAACTACCCAAAAAACAAAAATCGACCCCTTTCTTAGACGTCATTGTCAATTATAACTTGTTCATTGTGTGAATTATAAATTTAAATTGTAGAGGAAACCGGGTACAAAATTAACATCCTACCTCTTCAACATCAGCAACAACAACATCTTTCCTCCTTCTTTGATTTCTAGCTATCAAACCCGTTTTCGATGACTTGAATGTCGTTATTTAAATAACTTTTTTACTTCTCATGCTCTTAAAGTACGCCAATATAGCCCTACGACTAGCGGGACTAAAGTGACCACTTTAGCCCCTAGGGAGTAAAAAGTAATTACTTTTTTAATTTCCTTCATGTGACGTAGACAAACTCAAACAGCCATTAAAATATAGTACATTGTTCACCGAGAGGAGAAAGAGACCGATTACCGTCGATGGTGTCGTTTGAAGCCCGAGCCGTAGGCGAGGGCTTTAAAACACCCGAGATCGGGAATCGCACTTTCTCTCGAGTGATACATAGTGCTTTATACTACACCTACGAGGAAAATTAAAAACTAAATCTTTACTAATTGAAATGTATATTGAAATTGTTGCCGTTAGTGAAGCTTAATGTCACACTTTTTCTTTCTTTATTATTTTTGCTGTTTCCTTCAACTGCGGCGGAGTTAAAAAATCTTCATCATCACTATCACTACTTATCATTTTGATAGTTTTATTTTACTTTCTACGAAAACTGAATCCTCAAACAACACACAAATTGAAAATGGCGCCAATGGCGTCTGCAATTTTCACATGTTCTTTTTTCAAATTGTTTATCCTGCCGCCGCAGGGTCGCACTGCCAGCCCGACACCATCCGACACACAGCTAGTGGCCAGTGTCATTTTGCGAACTTGGAGATAAAAACTCACTGTAAAAACTTTTTGGCTTTTGATATTTAGGTTACCGTCGCGTCGCATAGTCTTACCCAAAATTAAAAAAGAAAAACCACGTAAGAAATGGATTTTCATACACTTTCTCTCCCGCTCAGATGCGTTTTCTCCCCGCATATTTGTTCGATATGCAATGACGTACTTTCTACCGTAAATTTGATAAAGTATCAAGGTACTTTCCGAGCAGGTGTAGTATAAATACTATTATCTGTGGAGTGTGGACCATTTTCATTGCGAAAATATTGAGTTTTAGTTCCAGGGTTTGTCCGCAAAGAAGGTGGCGCCATGTGTTTTAAATTGTTAATCTGTGACTGGTTCAGTTCGGAAAAAGAAACTGACCGCGAAAATTTCAGAACTTTTGTAGAGTGTAAATTTGTTCGGTTTTAAATGTTTATGTACTAAATTGGCCATTTTTCACGCACTCAAAGTGAAAAGTACAGTTCGCACCTCGATACTAAACACCAACTTAATATACCGTTGGTTTCATAGACTCCCTCACACGCTCGGGAGTCAAACAACCTCTGGTATATTATGGCTTCGTTTAGTCCCTCGATATAAAATATACTGTGATCCATACTATCAGTATTAATTACAATTTACGCTATTTAAAAAAAGATTTATTATTTGCAAAGGTCTCAAAAAAACTGTCAAATGTTACTTTCGACCCCAGAGTCAGAACGAAATTAACAACATAATTTCTGGAACGTCATCATCATCATCCTTTAGAAGTCCACTGCTGGACATAGACCTCCCCCATAGAACGCCACAGCCAAAGGGCTAGTTGCATCCAGCGGCTTCCTGCAACTTGCACCAAGTCCACTCCACTGGGTGGGTGGCCTACCTACGCTGCGTCTTCCAATTCGTGGTCGCCATTCGAGGACCCTTACTCCCCAGCGGTTATCAGTCCTGCGTGCAATGTGACCCGCCCATTGCCACTTCTGCTTGGTTATCCGAAGAACTATGTTGGTCACATTGGTTCTTTTGCGGATATCATCATTTCTAATCTTATCATTGACGACACGATTGGCGCAGTGCGCTGTAGCACGGTTTCTCGCCCCGATTTCCGTAGTGTCCCGGGTTCGATTCCCGGTCGGGTCAATTCAGGAAACGATCTTTTCTGAATTGACTCGGGTCTGGGTGTGCTGGGAGACGCCCCTGGCATATTTCCTTGTGTGGTACCTCGTAACACAGGGATATTAATCCCTACTTCGAGACCATTACAAGAGGTGTGTTGTCTGGCGCATATTTATTTATTTATATTTATTTATCACGCAAAGAAACACCCAGCATAGCTCTTTCCATAGCGCGCTGTGTAAACCTGAGTTTATTTAATAGGCCAACTGTCAGGGACCATGTCTCAGTACCGTAAGTCATCACTGGCAACACGCACTGCTCGAAGACTTAGTCTTCAGGCTCTGTGGGATATGAGACGTGAAAATGTCGCACAGTTTCCCGAACGCTGCCTAGCCGAGTTGAATTCGTCGTGCCACCTCTTTGTCGAAGTTGGACCTACCTAGACGGATGGTTTGTCCCAGATAAACATACTCATCCACAACTTCGAAGGTATCATTCCCAGCAGCTACTGGGATTGGTGTGACATGAACGTTCGACATGACTTTCGTCTTGTCTTTGTTCATTTGGAGACCCACCAGTTGGGATACTCTACAGAGGTCGCCGAGCATAGTGCCGAGGTCATCAAGCGACTCCGCCAGTATGACTATGACGTCGGCAAAACGAAGGTGAGTGATAAAGTCGACATTGATGTTGATGCCAAGTCCCTTCCAGTCCGAAAACTTGAAAGTAGCTTCCAGAGCGTTAGTGAAGAGCTTTGGAGATATAACATCTCCCTGTCTCACACCTCGCTGTAATGGAATTGGTTCAGTACTCTGGTCCTGTGTACGGACAGAACATAGTGGCTTTACTATACAGACACTTCAAAACTTCTATGTACCTGTAGTCAATCTGACATCGCTGCAAAGACTGCAGCACTGCCCAGGTTTTCGATCGAATCGAAGGCTTTTTCTGGAACTTATTACATGTAAATTGAAAAAGAAAAACCAAATGCAATCAACTTATTCATTAATAAAAAGAAACGAAACAAAATAAAATAAAATTTTAACGTAATTGAAGCTCATTTAAATTCGAAGCGCGACTCAGGCTCGTTGATTGTGGGCTTCACAATGATATTCGGGTGTCTGTTTAAAATCCGGTTAACCATTCCTTGCCTGCTATGTGATTTGCATTCCACTTCCCCGGATAGTCCTTTTTATATTTTACTGCTTATTCATATGCTATGTTACTTTTGTACCCAGCTTCCTTTCCGCGGTTAAAATGGCGGTGATTCAACCGGGAACATGCCGTTCAAAAATTGTTTATCAAATGCTAAAAACATTTAAACGACAAATTTCTAAGAAAATAATGACACTGATATAGGGTCGTGAGGAACAGGGTGTGAAGTTCCTCATCCACCATTGAAAAGGGAGGATCCTCCGACCAGACGGGTGTTGTGTCTGGTGGGCTACTGCCCGACGGTTGTTGTCGGGTTCCTGTATCTATATTCGATCGCTCGGATAACTTTTGATATCGCTATGTAGGATACGTCAGTTGTGGCGAGATAAATGTCGCTACATCACTCCCCTCCGAAACCGGAGGTCGATAGCAGGTTTGAGTCGTCCATACATTTTTTTGTGATGCTTGGACCAGGAGAGAAGCGCGTCTCTGCTTGCTGACTGGCCGAAGTGCAGTGTGCTGTGCCAAGGTCGCTGAGAAGGCTGACTATATGACTCGCTGCTCGAAAGCTTGAGGAAGTGATGATCACGTCGGGGTCACCAGTTATGGGGATGGGAGGAACAGGGTGTAGGTTCCTCATCACGTCGGGGTCACCAGTTATGGGGGGTGTGAGGATCAGGGTGTGAAGTTCCTCATCCACCATTGAAAAGGGAGGATCCTCCGACTAGATGGGTGTTGTGTCTGGTGGGCTACTGCCCGACGGTTGTTGTCGGGTTCTTGTATCTATATTCGATCGCTCGGATAACTTTTGATATTGTGATGTAGGATACGTCAGTTGTGGCGAGATAGATGTCGCTACACTGATAACACCATTTTACCATCGCCCTAACACTCAATAAAAGATCACAAAAAAACTTACTTTTTGGTGGGCAAAATCACTTGACGTCTCCTAACACAACCTACGACCGGGGTGCGGGCGCGGCGACTGAACGTATGCGTGGAGCGCGTTGCTGCCTGACATTGAAGGGGCGCGCGAGTCGTTACGGTCACTATACGGGTCTACCAGAGCATTTGTTACTTTCGAGACGCGTTACTTTTGTACCCGGTCTCCCCTACAATGCCCTGGTGTTCTCTACTGTAATGTTGTGCAATTGTTACTTTTAATTAATAAATAGGATCACCTCGCGTCTTATTATTATTCTTATTATTCGTCTTCCTATCTCTTATTATTCTAACAACGTCACATTACTGCTGACCTTTACCAAATGGGACTAATTACCAAAACAATTTTATTATTTCCAGAAAATCATTGGAGCTAGCTCGGAACGTGATAGCAGAATCGCGTGCGTTGGAGTGACCGACAGCCTTCTGAGACGCAAGATAACTTACACGCCATCATACAGAAGTGCCCTGACCGTAACTCCTGAATGCAATATAAACCCAATAGTTATACTATTAGTCGCAAATCGGATCAACCCAATAGTATAGCTATTTGCGATTTACCGGTGAGCTGGTCTCTATCACAAAGTGGTAAGGTTAGAGCCATTGTGAAAATTGGTAACATGGTAGGTTGTTATAAGTTGATTTGCTATGTATGTAAAATCTGTACCTGCCGACTTACGACGTATTTTCGGTTAATCGTACTAACCGAAAATACGTTAGAGTGATTCAAGCATAAATATATATTGGGATAGATGACGCGGATGTACGTACGTGCAGAGCACCTCTTTCGACGCTGCTTTGATTGGTCCATAACATAAAATCAAATACCTATATTTACTCTCATTAATCTCTATTTGAATGAAAATCATTCTTGAAACGGTTTTCGATCATTTGAGAAATGGCGTATTTATCTCTACAACGCTATCGTGACGTCATAATAGCGTCAAGAAAGTGACACCCTTGGTTTAAATTTAAATCCAACGACTTTGCGTTAGCTATTTCAATTTATCTGTGGATTCGACCTTATGCGCACCGAAAATACTCTCGGTATGTTGAAAAACATAGTGCGTACTAATATAAGAAAACAATAACAAAGCTTGCAATCATTATTAGTTAGTTATGTTTTCAAAAAAGAGCTAGAATTAGTAGTGTATCGAATAATTTTACGATCTGATCGGTTAGCCGATCTTTGAGTGATATTCATATATATGCAAGTGGAATGCAAATGCATACCATCTCGTAGTTTTACAAATAACTAGCTGTCCGCTTCGCCCGCGCAGGCTTTATCTCCCGTTAAAATATAGCCAAAAAAAATTTGCGGTTTATAACGCGGTCCAACAGTTTCGGAGCCTATTCAATCCAAACAAATTATCAAATTTTTCCTTTTCATAATATTAGTATAGACAACAATAAAGTCCTTACCAAAAACTCAACTATGCGGCTAACTGATCGGTGAAATAAACACTTTCCATCATCTCTCAATGCTTTTAGATACATGCACTGATTTGTATGTCACGTACAATCTATCTTCCCTGAACACAATGTCAATAGTGTAAGCGATTAGCTAGGTAATAATATATACGGAATGCTTGAATATAAGTAATGTGAAACGATTGTACGAGAAGGAATAAATGGTAATTTTACGTAAACATGTTTTTTTCTAAGGTTCCTTTCTAAAGATTTCGTTACTCTAAACTTATCCTGGTTATGTGGTAGATTAAGTTTTTTTGCAGTAAGGTGTAATCACCTATAAACTGCCAAGAGATCCCTAAGTTGAGAGTGCCTCTAGCGCCGGATACTAAGACTGCCTAGGGTTGCTACTCGCTACTATATTCGCCAGATAAGCACGATTTGACAGATACCACCAAAAATAAAATACATCAAGTGAAAAATTGCACCTAGTTCTACAAAAACAAAAATATACAAAAGGGGTCCAGTTAGATTAAAAGGAGTTAAGATGGGTGAATACGTATAAAAGCATTATATTATAAGAAGTCATTTACCGGGGTCCAGGTGCAACCTGCTAGCCTAATAGCCTTAATCATACAGTCCTACCTACCTACCTAGGAGGCTGTAGATAACACCATCAGCCACCGCTGCGGCGTCACCTGCCGGCGGCGCGGCGCGGAGGCAACAGCGCGTAAAGAATATACCAAAAATATTAGTGTTTTACCAATGCATGATTAGATAAGTTACGGAAAAAGTAAACGCCCATTTGTACTGGATTTGAATGTGTTACGAAAATACCTTTACCTACCTATAAACTTATAATACTCGTACATTCGGTACATACATTACTACTAACTTGCAAAATACTTCGGAGACTTTAGTTGCTAATTTGCAAAAATGGTAAGTAACATTATTACAACTCTGGCGGTTAAGGGTTGAGTTACATTTGGCCGCACCGCATCGCACTTTCCTATGCTTCTATCCTTTTCTATCTCTCTTTCTCGCTCTATTAAATGACAGCATTTAATAGAGCGAGAAAGAGAACAGAATGCGGCCGCACGCGGCGGAACCGACGAGGCGCTCGGCGCTTGTTATCTTCTTGCTCTAGTAAATGACAGTGACAGGAAAGTGCGATGCGGTGCGGCCAAATGTAGCTCAACCCTAATGGGTCAATGTCATTTAGGGCAACTCTTTTAACTCAAAATTGAAGTAAAATATGCGCTTTGAATACTTTATTCATTGATGCATATAGTTTGCGTCCTGAAGTATCCCGAGTCCCGCATTCCTTTTTTTTCTTTTCTTATGAAAAATAGGTCTTGCGTATGTGCGAAACAACTTCAGAGTGACTTGAAGTTTGACGCGACCTATACTCGTTTCATTGGGACCCTATAAAATATGATGGAATTGGCAATAAAAGGGTTAATAAAATGAAAAAAAGATTCGTGTCAAAACGCGATTTTATTTCTTTGGTTTAATCCTAAACTTGCAGCCTTCGAGTAACGGCCGCGGAGCCAAAATCTCACGCGTTGGACGTCAGTTGAAAGCGTTCACAATCGTGGCAAATCTGATAAACCAGTATCTAAGACAAATTAATTAATCTTCCCTTTTTTCTCCTTAGTGAATGAAATGAGACTCGACACGCCTATCACAAACTGGTGGAATAGTCGTACATGTACAATTAGTACATTTCAATGTCCATCCATCCTCCATAGTTTGGCGGCTATCATGACTCTTCATTCAATGAGGATGACATAGATGAAGACTTTTAAGTGAATTTAAAGATAGGTACAGTAACCACATATCAAGTGTAACAGGGAGCCTCCTGTGCGCCCGGACACGTAGTACTTTCACTGATTTATTAGGCGTTCAAAAAAGATACAGTTCGAAATTAGCGTTGTATTTTAAGTTTTCTTTTAAGTTTGCATGGGAGCTGTTACAGCAATAGGATCTTAGTTTATGACACTGCGTTGCGCTTGAGCTGGGGTTCACTGTGCAAAAAAAATTGCCACTATTATCCAAATAATAAGGTTTTAACGAATTCACAAGTATAAGTAAATATCACATAGCATTAACATAGTTATTTCATATATCGTTTTACATATCCAACCTCATCCATAAACGTGTTAACTTTAAACATGTCAGTTTTAGTTATGTTAAGAAAAAATAAAAATACTATTAGCGTTTATGAATAAGGAAGAAAGTACTTAGTTACTTCTTCGATGGCGATAACAATATAAGGAGTTACTTACAATATACTGTCCTACTATTAATTATATACACTGCTGATTTATCATTTTTACAAATACATTTATCTATAACTATACTTACATGAGCTATTACAAATAATTCGCATGAGAAGAACTGTTCGTAAAATTTTGCACAGTCAAGTCTAAGTTGGCATTGAATTCATTGAAGAATAGTCGCCCAGCCAAAAGAGTTCCAACTTAACATTTTTTTAAAAACTGTTGACGATAATGCTTGAACAAGCAGTTTGGATTATATGTTGCGTCAGAGCAGTGGTCGATAATTTCTCGTCCAGTTCTCCTCAAGCGAGTGAATTAAAGCGACGAATTGTGAAGACTACAGACGAGGTGGGAACATCTAGCACTGCATCGATTGATTCCAACATTTAAGGCAGTGGCTGGACAGTTGCCACCATAATTTGAACCTTGTTCACATGGATTAAGCTTTATCTCACTAAATTATGTGAAATTCAAAATAGACAATCAGCTCCTTGGAAGTTAGTGGTTTTACTTACGGTTTTGAGCACATGTGTAACAAAAGCAAGATCCATTAGCTTCCACGGAGCTGTTTTACACAATAAACAAGATGATTTTAATATAAAAAAAAAAATAGTTTATCCATAACATGAACCAGCGCAGTCAATTTTTATATAAAATCTACACTTAATCAATTAACAAGTACGTTGCAAAACACTATTATTCGCCTGATTTCCCAATAAGATAATTCGCGATTTAATATCACAACCCGGCCACATAAACAAATACAGCTGCCCAATTCTCATTACATACACACTATACAAATTATTCTCATCTCAAATTCTAAAACATTAATTGAAGGTTTGAAGTGATTGATTCATTTCGAGGATCTCAAACTGGAAGAAACGCGTTTAGTGGTAAAAGCTGAATCTGTAACTTTGGGTCAAGTTCAATCACTATGTTCAGAAATTCTTTGTGGGAGAAAGATACTATCTGATCTGGCATATGATTGAGACAAAGTTGCACAACACTTTAATAGTATAGTATAGTAAGTAATTAGCCTATACAGGGCTATTTTATAAACACCATCCGAATTGAATTATGAGGATCTATGGAGAACATTGCAAAATACTTATTTTTTTGTTTGACAACCTTCAGTACTAAAATGTTGAGTTATTAATGTTATTATAACTACTCAAAGATAAAAAAAAACACTAGTTTCGTTGATACTGCGCGACGCGCGACGTGAGCGGCGGCGGGCTCGCAGCCTCTCAACTCGCCGCCCGCGCTTTATTCAGAAGTTGAAATTTAATTTTGAATAAGTAATCACGACGCACGAATAATCTGTTCGAAAAAAATATAATAAAATGAAAGTTGGAAAGACCTACCCTTTTTTTAAAAACGCTGTCTTCGATTGATGCCTAATGTCTGGGAAAATTTTGGATGGTGTTTATAAAGTAACCCTGTATACTGTCCCACTGCTGGGCAAAGGCCTACATCATTGAAATCAAGTCATCGCTACAATGAATAGGTATTGGCTTAATCACCACGCTTGCCAAATGCGGGTTGGTGATTACAAACCCGGGCCATGTTCCGAAAAACACTCTTTGCCCGACCTGAGAATTGAACCCGGGACCTCCGGGTTTTTGGGCCGAGCTCTAGAACCACTCGGCCACGGAAAATAGTATAGTAATTATGTTAAATCATTCAAATAAGAATTGGGCACAAATGAATCTACAATAAAATAAAAAAATAATCTAGGTTAGTTTTCGAGACTGATCAGACATAAAGCTAGGTTATTTATTATGGCAGGATGAGTTCTAAATCTTTTTTAAGAAATGAGAGTACACGGCACTATTTAATAATGACCTAAGATTACAGTATAAAACAGTAAATGATATTGTAGTATGTATAACTGTCTTTATTATAATTTTCTCAGTAAAATTATTATTTAATACCTTTACAGATAAAAAAACTCAATCAGTCTTGTATGCGTTTTAATTAAAGCAATGTTTGTCTCTTTTCTTATCGGTGCTGTTCTCCTCAGCTAGAAAGAGACAGAGCACTGCCTTAGCTAACGTAATGACAAAGTACAGATTAGGATTTTTATGAATGAGGTTAGTGTTCTTACAGGTAGATTGTTTTAGTATTGTTATTTAGATAATTTCAGTGCAAAAAATAACCATTATATTATTTACATTTGCTGCCAATCCTAACGTCGCCGTCATTTATGCTCATTTGCACCAAACTTAGACAATGCTCAAACTGACAATTACATTTGACTTGCATGCTTCGTTTTGGCGTTTTTTAAGTGTGGTGCAACCAGCAGTAATATTATTGCACCAATGAAACTCACTAGTCCCGATCCTGCTACATCAGTCGTGTGCAACAAGAAATGTACAATTTTGTGATCCTAACATTGAAACTCGTTAACAATACAGTGGGTTGAACATGGCCCTGTAAGGTCTCGTTAAACCCATTTTAAGGCTAGAGGTAGCGTTTCAAACTCTTAAATTGTCTCTTCAAGTACATGTAAAGAGTCAATGCAACCATTTTATCTACCGAATTAAATAGAGCAAGCCGAGGAAATTATTGATATAAATTATGATGGTTCCATACAAAACAATACAAAGGAAAAAGCAGGGTTATTTTAATTCACCAATAAACTTTTGTTTCCTGGATTTCCAGGCCAAATTCTACGATAAGCTATTTTTTTAAATAATTTCGCAGTAAAATTAGTTCAGACAGAAGAATTTATTTAATATTCAATTAAACAGGATCCCGAAATACATAGTTAGTATCAGGGTTTCGCTTTATAGTAATACCATGAAGCCGATTTCGATGATAATTATTTTAATAAAATTATTAACTGTCCCACTGTTTGGGGAATGTCGCGACATTATCGTTTAAATTACCTTATTACTTTAAATTACTACAATTGAATAAACCCACTTCTGAAGTTTAATAATACAGTTGCGAAAGAAAGGTTACCTAATCATAAGTGCTCAGTACTCACAAATAATATTAAACATCAAGGATTTACTCTCGAAATCGGCTTGTACCCAAATGACCGTCTGAAGCCCGATCAATATTACTACACATTGAAACAATACCGTGATCACATCCGTGCGGCCTCACGCGGAAAGCTTGGGATACTTGTTCACAGGAGCCGGCATTAAAGCTGGTGTCAGCAACAGTTCGCGTCGCGCGCGCCGACTGCTCATAAGTCCACGTGCGCGGGCGCCGGCGCGGGCAGCGCGGCCACTCCTGGGGACAACGATCATTATTATATTAGTAGTAGAAAAAAACAGAAAAGGTAGGTATTTCGACATTCAAATCTAAATCAGCCCAATCTGTCCCACTGCAGGGCAAAGGGGTCCTCTTCCTGTAATCTACATCCCAGAAGATTCTAAACCAATATTGGCCAATCCTTGCAATGCACAGCCAGTCCGTCTCGCCACTTTCTTTAAGGCTTACACACATCAACATGGTCTAGGGATATTTCAATTAAACCTAAATAACTAAAATTCTATAACTTTTTGTTAAGACACCTACACATTAAAATAAACCTTGTGTTGCCTATTTAATCTGATAAATAAACTTTTAGATAAAGTTAAATTTAAAAAAAACTTAGAAGAGGAAAAACTCAGACAAAACTTCAATGTTAACTTTATTTTTGAAACATCAAAACCTAAACAAAACAACTATTTTTTTTATAAAAATTGTTGAAAACTTAAAATTAATAATCCGTGGATCCACCTAAGACTCTCCTTACACATCTGCAGCGGTTCTGCATACTCAAAACAAGGGTGTCAATATCCTGTTGTGGAATACTGTCCCAAGTGCTGCTAAGATGGTTTTCATGCACAATATCTTCAGGGAAATTCCTAAGAGCTCTTCTCTGAAGCATATCCCAGGCATGCTCAATAGGATTTAAGTCAGGGGATTGTGCAGGCCAGTCTAAAGCTTGGATATCATGCCGTTGTAACCAACTTGTAACGATACGCGCCGTATGTGGACAGGCATTGTCGTGCATTAGCTGGAAATTTTGTTCCGTTTGCTGTCTGTGGGGCAAGATTACAGGCTTTAGCACCTCATCTCGGTATTTTAGAGCACTCATATTGCCTTGTATCCAAACGAGGTCCGTTCTACCGCCGAGACCAATTCCTGCCCAAACCATGATCGTGCCACCTTGATATGCATGAACTTGTTGTGGGTGCTGCAGTCGATTCCAACGTCCAGGTTCTCTCCAAACGCGTACTCTTCGCGAATCAGGATGAAGGCCAAACCTGGATTCATCAGTGAAAAGCACAAGTGACCATTGAGAATGGTTCCAGTCTTCGTGTGCAACAGCCCATTGTAATCTTCTTCCTCGATTGCCTCTCCTTAGCGCTGTTACCCGAAGTGGCCTACGAGATCGTAGGTTGACTTCATGCAGTCGTCTTCTCAAAGTTTGACCGCTTACCAGCAAACCATACTCTCTCTGTAGCCTTTGAACCAATTGCATCGCCGTTACATTTGGTTGACTTAGTGCAGCATTTACTATGAATCGGTCCTGTACATGTGTTGTAATGCGTTGAGGTCCTCGGTGCCGTTCCACCACTTCCCCCGGGACACGATAACGTGACCAAAGCCTGGATATAACGCTCTGACTGGTCCGCATGGCTTCAGAAACCGCAATTTGGGTAGCGCCAGCTTGAATCATGCCCACTGCTCTTAACATTTCGTTCCTGATCAAGTGTCTACGTGGCATGATTAAATGAACACCGGAGATGCGTTTGACAAATATTTATAGAAATTTATGGAGTTTTAACCAAGTTAGAAGTTCGTGAAGATTTACTTTGGAAGAAATTCAATGAATGCGAATTTCATCTTAAAACAAAACCTTTTATATACAAATTTGAATTTAAAAAAAGAACTTAATAATGTTTTTATAAACTGTCATTAATAGTTTCTTTGTAACGCCAGTACTTTTTAAGTTATTTAAAAAAGTTTTATATATCCCTAGGCCATGTTGGTGTGTGTATTATTATAATACAACAACGAGGTATTATAATTAGTCTACAAAATACAAAAAAAAAATACAAAATAATTTATTGAAATAAACATGGCCTCTACAAAAATGTGTAGGACCTTATCCAATTAAGTTTATAAAAAGCTGTCCTAGGATAAGGCCGCTCTTCCATTGGATAACAAACATGTTCTTAAAAAATAATCCTCAGTTTTAGTAGCAGTTTGGTAGCGTGAGATAAATGATACGTGTTTATTAACTAATTAATTACAAAAATATTAAAACATTATTATTATTACATCATTAAGTTTTCAGTTTCCATATAGTCCATTTTTCTTAACCAGTGAAATACTTTATTTTTACATTCCATAAAAGACACATTATAGAACTTTAGTTTCCTATTTAGTTTATTGTATAAGATTACAGATTTTGAATTGAATTGGTTGCGAGCAAATTTCGTTTTTGATAATTTAATATTTATTACATTGTAGGGATTTCGTTTTGCATTAACTCTGTCATCAGGAATAGTAATTTTATGAGTTCTTAAAACACTTAACAAAATGTAAAGTTGTCTAACAGTCAAAACATTGCAATCTTCATATACTTTTACTGTGCTATAAGTACGTTTCTTTAACAGGAGAACTTTCAAAATGGATCTTTGAGCTCGTTCCAGCTGCATCAGATTAGTTTTGTCACTTCCACCCCAAACAGGCAAACAGTAGCTGATTATTGACTGCGCTAGAGTTTTATAAATATATATGAGAAGTTGTTTGTCAGCAATATGTCTGAGATATTTAAAAAGCCAAATTAATTTTCTGATTCGAGAAGTACAATTTTGTATTTGTGTGTGCCAATTTAATTGGTGATCAATGTAAAGTCCAAGATACTTAGCCGTAGAGACTTTTTCAAGAGCTGAACAGTTACAATTAAATGCAGTGATGTGATTATTACAGGTGTGAGCAGTGATTTTTAGGTTAACATTAGGCTGAAGAGAGTTAAGAATCGAAAAAGTAATGTAGTTTGTTTTACTTGTGTTTAATGTCAACAGATTGTTTTTTAACCATTTTATAACAACTTGGAGGCCTATCTCCGCTCTATTATGAACTTCCTCCCAGGTATCACCGTAAAATAGCAGGGCCGTATCATCTGCATATGAAATTATTGTGCCTTTTTAAAGTTTAACTGCACTGAGGTCATTGATGTACATGAGAAACAAGGTAGGGCCAACGACGCTACCTTGTGGGACTCCGTACAATGAGGTTGTCTCTACGGCACTGTAAAAAATTTCATTTAATTTTACTTGTTGTGCTCTGTTGCTTAGGTAGTCTATGAGTAAGGTGTGAAACGAACCACGTATTCCTAGTTTGTCAAGCTTTTTTATAAGGATGGGGATAGAGACAGTATCAAAAGCTTTTTTTAGATCTAAGAAAACACATAGAGCTTTCTTTTTCTTATTAATCTATATAATAGGTCAATAATTTTACTGGTTAAAGATAAAACTGCATCTTCTGTGCTCTTGCCTTCGCGAAAACCAAACTGGGAATCGGAAATGATATTATATTTATTAAGGTAGTTTACAAGACGTTTATTGATTAGCTTTTCTAGAATTTTTGAGAGAGCACTAAGTACTGATATTGGTCTATAGTTATCTATGTTGTCTCTATCCCCATTCTTATGTATAGGGTGAATGATTGCACGTTTAAATACTTGAGGGAAGACTCCCTTATTAAAACAGAGAGAGAATAGGTGATGTAAGAGTGGGATGAGGTCTAGTTTTGCCATTTTTATAAATTTTGTAGGTATTTTATCCCAGCCACATGCGGAATCGGACTTCAAATTCATGATGATACTCTCAATCTCTGAAGGGTCTGGTGAGATTAAGCCAATTGAGTTGACTACAGTAGGGAACGATTTGAGTGACTCCAAGCACTCCTCTGTAATAGGAGCAGAAGAAATCTCCTCAGCTAGAGTTTTTCCTATGTTAATAAAATGTTTGTTAATTAAATTACACGACTCTATTTCTGAACTGGCAATGTTTATTAACTCCTGATTTTTGGATTTTGATACATTTAGATTAGTTATCGTTTTTATTGTATTCCATAGAAGCTTATTGTTACTTTTTGTTTTTGCTAATTGTTCTCTCTCATATTGCCGTTTTAGTTTTTTTAATAAGTTATTGCAATAGTTGCGATATCTTCTATATGAGATTCGTAAGATTGTGTTTGTAGGGTCCGATTTGAGTTGTTTTTGGAGTTTATTTCTATTGTTAATACACTTTAGCATACCAGTAGTAATCCAGGGTTTAATAATTCTTTTATTGTGAGGTACTTTAATAGTCTTTGTGTTTTGTGCTAGTGATTTAGATATAGTATTTATGATTTTCTGTGCTAGGTTGTATACGTTTTTTATTTGAATAAATATTTAATAATGTCATTAGGTGGTCAGTGATGGTAGTTTCTATTACGGCTATTGACGCTGAGTATCTCGTGGGATCTATGTTCATCATAACGTGATCTATACAACTATTTACTCTTGTATTTAATCGATGACCAGGTAGCACGCCATGGTTTGAAAGCATTTCCAAATAGTTAGCGCCACGATAGTCCATTTCTTCTTCCAAGATATTGATATTTATATCGCCTACGATGATTGTATTCTTATCAAATCTATCATCGTTGAGAAGGATATCTAAACAGCTTAGGAAATTGTTTATATTAGCATTTGACGGCGATCTATAAATACATAATAAGGTAAACTCAGGTAGTGTAACTTCAAGACACGAAGCATCTGAGATGAGAATTTCTTTGACTTTGTGTTGAAGCGAGCTGTCTATGTAGACCACTACACCGTCACTTTGCGTGACCTTGAAGGTAGTGTTGTAGGCTAAGTAACCAGCTGTAGATGGCAACGGTATATCGAAGTTAAGTCTACATTCTGTAAGAACAATTATGTCGATGTCTTGTGAAAACAGAGTCAAATTAGCACTGAAATCATTGTAGTTCTTATTGATGCTTCTTATATTTTGACTTATTATGGAGTATAATGGTTTCTTTGGTGGCAAGTATTTGTGAACGCTATTTATCGGACTAGAAAAACTATTGATGTTGTTAATGTAGTCTAATTCTTGCATAATTGCATTGTTGTTTCTATCCATTATAATGAATATTTAGTTCAAATAGGTGTAGTACGTTGGTGATATCTGTGATAGCTTTCAAATATGTGTATTTTTTTGATTGTCTTTCAGTTGTATTTAAATGAGTATTAATTGTAGTTTTGATTTTTGCAAAGGTTATAGGGTAGTTGTGTAAACAGTTTGAAATAGAATTACCAAGTATCAACATAATGTTATGGAATGTTGGTTGAATTGTTTGTAAGGTTTCGCTTTGATTACGGACCAAAAATGACTTATTAGCCATCTCAGTGGCGCTACTTGACTTGATATAAAATATTTTGTTTAGAGTTAACATAAAAATAAAAATATCTAAAATAACAAATAGGGGGCAGAATATCAAGCATGCATAACTTAAAATATAATCACTATCTACGACTAGTCACCCGTTAATAAGTTTTTGGATTTGGAGTTCATTGTGGACTTGTATGATTGGAGATTGTTCGTCTTTTCTGAGAAATACGCGTCCATAAGAGGTCCAACAAAATTTATAATGTTATTGTTATATTTGTTAATTTATATGTATTCATTTTTATTCTGAATTTCCAACTCCATCTGTTCAATTTTCTTCTTAAATTCTGTATTTTGCTCGGCTAGAAATGCGATTGAAGTTTCAATGCCCTTATTAGCTTCTTGTATGTTATTTAATATTGGGAAGAGTTTTTGCAGCTGTTTATTTTGTTTTTCAGACCATTCGTCAAATAACTCCTTCATTTCTTGCCGAAATTCATCAAAATCGTCACATCTTTTCCTCTTTGAACGGGTCGAAACAAAATTTCTTACAGTAGAATCCTCATCAGTCATACTAAGATTAGGTTCAGACTGCGTTTTATCTAATAGCTGTGAGTCCATTTTATATCGTGTGTTTGTTTCGTTTCTAAGCCGGCCGTAGCACTTTCGCAGCACAGTATCAATCCAGTAGTTCGCTACGAGGCGAGAAAGCGAGATGACAATATAGTGCAGTCACACAGCGGTCACACGCAGCGAGCGAGGTACCAGGCGCGCATAAAGCTGTAGGATAACGCTGCGCCCGCGCGACAATTTGTGACGTAGGGACAGGTTAGAGCGAGTTAACTTAACAACACTTGCTTGTCTCACCAATAGCGGGCGGTGCGCGTGCGTCGGCAAGTCAGCGGTATCTCCTTGCGGTTTCTGAGCTCCTATTTCTTTCACAAAATTTAAATTATATTATTTGCAAATAATTAATTTCAATAATGATTTTAGAAAAAAGGGTTGACACTACCACTCAATGCTGAGGTCCGAGAGGAAGAGGAGGTCTAGTGGGAAGGGAACAGAAAAAATAGTATTTAAGGCAAGATGTTCAAATTGTACATGTAAGATGTCATTCAAATTATTTTACCATGCTAAATTTTTAAAATGCTGACTATAATAATTTATGTTCAAATTAAACTATCAAGTTAGTCAAATTAGGTCGCTGAGTTTAATAAATGATTCTTATCTTAAAATGAGTCTTATATGGTCAGATTAAGAGGATACAGAAGCGCCGTTTTTCCTTACAAACTGTATTGCTAACAGAGACATAATTCACATAATTTTTGCTGCTATTGGCATATCCCTTTTTTTCTTTTGATTATAAATAATTATTAAACGAGATACAGGGCTAGTTTATAAACACCATCCAAATTGAAATATGAGGATCTACGGAAAAAATGGCGAAATACGTATTGTTCTGTTTGACAATGTACAGTCGTCGTGGTGTATATTCTGTAGTTTTTTAATCAAATCTATACTAGCAGGTAATCAAAAAACGACATGCATTTTTATTGAATATTTCCCATTTCTTTCACAACATATTTTATTTGTTTAAATAAAAAATATATTATTTACAATCACAAAATACATTCTCAAAACTAGATTGAAACTCAAAGTAGGCAGATGTAATTAAAAATACTGTAGGTGGGCAGCCCTATCGCGTGTTTACGTTCCGCGCGGCTGTAGGCATTTATTTCAAAGATAGGGCCGAGTTATAATACTGTTAGATAATATTACCTGCTGTGTCGTCTTAAGTCATTTTACATCTCTAGGCGTGTAAGTATGTGTGTATTGTGCTTACCTATTTCACCGCCGGTCTCAGTGTTAATAGAATGTCCGCCGACGGTCAAGAAGGGCGTGTGCACCGCGGGCGCGGGCGCGGCGTGCGCGGCGAGCGCGGCGGGCGCGGCGTGCGCGCTGCGTGCTCGGCGGCGCGGGCGCACGCGCGGGCGGCGCTCGGCCGCACGGGACACGTTGGGGAGCAGCGTCGTTGTGTCTGATGTGGTTCTGCGGGCAAATCGACACAATAATATCAGTCTGATTTTGTGCTATTCATTAAGACTCTTATAGTCTTCACAAAATAAAAGGCCCGTTTTGACAGTTCACGCCCATGAAGTTCACTATTTTTTACCGATCGAAATGTTCTGAAAATAATTACATTTTTCATTGATGGGTACCGCCCACTCGGCTAAGTGCTGTGCATAACGATTTTCTCTTATTTTCCACAGACTATTAATAATCGGTTAATGAAGAAAATAAATCGATCAAGATATTTTTTTAAGGCTGACTCGTCTAAAAAGAGAAGGAAAAGCAAGCAAGCCTGTAACAGGTATTGACACATTTGACGCAGATGCTATTCGAATCCACGTGTATGCTTATTAAACAATAAATGAATATCCAACTGTGAGTAAATTGTTGATAACAACAACGAGAGGCTGACTTGTATAGTCGCGGAGCCACGTAAAGACGTATAATGAAGAAAATTGGATTCAAATACAAGAAAACCGACAAGAGAAAAATTATGATGGAACGATGTATGATTTATTTTTGCAGAAAGTATCGTTCTTGAGGGAGATGAACAAAGTCACAAATTGGGACAACTTTATATTCGTCGATAAAACTTGGCTGCACTCGAATCAAACCGTGCCGTAGTCGTGGACGGGTGATAAAGGCAAGGCAATCCAAGGTGATAAGGCCCAAGGCATCTTGCTCAAAAGTGCCAATAGGAAAAGGTGGACGCTTAATAATCTGTGGTTTACTAACTTGTTAACAAACCTCCCCGAACAGTGCATAATCATTATGGACAATGCATCTTACCTTTCGGTTTAAATAGATAAAGTACCTACTCAAAATGGCGTGAGGTGGCTGGTGTCATTTGTGACCCCAAAATGCCGATCAAGCTGAAAGGGCAGGTCTATAAAACCATCATTAGGCCTGTCCTTTTATATGGCAGTGAAACATGGCCGTTACTAGAGCGACACAAGCAGGAGCTGCGCGTCACGGAAATGAAGATGCTGCGGTGGATGTGTGGAGTCTCATGCAAAGATCGTGTGCGTAACACCCACATCCGCGGCAGCCTTCGTGTTCGTGACATCGCAGACAAGCTGCAGGAGTGCCGCCTTCGTTGGTATGGTCATGTCCCACGGAGATCGGCAAACTACGTGGGCAACAAATGTCTGGCCATGCCACCCCCACCAGGTACCGGTAGAAGAGGTCGACTCAAGAAGCGGTGGCTCGACGTCGTTAAGGGTGACATGCGTGCCAACAGACTCACCACTGAGGATGCACAAGACCGCGCGAAGTGGGCCAAGAAAATAAGAAAGGCGGACTCTGGGACCCCACACACCAGTGTGGGTTCACAACCGGGATAGACCGCACGGATGATGATGATGATGATGACCTACTCAAGCAAACAAAAAGGATGATATACGAGGGGCATGCCAAAAGAAGTTAGATACTCTTTACTCTTTTGATTGACATTGGCAAGTTATACACCATCTTATAGGCTGGTTGTTTATTGATATGTTTGAAAATAGTTCTATTCTATTTATTCATGATAGATAAATTCGAAGGTGGAGAGAAAAAAAAACGTGTATGATATACTGACTGGTGACGAAACATGGCTATATAACTGTGATCCCGAAACAAAGCGACAGTCGACGGTATGGTGTTTTGATGATGAACATACTCCAACGAAATGTCGCCGTGCAGGAAGCGCACAGAAACAAATGTCACCTCATTTTTCTGCAAAACGGGTCATATTGCTACTGTAGTGCTAGAGGATCAAAGAACGGTGAACTCTGAAGTTTGTGCTCCAACAGTAATATCAGCTTGGTGTGAAAAGCGATTGAAGTCAGGAATCCGGCACCTTCTCTGGCACCACGATAATGCGGCACACGTCAGAACACTTGAATACGACGTACCTACGTGCTCAGGGTGAATACTTCGATAAGATCGATACTTGTAATAAAGAAGAAATTTTCTTATTTTTGAGTACCTATCTAATTTCTTTTGGTATGCCTCTCGTAGTGGCATGGCTTCAAAGACAACACGTTGAAGCTGACACGAAATTGTTAAGCTGAATTGCTGCCACTGGTAAAAGAAAATAAATCTGCGAAACTAAAATATAAAATTGATGAATTGGCACTTCAGCATGGACACAAAGTGATAAGAACGCCGCCGTTCCATTGTCAGTGCAATGCTATGGAGTTAATTTGGGCTTAAATGAAGGATACGCAGCACGCCACAATCTCTCCACTAAGAAAATGATGACATTGCTGAATGAAGCTCGTGCCAAAACTCAAAAAATATAAAGGAAGACTATGACAGAGACGTCAATATTGACAATATAATTGAAAATGAAATAATTATAAATACGGGTGACGATAGCTTGACTGACAATTTTGGCTCATTATCTGAAGAAAATGATTGACTGAAGATTAACTTTTTTTCGATTTTTTATTTGTGATTGAGTGAATAAAATATAATATAAAACAAAAATATTAAATAAAAGAAAATTGACCTTTCGTAACATCGTATCATTTCAAAATACCTACAATATCAAAGTTAAAGTTCTAATCAGAACTTTAATCCAATGCACTTTACAATACATAGTCAAATCGATCAAATACTCATGCAAACTTGTATCGATTTATCGTGAGTATCAAGTACCGAGTCGTATGGTTACATCCCTAGTTACGTCGTGAAGAACAATGTCAAAACGGGCCTTTCATTTTGTTAAGAGTTTAGTAATGTTACATTCCTAGAGAAAACTTCAGTTAAATATCTGGTAATGGTAATTTTATGTAATCAGATTTATCCCACTTACAAATTCAATGCTTGTATTCAATAATAACAATATTATTATTTAATAACAATATTATATAAGCCTCAGAATTGATCTGTAAGTGGGCAAATGTTATTTTGCTTGGATGTTAAGAACGCTTAAAACAAAAGACAGTAAAATATCTGGTTTTCAATGAAATTAATGATTTCGCAATCTGATTGATACAACAATCATAGCATCATCGTAAGCTTAAGTACTGTGAGTGCTAATATGAAAAACCAGACCGCAGATAAGGATTGTCTAGTGACAAAATATATGTAATGTGACACCACAAGGTGTATGTAATGTGCAGGGACTTACTCCTCATTTTCAGCAGTCGGTTGAACATTTTCTTCCGATACAGTCGCCTCCTAAAATCCAAAAAGAACATTAGAATTAAACAAATCAATATAAATATTTAGTTATCATCTTAGGGTCTATGGCCCTGATTGTGAAGTAAGATTCTACCACTATTTTATGAAAAGTAAAAGAATTTGTTTTTTTTATTACACTTTTAACGTAATATAATATATCTTTATTCTCAATTCTAATTTGTCTGGGTTCTGATTTTCTCATATTTCAATAATAAATAGCATTGTAACGATGCCGTTTTGTTCCAGTCTCATGGACTTCGTTACAGTATATTTCAGTATTGGCCTCAAAGTAAAAATGAATAAAAGTAAACTTATCATGATTTTCACAAACGGTCGTCATTTTGAAGTCAAGGCAGATTGAAATCGATTGGTTTCCTGCCTCGATTTCTTTCACAATGTGTGACACATCTGTTTGTTTGTATTAAAAATTCTTTCACCAATATGATTTTTTTTTGTTTTTTATTCTGTATCTTTAATTATTGTTATTGGTGTACCGCCGTTTTAATTAAAGTAAAATAAATAAATGAAGCTATAGTCTGTTTTATCTTCCATGTCTTATTTCTAAAAAAAACATGGCGTATTGGCAACCATAGTATATTCGTAGTGTTGGGAAATCATCGAATGAATCATACAATCATTAGCCTACCATACACGTAAAAGTTTGCCCGACGGGCGTCAGATAAACAGAACTGTGCGTGTGTGGCAAAACGACGACTTCGCCCTTTAACTTTACGTGTATGGAGGCTATTAACTTTAAAGTTGTTGATTCAATTCAGTAGATCTCCCGAAATTGGTCTTGGTTTACTGAAATACTGATTTTGAACGACAATCTACCGATTTTTACCAAGTCTTCATAAATGCTTACCAATCCTAAGCGTAATGTTCATTGTCATAATATCGTGTTCCATATTTCAGATTTTTCTAATCGTCACGAGTTTCATATTTTCAAAAAACATAATATAGTGTAGACGAAACTTGTTTGGCGATCATACGTATAAAATCAAAAAGCAGAATAATAACTATTATGCACAGGGTCCGAAGCACAATAGTCGAAAGACAACATTGAAAAAGCATACAATTAGATACCAGCATGCTTTTGCGCGCTTCGCCGGTATTCCTTCCAAATCAATCACTTGTATTGTCGTTCACGATCACGACGATGGGTATTATATAGAACCTAATCTCGATACCTAGTAATGGCACCCTCATGGATTTATTTTGTTTCAGATTGTACAAAAGCTTTAAATGACAACAAACTAAAAATTTATATTATTTTAAAGGAACCGTAAATCGACAGCATTGCATTTGTACAACTTTCAATCGAAATAAATTATTCTGATTCATACAACGTTCCTATCACTAACGTCCTAAGACAACTTATTTTATTTCAGAGAAAAAAATTGACAAATTGCTGTCAAGCTGATATCATAATTATTTCATTATTTCGTTTTAGATTAAATAAAGTACTGACGAATCGGCCGGAAAGCACTTTATTGAATATTAAAAAAGAAAATTGAGTTTACTTCACCTTGTTTCCCGAAAGATTATTTATTAAAATTATTGATGAGATTTAGAATATTCGCAACACTTAAATTTAATAATCGTAAATTTCAAAGACTTAATTTTATAAAATTATATTTTATAAAATTAAAGCACCTGTAATATCATTTTATTGCATTATTATAGTCATAAAACATTTTTTATTTCATGTTCTTTGTACAACCCTGATGTTTCCGTTCGATGAAGCACTAACGCGGCATACGCAGGAATCTCGATTCTCTGCGCGAGTTCATAGAGTCGGTTTCTCCTTGCAGCCCGCTGCACTGCGGTTTTGTAGGCTTTAATTTGAATGGAAGTGCTGTATCTGTTATTTATTAATCAATCTGTGGTAAAGTGGTGCACTGACCTCGACGTCGGCGGCGCGCGGCGTGCGCGGCGTGCGCAGGCGCGTGACGAGGCGCGCGGCGCGGGAGAACGGGTTCTCGCGCTGCGTCACGAACGTGCCGCCCTGGGGAGAATGCCTTGTGTTACCTACTACAAACACTTCCAAATATTCAAATATTTCTTTATAGAAGTTTCTTGATGTTTTTTTTGTAAGTATTTTATTTTATCTATTACTAAAATAAATTAAATTAACCAAACTTAATTATAATTTACCATCAACAACAGAGAAAGGATATTAAATAACAAATAAATCGAACAAAAACGCTGCGACATTTTTCTTTTTGCGTTACAAATAAAAGCCTATACTCGACTATACTCGAAAGTGCTTCTCTCACCATAGTGCAGTTATCTATACTATTTTCACTTTATGATGATATGCCTGACAGTTCTCATTGTTCCGTGTCACGCATGCTATTTCGAACTAAATAAAAATAAACTGGCAAAAGAAAATGTTATAAACTATTAAAAAATTATTGTCCTTTCGAATCTTATCAAGTAAATTATTATTATTATTATTAACTGTTAATAAATGAAGTAATGGAATGAAATTAATATATCTGTACAGCGCCTGATGCGTGAAAAAGAACGCCATTCAATAGTGTATTGACAAGACTGAAACGACAAAAAATCGATGAATAGGAGCGACCATTTGTAATCACGTCATTCGCATCAGTACGAGTGTGCCTTGTGTGCTATTTTTTAACTATTATTTTCGAGATACCGCGTTTCATTTTATAACTTATTGATGAAGAAATACCCCTAAATTACTGAACTATTGCTATGCCCTTGCAGGGCGTCACATGTAGACCGTATACTTTCTTTGTCATCTTTATTAAGCAATGTGATATACAATAAATGAATTATGGATTATTAGCCATAACCCGTTTATTAAGAATTTATTAAAAAATTGAAAAGCGGTAAATCCGAATCTATTTCCTATGCCAACTCGATTAAATTACATTTGTTACATCACTATAACTGACAATTATGAACTGTCAGGGATATCATCATACGGCGAAAGTAGTATAGTGAGAAGGTTCAATGACTAAATTATTTGTCTTTAGATTTCGTAAAGGTGTTAAGGATACCTGAAGATAATTAATTTAGTCCCTCTGCCTTCCCATTGTATCCTTTCTCGTACGTTGCACAGCCCAAACTGCCATTATTCTCTGTTAATCCTCACAGTTGACTGGTAGAGAATGCTTTAGGGCATTAAATCCGTCCATTTGTATAATGAATAAGTAAAGACAAGCATTGCATAAGTTACCTGTGTGATAGTCTGAGTAGGCTCGTCCAGTAGCGGCGAGTCGCTGTCGTCCGAGTCGGAGCCGCGCCGCGCCGCGCGCTCGCCGGCCGCCAGCACGCGGCGCTTGCACACCGGGCACACGCGCCGGTTCTGCGTCAGCCAGGGGTCTACGCATTTCGCGTGGTATGCTGTAACCAACACAACATGTCAGTTTTCTTTGCTGAGCCGGAGAAACAATATCAGTGCCCTATCTCAGCACCAAGTAGTACGAAACGCCAATTTGTATGGCATCGAGTCAGCGCCACCTAGCGGCAGAATTGGGCAACGTTAAGCCCCCTTTGTTTAATATATGGACCGGCCAAATTATTTACTTTGGCCGGTCCATATGAATAATGACAGACTACTTGTGGCCAGTTTAATAAATCCATGTTTGAGATAGCTTGAATTTATCACTTTTACCGGGCATTATGAATAATTTTACTGTCGTAATCGTCCTTTGGCATATATTTTGGGTAGGAAAAATTAAAATCGATTCGTATGCTTTCTTTATCAAAATATCTTTACTTTAAATAAAATATCAAAAGTATAAAACAAAGAGCAGAACATGTTCTTTTTAAAAAGTTTTTTGTAAGTAAAACTGAACAAAACTAATTACCAAGAAATGCATTCTGTACAATACATCTATGTACCTATGTACATTGTACAATCTCTAGGGATACATTGCCTAGGAATTGTATACAATACCTGAATTATACAGATTGCCGTTGATATATACATTGACTTTAAGTTGATTTTACATAATGTAATAAACAAAAACATCAAAGATCAATTTGTTTTATTATTTTGCCTAAGACAAGATGGTCATTATTTAAAATCACCGGGGGAAAAGGATAAATCAGGCCGTTTTACTCACATTGCCCATTTGACAAGGGCATTATGCATACAGACCGGTCATTATTTATTGTGACCGGACTTATCAAGTGGCCCGTAACATTATTCACATAGGATTTTCAAATATATCCCGACAAGATACGTCACTCCTGCTGATGGAAAGTGGCTGTGAGGTTCAGTTAAGAGGATAACAAGACAGTAATACAACATCACTATCTTGTCTTAGTCAGCCAACAAACTCTGTATTGTGTGTGGATGTCGTCTAAAAGAACGTGTAAAGTGATTAAAAGAAGATTAAGGCTGTGTTCCAAAACAAGTGAAATTTCACACTGAGGAGTGAAAATCACTCGAACCCGTTCCAAATTGAACCCGAGTGAAATCGAGGCTGACCGAGCGGTCACCTGACAGTATACTAGTTGTTTCGGAACGGCTTCGGGTGACGTTTATAACTCTGACGAGTGCGAATCCTGCCGTTGCCTGGAGCCTGATGAAATTCACCTGACAGCTGTCAGACGATGGTTTTGCTCGTTTTGTCTCTCTATTCGATTCGATTTGGAACTCAGCCTTAGATGTCATTCTCTCTAACCGTGTGCACATGGCAGCACCCTCAGCCGCTCGCCCTCCTGGTAGTCGTCCAGACAGATGGCGCAGGTGTCGTAGGGGTCGCCCTTGCTGAACTTGCACGTCGGGATCTTCTTGAGCGAGCGGTTGGGCAGGCGGTGGCGGCGCGCGCGGCGGCGGTCTTTTATGCATTTCACTATCTGGACATAGAACGCTTTGGCTTAATACCACCACCATCACTTACCAGCAGTGCGATTGTGGTGAAATGACTGCCTATTCTATACTAATATTATAAAGAGGAAAGATTGTTTTTTTTGTATTGAATAGGCTCCGAAACTACTGGACCGATTATAAAATCCTTTCACCAATATAAAGCTACATTATCAAAGAGTGACAGGCATTTTTTTTAAATTTAGGCTATATTTTGACGGGAAAGACAGTCTGCGCTGGCAAAGCCGCTGACAGACAGCTAGTCTATAATACAAAAATACCTCTGGTCACTTTCATAATTTGAGGTTTGCTAATTTTACTACACATCATAAACATACTTTTTGGAAAACGTCCTTACAAGACAGCGCTAAGAGAGCCCTACTACGAAATTAAATAAATACGACTAGCAGCAGCGCTGGAGGGATATACCTAATGGTTTGAACTGATTTTTGTATGATCGAACTGATTTTGATTCCGTTTTCCCAAGATAGTAAAAAATAATAATTAGACAAATATTTTTAATGCACAAACTAGATTGTCTAATAAGTTAGTAATTATCATATAAGAAGGAATACTTAGTTTTTTAAATAATAATATATTACAATAATAATATCATACTACAAAAATAAAACAAATCAACAAAATTAAAATAAAATTCTTACCTAGGCAAGGCTGTCTTATCTTGATGTTCGCACATGAATCATCGCTGCATGATTCATGTACCGACAGTCAAATCTATTTGATAACACCTCAAGGATGCTATTGGAGCTGGCCCGAACCCTACGGACCAGGGATGTGCACCGCTTACGCATGGTTGTATAAAAACAATCGACGCGGTATTCAGCAAACATCCCCGAAGCGCTGCAAAACCGAGGCAGCCCCAGCAGCACCCTCAATGCATTATTATACTGGACGCGCAAGGCGCTATACTGCTTCTTGGTATACTCCACCCACAGGCTACTCGTATAGAAGGACGTACAAAATGCCTTAAAAAGAGCGATTTTGACATCCTCCGAGCAACGAGCAAACCTGCGCGCGACCATATTAGCCCGAACAGACAGCGCCCTACGTTCCCGTTCAATGTCTGCATCATCCCTCAAGTCGGCGGTAACCAGGTGTCCAAGATATTTAAAACTTTCAACCCTTCTAAGTGGTGAACCAATTAGTTTTATGACCGGTGTATTACCTGGACACTTCCCGCCGGCTCGAAAGACCATGCACTCACTTTTTTTAACATTATATGACAGGCCGTGTCTAAGCTCTAAGTGCGTAGCGTTCACATATAGCTATCAATTTCGATAACCCACATACAGAAGCACTCAGCAGCACCATGTCATCCGCATAGCTGATATTATTAAAACAAACATCATCAATATGACAACCGACATGTGTGCTGCCGAGCTCCTCCAGAAGGGCATTGATATATAGGTTGAAGAGCTTAGGCGAGGTCAACCCTCCCTGCCTCACCCCGCACTCCATCCTATACGGTTCCGAAAATGTGCTCCTCCAGCGCACCGTATTGACCTGGTTTCCATACCAGTATTTAAGGTTAACAAGTTCACTTGGCATAGAAGTAGTGCTTAGTTTCTGCCACAAAATGTCATAGGACACCAGGTCAAACGCCTTTGATAAGTCCAGGAAGCATAATCATAATCATATCACACTCTAATATTTAACTAACAGCCTCTAATCTGCAAATTGCTCATCAACAGCCAAGGGGCGCACGGAATAAAACCTATGCGACCATGATATAGACGTTCTATCTCAGAAAGATCTTGTCACTATGCTTGCAATAGTGACAAGATCTTTCTGAGATAGAACGCAATAGTGCATGTACAATAGTGTACATACACACTGTCTTAGTGTCACTAGTGTCAATTGTTCACGATGAGAGCACGCACACTAACGTAGGTCATACTGATATGTCAGTTCCTGTCACTAAAGTAGTAAAAAGTAAAGTAAAAATAATGTGTTAGCCTAACATACAAAAGGAAGCTTATTATAAATGAATTGCTTAAATAAAAAAAAACACTACTACAAGCATAGGTAGGTCTTCATAAAATAGGCAGACTATAACAAGAGTACAAATTGCGTCACGTAAAAAGAGCCCTGAAAGACAGTAGAGGGAATGTGTTTGCGCATGTGTCGACTAACGAACCAATGGCGCGAGGCCCGTGCGCTTGCGCCATTGGTTCGTTCGTGAGGCGCCGCCCCCTTCTCGCTTCGTACCAATAATAAGATCCATAAATCGTCTAGCGCGCAGGATGAGCCCTAGAGCGCTTTTTACGTGACGCGACCTGTGCTTGCTCACCATAAATATGATGATGATGATGAGGCAGAGCGCGACGACCACCGCGAAGGGCAGCAGGAGGTGCGTGTTGATGTTGAACGGCAAGTCGCCGTTCACCATCATGTAGTACCTGGCGACAAACACCGATACGAAGATAAATTATCTATACTAATAATATAAAGAGGAATGATTTGTTTGTTTGTATTAAAGAAGCTCTTTGACTGTACCGATTTTAAAAATATCTTCACCAATATAAAGCTACATAATCAGGGAGTGACATAGGCTATTTTTTTTTAATTTAGGCTATATTTTGCCGGGAAAGACAGTCTGCGCGGGCGAAGCTCCTAACGGAGAGCTATACTACTTTTGCCGTATGATGATATCCCTGACAGTTCATAATTGTCAATTATAGTGATGTATCATGTAACGAATGTAATTTAATCGAGTTGGCAAAGGAAATGGAATCGGATTTACCGATTTTTAATTTTTAAATAAATTCTTAATAAACGGGTTATGGCTAATAAGTTATAGAATAAAACTCGGTGTCTCGAAAATAATATTTAAAAAATAGCACACAAGGCAGACGCACTCGCACTGATGCGAATGACGTGATTACAAAATGGTCGCTCCTATTCGTCGATTTTTTGTCGATTCAGTTGCGTCAATACACTATTGAGTGGCGTTCCTTTTCACGCATCAGGCGCTGTACAGAAATATTAACTTATTTCATTTACTTCCATTTATTAACAGTTAACAATAATAACAATAATTTACTTGATAAGATTCGTAAGGACGGTAGTTTTTTAATAGTTTATAACATTTTCTTATGCCAATTTCTTTTTATTAATTTTGAAATAGTATATGTGACACGGAACACTGAGAGCTGTCAGGCATATCATCTTATAGTAAAATTAGTAGTAACTAAATAAATGAATAAGCGCCAGACATCACACCACCTGTCATGGTTTCGAAGTAGGGATAAATATCCTTGTGTTAAAAAGTACCAGACGAGGAATTAATCCAGGGGACGTTTACCCGCACACTCAGACCCGAGTCGATTCAGAAAGATCGTTTCCTGAATTGACCCGACCGGGTATCGAACCCGGGACACCACGCCAGTTAAGGCGAGAAACCACCCTACAGCGCACTACGCCGTTTGTATAGTCTTTCGAATACAGGTAAAGCTTGTCTCATCTGAAATGACGCGCCCCACCGAGTTCACGCACACTTTAAGTACAGAAATGTAAAGTAATTAGCCTATATAATGTCCCACTGCTGGGCAAAGGCCTCCATCATTGAAATCAAGTCATCGCTACAATGGATGGGTATTGGCTTCATAAAAAACAATTAATTATGGACGCAATAAAAAAGTCACGCGTCACTTCTGATTAGACAAGCTATACAAAGCACGTCTCGTAAAAAGGACGCGAGGCGAAAGTGGGGGGGGTCTGCGCATGACTACAGGATGAACGGGGGATTCAAACCACCGAATCCAAATCCTAAAGCCGCTCACTGCCAGGAGGCCAGCGTTGTTTTTTAGATAAGAGATATCATAGATAGGTATTATCTACACTAATATTATAAAGAGGTATGCGTTCGTGAGTTTGTATGTTTGAGGTAGGTGATCTCCGAAAATACCAAACCGGTTTCAAAAATTATTTCCCTGATAATATGAATTCTTTGATATGTAACCCAACGTGTGAGAAAACTGAGTCCACGCGGGCGAAGATATTAGTAAGGTAGACAGTGGACGAATGTATTTAATTCGAGTTGTTCTTTTTGTATAGGATCATTTAGCATTAAAATGTACAATCCACATATTCGAAAGTATCTTTTTAAAATAAACCACTTTGCTCATTAAAAAAACTGATCTTTGAACGTGAAGTAAGGAATTAGTGGGTCTTAAAAACGTTAACAGGCAAATAACTGACAAGGAAAAGCAAAGAGGTACGCTGATTGAGATTTTAAAGTAAGGGTATAAGATCAAATATGGTCCTGATCAGTAAGTCAGTTAATTTAGAAACATATTTTGGGAAATTGCGGTTCCTTTGGCGACTGGTCCGAAGAGAGATTTCCAAATACATACGTGTGCCTAACGGGTAGATACTGACCCGTATTTGTATGTGTATTTGTCGCCGAGACGCGCGCCGGCGAGGTCGCTGACGAACACTGACGGGATGTCGATGCCCTCAGGATTCTTTGCTGACATAGTCTCTGCAACAAATAAATAAATATCACAAACATAAGACACATAATCGCCGACTGTATAGGCTTTAAACTTCCTTTTATATTTATTGAAAGGAACATTGTAAAACCAATTTGCATGACGATATTATAATTTGTAGAAAGATACGAAAAAGTTAAACCGCGTTTCAGAATTTTTTCTCCTTGATTTGATACTAAACAGCCACCAAACTCACTATAAATATGCTATTTGTTTTCCGAAGCAATCTAGTTTTTTGGTGCACCAACCATGTAGGCATGTGACCTGTGACCGTCACGCGTCTGTGATTTTAGTTCTTCTACGTTTTTCCTCATTTTTGATTCGATCTAGTAGTGAATCGCCAAATAAAACAGTTTGAATTTTAAAAAGAAATAACGCGTCCTGTTATTTAATGAATGCTTTATATTCCTTAATAATATGTAACAAGCTATCTATTTATACGTACGTGCACAGACATTGTAAACCAAGCCACTGGTTATCGGATGATCTCTATCTTTTATTTTGAATATTGCAACCTTGATGACCTGAGACGGCACATGTAGACCACGTTTATCCACGAAACTAACAAAGCTTTTGTTTTTAATAAATCACTGTCTACTCTAAAGCAGAGTTTCCACACAGTAGCACTTGCCTTTATCTAATGAAGTGTTTCAACTTTATCTGACACAATTTCCTTATAAATAAATGACTTAACAGGTTCACACACACCACGCACCGGTGCGTTTAACTTTAAACAAATTTTCTACTGTCTTTTTTATTCGGCAGTGAATGAGTAATGTAACATGAAAACACCTTTTAATAACTTTACTATTCATAGAAAATTATTGGGACTAATCTCTTGGACATTTTTTACATATTATGGATTTTTGTCTTCTAACTGTCCGGAGCTTATGGGAAAGCAATAGATACTTTAAACACCCGGATGAAGAATATCACTGAATGCGCGTCCAGGGTGCTGACTGGCTCCGACCCACGATCACCGGCTTGCAGTCAGGATCACTACCAACCGAGTCAACTAAAAATTATAGTTGTTTATGCACAGATAAAACCTAGCCGAAATATGTCAGAATCTAACATAACTCACTTTAAAAATGACCGAAACTTTACACGACACAGCGACACTAGTGCCATTTTCACGAGCTCCATATTTAATTGCAAAGATCCAAGTTGTGCAATAACAGAGTAATTTCAGAATGGGCGGATGAATGCGTCAGCAGACAGCGCTGTGGTGGTAGCGACTGCGGTGCGGTACTTTACATGTGACAACGCGGAACAGGGATGCCACTGTACGGTTAATTACTCTGATAATGTGTACCGAGAAGTTTATATATCACCAAAAAATAATAAGTAAGTATTGCGCTTGCTATTTAAAGAAGAATCCGCCTTATTATTCTAATCACTCGGCTACCGAGGCATTATCTCCTCAATGCGCAATTATCAACTACATATCCTTTGAACGTTTGCTGTCTTGTAACTTATTCGTCATGATCATCACTATATACAGGGTGTCCCCGTAAACAAGGATCAAATCAATATAGCGCATAGCTGGGGTCTTTTCTGACTTTATACCATCATTATTAGTCCGATATCTAACCGTTAAAAAGTAATGTATTTGGGTATTTTTCATATAATCACTAAGTCCAAACAAAATGCAATACTGAAAAAAATGTATTCGTCTCCTGTTGATTGCCAACTATCACGACCTATACAACACTTCTTGCTAGTGGCCTTTTGCAAGTCATTCGCTAAACCGACGGAACGAGTATGCCGGGTGGACTCAAGAACCCACTTTTCAAAACTAAGCTGTCATACAATCATCCGACTAGGAAAATTCTATTCACTATCCATCCTTTAGTTAGATCAATGATCAGATCAATTCGCTTGTTGACCCAGTTGGTAGGACAGGGAACTCCACTGGGTTCCTGTCCTACCAATATATTTGATTCTTGCCGGTGACGATCTTCAATGTGATTAACACTTGTTTTCTTTTGTGTCTGTCTATGTCTACAAGTGTAGACAGCGAAATAGAGCAAATCCTGCTTAATTTGGGGTCAAATTACCATACGTAAATATGCTTCAATATATTAATTATTTAATTAAATAGTATTAACGGCTCAATGCACCAGACGGACGTAAACAGCCGAGAAGTGGTGAGCGATACGGTGATAACGCCCATCAACAAACAACCATTTCTTTACGCGCCGTTTACTCGTATTGATTAGAGTGCACTTAACTTACATTGTAGTGAGTGCATTATTGTTATGAATAGTACTTTGGTATTATTTACAAAATCACTTGTTTTTCACAGCTAAATAAGTCGGTCAGTGTGCTCAGATGTGCACTCCTACTAAGAGTTCAGTACAGTCACAAAAAACAGGTTTTCAAAAGGTTTTAATTTAAACGATATTACACGCTATTTTCATTATGGCAGACATTTTTGTAATAATTAAAAAAATATAATTCTATCTATTGAACCATGTAAATATCCATATGCGAGGTCGTTACTGGACACCATGCTGCGTCACCGTTTGTGTAAAATAAAGTAGTGATAAGATTTTAAACAATATGTATCTAGAGCATTTGTTGGGTGATTCATTAAATTATGATAATATTTATGTTGTTAGTCTGTAAGGTAAGGCCGACTATGTTTTGCAAGATCTTCAGATACCAGTTGCCTGAAATTAATGACTTTTTTATTTGTACGAAAACAACAAATAAAAAGTATTTTGTATGCTTATAACGTAGATAATTACACTCCTGAACACATTCATACTTGCCGCTTCGTTGGGTAGAGTTATGGTGCTTCAATCACGATTATTATTTACTATTTTGAATAGAGGATGAGGTTACAAAAATCCATGTTAGTGGTTTCTAAATAAAATCACTTGCTGCCTGCGCTCATCATCATCCGTGCGGTCTATCCCGGTTATGAACCCACACTGATGTGTGGGGCCCCAGGGTCCGCCTTTCTTATTTTCTTGGGCCACTTCGCGCGGTCTTATGCATCTTCAGTGTTGAGATTGCTGCCTGCACTACTGAGTATTGTTACCCTGACTCTTATCCAGAATATGTCAGGACTTTCTGTTTTTTTAAGTTCAGTTCATATTGCGTTTTATTAGTACGTCAGGAATAATGCCTTTAATGAAATGAAATAGCCTTTGCTTGAACTTGATATTGAACTTCGGAAAATCCTCTCTTAGAGCTCCCCTAAACTAGCTACCCCTAAATTTCAGTACGCAGTAGTTTTGATTGTGCGATCAAACAGTAACACAAAATAGTTGATCGATAGTCAAGGAAAAGTAAAAAAATAAGGACTCCCCGTTGTGACACTAAAGGGTGAAGCACTTTCAAATCTTTGTGTGTGTGTGTGTGTCACGTGACTGTCATGGGTAGTGTTGCCCAAAATCGGTCTTGGTCTTGATCTTGCATTTACGCAAGACCAAGACCGCCTAATTTTAGCAAGACCAAGAGTGACCGTGCAAGATTTGAGCAAGAACAAGACTAAGCCTGGGAGACTTGCGTCTTGCAGTTAGGACTGAGTGTCGTTTCAGGGAGTATAGGAGTTCGGGTATACGCTAAGCGTATACCCTGAATTCCTATAAGGAAGAGTAGAGAGTAGAGAACTCCTAGAAGGACTCCATGAGAAAATTGGACTGAATATGATGAAGATGAAGACGTAATAGACTTTGAGAAACTTTATGCATGTCAGTCGACGTCATCTGGATCTTGTTTTTAAGGCTTAGTTATCGACGAGTTGGAGGAGTACCTAAGTAAACCCAGAGCAGCCAGCTCGGAAGACATTTTAGAGTGGTGGAGGACGTATGAGACAGAATATCCGACTTTATCGAAGATGGCCCGTGATTTTCTTTCAGTACCTACAACTTCAGTACCTGCTGAGAGATCATTTTCTAAAGCGTCATTAGTAATTAGAAAACATAGAAATAAGTTAAGTGATGAGTCAGCCAGATGGTTACTTTGTATTAATTCTTGGTCAAAAGGATTACTAAAGAGTAACAGTAATGTCAAAGCTATTGTGTACTTTCTGTAATTTAATTTGTATTGCATTTTATTTTTTATTTAAATAAATGGTAAAATGTATAAATTGTGTAACTCTTTTATTCCATTTCATATAAGGTGAGGGTGATTCCCTAAAATTGTTGAAGTAAAGTTAAAAGTCAAGTTAATGTGATTAATTTGTTTATTATCATGTCTTAACCATTTTATAGCACATGTAAGCTTATTAAATGTAAACGTTTATTCAGAAACAGACAGACTCCCGAAGGTCACGGTAGATAGCTCAGTTGGTTAGAGCATCGGCACGAATCGCTTAGGTCGTGGGTTCAAACCCCACCCGGTGTCGAGTTAATTTTTCGAATTTCTCACTAAATGTTTAGACATTTATTAATTTGGTTGGTTTTTACTATGGCAATGTTAGTTCAAGCTCAAAATGTACCAACTCTGTTACCTTGTTCTAAGATATAAATTAACGTTCAATTAATAGCAATAGGCTAATAGGTAATTGCGAGACTAGCGTGACTCTTGCTGCAAGACCAAGACCAAGACTGGTAGCGCAATACCAAGACCAAGACCAAGACCAGGTGTAGTGGCGCAAGACCAAGACTGGCTAAGTCTCGTCTTGTTCTTGCATTTGGGAAACACTAGATGGGCAACGATGGATAGCAAAATGGCCTTCAAGTGTGTGAATGTTGTACGTAATTACGATACTATTGACTATAACATTGATGAAACAACGTTGGCTTACAACGTAAAATACACTAGATTCGCCGGGTCTGTTAACGGCCTGGGTAGCACAGTTGGAAGAGCAGTCACCCGGATTCCGAAAGGTTGCGGGTTCGAATCGATTTTTTTTAGTTTCTATCTTTGTGTAGAAAATATAGCATTGTTTAATGCTAAAAATTAAAGTTCACTGATACTATTGACTTCTTAACATGGCGTCAATTGAAATGTACGCAGCACGGGGTCCTAACTCTTTTATTAGTCCGTGTTGACAGTATAGCAAATTCAAAGATACAAACAAGAAAAAATCGACCTGATCCCAGGGACTCAAGCGGGAGCGGGATTAGGGATTTTTCTAGTTTCTATCATTGTTTAGAAAAAAGTGCATTGTTAAATGCTAAAAATCTAAAATTCACTTAGAGTATAGCAAATTGTAATACTGACCGAGATCACTAGAATTGACATTGTGCACGATGACGCAGTCGTAGCCGGCCGCCATCGCGTTGCGCACCTTCGTCTCGAAGTTGCAATTGAACCTGCACAGACAAAAAAAAAACTGATCAATACTGAAATAAGGTATTTGCCATTAGCCTTAAAAGATCGTAAATGTCAATTTTGATAGGGAGGGATATTTAGTGGCAAGGAATCCATTTTTTTCATCAAACTTTATAATATTGGCACGGTTCACATGAGCAACGGTGAATAACTTCCGAAACGGGTCAAATTTGGTCAAATGTTTGGCGGGAATACTCCGAGGAATCAGAGAATCTACAAGTTGTTATAAGATACATGGCGATAGTTAGTATGACATGCAACCTTGCAATGGAGAAATAAGTTTATCGAGCAGTATTTGAAAGCGGCACTTCGTCACACAAAGCGGGAAGTTTTTGCACAAACCTCGCTGTAGTGCTTGCCTTTTGCGCGGTCTCAACAGTGGACCACACAATAAAGAGGCAAGGCCTATAAGGCTACTGACTAGTTCCCAATGTGGCTTACCTGGCTACAAGTACGATCCACTTGTCGGTGAAGTTGTCGGCGGAAGGCGGCGCCGTCATGTTGCCGCAGCCGTCCGCCGGCTCGCCGACAACAAGCAGGCCGCGGAGACCGTCATACGGCAGGTCTGGACCGAAGCTCGCTGGTAAGTCGCGGAACTCGTCCGCTATCTGTGAATAGAAATTAACAATACATACTGTCAAATAAATCATCATCCGATAATGGAATCGAGTACCTATCTTTCAAATTTCCAGAAAAACTCATTCAATTTTAAGAAACTTGGTTTTAACCAGTATTAATTATTTATAGGACTCTAAAGGAAGCGACAAATATAGATACGACTCTGCAACTAAAGCAGACAATAACCTCGACTATCCTCCGAAGTCAGAAACGAAAATCAAAGTTGGACATGGACATTGGACACCCTTCACATTGATGCTGTTCCGTCCCAGTAGAAACGAAAAGGACGGCGATGCATGAAAGGGCTGCTATACTTTAACTGTCGTTTCAGAGTTCGGACGTTTGTGTTTAATTAATAAAGAAAGAATTAAATGATCCATTAGAAAATATAATTATCTGCGGTTTTTTCTCATAATACATTTCAAATCACAACAAACCAAACTGTACTAACAAAATACTGCATGCCGACCAACTGCAGCACATTGATGGCGAAGCGCGGACTCGGCCTCATGATGCACTGGTTCCTGGACGCACTTGCTCACATACTGACCCGCCCTCAACCGATGCCACTCTTTCCCGGGCTGGCTGTCCCACCGCTGTCCATGTATACTAGCACTATACCTAGGCTTGGCAGGCCCGGATTCACGAAATGATGTCTTGGCAGTATTTTTAGGGGGGTATAGAGGCTTTAAGATAGATTACGCTGCATCACCGAAATCATTACAATTGACGTGATTAAAAAAGCTCGTGTTTCCTAAGACGTACCCACTGTTTTTGTTTTAAAAGAAGAATTCATTACATTGTGTAGATACCACGAGATTGATACACGGCGCTGAAAGTCAAGTGATATTTTGTACTCTTCCCCAAATATAACCAGTAAGCAGTTTGAACTTTGAAACAGAGTATACAAAGCCCACCTCTAGCTTTGTGGTAGATACCCAGCACTTTTTCGCGTCTACGTCATGTTTTACATGTAAGTAAGTAAGTAAGCACACATACTGTCATCTATTTGAAGGCCGTTTTAAGTGGCCGCTATCAGAGATCCGCTGCTACCGAGGCCTATTTTATACTTAGTTCCGCCGGGCTTATTATTGATAAAGCAAGTTCTCGAATTACCTTAATAGGCAACGCTTAGCAAACGAACTAATAAGGGCTAAGAACTGATAAGGCCTATCAATAGATTAAACACTTGACATTCACTATTGGAAAAGTACTAGTTTATTTAAGTTGTAAATACTTCTTATAGGCCAAGCACCTAATTAGGTTTTATTTGTTCGGTGTACGTGCATTGGCGCACATGTTATTTTTATATCCAATGGATGACTACGAAAGTAATAGAGCAAGATCCCAGACGTTACTTATTTTCTTATAAAAAATATAAATGGGATATATAGTATATAAAGTAGTGTTAGTACATACTTTGAGTGTGCGCATACCTGCTAGCTTGGGTCGACGGCCAATTCATCTGTACCAGATCCTAAAGGTCGATAAATACAGTACTCACTTTTCTTAAAGTCTCAGTACTGATTTTCAAATATGTTTTGGAGAATTACAAATTAATATTAATTGTTAACAGAAACTTTCCGTCGGCGCTTACCAGACGCTTTAAAGCTCCAGAAAAAATAGCGCTCATAGACCTAGCGACACTTTATGTGTGTCTGGGGGGATGTTTAACCCCTCCAATTGGTCTGTCTGCTGACCAAAATGTTGAAATAGTTCCCTTAGTGTCGTGTATAGTAATCAAGCCTGAGATTTTAAGTAAATAAACATATTTTTTTCTGGACTTCGTAACGTCGGGGGCCCTGGGATCTTGACTATAGGTTGTAGCTTGCAGCAATCTAATAAACATTACCATCCTTATACAATCATGTTACGAACAACCACAATTATTTTATGTTTAAAAATATAGACTTTTTAAATTCACACTACAAAAAAACGGATAATCCGTTCTGACCACAAATGCTAAGTCGATAAACAAGACTAGGTACGCTATCAAATTTTTGCTCTAAGCCCTATTATCACTAGGCGTTTTGTGTATATTGGTCAGGCAGGTAGGGGGAGTTCTAAAAGCAACCTATTTTACGAGTGGTCCTTTTCCTAATTGATACCAAACAGTAGATAGGTATTATGTTTTTATGTTTGTCTATAGAAAAAGAAGCAATCATCTCTGTAACGTTGCCGAGCATCGATGCATGTCATTATGCTTGACTTGCTTCGCCTTACACAAGCTAATTACGGATGATTGTTCTATTACAAATACACGTTTTAGTCTCTGGGTTCCTACATACTCGTATATACCACCTGGCCGTTCCCTCTACAAGCAGAGGCTTAACCTTTCAACTTGCCACGATTCTGTAACATTCTATGCTTTTTTACACTCAATAATCGTTAAGTCCTCTCTGGACTTTTAACTTTCTAAGAACGTCTTGAATTTATCGAAAGGACATTCGACAAGTTGTTAGCCCTTCCCCTCTCGAACGATTCCATTTTCATCGCCATATAAATCGGTTTCGGTAATTTCTTTTGCTTTAGGAAACATACTACAAACGATACAATACAAAGAAAAGTTGCAATTTCATTACAATACAGTGTCGTTTGCAAACAAGCATGCAGACTGCAGTCTATAGAAACATGTTAACAAAATTTTCAAACCCCTGTTAAAGAACTGTTTTGTGAGAATTACCAGTATCTATAGCTTTCACCATTATAGTGAAACGTTACTGCAAAGTGATAATCTCTTATTAATATGTAATCGCCGATGCGCGTCTGCGCACTTAATGCAGCTCTAATGACTTCATTAACTACCGCTATTCTTAGCTCGAACGTGCCTTTTGATATCGATGGAAAAGTGGTTGTTGACATTGTAAACTATGTTTAAGATAAACTAAACTGTGTTTCAATGTCAACCTTGTAATACACAGTAACTTGAGCTGCCATTATTAAGCGCACAACTTGTGGTCACGCTGTTAAATTTTATTTAAGTGTAATGCATATTAACTGGGTAAAAATGGATTCTTACGTTGTGATTCTCACTTCGGAAATTATCATGGGACAATCAGTGGTGTTTATTTTGGGATAGGGTAGTATTTTCTATAAAGCTTTACATAGTTTAAGAGCAGATGATATTTGATGAGGATAGTGTTTATTGATTACATGATATGGGACGACGCATTGCAACATTATGGACCACATGGTCGAAAAGACAGGTTAAATGACGGATATAAAACTATTACTGAAATTAATTAATTTTATATTACAGGAAAACAGTATGGATTTAACCAGATATAATTGTATTTGAAGTGGGAGTTTTCATGGTCTGCAATAGTTCTATTGAAAAGTTTGTGTCGCTTAAAAAGGAATTCAATTACACTTAAATAGGTAGATTACAATAATTACAGATGTTATAGTAAATTGCGCTCTAGTACTAGTCAATGAGTTAACTTAAAATCTGAAAAAACACAAGCAATTTGTACAATTAACGTCGCACGGTAGAGCCTCGACAAGTTACGCACAACACTGATTATCTAGTTAATGACAGACACTAGCACCGGTATGATCGTAGATTATCCAACCACGCACTGGTTACATACTAACATAATGAATGCTCCGCAGACGGTTGATAAGATTATCGGTAGAAACACACTCGTGTGAAGAAATAGAAATGGGTGGGGGGGAGCAATAATATTCCATACACTAGATAATGTTATCTACGTTTATAGGGAAGATCGTTCAGAAACTGTCAATGCAATCTAGGTATAGATATTAGCCGGAATTTTGAAACGACGATCAATGTTCGACGACACGATTGGCGTAGTGCGCTGTAGCACGGTTTCGCCTTGATTTCTATAGTGTCCCGGGTTCGATTCCCGGTCGAGTCAATTCCGGAAACGATCTTTTCTAAATTGACTCGGTCTGGGTGTGCTGGGAGACGCCTCTTGCTTATTTCCTTCTCTGGTATCTTGTATTTACAAGGATATTTATCCCTACTTCGAGACCATGACAAGTGATGTGTTGTCTAGCGGATTTTTATTTGTTTATTTAATGTTTGGCTTTGGTTTCTACGGACAAGTGGCAGCTGACGGCATACATTTCAACGGTGCTAAAATTTGATTTACTTTTCAGGGTTAGTCTCTACAGAGCAGTAAAACTAATAAGAAAAGTTAGCGATTGAGATTTTTAAAGCTTTCACTCTCCGTGGACATAGTATACATAATTATTATCTAAATATTTTATTTAAAAATATCATTGGGGGAGCAAAAAGTGTTAACGAACATATTATGTGTAAAATATCCTAAGGATAGTATATAGTAGTGTGATAAAGCGTACAAGCTGACTACTTTCATTGCTGTTGGTCATCATCATCATCATCATCCCACACTGGTCATTCCTGGGAACCCACACTGGTGTGTGGGGTCCCAGGGTCCGCCTTTCTTATTTTCTTGGCCCACTTCGCGCGGTCTTGTGCATCCTCAGTGGTGAGTCTGTTGGCGCGTACGTCACCCTTAACGAAGTCGAGCCACCGCTTCTTGGGTCGACCTCTTCTACCGGTAACTGGCGGGGGCGGCATGGCCAGACATTTGTTGCCTACGTTGTTTGCCGATCTCAATACTCAATACTCAATCACTCAATCTCCGTGAGACATGACCATACCAACGAAGGCGGCACTCCTGCAGCTTGTCTGCGATGTCACGAACACGAAGGCTGCCGCGGATGTGGGTGTTACGCACGCGATCTTTGCGTGAGACTCCACACATCCACCGCAGCATCTTCATTTTCGTGACGCGCAGCTCCTGCTTGTGTCGCTCTAGTAACGGCCATGTTTCACTGCCATATAAAAGGACAGGCCTGAATATGGTTTTAAAGACCTGCCCCTTCAGCTTGATCGGCATTTTGGGTCACCTCATGCCATTTGGCCCAAGCCGCAGAAAGTCGGGCTGTTGGTGCCTACATTCAATAACGTCTGACTGAATTCCTGAAGATAAGGCTATACGAGATAAAACTAAAAAAAATCAGGGCTGGAGAGTGAACTTACTCGAGTGAGTTCGCGGGTAACTACGCTTTAAATATACACTCAGTTATGTACAGTTGCATTAGTACGAGGGCGGGTCAAGTCCGTGACTTTTTGAATTTCTGACCTCTTTACTGAAAAAGCAACACTACTCCTGTCAACAGGCATCTGTCAGTGACTCCTATCAAAATTTGAACTTGCTGCGTCAGTTAGTTTGTGTTTGACAGCTATCTTTATCAGACTACCCAGTAATTTGAGGAAAAAATGGAAAAAAGTGAATTTCGTGTGCTTATTGAGCATTATTTTTTGCGAAAAAAAACCATTACCGAGACCAAGGCTAAGCTTGATAAATACTATGGGGACTCTGCACCATCGATTTCAATGGTAAAAAAGTGGTTTACTGAATTTCGTTGTGGCCGTACAAGCACTGAAGATGCCAAACGTCCTGGACGCCCAGTTGAGGTCTCTACACCCGAAACAATCGAAAAAATTCACGATATGGTGTTGGTCGACCGAAGATTGAAAGTGCAAGAGATTGTGGAAGCCGTAGGGATCTCGCATGGCTCAGTGGTTTCAATTTTGAATGATCACTTGGGCATGAGAAAGCTTTCCGCAAGATGGGTGCCGTGTTTGCTCACAGTCTACCATAAACGCAATCGTGTAACAACTTCACAGGCAGGTTTGGCGTTGTTTAATCGCAATATGGAGGAGTTTTTGCGCCGTTTTGTAACCGTGGACGAAACATGGATCCATCACAACACACCAGAGGACCAAACAACAGTCAAAACAGTGGGTTTCTAAGGGTGAATCGGCGCCAAAGAAGGCCAAGGTGGGTTTGTCAGCCAATAAAGTTATGGCGACTGTTTTTTGGGATGCACGTGGGATAATCCACATTGACTACCTTCAAAAGGGAAGAACAATCAATGGGGAATATTATGCCAACTTATTGGACCGCTTTAATGACGATTTGAAAAAAAACCGACCTCATTTGGCCAAGAAAAAAGTTCTTTTCCACCAAGACAATGCACAAGGGTGCACACATGTGCAGTTGCCATGGCAATAATCCATAAATTGGGCTATAAATTGCCATAAATTATTGTGGAAAAAGATTTGACTCCAATGATGAAGTCATCTCGCAAACAAAGGCCTATTTTAAGGACCTCGACAAATCATATTTTTTGGAAGGGATAAAAAAAATGGAGAAGCGTTGGACAAAGTGTATAGAGCTCAAGGGAGACTACGTTGAAAAATAAAATGATTTATTTATTAAAAGTCAAGGAACTTTTTGACCCGCCCTCGTATACTAGTGGCATTAGATTAATGAATATGATGAATTTTTCGTACATGTGTTTGTAAACAAACAAATTAGCTCATGATTTGTTAACGTTACGGAAAATATTTTCCGTTAAGTCTAGCACATTTTTTAAGCAAAAAATGCAATATGACTTGATCCCAGTATGGCCATATATCATGTGATCAACCTTTCAGAAACTGGCTGGGGGTGGAAAGCCAGACATGAATTAAATGTTAATTTGGAATTTATTCCTTATATTAACGGTTAGGTTCCTTTAAGCAATTTTATTTGCCGGTCTGCCGCGAGTCATTGGTGTGAATCGTACTAGCACAAATTCACAAACACTCGTATAGTAGGAAACAATATATATTACATACACTTGTCATTGCGTAGTTATGTGAGTGATTCATTGACCATTTATTTAACCGATGTGTTTACTAGTTGCTTCAAGTGGCCAGTATTTTAATTAACCTTACTTAAGGAACCCAACCTCACCCCACCGGAGTGCAAAGGTCGAGTTCCGAAGAGGAAGGATTCCGACATAACCTATAGGATTTTAACACTATAATAAAAAGTGGCCGGTAATTAAAAACGGTTTAGGTTATGGAACTTGTTAAAATGTAATATTCAAGGCTAACCTAGATTAGATGCGTCCAAAATTCGCACTACATTGGTAGCCAAAGCACTCGCACGACAAACTGCGTTCTTTTTAGTTGCCGGCAACTGGAAATAAGCAATGCTGATGAACTCTGACAGCCGTAGTCACCAGGAGGAGCAGAAGACGGCCTATGAAGTGTTGTTTGGTATTTGGAGCCAATTTTTTGCAAAGAAGCATAAGGGAATCTATGCACAGTTGAATGCTAGGTGGCATATTGGGCTCTTTCTCGAATGTTTTGCGCTCTGATTAATGCACTACAGCACATTTTATCCTATTGTTAAAATAATAAACAGTTAGTATAATAATGGCACAATGTTTATTTATCTGATCGCCGCAAGTGGCAGTTAAAACGTACTGCGTCGTGTTTGAGCCAATTTATTTTATCTCTCGTGTTTGTTTTTTAATCTCATTTGATAACCTATAGCAGAAACATGCATGTGTTACTAAGAATTGGTAACTATGTGATTATAATTTTAGGTTAACTTATGTTAACAGGATTCCATTATGTTAAGTATGCTGCGAGCCAGTGGTGAAACACGCAGACCGCTTGATGGTGAGCGGTTATCTGATACTCTATGTTTGAAATGCTGTAGCTTACAAGATCCTTTCTGAAGATTATAATACAGAAGCCCGGTGGGACAATGTCGGCATTCAGCCCATTCCACAAACTGAACATTCTCAAATTCTATGTCTAATATTGTTAAGGTTACAAAAGCCAAATAAACTTTTCGCGTTTTCAAGGTATCGCCACTATATTAAGTTTTATGGTTAAAAAATCTAGTAACCGCACTGGTGACCACTTCAAAAATGGTGACAGATGTTACAGTCTTAAAAAAGCCACCTTAAAAACTCAAAACTCAAATGACTTTATTCAAATAGACTTTCACAGTAAGTACTTTTAAATTATTATTCTTATTTCTCAGAATACCCTGGTTTATGTGGTAGGTCCCGATCTGCTCTCAAAACTACTACTGCACCCTATTTTAAGAGGATGAGCACTTTAGCCACACACACACATTGTATGTGTTTGCTGAAGAACAATGAACGATAAATTGAAGTAGCTACTGAGTCAACCCGTATTAGTAATGCATTTTTATCGCCTGACATCAAAATATTATCAAGTGATGGAATGCTAGCACGCCTAAAAGCTTTCTATATGCAAGTGACTGATGTATTGGCTCATTAGAGCAATGGTCAGTGATCTTGCCTACTACGCAGGGGAACTATGGTTAAAATTCTCAATCAAGACAAATTGTTTCAATCATCTTTTTGTCAAAACAACAAAAGAGAAGTGAAGGCCTATAGCCAGTTAAAGGGCCGCCTTAAAACCTTATTCCTTGTGATTTATAGTGTCAGGTAACTTGGCATACTCAGTAGATGAAAAAGTAACCATCTTGAAGACAATTTGAATTTTTAAATTAACTTTTAATTGTTTGGTTTTCATACAAAAATACTGTGTGTTTGACTGATTTTGTAAAGTGCTCTTGTCTGTCTTATTATAGTTAGTCAAATGCTAAATGAGTATGACATATCAATATCCTAACAGTATAAATAAAAAACCTGGTATAAGCTAACCTTTACAATTTGTAACAAATAATTGGATATAAATATTTTTAAGTAAATGATACTATTTCCTTAAATTGGTAAATTATCGCATCACTGACGTACAGAGGAACCATTTGATTAAACATAGGGTTCAACGACCCGCGTCGGTGAACAAAGGCTGAATGCATTTTACTTTTTATGACTCCCTCCTTTTTACTTCCTCTTAGGTGAGTAATTTTTCAAAACTACATAATAAAATCAATTTATTTCCGTACTAGGTGATTGGTACATACTTCATGTGATGGGCGGTTTGACAAACTATAATACCAGCTACAATAGACCCTGTTATAAGCTTTGCTACGAATCTCGAAAGCAAAATCAAAAGCGAAATCCAAAATCACGTTATGGCATTTAGCGTAAATTATTTCCAACCTCGGTTTTTCACAAAAGCCATCATCTACGTCACTTTACCACTGTAAAATGCATTTCAGAATACAAAAATGTATGAGGTCCCTGTATTTAAATTAATGGGATACAAACTGCATTGTTGTTGTTGTGTTAGACTGGCCTGTTGGCGCAATGGCAGCGATCCTGCCTTTAGCGCCGGAGGTCGTGGGTTCGATCCCCACCCATGACAAATATTTGTGTAACGAACATTTATATTTGTTGTGAGTCTGGGTGTTATTATCTATTTAAGTATGTATTTAGAAATATTTAAGTATGTTTATCAGTCTCTGCCGCCCATTTTACAAGCTCTGCTTAGTTTGGAGTCAGATGATCTTGGTGTGAATTGTCCCAGATATTTATATTTATTTATTTATTTATTTACCACTCTTTCAGAACAGGCCCCTGTTCATCATACTGTAACAGTTAAGCTGTACTGGGTGATTATCAAAAGACTTACAAAAACGTTATGGCATCTCAGCAAGTGATCTTATCATTATATTACAGTGCATGCGCCTGTTAGGTTTTTTTTTACAAAGGTGGCTTAAGTGGATGTGTCTTGTTTAACAACTTGCTAAGTATCCTTCAAAGTGCACAAATGCCTGCAACACCACAGATACCCAGTCCATCCGCATAGGCGTTGACATGGTCGAGCGCACGGACCGTGTTAAATACCTGGGATCTGTGTTAAGCGCGTCCGGGGACATCGACCGCGACGTCAGAGCCCGAATTTCCGCGGCTTGGGCTAAATGGCGTGAGGTGGCTGGTGTCATTTGTGACCCCAAAATGCCGATCAAGCTGAAAGGGCAGGTCTATAAAACCATCATTAGGCCTGTCCTTTTATATGGCAGTGAAACATGGCCGTTACTAGAGCGACACAAGCAGGAGCTGCGCGTCACGGAAATGAAGATGCTGCGGTGGATGTGTGGAGTCTCATTCAAAGATCGTGTGCGTAACACCCACATCCGCGGCAGCCTTCGTGTTCGTGACATCGCAGACAAGCTGCAGGAGTGCCGCCTTCGTTGGTATGGTCATGTCTCACGGAGATCGGCAAACTACGTGGGCAACAAATGCCTGGCTATGCCGCCCCCGCCAGGTACCGGTAGAAGAGGTCGACCCAAGAAGCGGTGGCTCGACGTCGTTAAGGGTGACATGCGTGCCAACAGACTCACCACTGAGGATGCAAAAGACCGCGCGAAGTGGGCCAAGAAAATAAGAAAGGCGGACCCTGGGACCCCACACACCAGTGTGGGTTCACAACCGGGATAGACCGCACGGATGATGATGAGTAAGTGATCTTATCATTATATTACAGTGCATGAGCCTGTTAGTTTTTTTTTACAAAGGTGGCTTAAGTGGATGTGTCTTGTTTAACAACTTGCTAAGTATCCTTCAAAGTGCACAAATCTACTCTAAAACGGCAAATGGACATTCCATTTGCCGTAATACTCGTATCTAGAATAACTTACACTTACTAAATGTGACAGGTCCTGCGTGTAGACGACAATGTTCCCGTCCGCCGCCGCCAACAGCGCCACCACGCCGGCGAGCACCGCATGAAGCATCCTTACAGCATCAGCACAGTGCGCTTCAGAGAATACCGGATTCACACCTTATGTGCCTCTACGCTTGAGGGTTTAGGTGCTAGAGTTCGGCGCATGTTTCTTTATCTAGAAACGGAAACAGGGCTAAAATTAGCAAATAATGCATGTCCTGTAGAAGATTGAATTTCAATGAAACAGTAACAACCATCGTCATAGCTAAACTCTCAGCCATTTTAAGCCTTCAGAAAAAACAACATTTATTTTATTTATTGACACTTCTTCCCTTTCACATAATAATAAAGAAGCATTTATCAATCTGACAGGCCTATCCGCAAACACATCACGAAGACCAGGATACTTTTTACGAAGTCTATTTAATTGGGCAAGCCCTTCCTTAAGAGGAGAGTGCGTTTTGAGCTTGATGGGAACGCAAATTCATTCAATTCAGTTCAGGAGCATGCATGTAGCTGAGGGCAGTCTGACTCACCATGCAGGCAATAACATATTGGGTTGGGGAAAAAGTCTTTTCGCACATAGTATGTTTATACTTGTAATAAAATTTCTTTGGCTATACTATTTGTATCTGGCTGGCTTTGGTATCATCAAAAGTTTAAATTTTAAAGAAGGCAATTCCAAATTCAAATAAGGAAAATGTGTGTTCATTTGTTTTTCTTACTGTCAAGATGAGTGAATCTAATGAAGAAATTCAATCCATTTTGAAATTTTACTACAAAAAAGTTAAAAATGAAATGCAAGCCGCGAAAAAAATTTACGATGTTCACGGACCTAGTGCAGTGTCTGTGAGAGTAGCACAAATTTGGTTTAAGCGTTTTCAATCCGGAAATTTTGATGTCAAAGATGCACGTCGCTCCGGTCACACCCTATTACGAATAAAATGGATGCCATTTTTGAAAAAGTGGAGCAAGATCGGCATATCAGTAGTTACGACGTAGCTGAAGAACTGGGAATTGACCACAAAACAGTTTTGGCGCATTTGAAAAAAACTGGGTACTGGGTACCTCACGAGCTCACTGAAAGAAACCTAATGAACAGTGAACTCATTTGTGATTCTTTAGTACGACGTAATGAAAAAAAAACATTTTTGAAGAAGCTGATAACTGGTGATGAGAAGTGGATCTCGTACGACAAGAACGTGCGAAAAAAGTCGTGGTCAAAGGCCGGTCATAGACTGTGGCGAAACCCAGGTTAACTCGCAACAAGGTGATGCTGTGTGTGTGGTGGGATTGGAAGGGCATTATTCATTATGAGCTGTTACCACCAGGCAGGACCATCGATTCTGAACTCTACTGCGAACAACTAATGAGATTAAAGGAAGAAGTTGAGAGAAAGCGGCCGGAATTAATCAACAGAAAGGGTGTGGTTTTCATCATGATAATTTCCACCTGTTTCGGTCTCTTCAGAATTCTTTAGGCAGTGTTAGGTTAACAGGGACTGCCAAAACCACTTGTTGCAGTATTTTGATCAGAAGCCTCAAAATTCCTATAGCAATGGGATCATGTAATCGAACAAAATGGCACCTACATACTTTAGTTAAAGGTAAAGTTAAGTAAAGGGTCCGAGCAGTATTTTTGTGCAAAAAAGTATTTATTTGTTGAGATAATATTGTTTTGTTAAAAGTAAGAGCTCAATTGTTCAATCATGTTAAAAAATTATCTCTCATAAGGTTATTTTCTTAACAATAAGACTCTGTTTCCCATAAAGTTAAATGTAACTAGCACCAAATGATAATTTCTCGTGGTGGGCAGTTAAAACAGCAAATACTACAATTATGAACCACCATATTAGACACCAACATCCAACCCCGATACCTCAGTTAGGTGCCTACCTATTACAACAAAGAAAAACCTTGATTTTCATTGAGAAATACATACGAGATATGTAGCCGGATAGTTGGCGCTCTTTGCCGAGTAGTCGCCAACTACTGTAGTGGCCGGATAGTCGGCTTCACCGACTAGTCTGCGACTTATCTGCACATCTCTAGTCTTCATAGATAATATGTTTGTGAGTATTTATAGTGAAGGGATATGAACATGTGTAAAGTGTACTTGAAATAATATTTGAAGGTTTTCATGGTATTATATTAGTAAAATAAAACAAGATATCTTTGAGTTTTATTTTAAGAGGCACAAAGGCATACATAACATTATTCCAATATTCACAAAACAAGTTGATGGATCATTTGCATACTGATAAAATATCAACACACATGCAAACATACAATATTTGGAACAGAGTGACTTCTATTATACTGGAAATAAAATAAAAACAAAACTATAAGGAGCTGACCACTGACTGCTTATTCAGCGCACTTTTACCAGAATTATCTGCTTCAACTGAGAAATAATGTGAATATGTATTTGTGCGTACTTAACATAGAAAAAACATCAATCAAGATTACCTGTGTCAAGCTTAACAGCTACAATTATGTATAAAACAAACAGAACCACAAAACTTGATATTTTCTGAAATCACTTAGTAACAAATTGCTCTTCACATCCAAGATAAACCAGTGTCCAAATCCAGGGCACATTGTGACCTCAGCTGCACTTATCAGAGATGGCCAAGATACTGGGTCACATCGCAGAGCTTGGCAAGATAACGATTGTTACTTATCAAAACAAGTACGACCAACAAAGCATTTTACACGGTTTACGAACACCAAAGGATGTCGCTCCACAGATAATTTGATTAATTCACACATGATGTACATGACTGGCCTTGGATCACGTGTTTTTACAACAGTAATAATTTCAGCTAAACATGTTCACAACACAGAGAATTGGATTGTATTGTTAATGTGCAAAAGTCGCTAAAAAAAGAAAGAGCGATGTTACTCACGACTAGTTGAAAGTAATTACTTCCTCAGATAATATTTTCTGCATCCACGAAACAATAGAAGTTTATTTGGGATTTGGAAACGAAACAAACATTACAAATTACTACGACTGAAAACCTTTCTTCCGCAGAAAGAATCTGTCAAAGCAAATTAGTTATCCTTGTGTCTCTAACGCATTCATTCACATTCATGTCATTATTTTTTAAGCAAATTAAAAGTAAGCCTGCAGAGTAAGCTCATCGCCGATTGGTTCATAGACTTGCTAAGTTTGACTAATCAGCTGTCAACTTTTTCTTAAACTAACTTGGCACATAGGGCAATGATCATTCACGTCATAAGAGTTAAAAAGAAGAGTTAAATCATGTTAAATCGAGCTAAATGCATGCTTGATTTAGTACTAACTTACTGGCTGGAAAATAAAACAAGATTTAAGAAACAGTTAAGTCCCAGTCTTATGCCGATTTCACACGGGGATTGCAGTTGAAGGTCTTTTTTCACACAGGTGGTTTAAAAAAAACACTGAAGGTTTACTATACACTGCACTGTCCTCGCGTTCACAAGAGGGCAGTCGGTAGACCGTCTAGTGCGAGAGATTGCCTGAAAAAATAGACCGTTAGGCTATTAACTGTCCTGCCTTGATTACTATCACGACAGTCTTGTCCTGTCTCGGCGAGTACGTTCACACCGTTGCAGTACTGTTCTGTCCTCACTGTCCTGCCTCCATGTAAAATCGGCATTTTAACTGTCCTGCCTTGATTACTGGCACGAAAGTGCTGTCATGTCACGGCGAGTACGTTCACTCACACCATGGACTAAATAGACAAACAGGACTGATAACTCAGAAAAGTTGCATTTACGAAAATGAACTGTATTGCTTGCTGTCAAGGTGTATTTTTGATAACGCTTTTCACAGATATGAATCCGAGCTGAGAGAGATAGCAACCACAGAGGCCGTGTGTCTCGTTCTTTCATCTTGCCAGACTAAAATAATGTTGTTAATTAAAAATTTGGAATCTTCGTTGAAACATTTGTGTTTGAATGGCATTTGATTGAATTTAAGTCACTGTATTATAATACACGTTAATTTTGTTATTATTTTTATATTACAGAAATGTAATATTCTTTTTATCAAAACTATATTTTGCCTAATTTTCTACTGGTAACCCTTACAAATGTCATAGATGGCTGTGATAGATTGGATAGTTTGTATTCGTCAAATTACATTTTTACTTTCTTTCGCATAACAACAGTATAAAGTGGTAAAAAAAAGTGTTGCCCAAGTGAATCGTATAGTAGTTGCAATGTATCTTTTCACAGGTAAGCTAAAAATAACATATAAATCTAACAACTATGTTGTCCATGAATTCTTGTGGTCGAGGAAGGTCCTAATAACTGTACGGAATTGATAATTACAGTCTTCCGAACAATGAAGTAGCAGTATACACGTAATGCTGAAAATTACAAAGATTGCTTCTGAGGTAAGTGTAGCTAACAATTGTTTGTTTCTGAATAAATTCAAGCATTTGTTTTATCCGCCCCATCCTGTACAATGGACAAATGATAAAAAGCCACACGAACTACAATTGGTTAAAGCGTTGAATAATTCCTATTTGAATTTAGAAATATTTCATCAAACTAAATTTAATTTGTTGCGAAATTTCGGCCGTAAATTGGACTTCATTTTCATTAAACAATCTTGTTTAGTCATGTTTGATATTTAAGTTATAAATACATGTACTAACATTATTACTACTCTCAGCTTTTACAAGTAAACTGTGTAATAATAACATAAACGCCGATATTAAAAAATGATTTTAGTGTACTGTTAGTATTATTTATTTCGTAATCAACACATAAATCCCTCAGTAATCGTCTATTGCTAAATATGAAAAAACTTTAATTCCAATGTGTTTATGTGGACTACCATAAAGTAGGTAGATACCTTCCTAAATGGATATGAAAACTTGATTTTTGGCTAAAAATCGACCAAATAACAGAAATAAATAATAACTGTATATACGTTTTCCTGTGAAATTAATTTAAAAAAAGATGCAACATGCGATGTCCCACACATAGCAAAGCAAAGATCTTTTTGTCACCCTATTAAAAAGAGACATCCAGCCTTCTTACTACATATCTCGCTCGGCTGGTTTTTCAGCTGCAAGTGCTCAGTCCTGTTTGTATATTAAGTCCATGGTTCACACAGTAGCAGTACTGTTCTGCCCTCACTGCTGCCATCGTGTGAAATCGGCAGGACAGTTGCCGGTCTATTATTTCGGGGCAGTTTGTTACCCCCAAGAAGGCTAGAGACTAAGGAGAGATAACTCCCTGGAAAGGGTTGGACTAAATCCGTATCCCACAGTGACGCATGCGCATTACGCTTCTTTGCCGCGATCCTCGCGAAGTGTCAAAATTGGTCAACACAACCTCGAAAATGTCAAAAACAAAACATATCGGACGTTGTGTTTCGAATTGATGTAAAATGCAATTCAATTGGAAATTCATTGTTTTGGCAATCAATAATTATCAAAAATATTAGTTCGGAATAGAATCGAAGGCACTTTGTTTTTTCGTACGGGAATACTGATAAATTATGACGAATTAGAACTGAAACGTTTTGTTATAACTCATCAACAAATGTTGCTGGAATCGACGGAAGTTTTTCTTCGCGGTGTATTTACGAAAATATATTTCCTCAATTACATTGTGGAAAAGATTGGTTTGCGCAAAGTGATCCGATGAACCGACAAACAAACAACCGAAAAACAACAACTGTCGCACGTGACACCGTTCAAAACAAAACCATGTGACCATGAAATGACAAATAGCTGCCGCTGCACATGCGCAATACAGCGTTTTGCCCGGCACAGAGTATACGACTTTCGGCCCTCGAAAGCTTACCCCCACTTCGGGAGTTATCTCTCCTTAGTTTCTAGCCTTCTTGGTTACCCCCTTCACTTCTCGCACTAGACTGTCTTCCGATTGCCCTCGTGTGAACGCGAGGGTAGTGCAGTGTGTAGTAAACCTTCTTAATATTTTTTTTTTTATTAGAAACTTTTGATTCTGTATGTCTTGAATGTCTTATTCTGTTACTTTGTTAAGCCTGTCAATATTATCTGTTGTGCCCACAACTGTGAACGCCACTGTCCTTCCCCAACTATTTAGTCTTACTGTTCTGCCTCACTTTCCTCCCCTCGTGTGAAAGCGGCATTATTTCTGCTTTTGTAATCATGTACGTTACTTGATGAGTTTTGGGTTAAATTAACTATACCCATATATTTTTATAGCTTTGTTTTACGTTTAGCTAGGTAGAATTAGTAAAATAAAATTAAATTGTGCACCTATTTATAAGTATTTTTATTAAACACGTAAAGCGCCTGATGAAGTTAAGAGCAATGTTAAATATACAGTGAAAAATCATTTCTATGTTGTACAGGCGTTAAATGTGTCGGTTTAATTAATTTTATTTCTTTTTTATCATAATCCAGAATCTGCCCCCCGATTCAGAACGAAGTTATCGGCCGATTCGGTAAATTTGTTTAAATTATAGTAAATGATCCGCTAAGCGGTAGCAATCAATATTTTGTTATGTTAAAGCCTAAGGCCCTAAGTTTTCATAAATCCCAGCCTACTTAAAAAAATTATTAAAAATAAAAGAAAATAACATAAGCGGTCGATAACTTGGTTCTAAACCGGGGGGCAGGTGGCCAATGGACTCGCTTTGTGAACCATGGTTTGTAATTTTAGACAGGAGAAAAAATATTAAGCTGAGTCCTAGTTGGCGTAGTCGCTGGCAACAGATTGTATTGATTGATCACCCTGACAAATTGTAAGACAGGAATCTACTTAAATAAAAGAAAGTCGTGTTAGTTAGTCGTATAGGTACCACTTAGAACTCAAGAAAGGGTGGATTCTTATGCTTTTTGTGTTTTTCGATTTGTCTACATCGGGATTAGGATATAAGTATTAAAAACATTGGGAAATTGACGAAAAAAAAAATAAAGCAAAAAAAAAATTCCATACTTTTTTTTTTCACAGCTGTCAAGCATTTGCCAATAACTTCAGACAGAACGAAGTAGTTTGTCGGGGCCGCTAGTATGGAATAATAAATATATTATTATGTCAAGAGCTAGGGGGGTGTTTTGTAAGATTTTCGTGATTTTTTCATTGAATTTAATCAAACTTACATTTTTGCTCTATTATTGTGTGCATATTTTCAACTTCAACTATACACATTTAAAGTTGAAATTAAAAGGTGCATTCAATAATAGAGAGATAATTTATTTAATTTAACTCTTTACAAAGGTCTGACAGCACCAAATACTTGGGAGTCACTCTTGACTCAACCCTCACATTGATATTCTTGTCACCAGATTACGTAAACTAATATACCTACACCTTTAAAACGCTAAGGCACATTGCTGATAAACGCACTATCAAGATGGTTTACTATGAACTGGCTCAGTCTATTGTTAGTTACTGCGTTACATTATGGGGAGGCTTAGCAAAAACGTACCTGATTGAGGCTGAGAGAGCTCAAAGAGCTATTCTTAAAGTCAGTGCCGGGCTCCCGTTTCGCTTTTCCACCAATTTCCTTTATAAAGACTGGCAAGTTCTTACGGTGAGACAACTGTTTATTATACTCACTGTACTGAAGCAACACTCCGATATGGACTACAAGCCATCACAAAAAAAAGACAGTCGCAGAGTAGGCGCAGTGTGTTCAAGTGACTTCTTCAGTACTTCCTTCTCGGGTAAATTCTATTGTTTTTGTGGACCATACTTCTACAACAAAATCAACAAAATTGTTTCAATTTACCCAGTGCCGAAACACTATGTGAAATATTTAGTGACCCAGTGGCTTAAAACACTAGACTATCAGCAGACTGAAGACATTTTGTCCCGACAAAACCAATGATTCTAATATTCTATGCATCCCCGATTTCCCCTCCACCCTCGTCCCGCCCATCTCACCTTTAATCCCCATAGTCCCCATAGTACGCCCATATCACACAAATATAGACACACACGCACACACACCCACACACACATCATTCATCACACTTGAACTAGCCAACACGCAAATCTCCTCCCACTTAACACACATGCACCCTCGCAAACATACTTAATTATTATAACTTTTAAGTTAGTTTTAATTATTTTTTTTACATTTGTATTCTATAGTACTAATACCACTTTCACTTTCACACAAACTCCACTGTGTTATTTTAAGCCAATCACATGACCATTTTACGGGGCCTGGTGACCTGTAATACAGGTATTTTTATACCCATGTCAGGCACCAGACTCTCACATAAGGTTTCCATTTATCTTTTTATATATTAGCTAAGCTGAAAAGTGTTTGTTTAAGCCAAATGTGATGAGTAAATAAAAACTTATATTATTATTATTATCTTATTAATTTATACTTAATTCGAATTCAGCTAAATAATCACCAAAACCTTAAAAAATGCGACGTTTACGATCTACCCCAAACGAAAAAGCAAAGCCTCTTAAATGAATTAACAGTATAATTTATTTATTTATTTATGAAAAACCAACAGGTAGGTACATATTGTTCATTAGACAAACCAATTATCAGTCTTCCTTATATAGGTTTCTATGCCCTTTCTATACAAATATATAATATAGTTAAACACTCTTAATAAAAATATTAAGTCAAGATAAACTAACATATTACTTGGGAGGACTGGCGAGAGTTAGCGCGGAATAGAACTCAGTGACATTATCTGGTGTCAGAGGCCCACAAGACCCACTTCGGGTCGCTGCGCCAAGGGGAGTGAGTAAGTAAGAATCAGGTAGATGTGACAAAAATATATTTCTCTTACTAGGTATGTACATAATTGCTTACGAAATCTTTACTTTAGTTGAAATAGTAAACTTTGCCTGGAAGCGTTTAGTCACGAAATTGAAAACCCAAAACCTAGTTCCCATATCTTTTAAGTACAGTCTACCTCAAAAATAGCGTAATACTTAGCTGGCACCTAAGCTGAAGTCTCGTTGCTATAGACACCAGAGGACAATCTCCGGCTGGATGTCGTGCGTTTGTTGTGTGTCTGGGTGTTATTATTATCTACGAGTATTTAGAAATGTTCAAGTATGTTTAACAGTCTCAGACACCAGTTGTGCAAGCCTAGTTAGGGGTCAGATTATCTTGGTGTAATAATATTTGTCCCGGGCATTTATTTATTTTACGTAATCTCGCATAACAAGTGCGGAACGGCACGAAGTCCATGCGGGTAAGGTGGCGGTTTGCGCCAGGACCAAGACAGGAGATTTTGGGATGAGAGCCATACACACACCCTAATAGAAAACTGAAAGCTCAAAATAACTTATGCGTAAACATAGGCAAAACCAAATACGTACGGTTTTTTAACAGAAAGCCTAAAGAAGACAATCTGGATGTACAAATTAATGGTGATCAATTATCCAAGTCAAGTACAGTTAACTTCTTAGGCTTTATTATAGACAATCAGTGCTCGTGGAAACAGCACGTCGAAAAAGTCTGCAAAAAAATCAACCGATTCATAAACTTTGCTTTAATGGCATACCATGGATATGTAGCATCGAACTTCAAATACGGCTTAGTAATTTGGGGTAACTCTGTAGATATGGGTTCATCTCGCAAAAGCGCTGCGCTCGTGCCTAGGTAACGCACATCGTGCAAAGAACTATTTCCTCTACTGAACTTGCTCTCTCTACCGCCCGTGTACATAATGGAGTGTTGTGTTTTTGTCAAATCTCACCCACAATTATTTTTGCACAAAGATGACTATTCAATTAAATCAATAAGACATCAGGGAAAACTACTGCTACTCACAATACAGACCCATTATTAAAAAAGAAACAGTTACCCAAGTTATATTTCAATTTATAAAAAATTGCCTTAATCACTGACTAAGCTTTCATTGAATGTATCTACTTATTTAAAAATAAATTATTTGACTGGCTAAAAGTTAAATGTTTCTACTCAGTTGATGAACTCTAAGATCGACATTTGATCAGTACCTAATAACGACATTTAATTTGTGTTGTATTGTTTTTTAATTGTTTTGTTTTGCATTATGGAAATCAATTTTGAATGATGACTAGGTATTATTATGATTTTTGTTATATTTGCATGGCTGAATATAATATATAGGTACTTTCTGACGTAATTATTTATGATCTGACATTTCATATTCAAAGGCAAATACCTTTATTGATTGTAATCACCGATTAGATATTAAGCAGTTATATGATTATGACTACCACACACGCACCGGTGCGTTTATAAATCGATTTCCTGTTGTCTTTTTTATTCGGCAATGAATATCTTCAGCTGTAAAAGCCATCAGCGGCATTATTCATTTAGAAAATCAAAACCAAGACCACGACCGGCACTTTCTACTTTTGCTTTGCAAATTTACATGGAGTCATGGACGCTAGCTCGGTCGCGACGCGACCTTGACCGGAGGCAGAGATGCGACACACCCCTTAGCAAGTGCAGGCCCCCCGATTCAGAACAAAGTTATTTGATTGAGATTATTAAGATTTGGTAAATTTGTTTTAATTATAGTAAACTACCCGCTTAGCGGTAATATTCAATATTTTTATATAAATATAAATAAATAAATAAATATCTGGGACAATTCACACCAAGATCATCTGACCCCAAACTAAGCAGAGCTTGTAATATGGGCGTCAGAGACTGATAAACATACTTAAATATTTCTTAATACATACTTAAATAGATAATAACACCCAGACACACAACAAATACAAATGTTCGTCACACAAATATTTGTCATGTGTGGGGATCGAACCCACGACCTCCGGCGCTAAAGGGAGGATCGCTGCCATTGCGCCAACAGGCCATCTGTTAAAGCCAAAAGCCCTAAGTTTTCATAAACCAGATTAGATAAAACCTACTCTACTTAAAAAAATAATTAAAAATAAAAGAAAATAACCGAATCGGTCGATAACTTTGTTCTGAATCGGGGGGCTGGTCTGGTCGCAGTCGCGAACGACAACCGCCACCTTAGTCTGTGATAGACTGTAAGACTTATTTTGCAACTAAATTCAATGGCATCATAATTTTCATTTACCTTTTTTGTGATAATGAAGTAGGGTATTTGGTGTCACTTTTATTTTTCTTACTAAGTTTAATAGGTACGTTTAGCGCCCTACTTTTAAAAATACACACATCAAAAGTGTCTAGGGATCAACATATATTTTTGCAATAACTTTTCTCCTGATTGATATTAATTAAAATTTTCTTTAAGGATTCATCAAATAAAGTGTTTTCGTTTGTCTACAGTAACGATAAACCAAGTCACCTTTGCATTAATAAAGAAATTTGCCATTTTCCTAATAAAGGGATTTTTGACATTTGAACCACTAACATTAAAGTTCGAAAAAAAGACTGAAATAACGGTTTTCTTTAAAATTTTATTGGGTAACTTAAACAATTAATAATCCGTGTTTCTACCGCGAACACTAACAACACAAGAACATCGGTTTGGCATACTCAAAATGAGTTCATCCAAATCACGCTGTGGAATGGCCGCCCATGTTCGTTGCAACAACAAAAAAAGGTCTTCTTGCGACTGGATACCCTCCATATTCGGCAGAGCTCTTCTCTGTAGCATATCCCATGCATGCTCAATCGGGTTCAAGTCTGGCGACTGAGCAGGCCAGGGCAGGACATTGATGTTAGCTGCGGCGAGAGTCTGTCTTACAACTCTTGCGGTGTGCGGTCGTGCATTATCATGCATTAACTGAAATAAGGGACCGATTTGCACTTGTAGAGGAACGATGACGTCTGATACAATCGTCTCAGCATAAATTTGAGCGTTGAGGTTGCCTCTGATCCAAATCAACTCAGTTCTTCCGCCGATCCAAATACCCGCCCATACCATGATGGTTCCACCACTATAAGGATGGACTTCCTGGCAGGATTTTAATCGCTGTTGGCGTCCAGGGGTTCTCTAGTGTCGTATACGTCTTGTATCCGGTCTCATACCAAAACGAGACTCATCAGAAAAGTTACATCACAGTACGTTTCCGGGAACCAGCTTCTATCATTCCCACGGCTCTGAGCATTTCTTCCCTGCTTAAATGACGTCACCGCTCCATAATAACGTTGGTTTTAATCAGTAGTAGGGAAACAGTAGCACTAATAATGTCTTCAATGCGTTGTATGTTTTTATAGGGAAAATATTGACAGCTGATTTTCATCTTTTACTCGAATTTGATTGACAGTTCCTGTTTCAAATTATGAAATGCACCAAAAAGGATCCATATAAATTTATAAAATCATAAATTTATTACAAAGCCACATCTCAATCTCAAGAAATCCGCATAAAAACGCTTGATCCCTAGACACTTTTGATGTGTGTATATCCAGTCATCGACAACACATTTTTTGCTAGCTTCGCACTTGTTGTTGCCAGTCTGGCATAAAAATTTATTATTTAGCGTAACTTAATAGCGTAAAACTGCAATGAAATAAGTAACAGTTGTAATTCATTTTTGTTTGGGATGAACACTATGAAATCTTTTAGGAAACCAAGAAATGATTTCATGGGTACCTATACCGTATAGGCGCAGGCAAAAACGCTGGTCTGAAACTGCTTTAAGTAAGAGCAGTCAATTTGTGATATGTGAATACTTAAATTCCAGTTTATTCCAGTACTCCCGACAAAAACGTTGACTCACAAACTTACAACAAAAAGTTTGACAAAAACGAAGTTAAGTTAACAAATTTTTTTTGTTACAAATTACCTATGTTATTTACCTAAGTACCTATTTTATTTATTTTTAGGACTGTATTTTACAAAAAACAGAATTGGCTTTTGAAACCCGTTCGTTCCCTGTCCTATGTACTTATCACATATTATTATTATACATTTGTGTACATGTCATATTTTCTGGATAGGGAAACTGTTATACGCCATTTTCATTGTAAACCTTTGAGTAGGAGTCCAGTTACCTGAGATACCCACCGCTCAAGATTAACAGTTCGAGCATATCATTAAAGCCGGGAATGTAACGGTTTGCTGTGGTTTGAAAGGGCATTTTGTTCGTCTGAAAAATTTAATGCAAAAATCATAGTAGATGTTGATTGACTTCTATATAAGTCTTAGCCGTAAATTCATTAAGCAGTTAATACACACGCAGCTAAAGGGAAGCATGTGAAAGCCCTATATTCCGAAATGGTTTTAGAGTCGTTGACTTGTCCTTTGGTTTGTAATTTACCTAGTTAATTTTTGCCATGATATTTCACTCGAAGTCTCAGCCACTTAAATTTAGGCAGCCTCTACATTCCTTCTGGAACGTTAGCAGAAAGTCTGGAAAGCATCTGCAACATTAGGCAGGGTTACGAGTATTCAACGTTATGGGGCTAGTTCCGCGTTCACCGGCAAAGTTACGCGGTTTCGCACACTGAATGAAAGTGCAGTCTAAATATACCTTTAGATTACGTTTCGGAATACGGGGGTTACAAAACAAACGAATGTTGTTGAATAACTAATCTAAGTATACTAATATTTTGCAGAGGAAAGATTTGATTGTTTGTTTGTATTGAATAGGCTCGGAAACTACTTGACTGATTATAAAAATTCTTTTACCAATATAAAGCTACATTAATATTAAAATAAATAAATATCTGGGACAATTTACACCAAGATCATCTCCCCAAACTAAGCATAGCTTGTACTATGGGTGTCAGAGACTGATAAACATATTTAAATATTTCTCAATGAGTGAGTTATGCTGTTTTTTTAAAATTTAGGGCTACATTTTGACGGGAAAGACAGTCTACGACGGCGAAGCTGCTGACGGACAGCTAGTACATAATAAATAAGTAGGTCCCTATATTATATAAATTTTATAGGCATTCAGTCTAGCTCAAGCTATGTACTTTAATAAATAATTCTAATTACTCATACTTTCATTCACGAAACTTCTACATAGTGAACTTTTCCTTTGCCCTTGAGGTTCCGTCGATAGTCGCATCCCACCCACACCTCGCCCGAATCCGCCGGCTACCGCACTGCGTAACTTTCTCCCAAAACATAAACAAAGAAGAATGCAACGTGCAACGTCCAGTGCACAGTACATCTGGAGGTACTTCGCGCTAATCTAGTCTTTTTCGCACCGAAATAAAGTCAAATTTTATTCCGTGTTTGTGTCGAGACTAATATACTCCAGTCATTCATGTGTTGTGGTGCCATCTGGCAGTCTGGCGGTACGCGTGCCGGCGCGACGTGGTCGAAACATGCTTTTAATTTTTTAATTCAATCAGACGTGTTTATTTTCGAAGTTGTAACATTTAATTTGTGAAAAATAGGTCTTAAAAGTGTTAGAAGCTAAAGCTGCAGCGCAAAGTTCTATTTTTAAACGCGAGTTTGCATTAAAATGGTAAGTTGGCAATCATTCCCTTTTTTCGTAAACAGCTTGTTCTATTTAGTGCTGGCCTACTTATTCATTGTATTGTTATATGGAACTAAGTTTAATTCCGTCTGTAGGATGTAATTTAAGTAATTAATCATCATTTCGCATAATTATCTACTCGTTAAAGTCATGCTGGTCTGATAGACCCAAGAACCGGTATGGATCTAAAATAACCTTAGGATTCTTTTGATTTTTTTAGGCAGGAAGTTCAAACAATAGGGCCTTCTTAACTTCAAGATGCAGAATTCCGCAGCAGAATTAATATAACTAAGCTTATTGCTTGGACTTTCACTCTCGCAAAAGTTGCGTTACCGGTCAAGAAGCAAACGTAGCTATGTTAGGTATTTTATTTGACGTAACTTACGTCATAATTCAAATAAGTTAAGTAATTAATTACTTTTCGAGGGATAATAAATCTACAACATATTTTAGGTAGGTATATCTTCATGTCAATAAACTTTAGAATGATTTTACACAAGTAATGGAAAGGATAAAACTGTCGATTTATAAAAGCCAACTTTAGTTAACTAGTCTGACCCGCGTGTCTGACCTAACCAAGGAACATGGACCTAACCTACTGAAGCGCATTTTAGAAGACAACGAAACAACGGTTTCCACTTATCGCGATTTATGCATGTTTTAGATGTGTGTAGGCCTAAGTACTTACTTACCTACTCGTTCGCTGTAAGTATCCAGTTTGGTTTGATAAAACTTTGACTAACAAACTGTGAGAGCCTTAATACGTTATTAACGCATTTTGCACGGTATAATAGTGACCCCTGCTACTTTCCCTGCTACCAGTACTTAGCCATACGATGTATGGACGATTAAGTAGGTATAAGGCAGTCATGAAGAATATCAGGCACTCTAGCCTTCACAGATACCTTGACTACAAACTTATGTATGTCAACATTGATCAAATTATAAAACTACTTCGTTTCGGTTAGTCCAGCGCGGATCCAGTCCCTAAAAAAGGCTATAGATGTATGTATGGGTACCACTATAACGGGATATACCTATAGCCTTCGGGTTCGGTCCATGAAAAACTATGTGCGAATACGAGTAAAGAGACAGTACATAGATAAACCTGTATTTGTATGGAGGACTTGATATAAAATGAGCCTATCGACCGTTTTTTTAGGGTTGTAGTGCCCACACCGGGTGGATCCGCGCTTGCGGAGGTAGGTCGGATACAAACACGTAGCGTCATTCGTAAAAAAAACTGTTAACAATAGGTATTTTAGGTCTCCGAAGCGTAGAAATTCATATATAAAATATCTACATAAAAATCACAGGTATTTGCTGATTGTTCGGAGTTTTCCCAAATTTCCTTCATTTTACACTGGAGTTATAACCATGGAGGCAACGAAACCAACTTTTAGCACACCAGCTGGCAACACGCCATCACTTTACCGACAAGCTATGGCGATAAATTGAATACAACCAATAACAACGGTAAAGCGATAAAACGAACGTGTAAACGATTGTACCTACTCGTAACATGTGTTTTAATACAGCGACTCATTGTTGCACGCTTGTTAGGTATACTATTTATTGACAATTGTTTCGTGGTTATTAAAAAGTAATATTTTTGCTTACTTAGTATTAAGTGCTCAAAAACATCGAAAATGTTTCTACAATACTAGCAAAAATCATTAATAACTACCGTGGATTTATCTATCCTAATATTATAAAGAGGTAAGATTTTATTATCTGTTTATTTGTATTGAATAGGCTCCGAAACTACTGGACCGATTTTAAAAATTCTTTCACCAATATCGACGAGTGAATGACATATCATAGGCTGTATATTTTTATGCTATATTTTAACGGGAGAAATAAACTACGCGGGTAAAACCGCTGACGCACCGCTATAATAGCAGTATACAGGGTGGTCCAAACATACACGTCACAAATTTTTTTTAGCTTCCTCACACTCAGGGGTATCCGAAAATACCCCATGTAAAAAATAAATACTCTATTTTTTTGTAGTTTTCGAGTTAAGAATTTTTTTACGATTTTTTTTAAATTTTTGGGTTGAGTCACTTTTTCGGTCACTGTAGCGCGATAATATCGCGTATTATGTTGAGATAAATGGCTGATTTTTTTTTCATCATTAGATGAATAGCGCTAGATGATTTCGAAGAATTCACATCCGTAACGCTTATCACAAATCTAAAAAGAAAATATGAAAAGGAAAAAGTTAGGAATGCTGTTTTTTCCCTAAACTTTGAAGCCGGTTTATAAAAAAGTTATCTAAAATTTTTCATTCAAATCTTTTTCAAAAACTTTACTTTACTTTCAACTAATTACCATGTAAATTTCAATGAGTTACTTCGACGGCAGCATACTTAAATTTTCATTCAAATTGTCAGAAGTTAATAATTAATTGTAAAATTCAAGTAATCTGTGTATCAACTAAAACTTTTAACAACTGAAACTTACTGTATTATAGTTAAACAATTTTGATACTCTATTGAAGATAACAAGCGTGAAAATATAAAGAGTATCTAACCCCTTTGGCATACCTATATATACATGTCCACCATTTTGAAAAATACGTGTTTCGGCGACACTTTTTATTTGTAATCACTTAATCTGTCGATTGACATGCGTTTCATCCCTGGCCGCTGAAACCCGTTTTTTTTCCTAATGACGAACATGTAGGTATGCCAGGTTTCATACAAAAATGTTTGAACCTCTTTAAATTAACTACTGAAGGTGGTTACTGAAAAACCTCACTTAAGGTGATGTTTGACTGTTTATAAGGTATTCTGATGCGCTGTTAATAAATTAGGTACCTAAGTAGCTAACATTCAGTTAACATCATTATTTTATCGTGTTTTGGAGGCCAAAGTTCAAGTGTCACTGCGACGCCTAAAATTTCATGAATTGATAGGCTGATGATTAACTAACTTATGTTTTCATAATTATAAGTTACTTCTTTCTTAGCCCAATGAATTAATATCATCTTGGTTACGCAATTAAATAATGCAAAGACGTGTATTCCCCTCTATTTTTAGAGCAAGAAATGGAGGATAACTTGATGAAAAAAGTTGTGAAATTTAAACTTAAGCTAAAGCTTCAAGTGGCATGTAAAACAATGGATTGCTATAAAAAATCACCTTGTAATGAATAGGATCGTTATTGCTTAAGGCCCCCTTGAATATTAGGCTTTATAAGCTGTTATTTGCATAGTTTTTCAAATTTTTGTGATAAACATGTTTGGTATGCTTTATTTATTCATAATGTACACGCGTGTACATCGTACAGAGGCGTTTCACATCAACCTCTAAAAACCGTTGCAAAACTGTGTCTTATGCCAGCAGCATGAGGTGCCCCTATGTAAAGGTTGATCGGAACGCCTCTATACATCGTACTATCTAAAATTGATATCTTATCAAGACAAATAATTTAAAAAATCATCATATAAGGTGGACAGGTGACGACTATTTCTATAAAATATTGAACAGAACCTTTAAATAGATACAGTGAACCATAGTAGATCGCGAGAGCTTTTATTTCTTAGCTCTCTTGCTGTGAACTATACACGGACGGTGCAAGGTCCACAGTGTGGTGTGACGCACTAGACGTGGTTGACCGTACTTAAACCTCATTTAAGGGTTGACGAACCTAAAGGGACGGATAGTGTTTGTAGACAGATCCCTAGACACTACTTATGGCGGTCGATATACCTAGTGGTTTGTAAAACAGGTACTTGGGTTCATACGGTAATCGGACGATTTTGAAATCGGGTAAAACTTTAATAAAGTATTGACCTATTCGAATGAAAAGTAATGGAAAGGATAATAATTTATAGGACAGAAAAAGTGAATCAACGAAATAAATATAACAAAAAAGACAATGTGTCAGAATTTGTGTTTGCTGTGTGTCTGGGTGTTATTATCTATTTAAGTATGTATTTAGAAATAATTAAGTATGTTTATCAGTCTCTGACGCCCATAGTACAAGCTCTGCTTAGTTTGGGGTCAGATGATCTTGGTGTGAATTGTTCTAGATATTTGTTTATTTATTTAGGCCAATCACATGAACTTCTTTACGTGTAGTGCAATGCCATTTTCGGGAGTGGGCGGAGGTCCTTACAAAAACGATACGACATACTCAATAAGTGATGTAGTATGCAACAATGTAAGTGAAAATTTATTTTTTTCAATTGACTCAAATTTTAAGATTTTTGTAAAAAAATACTGAATGTTCGATTAATTTGTATGGGGACATTGGTGATCAAGAAATGAAAGTTAATTCCCAATTAAATTTCATTTTCACTTGGATAGTTTCTACATGCCATAACGTTTTTGTTCTATTAGTTACCACCCGGTATATTGAATTGAAACCCATGTAAAAATAACAAGCACCAGTAGAATTGTATTTATTTAGCCGATGAATTTTCTTTTAATTACCTAGAGTAGTGTATACTAGGAGACACAATTTAATTTATCAATTTAGTTATTGATTTATTTCTAATATTACTTAGGTAGGTATAATGATTAGATTGCGTCATCATAGCGTCACATGACCACAGAAGGTCCGCTAATACTCGGACACTCTCCGAGCGCGCGAGCGTGGCGAGACTGGCGAGTTTTGTGGCAAATTGGCAATGATGAAAAATCTATTTTGTGGACGACGGTTTGTTTGATCATTTTTTCTTAATGCAGAGTCTCGACTCTCGCGTCTAAGGCTGCTTCACCACCAGAGATTTGCGAGGATACGTTGCGATTGCGAGGGAAGTGTTTGTTGAGAACCAATAGAATCGCAAAGCTAGGTAAATGAAGCGAATAATGAATTCTATTGGTTCACAAACACATCCACATCCCGACGCAAACTCGCATATCTCTGGTGAAAAAGCACCCTAAACCGACTCAATTCTAAGTATTCTTTGTTAAGAAGAGGAAGCATCTAATTTATTTCTTCACTAAGTAAAAAGAAAGATATTAATTTGTTTATTTCATCACTTTACAATGCTTGTTTTTTCATATCTAAGGCCTAAGGATAGAAAAACTAGAAAAAAGATCAGAAATCAGGCAGGATATCTTTAGATATAAAAAAAGAAAACCTTTTGGTTTTACAATAACTAAATCAAATAAAAGAAAGAAAGAAGAAATACCTGAAGAAAGTGGCTGTTAGTGACTGGATGGCAAAAACGGGTAATCGGGCTTTGTGGCGCGCCCTGGGGGAGGCTTATGTCCAGCAGTGGGCTGCTATAGGCTGAAAAGAAGAAGAAATCAAATGCTACCGTATGACAAGAAACTTTTTTGGCTATAGCTTTGAAAGGAGTACGTCTACCACGAGTTGCCACTTTAAATTTACATTATCATTTGCGTAAAAAATTGTAGTAGGATTTGACATTGTTATGTCTTGTTATGTCATGTCATGTCAAATCCCAATACATTTTTTTACGCGAACGATATTGTAAATTTAAAGTGGCAACTCGTGGTAGACGTACTGATACGAGTATATTGACATTTGTTTGTTGATAACTATGTTTTAAGGAGGATGGAGGGAGGTGATGGTGTGCATGGTCGAAATGACGACTAAAGTAAACTTTCCTAAAGAGATATTGACTTTAACAGCAACGGGTATATATACGTAGAAACCTGTGAAACGGTGGACGATTGTTGGACATAAGCAAGTGTTTTTAGTTTGTTTTTAGTTTTAATTAGATCTGACACCATAGTAAAAACCCCAGTAGGTAATGCTCAGGCAGCGAAAAAGGTTTCATGCGTATCTGAATCCAGATAACAGTCACGCTTACGCGACCACGCGAGCCGTTACTGAAGGCCATGTAGACTGGTCACCTGGAGATTAGAATTCATGGCCTAGTTTGAAACCCAACCCTGAAAAAGTTAGGAATTTTGTGCCAAAACTTTACTTTACTCTTAAAACCACGCACCTGTAGATTAAAGACCACATTATTTTGAACATAAACCTCGTAATCAAAGATCAAAAGCAATGAAAAATTGCAATTTGCTAGGCCTAGTTATGGGTTAACATCTGCTTGAAATTAACTCATTGGTTCCGATAAGGTTAACTGTATTCGGTTATTTTCTTTTATTTTTAATTCAATTTTTTAGTATGAGGAGTGTCTATACATATTTGTTGGTTGACAAAAACGAAAGCTGGCTAAAATATATATTAAAACATATAAAAATAATGAATGCTACCGCCAGGCAACTAATTTACTAGAATTAAAACAAGTTTACCGAATCGGTCGATAACTTCGTTCTGAATCGGGGGGCAGATAACAATCGCTCGCGTGTAATGAATGGCCGTCTTCAAGTGGTCGCCGGTGGTGGTCGAAAGTCACGTGATTAGGAATTTCACCCTTAACCTTGGCCTTTCAACGTTAGTCATTTACAAGTATTTCGTGGCCTTACGCAACGCCATGAAAGTGATGGTGACTAATATTAAAACTTTTCTAAAAATAACTTAGGCAGGTAAGTAAATATCCCTGGACATTATTCCACACAGCGCCATCTAGCCCCAAAGTAAGCTAATTAAAGCTTGTGTTATGGGATACTAGACAACGGATAAACATACTTAAATACATTTTCTTTTGTAAATACATACTTATTATACATAGGAGACACCCAGACCAGTACAAACAGACATGTTCATGCACACAAATGTTTGTACTGTGCGGGGATCGAACCCGCGACCTCTGGTGTAGTAGCCAACTTCTTAACCATTACACCAAGTCGGTCGTCAAAAGTACTGTATTTATACCTGTTATTTTAGAGTACCTAACTTAATTTTTTATCATTATTCTCGTCTTTATGTCTAGCTATTGGTGATAAGTAGTGATAACCTGATGCTTAATACCCTTCATAGCTCATCTGCTATCAGCATAAGTCTCACCATAACACTTTAAGGTACAAGCCTGAGACGGTCCACGAACTTTAGCTGCAAACTGCAAGCGACACGACTGCATGGTTCCTATGAATCTCTACGAAAGTGCCGCGGCTGCGGAGCAACAGTGCGGCCACGCTGGGATTCACTTTTATAGATGGAGATTCATAAAAACCAGTACGGTCGTTTGCCGTTTTCAGCTGCAGTTTGCGATCTGCGGTCCGCCTCGGAATTTTACCTTAACATTGATAACATTTAACAGAGATTGAGCTGATCCATGATTGAGCTGCCCGTCTGAACGAAAAAATCTTTCAAATTAACTAACTAGTTAGCGGAGTTGAGTTATTGCTGTGAGGTTTTTATTCGGTAAGAAAAACATCATCCACCAACTAAAAGGTAGAACCTTAGAACCCAAATTGGCAAATTAAAATCTGAAAATAGTTGGTCTGGTCAAAAGTCCGTCGATTCATCTACACAAAAGGTGGTATCCATTAGTAGTGCAATACAAAGATACCTTTTTTTACATATTCCATCTCAATTATACCACATAATCTCATAAATTAAATCTAAATTCAAACATAATAGACCATTTACGCGCCGTTTACGTTGATCAGTTGCTTTTTATTGCAACAATTCACAAAATAGACTCATCAAGATAATGCTGGCTATCGTAATATCTACACAGATATACGGCAAATGAAAGAAAAATACACATCAAGTGTAGGCCAAGGCGAAGACAAGCGAGTTGACTTCGCGTAAGTGCAGCATTTTATCGGTTAATTCATTCAATCAGATTCTTGACCACAATTATGTCCAATGTCTAATGGTGGAAAGATATTTTATAATTCATTTACTTTATCAATGTTTGATTTAATTGATTTCAGTTCACGTGTTAGCTAGCTCTAGTTATGAATAAAAATGACTCTAAATATAATTTATTTCGAAGCGTTCTTACATACAAACACAAATACGAGCGATAGAAACAAATAATGTTCTAAATATTGGACATTGCTACATCCGCGCAGTAGATAAGCGAGATCGTAGCTAAATGAAAGCTCAAGCAAGCTGTTAATGCTAAGCACCAGTTGTTAAATAGGTATATCACACATACATGTACGAACCTTACAAAATATTGGAAAAAGTTGCTCTCATTTATTAGTTATGCGATAAAACATTATAATTGTAAAAAAAACAAAAGTGCTATGTTGTTTACTTATTATTCAGATATGTGTTTGATAAGCGAAGAGTTGAGGAATGAAGAAATTGGTGTAATTTGTTCAGATCCTTCATTTATATTCAAAACTATAAAGTGAACTGCTTTCACACTGTTCGAGGCTTAGAACAATCAACCTTAGGGCCGAGGGAATGGTCAACTCCGTAAATGGTCTTATCTACTTGTAAGTACATTAGCACCACATATTCAGCCGTCCAAGATTGCCGGCCTATTCGAACAAACAGCGTGACTCGCCGGCCATTTTCTAATTGAAGGCACTGTTTCTAAACAGCCGGAGTAGGTGGAGACCGACAGTGATTTACCGTAACAATATGCGACACAATGGCCGAATGTCTTGAAGGTTTGGAAGAGCTCCGGATTGTTTTGCATATTGTCTGTGTATTAACCGCAGTGATGAATACTGATGACGATAGACCGATGTCAAAAAACTTGTGCCAGATTTGAAACGCCTACCTAGCCTTGTGTTGTCCGTCTGCTACCACCAAGAATACACAAGATCGTAACGAACTACGTTACAAAACTATAGAACTCGCTTTTCACCCGCGGCTTCACCCGCGTTATCGTTATATATTATGGTCAGATTACATTTAATCTGTATAAATTGTATGTGTTAGTTTGATGTATAAGCTGTATTCCTGGAAAGTTTCATCCAAATCCGTTCTGTAGTTTTTGCGTGAAAGTGTAACAAACATACATCCTTACAAACGTTCGCATTCATAATATTAGTAAGATTGTCAATCAGAGTAGGCCCCCAGGTGTTTTTGCTCATTAGAAGATGTTTATGCATGTGACTTATATATACATTGTTTTAATATTGCTTTGTAAGGATCTTGCTGTCCAGAGTTTCGGTCTATAGTATAACTAGCCTAGCCTAGCCAAAAACAACAGGCTAACTGTACGGCTGTCGTATGGGGTTGACATCAAATGTCACTTTGATCATCAAATATCGCCGATTGGACGAGTGCCTTGTAATTCACATACTTTTTGAAGTTTTAACATGTAGAAGCTTTTGGCTAGGCCACCTTGTAAATAACTAGTTTACTAGTTTCCAGAAGCGTTCTCAGAATGCTATTAAGCATTTTGATTTTTGAATTTTGCATATTGGCAGGAGACCCTAAAGTGGACCTTAAAATATTTCAGGTATCCATATCGTCAATATAAGCATAAACATTGTAGACATTTGGCCCGTGGGGTCCTCTTGCTAAAAAGTTTTTTGGGGCAGCCACAAAACTTGCGGCAACCAGCAAGGACAGAAGAGCTGGCTCCTTCCTCGCTCAAAGAGCCTTTGAGTATAGCCATTTATCGAGGAAACGCGTTCTGGGATTCTTGGCCCCCGGCCCATACCTTTTTTTTATGTGTTTATATAAGGTGTAAATAGTTTAATTTATAATTTTTAATTAATATCTAGCTTCTTTAGACAAGTTCATTCATAATGCATAAAATAATAATATTTGGAACATATATGAGCATATTGAAGACGATATGGATCCTATTAGCATATTGACGATATGGATACCTACCTAAAATATTTTAATTGCTCTTATCCCTGGTCTCTGCAGGCTGATCAATCTAATAAGTAGCTGACAAGTGATCACACGACCAGTGGTGTTAGCTGACGACAATTTAAATAATAACATCATTTAGGTAATAATGCGCCTGAAAGAGATTTGCTTGCTAACTTCAAGCTGATGGAAAGTAGGTAATTCATATACATTTTAGAGTATCCAGAGTGCCGAGTGCGAGTTGCAGTGAGAGAAGTGAATGACTTCACCATCGCGTTTTGCGAGCACGCAAATGTCAATTAGTATGGAATCGAGTCAGCGCCATCTAGCGGCGAATTCGAGGACTATTAAGGCCGCTAGATGGCGTTGACTCGACACCATACAAATTCGCGTTTTTTTTCTCGCAAACGCGATGGTGAAGTTATTCACTTCTCTCACTGCAACTCGCACTCGGCACTCTGGTGTAGGGTCTGGGTGTTTTTGGTTACCTTCATTGTTTTTTATTTCCTTCGCAATAGAAATTAAACCTAGCTACCTTAAATTTAGCGATCACTGGTCACTGCTCTACATGTGTAATACAATACGCGATGCCGGATAAAGACTACTTGATGCCCTAAGCAATCCACGGCTGTGGGCGCTATCCTTAAGTAGAAAAGTCCAAAAAAGTAAGTGTTTGAGTAATACAACTGCAATTATCTATATCGAATATCCTGTTTATGTATAGTGATAGAGCATTACTAGGGTTCCATTGAAATTTATTTGATGAAAAGTTGACTTAGTAGGCAAGTTTTTAAAAACATTTGAACAAAAAGTTTTTTTTAATGGCCTTCTTAAATGAAAAAAATGTATTTTCCACTTTTCAGTTACATATTTTTTTTCTAAATTATTGATCAGTGTTACAAATGTAAATGTTTCTGAATCAAGTGGGCCTAGTATTCAGCTAACAATGAAAAACAAATGGAGAATGTATCTCAATTATTCCTGCCACTAGGAAAGTAGTTACTAAAAAAGTGACCTCAGCCCAGAAATTTTCGAAAATTCATGAAAAACGTCATTATGTACTCGAAAACTACCAAAAATCGCGAAACATACATAGGGGTGATTCGGGTAGCCCTAGTGATGTTCTACCTTTAATTTTGGCATAGAAGTAGTGTAATCATGTGCTTAGCTATAGTATAATAATGCACACTTGATTGAATTTTCAAGGAATACCAAGACAGTTATTTCACTTTATTTGTAACTTTTTGTATAATTTTGATCAGTTACAATGTTTTAAAAATCACACAATCAAAAATGTAGGACTACAAGGTATCGAAGATTTGTTCCCAGCTTCAAAAACATATTTAATGTTTATTCTCTAGGTCTAGATAAAAACTGCTGTTTGGTATCATCGTCGAAAACAACATCATGCAAAGTAACTCAATGGAAAATTTACGATCTTTTCCAAAGTCATCATTTGAAGAATTCGCTATAAGAAATTTTTAGACCGCTAAAACAGGGCCGTCCTGATAAGTATAATATTAATAAAGAATCGAGCTTTAGAAGTCTATGGTCAATTACGAAGCGCGGATTTTCAAACAGCGTTGCCATTCAAGTGCTAGCAAATATTAATATACTAATTTTGTTGCTGGTTCTGGTTCCCAAGACGTGATGCCCTAAGCAATTGCTTAATTTGCTTAAGGGTTAATCCGGCAGATTTCATAACTTCATTACGATGTAATTTGACCCGCAATCTCTACTTTTTGTTGGTGTGTAACCTCATTAAGTTCGTTTTTCAAAAATATATAAACAACCATGAACTGCCAATGAGTGTTAAAAGCCACAATCGTAATATGCGACTGCTATCGCGTATTCATTCCGAATTCAGCTCAGGGTGCGGATATTTAAATAACAGTAACGAGACTCTAGATAGACAGTGATCACAAAGTAGGATGTTTGATATGCTAAATGGCTTTGGGTGATTGATACATACATTTTTATTTCATTGTTAGGAAGTTGCGCGTGCGTTCAAAGAACCTAGAGACAGAAGACCAACTACGAACAGCTGTGGACGCTTACGGGTTGAAAATGGTGATAGTATCACTATTTTTAACCCGTAAGCGTCCACAGCTGGACATGTCTTCTATAAAGAGCGCAAATCTTTTATGCAGCAATTGTTCTGTGTAACGTTTCCCGAAAGAGTAACTTTGAACTTTTAGCCTGGAGTAACGACAACGACATCATGTGTCATCAAGATCATTACAGTATGTATGTAGGTAAGTACCTAAAATAAACTTAAGTAATCGTAAAGTGCCACTTAATACTCACTAGTTAAAAGGTAAATGCGTAATGGTCATCTTCTAAGTTTAATTGCTAATGAAACAACGTGTATTAAGGTAGGTATATTATATGGGTAGTAAAAATGAGGTTCAAGGTATAAAATAAATCTTTTCATCGATGATTCATTCATGCTCGAAAAGTATATACGCCAGTATAGCCCTACGAAGCGGGACTAAAGTGACCACTTTAGGCTCTAGGAAGTAAAAAGTAATTAGTTTTTTAATTTCCTTCATGTGACATAGACAAACTCAAACAGCCAGTAAAAATATACTATTATCTGTGGAGTGTGGACCATCTTCATTGCAAAAATGTTGATAGTTTTAGTTCCATGGTTTGTCCGCAAAGAAGGTGGCGCCATGTGTTTTACATTTTTAATCTGTGATTCAGTTCAGAAGAAAAAAGTGACCACGAAAATTTAAGAACTTTTGTCTAGTGTAAATTTGATCGGTTTTAAATGTTTTTGTAGTAAATTGACTATTTTTCTCGCACTCAGAGTGAAAAGTACAGTTTGCACCTTGAGACTAAACGCCAACTTAATAATAAAAAAGTTTAGTCCCTCGATATAAAATATACTATAAATTGCTAGTTAAACTTATACATGGATTAATTAAAGGGCTAAGTTAGCAATCCATAGTAACGTAATAAATCTTAACGTTGTGTTCTATTAACTTTTTTATATAATTTTGGGCTTGGATGGCGAAATTCTAATGAGGATGTGCTTTTTTAATTCAGTATTTTTATCAAAATTAACAGGTGCTGTTAATCTATCAGCTCCGATACATTGCTAAGTATTTTTCACTAATACCTACTAAAGTATAGTAAAGTAAAAAATATCTTTATTCATATAGACTTATAAAAATTTTAACAAGAAAGAAAACCTACTTCAACAAAAACTATTCCAAAACTAAGCACTAAAAAGAAAATAAATAATTGCGTATTCTTCTAAAACTTATGCGATAATATAATGTAGGCACAATTATTATTATTGTTGGAGTCGGTGTCAGCCAAGGAAACACTACAATATACCTAGCAATATACCTATTTCTTACATATCACGTTTACGTATATGTAGTTAGTTACAAACCCACATTGGCTGACACCGATAAGTTTTATCGTATAAGTTTTAGAAGAATACGCAATTATTTCTTTTTTTTTTAGTGCTTTTGGAATAGTTTTTTTTGAAGTAGGTTTTTTTTTGTTAAAATTTTTGTTTATTTCTCGATTTTCAGTGAATAGTTCTTATTTATTTTATACATCGAAAAAGTATTATCCAATTGCTCCTAAGAATTGAAGAGTTCCGTTGCTTTGTCATGGATCCCATAATCAGAACCTAACCAAACACTCATCATCAAACTACCCTTGAAGTATATCCTTTCCAATAAAAAAAGAAGCATCGAAATCGGTTGGCGTGATAATGAGTTAGTCGTCCATTTGTCGCGCATATGGTTTATCTAGATTTAAGACTTATATGGATTCCTCATGGATGGCACTGTCAGAACTAGACCAAATTAAAATGGAACCATTCGGGAAGCACCAGCTTTCAAATAAAAAAAGAATGATCAAAATCGGTTCACCCAGTCGAAAGTTATGAGGTAACAAACATAATAATAATAAAAAAAAAAACATACAGTCAAATTGAAAACCTCCTCCTTTTTTTGAAGTCGGTTTAAAAGTACTTATATGACAAGACAAAGACAAAAAAAAAATATAACAAAAATATAATAAATAAAAATAAACTTACTTAAAATGGTACGAGTAGGTATATGATGGTAAATATAATAAATACCTTTTTTTTTTTTTATATTGCCCGTCAAGATGACCTCACTCCACCTGATGGAAAGCGGTCGTGAGGTCCAGATATGAGGTTGACAAGCCCAGTCATTCAAACGAATCACTGGGCGGGCCATCCTCACCTTGAAGGCCTGCAGAAATGCCTTTTCACGCCCCGCTTGAAGAACCCGGGACTATAAGAGGAAGGAAACACATGTGCTGGAAGAGCGTTCCACGTCTGGATGGTACGCCAAAGAAACGAGTCACCGAACCTTTTAGTTCGGGCCAACAAATGTTGAATTGTGTGTGGGTGTGGGTGACGCCGTAGTCCAGCACGCGTGGTACGGGAGTCAAAAGGTGAGGGTGGGATAAGCTGGAATAACTCGTCAGAGCATTCCCCATTGTAGAAGCGATAGAGAACACTTAGCCTGGCAATGTCTCTACGCAATTGGAGAGGCTCAAGGGTCAAAGTTGCCTCTGGGTTTCCAATAATACGGATAGCACGCCGCTGCAACCTGTCAAGAGCTTCGAGTAGGTACTTGGCGGAACCGTCCCAGAGATGAGAGCAGTATTCCACACACGAGCGAACTTGTGTCTTCTACAAGAGACAGAGCTGCTCAGGCGTGAAGAATCGTCTCACTCTGTTCAGGACGCCGAGTTTACGGCATGCAGTTCTAATGACGCTGTCAATGTAGTCCCGCTCGTTTAGGTTGCTACGAACATCCATGCCAAGGATGTTTAGGCTATCCTTAATCGGTAGCGGGGTGCTCTGAAGAGTGGGATGGGAAAGGAACGGCGACGCCTTTGCTGTGAATCGAGAGTAATTCCCAGAAATACAGTGGAATTCGTAATCTCTAATGGCTCGTTATTCATGTTTATAATGGTATCGACCTGTCTTACATTGGGCATAGAAAATTGATACATTTAGTCTTCTTAGCATTAAGCAGTAAATTGTTACTCGTGAACCAATGCAGTACCTTAGAGAGAGTATTATTTACGTCGTCAAGGCTTTCGCACCCTCATGAAATATTCACCCGGTATGTGAGCTACCCTAACCGCGGGTGCATATCCTTTAACCTCATACTTCCAGGTACTATTACTGAGTCACAGGTTATCATCATACAATAGATTTCCTATTGTCTGCAGTCAAAGACTACAATACATTGAACAAAATGCTTGGTCACGCCGATCGATCAAGGCTGCAAACGGGCGACAGAGCATATAGGCGTAGCCTTGATATACCAAGGCTATTACCAAGCGGGTTATGCCCGATATAAATTCGTGAATATACCATGTTTTTTTAATGTAACCTAATGCGTAATAAGCCTTGAAGATGATAAAAAGATGAAGTACGACAGCAAGCCAGAAAAATATCTTTTAAAACATGCCTACGTCATGTTTTATCAGTATGAAGTTAAACGTTACTTATTGAAACGGACTAGACTTTCAGATTTCAGCTATATCTTGTAATAATTTGAATCGCTTAATTTCGTCCTACCAAAAAAATCCGGTCCAGGGGGTCCGGCTGACTTTATGGCTGTAAACTAGTATTCAATTCATCGACAAAAACATTCTTGTTATTTCGTGATTTTATGATCTAGAGCTATGCTTATTTTTAAATTAAATTAAATTAAATCATTTATTTCAGGTGATAAAAAACCCATGTTGTGACATACAATTGAAATTAAAATTAGAATAAATAGGAACATAAAATAATTAAGATATAAAATACAATAAAAACACAAATTTAAAACATTAAAATAAATTAGTTACAATAGTCTCTCCATCCGACATTGTGGGATGTGTCTATCACAGCAATGTCGGATGTAGGGACAGTCCAGCCTACTGGCAATCATAGCCAGGACAGCATTGGAACTGGCCTGAACCCTGCGCACCAAAGAGGCTCCCCGTTTGCGCATACTTGCGTGAAAGCAGTCGGTGTTCGCTGCTGCAAACATGCCTGACGCGCTACAGAAACGAGACAGTCCCAAAACCGCCCTAAACGCGTTATTAAATTGGACACGGAGGGAATCATATACCCTTTGCGAATATTTTGCCCACAAGCTGCACGTATACAAAGATGTGCAGTATGTCCGGAAAAGAGAAACCTTTACAGCAGTGGAACATCGAGTAAATCGGCGGGCCAACATGTTGGCTCTCCTAGACAATGCCCTCCGTTCCCGCTCGATATCAGCATGGTCCTTGAGGTTGGCGGTAACTATATGGCCCAGATAAGTAAATTGATTTACTCTATTTAGAGGGACACCATTTAGTCGAACAGGTGGTAAGGTTTGCGGACACTTCGCACCGGCATCCTCAAACACCATGTATTGGCTTTTGGTGACATTGTATTCAAGCCCATAGACGCCAGCATAATCCTCGCAAATCTTTAGAAGCTTTCTCAAACCACAGACTGACGCGCTCAGCAGGACCATATCATCGGCGTAACTGAGGTTGTTCACACACACGCCATCCACATGACATCCTATATATTGGCTGCTGAGCGCGACAATCAATGCATCCATATATAAATTGAACAGCGAGGGTGAGGTTAATCCACCTTGCCTGACCCCGCAGTCTAGCTTGTAAGGCTCCGACATTGCTCCCGCCCATCTGACGTTATTGATCTGGTGCTTATACCAATACTTGAAGATGGACACAAGTTCACATGGTAAATTAATGTCCTCGAGCTTTTTCCACAAGATCTCATATGATACCAGATCGAATGCCCTTGATAAGTCGGGGAAACATGCATAAACAGGTGTTTTACGTCTCGTATAATAACTTACAGTGTGTTTTAGACAAAGGATTGCACTCTCGGTAGATAGTTTGGGTCTAAACCCAAACTGATTATCGTGCAAGTTCAAATATGTGTCTAACTGAGTGTTGAGCAGGCTGTCAAAGACTTTAGCTATAATAGTGGCTAGCGAAATAGGCCTATAGTTACCCTTATCAGCAAGGTTTCCAGTTTTATTTTTTACTATAGGCACTACGACAGTTCTCATAAGGTCCACCGGCAGGTAGGAGTGGCTCACGCATAGCGAATAGAACATTGACAAGACTCTATGTATATGCGGTCCCGCATGCTGAAGATGCTCAAAGCTCAGACCATCGTGGCCAGGGGACTTTCCCCTCGTCATCCCCTTAATGATTTTAAATACATCTTTAGCAAAGAAATGTACCCCTACTTTTCCATTCTCTGGCTGAGAACTGAGCTCCTCCACCCGCGAACCTAAAGGCGATTTAACCGAAAAATGACACCTGAAAGCTTCTGCAATACCTTTATGGTCACACACGCCATCGACGCTCACAGGGAGACCAGGTTTTGAGTTTAGTTTTTTAGTGCTTTGCCAAAAACCGCGGAAATTGCCCTTCGAGTGTTTCTCAGCCAAGGCATCCATCTTAATTTGGTCTTGATGGTTTTGACACCATTTAAGACGTGATTTGAATACCCTTCTGAGCTTACACATTTCATCGTAAATGATCCCGCATTTAGGCCTACCACTCGCAATCCACTCACAAAAAGACCTTCTAGCCTCCCTGTGAGCCTCACTAACGTGTTCATTCCACCCCACGATATGCGCACCACGCCCACCCGTCCTCGTGCTCCCCCGACTCATCACAGACGCATCACTCAGGGCGGTCACAATTTCGGAGTACATCCTATCAAGAACATACGGGTGATTTGGATCGCTACAATAATAATCAGCACAGTTTACACATTCGGAAGGAAAGTCAATACATTTTAACCGTTTATGACACTCCGTGGTAAATTTGGAAATCTGTTCCTTAATACGAGAACCCCATAAAACGTTTTCGTGACTAGCCATATTTTTGTGAACCAGGGTTGGCGTTAAAAGATCAAAATTACATTCTATAATGAGTGGGAAATGGTCCGACCACAGCGTGTCATACTCGACACAAGCATTTAGAATAGATCGTTTTGCCGATTGAGTTACTACACAGTGATCCAACCAGCTACAAGTTCCGGTCACCTCACTAACAAACGTAAATGAACCCGAATTCGCACCCAACAAATCAACATCGATACAAGTCCAACATTGTTCCATACAGTAATTCGAAAGTTCACTATTAAACAAACTAATTAAAGTCGCCCAAAATAAAAACTGACTCAACGCCGTATTCTTCAATAAGAGCACTTACCGAACATAAGCAGTCTATAAAAACCGGCAGGTGTTCATTAGAATTCGTAGGCATATAGACACTCACCACAATCATTGGACGATTATTGGTCACTATCTTTTATCTATTTGTTGTTAAATACTTGGATTAATATCCTTTAATTTGAAAATAAAGTGGCTGCCAAAATCTTCTTCGTTTGAGAATAAAAATATACATAAATATACATAATACATAAAAAACAACAAAAATACATAAAATACATAAAAAGTATACATTTATAGATTACCCGCGACTATACTTGCGTGTAATGTATTACATAGCCACGGGAAAAGTTCATGTAATTTCCAATTCATAGATTTTGGCGTTTAGAGCTCTGTTTTTTTTTACTTTGTGGACCCCCCTTGTCAAAGCTATAGCTACGAGTACCTACGTCCGTGTCAAGTCCATTCCCGAAACTGAACGTAGGGAGCGATTCCGTGAATTATCTTTCATTTCCAACCAGTCACCGGTTATCTAGGGCATTCTAGGGTAACGCATCTTGCTAGGCTGGATATTTACTGACGAAAATGATCGGCTCACTACCCCCAGTTGGGGGAATTACTAGTAGGATAATTTATGCGATGTATTAAGGCCCTAGAAAGTGCTCGAACAATCCGCGTCCGTGGCAAACGCAAGAGATCACTGGTCATTGCCAACCCTGGCAGAATAATGTAGAGCTTTTTCGTAGCCAGCGGAACGGACAATATCTACTTCTGCAGGTCCCAAGCTTAAAAAAGACAAAAACTACCCAATGGAATCTACCCGGAACACAACACTGGCTTAGCAGTGATAATTAGTTGTCACGCGTAGCTGACACACCGATTTTCGCCATTTTAAAGTGCTAATTAAAAACAGTGTACATAATACTAAGAAGGCACCGATAATCTGATTAATGGGTGTTTACTTGTGAACCATAGATGATTACTGTTATACGGCAGGTTAAAAAGGTGATTAGTGATTAGCGTCGTTCCTCTTGTTGAGACACAATTAACTTTAACACAATTAAAATTATATTAGGAAACGTTAAGAATAGTCCACTAAGCATGACCACGTTATTTCAGGTTTTGTCTCACAGTCATTGTGGTGTCAAATCGCGTAAGTTGCTTAATTAACTTTTTGTGATATTTTACTTGGAATTAAAGTGATAGAGCGTGAGTTCGCAGAAATGGCAGAAAAAACTGAATGGGTTTTTCTTCAAAGCTAGAAGTGGGGGGTCATGGGGCGATGTGTAGGTACAAACCGCTGAGCGAAGTCCAAACTCCAAACCACAACAATACAACGTCGGTCAAAATTAGTATTTTAGCTTTAAGCTTTCAAGCTAGAAGCACAAACGAAAGCCCTCACTTAACTTTCTGAAAAGGGTAGCAATACCTTTTAATCTGACATCAAACCAACATCTATTAAAATGTGACTCATTTTAATTGTACATTACTTACTTTTAAGTTACCATTAGTTAATTAAATAAATTCAGGAGTAACGGCTTCGTAGTCATCTGTCACGACCACGACACGATTGGTGCGCCAATATACATAAGGTACCCGTTCGTCGTAGTTTAACAAAAGGCTATAAACCAAGATTAAATTCATCGAAAAAAAACATATATCCTTACTTCAAAAGGTGTGTTGTCTGGCGTATGTAATATATTTATATTGTTTTCAATAGACATGAAGCGGCCAATAATGATGATGTTCTCGAAAATTTCAGTAAACATTCTTCTAAACAACAAATTGCTTGACAATATGATCATTAAGTAGCCATCCCTATCGTAAAAACTCCTTAACTTAACATAATCTTGATTTTTGTACGTGCAGTGGGATCGCAATCAATAGTAATTTAGGGCTGAGCTGAGGATGTGATAAATGATAACAAATAGATAGCAATAGATAGTGTTGTCAGGCATCCGCAATAGCCATTAAACATATTGTCATCAATAGTTTGCAAATTTTCGGTTTAAAAATCATTAATTTCAATTTATCGTGAGCTAAGCGGAGAGCGGATAGCGGCACTCCAACTCGAATCGCGGATAGTGTGGTCCCGAGTTCAAATCTGGCCTGTACCAAAATCTTTGTGTTCATTGTTCAATTTCCGACTACCACGTTGGGTTCTAATACCATTGGTGAAAAGTGGGCTTCTGAGTGTTCCGTTCACCATGACGGCAACAGTCACTTGCCTCTGACTACCCCGTTTGGGATAAAGTCGTGATGGTATGTTATATTATTTCAATTTAAAAAAGAACACAGAACGTTTACTTACATGAAATTACTCAAAATTATATGTAATAAATTAATTATAGTTAGTTAATTATATGTTGTAAGTGTATGTATAGGTCGCAGTTACTAGAACTACGACTAAAGTTTTAAAAAAAATTGCATTTTAATTGAGTTTAAATTATGTAGGGTATGGTACGAGTATGTCTATTTTAAGTCGGATCCGCAAATAAGATTTCACAAAACCATAATGCGTTTGTGCAATCGCACCTGGTGGTAAGTGACGATGCAATTTCTGATGTATGAAGTCTTGAAGCTACGCTGGACCGCACTGGTGGTAGCGTGTTGTTAAGCTAGCCGCATGCCCTGCGTTTTGTCGTAACGGCACGCTGCATTGTGGCAAGCCGCTATTGTGTTGTTTTTCACAATGAGGTTGTGGGTTCGATTCCCACCTGGGGAAAACATTCGTGTGATGAACATTTGGTTTTGTATGTGGCTGAGTGTTATTGTCAATTTAAGTGTGTATTAAGAAATGTTACGTACCTACGAGTATGTTTATCAGTCTAGTGAAATATTCGTACACGCTTAGCTTATTTTGGTGTATGTTACCCCTAACACCAAAATATAAAAATAAAAATTAATAATTTGCGCCATAAAAAAACAAGACTTTATGTTTACCCAAACAATGGAAGTGTGATCTTATATTTATTTCTACTATTTTTACATATGGGTGTGTGTCATGTTCTCATGTTAATAAACAAACAAATGAATGTTTAAAATAAACATTGAAGCTTCAGTTAGTACGACTGTCTAAGTGATTCCCGTGCCCTAAGTTTATAAAGTGTTCGATAACTGGAAGGTGTGTCGTGACGTGACGGTTTTAGGTACAACGACTCGTTAATGTTTAATCAACGTCCGTTTACCGAATTATCAATGAAAGATAGATTTGTTGATAGTTGCGATGCGCTCACTTATCACCACTCAATCAGCAACCGCTGTGGACATTACACGTGTTTAATTATTAGAGTTTTTTAATTTTGATTTTAAAATCATCTGATATTTTTTATGGTAAAATGAAAGCCAAGAACGATTTTGAATTTGATTTCCAGGTTCGTACAATGTTTGTTTTTACCGCCCGCTTCGTAATTGTACAGTTAGTGCAATTAACTAAACAAAACGTCAATGAAGTACTGTTTTAGTTTTGGTAATTTATACTAACTTAGCTCATTGTGTTTTAACTCCATGGCAAATACGCATGCGGACTGCCTGGTGGTGATCAGTTACCGCAGTGTAGTTATAATGCACTCATGGATTACTTGCACTTACAGATCCTTTTGATCATCGTTTGATCAACGTAGGTGCAGCCTCAAAGAATATGTGATACCCGGGGAACATGGTTAAGTGATATGTCGGACTCCTAACGAGTATACTTATAGGTACCTCAAGAGGAATAACATACGTTTACGACTGAATCCACAAAAAAGGAAGAGATAGGTATTCTCTTCTGATACTATATCCCAAGTGGAGTAATCAGAGCAAGTTGTCTGTTGTAGTCCTGTTGACGTAACACTCAAAACCCGTCATTTTACAAAGCGTATTTAAACCCTTCAAGTTAGGTTACCCGGGTTGCTCCGGTTTACTCACAGTGGTGCTTTCCATCACCGGAAATTTCACAATGATACCATTATTGTCATCTCAGTTCCAAAGTCGATGCCTAACATAACTTTTTTTCAGGAGGCAAAGGAAGAAAAGAAGAAAAATGCGGACGAAGACATCTTGGATACGGTGCTCTCATACGTCGGCTCTATGGGCCGGTACCAGAAGCTGCTGTTCGTGGGCATGATGCCTTTTGGCTTCTTCTTCGCGTTCGTCTACTTCGTGCAGATGTTCATCGCTGCGACCCCGCAGACGCACTGGTGCCGAGTACCAGAGCTGGATCACTTAGATCCACACATTAGGTAACCTTGGGGAGAAAAGAGAAGAACTAAAGTCATAAACGTAGGCCAGTGAGTTGAAGTGGCAGGTCATCATCATCATTTGCAGCCACAAGACGTCTACTGCTAAACATAGGCCTCCACCACCGATTTCTAAAGCAACCGGTTGCAGGCGGTCCGCATCCACCGGAATCCTGCCACTTTCAGGAGGTCGTCCGTCCGATGAGATGGCAGATAACACACGCGAAAAACTGATGCCTGTTGGGGCAGAAATTTCCTAGCATACGTTATTCAGGACGACGGTAGCAAAGTGCTTAGACAGAACATCAGTGGATGCAGACCGTCTGTGACTGGCTGCTTTAGTAATCCATGGAAGAATGTCTATGATAAGGAGTCTTTTGGCTATAGATAGGAGATAATTCTAGAACAGTAATAAGTAGAGCAATAGAATCAAGTTGTATGATTGATAATTGCCAGGCCTGTAATCTAGTACGATACAAAGACCTAGTCTAATGTTAAAGTTACTAGTCTCATCTTGTCAGAGTATTTCAAAAAGTAATGTCTCTTTTTGAAATTCTCAACCAGAACTATCTAATCACGATATGTCAGTAACTATATCGCCATCCCCAGTGGAAACATGTTGGTTATTTACAGGCGGAATCTCTCAACAGTGCCGATCGGTGAGGAGTGGGACCGGTGTGCCACCTACAAAGCCAATTGGAGTGAAGTACTGGATAGAGCTAATCTAAAGCAACCGGTTGCAGGCGGTCCGCATCCACCGGAATCCTGCCACTTTCAGGAGGTCGTCCGTCCGATGAGATGGCAGATAACACACGCGAAAAACTGATGCCTGTTGGGGCAGAAATTTCCTAGCATACGTTATTCAGGACGACGGTAGCAAAGTGCTTAGACAGAACATCAGTGGATGCAGACCGTCTGTGACTGGCTGCTTTAGTAATCCATGGAAGAATGTCTATGATAAGGAGTCTTTTGGCTATAGATAGGAGATAATTCTAGAACAGTAATAAGTAGAGCAATAGAATCAAGTTGTATGATTGATAATTGCCAGGCCTGTAATCTAGTACGATACAAAGACCTAGTCTAATGTTAAAGTTACTAGTCTCATCTTGTCAGAGTATTTCAAAAAGTAATGTCTCTTTTTGAAATTCTCAACCAGAACTATCTAATCACGATATGTCAGTAACTATATCGCCATCCCCAGTGGAAACATGTTGGTTATTTACAGGCGGAATCTCTCAACAGTGCCGATCGGTGAGGAGTGGGACCGGTGTGCCACCTACAAAGCCAATTGGAGTGAAGTACTGGAGACCATGACTGCGCCGCATCCTAGTACAGAAACTGTGCGGTGCGAAAACGGATGGGACTTCGAGCTAGGTGATATTCCGTACCACACAGTCATCAGCGAGGTGAGTCAATGATCTAGAATTTTGAGCAATGCGAGCTCATGGCCTCGATCTTTGTACCCACTAGCCTTTTTAGTAAAGCTTTAATTAAGAAAGATGCGCAAAACACCAGAAGTTACATTGTACTGGGGGTTTTGATTTTAGTCGGCTAGGGGGAACTTCTGTGTAGTCAGTGAAGTGAAAAAATGACCAACCCCCACTACATAATGATTATTATCACCTCAATGAGATTTTAATATCCTAGTAAAACTGTCTCAGCAACGTTATTAGCTGTGGTTTGCTATTTGAATCAGCAAAAAGGGCAATTCAAATATGGCCGAAGGAATCCTTGCTTTGAAACTCAACAGATTTTTTATTTGTTTCGGTGTAAAATAATGCTTTACTCATTTCGTTGCAGCGTGGATGGGTGTGCGAATACTCCGGCTTTGGCCCTATAGCTCAAGCCATATTCTTCGGCGGCTCTCTCCTGGGCGGAATTTTCTTCGGCTGGCTGGCTGACACCTACGGCAGGGTGCCCGCTTTGGTTGGTAAGAGCTCATTCCCCCTAGGGTATCGAATAACTTTAAAACACGTGTGGTTATACACGCTTGTTTCACTTGTTTACTTTTTAAGCATCCTAATTCAGAATCTCCGTGATTGGTCTGCAACAAGATGTCTAAATCATTTATGGTTATTAGCAGTAAGACTTAATCTATACTCCAAAGAGAAGCAAAAATACTTTCTCTTCCCCTTGGACCGGAGAAAACTAAATAAAGGGGCTGGACACTCTTTACCCCTGGAAATATGCTTATGAAAAGTGTCTACTGAAGGATTTCTTCCTATGAGGAATGCATTCAATACATTAGACTCCAGATAATACATTCTCGTTTGAGTTAGCTTCACCAGGGAATCAAACAACAAAACTCTAGTCTCTATGTGTTAATCAGACAATAATCCTTTATTAGAAAATTATACGTCTTGTGTATGGGTAAAGTGGAATTGAATTGCTCAATTAGAGTCCAATTGCCAATCGTGTTATCTACTTTCAAGTACGAAAAAGATAAGGAGCGAACCTGTGCTAGAATACTAATCTTTTTACGGCCATTATAATAGTTGATATTGCAATAGCCAGCGATTATGACGAAAAATCAAAGTTGAAGAAAATCTAAAACTTCAGGAATTAGGTGGAAGCAATAAGGTTTTTTTTGGATGTTCTCAAATTGTCTCAGGGTAGTCGGAGGCAATTGGAAAAACGTGTAGGATATAAAGTTGTAAGCGTAGTAAGTAAGTATGAATGTTCTTCTGTATTGCTTTTCTCTCTCTCCGTGTCCGAGTGGTGAAAGTGCTTGGCCCAAAATCCCTAGGTCCTAGGTTTCAATCCCAGGGCAGAACGGGCAAAGTGTATCTACGGATGTTTTGGAAGAAAGCCCGGTTTTGTGATCACCATCCCCATTTGGTAATCATGATTACCACGGCTATATTCCTCCTATTTACCAGCAATTGGTAGCGACGACTTGTTTTGAATGATGTTTTTGCTCTGAAGTGGGACAGTGTATAAAGCTTATTATTACTTTACTGCGTCTGCAGGTATGAATATAGCGTCGTGCCAGTACCAGAACATGTTTGTTTAAACAATCGACTTCCATTGTCTTTTTTTCGGCAATAGATATGTTTGTTTTTTTAAACAATCATCAATAACGAGCGTAACCACGAAATAACAGGATCTTCCTCCTCGTTACACTATATAGCATTATGACGATAACCCGCCAAAAGAAAAAAAACACTAAAAAACTGAGTGAATCATTTCCTTTGGATTCATCCACTACAGTAAGTCCTAATCCTCCGATTATCTGCACTTCACACTCACGCATTTTAACTTCTTCATAAAGAATGCTTGTTCAGCCTTGAGTTCCACTTGCAAATAACTGAGTAAACCTATAGATTTTGGTATATTCTCGTATATCTCGTATGGCGTGGGTCAATATTTAGAAGTTATTTAGTGGTTAGTTCGTTTACCTACGGATTTTATTTGGTTCTCTTTACAAAAGCATTTTATTATCTACTTTACACATGTACGTATCCATAACGGGCTTTTGCGTCATCTAGCGCAGTCAACGAAGACGAAAAACTGCCAAATAGGGAAAATAATTCGTGTAAAAACGAATTTTGACTCAAATGTAGGGATGGTGTCTGAAGCAACATACTCAAAGTACTGATGGACGATCCACGACCTGGTTTCATAAAGAACACGTTGATATCTGGTGGAAACAATCCCACAAGGAGGACTTTCAAATCGACATCCTCTTCAACTTTTCTGCTTCAATATGTCGTTAAATCTTGATCCCAGCGAATGGGCGTGTAGAACCTTTTTTGTAGGAAGTTTTATGTAGATTAATTGAGTAAAATATTTTTTTATGCTGAGCCACCGTTTACGAGTTGTTTAGGAAAAACTTTAAAAAAGTACCTACCTTTATATGGCGCCAATCCTAATTTTCTAATGTCGACAAAAGGTATTTTCTCTACGATTTGATTTGAACCTATATACAGTATACGAGTAAACACATCACAATAAGCTAAATGCGAATAAATAAAAAGCATATTTTTAGCCACTTAAAATCAAAATCTAGGACCAAAGAGAAAGTGTCCGTGTGTATGTATGTACTATAATACCTAATCGTACATACGAGTACATACCTGTGTCTGTACCTCTCGGCTATCAAGACCTTACAACCACACTAGCTCCTAGCAGTAGCACAGATTGAGTGTCAGCTGAACACACGGGTGTTCATAAGAAAACCCTAAGAAAAAAATGGCAAACAATGCAAAAACCTGAACAATAGAAACACGGACAGTTGGTGACTAAAGGGTATAGCCGCGTAGGTACAAACAAATATTGATTGACAGTGGAGGGGAATATTTAATTTTCTTTAGTAAAACCAATTGGCTTGGAATCTTTTCTGTGCGCGAGTAGCCCTATTAGTCTGACGGAAAAACCCAATGTTGAGTGTATTGTATAACATAATATATCTAAAAAATCTCCAAGTTTTGGACAGAAGTGGTTTATTCCAATCTAAACAGACTTGAAATAAAATGCAATTTTCTTTACAAGATATTTAGTCTAGTTACTACTTATATTGTAAAGAATATTGCATTATTAGATAGATAGAGTACATAGGTAGTAGTAGAGCAGCTGGTAAGACAATTTCTGGAAATAAATATTATTTTGGCTAATATTCTGTTAGATGTTTGATGTTAGGTGTTAGAAAACACAAAACAGGGTTGCAGGAGACGCGGCATAAGTGATAGGAGCGTAGGTAAACTGAAAGGTCCAATTTCGAGGTCGGACAATGGATTCCCTAATTCATAATTCGACTCGATTTCTACACCCTTATTCTCAAAAACCTAAGAAATGCTTTAGGGCTTCTTTAGGTACCATAGTGAAAGCAGTGCTGTAACATCACTTTATTTTCTAAGAATGAAGTGGCGTAGTCGTTTGCTATTTGACAGCTCGTCAGCCAATGGCGATGCAGTATTTGTCGTCTGATACTAAACAAGTACCTACGGGTGGCCATCTCCTGCTCGGTCTCGGTGCCAATCGGCACCCTAAGCGGAGACTTTACATTCTTTTGACTTTTTGCAGATCTTCTATTCAAATGCATTAAACCAGCAGCTCAAGGAAATCTTTCTAAAATCTTTGAAATCTCAGAAACTACTTAAGTTACTAAAATCATTGTGAAATTTCAGGATCCAATCTCATCGGATGCGTTGGTGGCGTGGCAAGCGTGTTCACCACCGGCTTCTGGGACTTTGTCTTCTGCCGGTTCCTCGTCGGCATGGCGTACGACAGCTGCTTCATGATGATGTACATTTTAGGTAAAATTACCCCTATATTCGTTTTATTTCTTAAATGAACCAAACTGGATAAAAGGCATCGTAAAATGGCCCCTGGACTCAGCATTTGAAACTTTTCAATCTGTTTTGTAATTACTGACATAAATATTCAAATCAAAAAACATGTAATAACTATAGGTAATGTCCGGAAAGGCTAGTTGGCTGGAAGTACAATTTATACAGGGTGATCATCAAAAGACAACGATATAGCATACTCCGTAAGTGTTGGACTAATTATGTAATCAAGTAAAAAGAACATCGCAAAACCCCAGGCCCGGCGCAAGAGAAATGTATCTCAGTATCTCAGTGCCGTGCACTCTGTGCAGTGTTGCGGGAGCCAGTTTGGTGTGAACTATGTGCGGGCACCAGTTTCTGGCCAATCCGTCTGGCAAAGCGGTAATATGAGCTAACCTTAACTTTTATAATCGTCCTATTTATCATTGAATTGAAATACGGTTTTGTATTTCGTCAGTCACCCAGACAGCCATTGTATATTCTGGAACACCAAAAGTGCATTATCTAATGACCAGTTATGTACCCAACTAGTAGTGCATTGTACCTACTAAAGGGTAATTGACTGGGAAATGGTCACAGGGTACGGCTACACGTTAATTAATTTGAGGCAAGTGGTCTACGACTTTAATTGCAATATCAAACTGTAAACAACATCGTTAATTCCTAGATACTTTATTTGTATATCTTGTTAGGTGCTCCTAACAAGATAAACTTCCAAAATAAAACCCTGCTGGGTTTTATTTTGGAAGTTTTCTTATGCCAATTCATTTTCCATATCCCAATTCAGTATACAAATCGTCGAGGGCTATTTTATTTATTTATTTATTCTTTATTGCACAAACAAGTAAAGTACAATTGGCGGACTTAATGCCTAGAGGCATAGGCTATGAGTTTTAGGCTTTCCAACTGGAGCTTGTGTGGTGTCGAGTTTATATCTGGCCTGTACCCCATCCATAAGTTTAAGTCAGGGGCCGTCCATTAATCACGTAATGTTTTTCACCACTTTTTAACCCCCCCACCCCTTGGTGATACGTGGTGAGGTTTAAGACTAACCCTCCTCTCCCCCTACCCAAAATCACGTGTACTTTTTAGCACCTACAAAGAATCTTGAAATTTTAAGAATATTATCTTTAAATACATTGTTTTAATGCAAAACATACGAGGCAATGGTTTACGCGTGTATTCGGCGCCAAAATAACAGAATAACTGGTGACGCGACTGGCAAGCCGAGTGCGGCGGCCGTCATCCGTCGCGGCGCGCGGAGACTTCGTTCGTTGCCTGGCAACGGCGAGTCTAAAAAATAAAATACACGTGATATCTTATTACACCCCCCTGCCGCCTTGTGACATTTCGTGATTCTTCCCTCCCCCCCCCTTCCCTTTCGAGCCTCACGTGATTAATGGACGGCCCCTCTCGTTAAACTACGATAGTTTGCTTAAGCAACTTAATTGCCAATTTGTAAATTATTCACCTAAGACGCTGCCTAGCATACCGAAATCCCATTTAAAAACCTTACTTCAGACGCTAGCGACTACTTATTGTCAGCATAAACTCATGCTAAACCATCTTTGGTTCCTCTAAAATTTGTAGCTAACGCTTCAGTGATGGAAACCACCGATAAAACCATACATTTTCTGTTCACCAGTACGGCAACAGTGAACTTGGCTAGCTTGTTGTTAAGTAATTCCGTAAATCCAAATTTTCTTCCAGTGTTGGAATACGTGGGACCCCGCCACCGGACCATGGTAGCGAACATGTCCATCGCGCTGTTCTTCGGCGGCGGCTGCCTCATCCTGCCCTGGCTCGCCATCTGGATCGGTAACTGGCGGACGCTGCTGCTGGCTACGTCACTTCCGATGCTGGTCGTGGTGTTCGTGCCGCTTGTCGTGCCGGAAAGTGCTAGGTGAGACCATATTAGACTTCGATAATCTAAGTATTATTATTACGCACGGTAAGAATTTAAAGTTCGCTTTCTGTGTGGTCTCTCTCAGGTTGAGACCTTGCGTGAGAATGTTACAGATGGTTACAGACTAGCGTTTTCGCGCGTATACGGTCGTTTCTATATATTTCTTAAACTTGAACGCACGTACACTGGCTTATAGCTGCGTACTCGCTTGGCCTCGAACCAGTAGGGATATTATCAGTAAGCTGCTTGCGCTTCAACGTTGAACTTGACAAGCGTCAACGTTCGTACGAGTCACGCATGTGGCAAAAGACGCACCTATATGAGCCTACATGCGCTTACAAAAACGAGCTTATACGCTAAGATGAAACGGTATTCTGAAACCGCTTTGAGTAGTTAACGCAACACCATTTTATTAAATTGATTTGAAATGACAAGATTTAGGTAAATGGTCGACAATCTATTGTGTCAAAAATAAGATCTTTTAACTACTTACATAGCCATCTTTGTGTGCATCAGTGCCGAATATTAGTTGAAGTGGTCGCCATGACCGAAAACGGTCGGACCGATCATATTCGACATTAATTGAAAATAGTGAGAACCTGATATACGATGATCGTGCATTTAGCAAGCCTATCATCCGCTGGTCGTCCTCTGTTAAACATATCGAAGATTTCTGGATTGCAAGTCGCAATCATTCACTGAAATTATAAGACCTTAGCTCTCGGAAATAAGATTTCGCGTCCATGCCCTCATTTGAATCCGAAGTTTATTGCCAGATAAGCATGCTCGTCTAGACTAGATATTTGAGGTTAAGGACAAACAGATGAACGTGTTTAAATCCATTTTATAGCACAATTTGGCATTAACACGTTCAAGGAACATGGACATCATCAAAACTTACGTAAAAGCCGTGAATGGTAAATTATTAATCATCTCATGTTTTATGGCAGAAAGTGAATTATGTGTTAATTTTAATGGAGTTGAATAAGTTGACAATCTAGTTAAGTAAACCAACTATATTGAACGTCGGCGTACTTACTCTTTTGTCAGTGGTTTTAGAATCTCGATTAGATTAACAGAAGAAAACGGAAATGAAAACTGAGTTTGAGTTTGAAATTGCTTCCGGGTTCTTTTGTTTATCGAAGTTAAAATGCGTATTAAAGGCTTTATTCCTATGAAGAGAGTCATAAAACATTTAATTGCTACTTCCAGATGGCTCTCATCACGGGGCCGGGTGAACCAAGCTGTAGATGTGCTGAAGAAGTTTGAGCGAGTGAACGGAACGAAGATTCCGCAAGATGTCTTCGACGAATTTATTGTACGTATTCGTTAAAACCTCAAAATTAAGAAGAAAAAATTGATTATTGAAAGGGTTTCCAAATTCCAGCTATGAATTCAAGAATAATTTTACAGTGGAGTTCGAATTGCTTTTCAGTCTTGTATATTTTTTGGTTTATCTGCGACGTCATAGATGAAGCTATGGCGTCGACTAAGTCAAGATTCAAATTACAATGTTAGCAAGAAAACATTGCCATCGCTAGAACAAGGCATGTAAAAATCAGTAAACAAAGAAAAAGAAATAGAGGAACTACTTACTAATCTTACTCTTTCTGATATTATAAATACGAAAGTTTGTGAGAATGTATACATGGTTGTGTGTGTGTATGTTCGTTACTCTTTCACGCAAAAACTACTGAACGGATTTTGATGAAACTTTACAGTAATACAGCTTATCAGAATAACACTTAAGCTACAATTTTTAAAGATATTACGTAATTTGGCCATAATATATAACGATGACGCGGGCGAAGCCGCGGGCGGAAAGTTAGTTCAAAAATATTTGCCTCGAACAGGGACCCGATTCTGCTAATTAAATGCCAACGGAAACGTAACTGAAATGCATGATTTTGACATTTGGTCCGTACTAAGGCCCGTATTCTAGAACAAAATCTGTACTTGAGTATAGATCTGAGTGACGTTTTTGTATTATGTGGTGTGGTGATTTCAATATAGATTTGCTAGTAAACTCATCTGAAAGCAATAGGTTATTGTCGCTATTTAAATCCTTTGGTCTGGATTATCAATTCCATGAACCCACGAGGATAACAGCCACAACATCTACTTGTCTGGATAATGTATTTTGCAACTGTGTACCCATTGAAAAGGCAATAGTAACTGAATTAAAGTCTGATCATTGTGGGCAGAAGATAACATTTTTAGATTTAACTAACAATAGCGTTAATTACAGGAAAATACCATGTAGACGGAAGACGGGTAATCGCATTAATAGTTTTAAAACTAATTTAAAGCATAAAGTATCTTCCATTCCTTACAAGCAGGGTGACCCTGATGCAGTCTACAAAAGACTGTTTGATTGTGTTAAAAATGAATTTGATGCTTGTTTTCCCACCAAACAAGTTCTTGCAGAGTTCAATCTAAGTTTTGTGAATGGGCCACGCCTGGAATTTACAGGAGCAGACGTAAGATGTATGAGTTGTACGGCATGAAAAAATACAATTTCGATCCACTTTTTGTTGAGAATGTCAAGAACTACTCCAAGATCTTCAGAAAAGCCTGCACTACAGCTAAGGCATTGCACATTCGTGTTAAAATATCAAAGTCCACTAACAAAATAAAAACCACTTGGGACGTCATAAATCACGAAACAGGTACTTAAAGCTAAACAGCGCGATACCTCATACACTCTTAATATTAACAATACCATCTTACAATCAGAAGCATCTGTTGCTGAAGCATTTGATAAGTATTTCAGTAATACACCTATAATCACTACAGCTTCATTAAATTCCTCACCAACTAGAGCGGAACATTTGTTGAAAGATAATGTATCTTGTTGCAGTGTATTCTTTAAATTTAAACATGTTGAGTCACTAGATATAAATATCCCTGGACATTATTCCACACAGCGCCATCTAGCCCCAAAGTAAGCTAATTAAAGCTTGTGTTATGGGATACTAGACAACGGATAAACATACTTAAATACATTTTCTTTTGTAAATACATACTTATTATACATAGGAGACACCCAGACCAGTACAAACAGACATGTTCATGCACACAAATGTTTGTACTGTGCGGGGATCGAACCCGCGACCTCTGGTGTAGTAGCCAATTTCTTAACCATTACACCAAGTCGGTCATCAAAGATAATTAAAAGCATTCAGAATAATTAATTCAAAAGATACCGCTGATCTTTGGGGTATATCAGTCAAAATTGTTAGCCACATAATTGACGTAATTGCCCCTTATTTAGCCGTAATATTCAATGATTGTGTTGATGAAGGTGTTTTTCCAAACTTAATGAAACACAGTAGGGTTGTACCACTTTTTAAATCAGGCAACACACAAGACCCAGGAAACTTTAGGCCTGGTTTCAATTCTAAGTAAGATCTTTGAAAATATCATTCAAGAACAACTATTAAGCCATTTTTATGAGAACAATCTCTTACACAGTGAACAATATGGATTCACGAGAGGCCGTTCTACTACTGATGCGGGCATTGCACTTTTAAAACACATCTTTAGGGCTTGGGAGAATTCATAGAACGCTCTTGGCGTCTTCTGTGACTTGTCCAAGGCCTTTGATTGCGTTGATCACGATACACTTATACGCAAGCTTGATTTTTACGGGGTTAGGGATAATGCTTTAGATTTGTTAATTTCGTACCTTAATTTAAGAACTCAAAAAGTTGATGTTAACAGTGTACTCTCTACAGGATCACAAGTTCAAATGGGGGCCCTCAAGGATCCATTCTAGGTCTATTACTATTTCTGATATATATAAATGATTTACCTTTTTACTTAAAAGATATTTGTGAAATAAAAACCTTTTTGATGATGTTAATGACGCACTTTCAAAGGTTTTACAATGGTTCACAGTAAATAATCTACAGCTTAATGCAAAAAAGACTAAACATATTAATTTTAAGTTGCCTAATGTTAAAGATAACCCCATTAGTCTAAAAATTGATGGTAATACTATGAAGCTTGTAGATACAACAGTTTTTCTTGGAATCACACTAGATTCAAAACTGCAATGGAACCCTCATATAACAGCTCTCTCAGGCAGACTTAGTTCGGCTGCATTTGCAGTGAGAAAAATTAGGTTATTAACAGATGTTGATACTGCTCGTTCAGTTTATTTTTTTAGTTTATAGTTTATAGTTATTAGTATATAGTTTAGTAGTATTAGTTATTAGTATTAGTATATAGTTTAAGTTTATAGTTATTTCCATAGTGTAATGTCTTACGGCATTGTACTTTGGGGTCAAGCGGCATCCGCCGCCGAGGATAAAGATGGTTTGTATATCCATACAAACCATCTTTATCCTCCAGAAGCGAGCTATCAGATCCATCTATAAGCTTCGTGCACGGGCTTCACTTAGGGAGATTTTTAAGGAAATTGGTATCCTCACTGTAGCGTCACAATACATTTACAATTGCATTGTTTTGTTGAGAAAAAATATTTGTCTCTATGCTAAACACAGTGACATTCATTGAAGAAATACTAGGAATAAGGATAAAATTGCACTTCCACTCTTTAGGTTACAAAAAGTTTTAGGATCCTATGGGGCAAGGTATACATTATTACAACAAAATTCCAAAAACAATTTGTTAGTTACCTTTACATAGATTCAAAAATCACATCAAAACGGCTTTATTAAAAAAGGGCTATTATACTACAAAAGACTACCTTATAGATAAAAATGCCTGGGTATAAGCGCTCTGCTCGATGCGGAATTAAATAGCTCTATTGTAACAGATGTTTTATTGTAAGAGTTAATAGGTACCTGTATGTATGTACTGACTAACAATTTTTGTTTTTGAATTCTTGTTATTATATTCTTTTATGGTTGGTTTTTTCTCTTTGTTTTATATTCTTTTAGGTTTATTTGTATCAAAATGACACACTGCTTGTACTTTACTAACGCCTGTTGTAAACCCAAAACAAGTTTAAAAGAGTAACTGCTGAGTTTCTCGCCGGGTCTTCTCAGCAAGAAACAACTCCGACGCGGTGGTAGAGTCGCATTATGTCTGTATACTGTTTATTTACATATCCATATTATTATGGTATTTATGTATATTATTTAGTATATTTTGCTGTAAATTTGACGATTTGAAAGTACTGATACAGTCTATTTGAATAAAGTTATTTGAGTTTGAGTTTGAGTTTGTATGAACTGACGTTTCGAAATCTCTACTCAAGCACTGATCTCTGCTTGAGTACGATTCTAGAACACGGATCAATTAAGATTTCATTGGCATTAAAATATGGCAGAATCTGGGCCCTAGCCATTTTCCTTGACTTGGTACTAAGCAATAGCGGGATATGTCAAGGGTGACGTAGGGTACCTATAGTGTGTCATCCAATATATAATGATCAGCAGTGGCGTCTAACCCTATCATAGTACCTACCAAACACAAATTGCGGTTCAACAAAATTTCCGGCTCAAATTCCAGGTATCGTCCCGTCAAACGCGCCAAACGGACGAGTCCATCAGCGCTCTGTTCAGGAGCGCCCCGCTGCGCAAGATGATGTGCTGCATGGTGGTGGTGTACATGGGCTGCGCGGTGATCTTCGACGGGCTCGTGCGCATGAGCGAGGGCCTTGGCTTGGACTTCTTCATCACCTTCACCCTGACTTCGGCCACGGAGATTCCGTCGGTTACGCTGCTGGCATTTATATTGGATAAGTACGCGTTTTGAATTAATCAATATGATTTTTGTTTAAGGAAATTTGACGATTAGGTGCATTTTACAGGTCTATTTGAATAAAATTATTTTGACATTGGTCTTCTCCTATTAGCTGTGTTTCTTGCGATTACGTCCGAGACAGCTCCATCCGTTCACTTTCGAGATACATTACCAAACAACACATTAATCAGTTGTCATCAAAGAAATCTGCTGTAAATCAAAATCAATCAAATCAAAAACCAAAATCAAAAATAGTTTATTTGCACAACGAAAACACAACTTGTATAGGTACTTATAATAAATATTACATCTAGCTGATGTCGGTACATTTGAATAAGTTTGTCCCTCGCTACCGCTCGCAGGCGCCGAGCACTGGCGCAGACGCATCATCGTAGATAACAAACATGAGTGAAGTTCGCGCAAGTGACTAAAAAAACTGTTGCGACTCCTTAAACTATAGACTTATTTTGGGACATTTCTTTTATTTGGGAAATTGACTGGGCTGTGTGCGTATACAATGCACTAGCACTTAAACTAGGCCGAGCCTGTGCTATAGGTACTAGTTCCTTCCTTCTATGATTATATATAACAGTTAAAAAGAAAGCGTAAGAAAATAATAAAAGTGAGTCGAACTTATTTTATGGTAAGTGTGTTTATAGGTTTTAATTCAATATTTAAATTTATTTTCCATTTCCACATGTATTTAAATATTTTAACAGATAGGTCTATATATATTAAATATGAATAAATATATACATAAATATATGTAAGTAAGTAGATTAATAATAAAATTTCAATACAGTAATGTACAGCAATATTAGTTGGTAACAATGGCCTGAGAGGCATTAAATATGCTCTAATCAGTATTTATTTTAAAAAAGTAAATTTAGTATTTTATATAAAAAGTATGGGTTACAGAATAATTTTGAAAACTTCTTCTGCTTCTTCTTATGAGAGTAATTTAAGCCGATCTTTCGTTTTATTCTTGCAACTATAGTAGTTTAACGGGTACTTCTTTATTAAAGAGTTTATTTTATTGTATATTAAAAGGGGCCAAGGAAACATTGAAATTTATTTATAAAAACTGTGCTAAAAGAAGGTACTGAGTGCCGAGTGCGAGTTGCAGTGAGAGAAGTGAATAACTTCACCATCGCGTTTGCGAGAAAAAAAACGCGAATTTGTATGGTATCGAGTCAACGCCATCTAGCGGCCTTAATGTTGCCCGAATTCGCGGCTAGATGGCGCTGACTCGATTCCATAGTAATTGACATTTACGTGCTCGCAAAACGCGATGGTGAAGTCATTCACTTCTCTCACTGCAACTCGCACTCGGCACTCTGGACAAACTTGTTTACTCGGCGTGATGTTTGTGGTGGAATGTATGGAATGTATGGTAGTTTCTCGTGTTGATTAGTGACATCAGTTTCAGCAAGTGAGGTGGCGATTAGTGGGTGAGATGGTAGATTCCCGTTTAATAAAGGAGCCGGTAAATATGTGTTGCAAGGAGGATGACAATAAATATGTTTTTATTATTGACTTACAGATATGGTCGTAGAATGCTTACGGTTGTTCCATTGATCATCACTGGAGCTTTCTCCCTGATTGCTGCCATTGTTCCAAAAGGTAATATTTTTATGACTTTATGAAGACATACCATATCGCGAGTTTACCTCGATAACAGTCGCTATCGTCTGTGTTGGCGTTTTTGTATAAGATATCGGTGCAGCGCCTCTATTGGATCTTAATGGAACTAAAATTGGCATACAAGTTGCTGCCGCAAAATTGTAGTTTACAAGAGGCAGACTCTACTGGTGATACTGTCTTTTTGTACAGCTGTGATTAAACATAGGTTGCATGAATTCACGATGGCGTAGAACTTAATTTGGTTGATATTTAATCTGGCAGGTATACCGCAAGTGACGCTAGCGATAATGGCGCGCTTCTGCGTGAACATGTCGTACAACGCGGCCATCCAGTGGTCGACGGAGCTGCTGCCGACGCGCGTGCGCGCGAGCGGCTCCTCGCTCATCCACGTCAGCGGCTACGTGGCCACTGTGGTGTCGCCTTTCATCGTCTTTTCGGTAAGTCTTTCTTATTTGCATGTGAAATTTGTCTATAACTGAGGACTACAAATATTCTGAATAATCCTATGGCTAAGTAGAAATAGATCAAATGGTACTAACTAAATTTCTCTTTTCTTTTGGAAAAATTTGCTTTCTACGCTTACTCGATAGCAATTCGCAGTACCAGTGGCAGCCCTAGCTCTTGATCAGGTTAGAGCAAAACTGCCTTTCGACGCCCTTTGATTTTGGGGTATAAGATACTCCGGAGCCACAGTAGACGCTCAACACACTCAACAGTCTCGAAAAGCGCCACATTATACAACTTTTATGGCTTTATGGCGCTCACATGGTCCTTACAGCGACCAAACCTTTCGATCCTAAGCTAGGACAGTAAAGCATTAAGGTATTTTGGATGTTTTATTTTTGGGCATTTTAAGACCAAAAACACTCACTTTTCTTATGTCGTCAGCTCTTTTCAATCATTAGGAACACCCTCATAAACATACCTGATTGGACCAATGAAATTGTAGGAGCGCGTGTGGAGTCCACTACCGCTGCTGATCTTGGGCTGCGTGTCGCTGGTGGCGGGCTCGTGCGGCGTGCTGCTGCCCGAGACCAAGGGGCGCGCCATGCCGCAGACCATCGAGGACGGCGAGCGCCTCGTGCGGGAACACTCCTTGTGCGGGTCAGTAACTACAAAAGCTTCAGAAACTGCAGTTACACGTGCTCAAAACCACAGGATCGGACAACTCAGATATAGGATATGGATCTCTTGAGAAACAGAAAGGTGCTCAGTAAAATCTAGTAGTGGTCAACCAGTCATCTTCAGCGCTGAGCTGAGGAGAACAAGGACGCCAATTGGAGCCCTAAGCTGCTGCGGGCTTTGCTCCTGTGCGGTGAAACACAGATGCGACACGGGCCTCAAAGGTTCCACCGTTCCCTAGGCCACATTACAGAAATATATTTCGCGTCAAACTTGCAAACTTGTAGTCCACTCTGAACTTGTCCAGAGGCCCGCATTGCAAATTTTTTTCATAATAAATTAGGTTCTGCGCATGCGCGGAACCACTCCAGAGTGAACTAGAAGTTTGACGCGAACTATACATGTATACAGATCCCATCCCTCAAAGCGTCCACTTCGGACGGTTCAGTTTTCGTTGCGTTAGTGTTAACTATGGCAACAAATCTGCGCAATGGCAAAATTAACGCTTTAGTAGACCCGACATAACAAAATGTCGGGGTTACTGCCAGGCTATTATTGGACCTGCTACGGCAGGACAAGTTCTTTAACTACTAGCTAAAATTACGCCTGTGGCACGGCACCTCGGACAGATAGGCCGCTCAGAACAAAACGCCATTTTTATCACGCACACAGACACAGTGAGTTTACAGGTGATATCTGTGAGAAACGGTCACGCGGCCAATCGCAGTCTTACGAGTGTTTTTGTTTTTGTCAAACTTAGTGCAATTTTTCACATGATGAATTTTGTTTTTTGGCGGTTCTGTCATTTATTTACATAACCTACTACTCAATTTAAAAAATTCTAATTTAGGTAATTTTACGGGGACAAGGCGAAAGGTCTTTCTGTAAACTCTTTATTTTGGGCTTCAAGACAGGTTTTCAAAGCGATACAATGATTAAGCTTTATCCCGTTATGATTTTTTTTAAATCTTTTTACAGCAAACCTGAAGATGCAGACGTCGAGGAATGGAAAAGCGATAAAGAAAGAGCTCTCATCACGTAATCGCTGTGATCACGCAAATATGGATGAACTACCTCCAGCTCAAAAGGATAGTCTTACATAATTCAAGATCCTTTTGCTCATAATATAAAAGTGCTACAAAACTATTCAAAATTAGAGTCGTTAATTCTTTTCTGAAAATGCTGCAATTTTTTATGAACTATTTAACTCTTCTGATTAAAGCACTCAAAAATGTATTTCTTTATGAAATTAAGAACAAAATAAATAATTAAAAATCACTTAAAATAAGTGTTAATGTTCGTTTATAAGCGCTTAATATTGTGCCTTTTTGCGACAATATTAGTTTTAAATTAAATACTTGGCTAACTTTTTAGTTATTTGCACAAACTTTTGAAGTTAACTATTGTAGTAAAACTAACAGGGTTTTCATTTAAATAATAAATGTCAAATGAGGCGAGCTCATTTTGAAATATTTCTTTCAAGTGAAAGCCACTTCACTTAAAAGTTTTTTAATTTATTTCAGCTGCTTTAGCTTGCCTTAAAGTGACATATCATTATTGAATAAGAACTTTTCGCATTGAAATTTGTAAAGAATAAAATTTCTTATAAATAAAACATTATTATCTGATAATAATTAAGGGTAGGTTAAGTAAATTACTTAGTGGAAACTTTTAAAAGGTTGTCTCATAATAATAAGGTTTCTTAATATTACATGCGAATACGTACTTAATACTTATCTAATAAGTATTACCTGATCAAAGAATAAAGATGTTGTTCCTAGAACTGAGATGGGGATGCCGACATGGTATGGCTATGTGAAAATATTAGAGGAAAGGAAACAAGGTCTAGACTCTTGAATCCAATTTCGCCGCATTAGTTTCATTAACAACAGTTAACATTTTCTTAACTTTATTGTTTTGAATAAATTTCTTAAAATGATTGTTTGACAGTTCTTCAGAGCTTGAATTAAATTCTGACCAAGAAAAAAAAGGAGGATAATTGCAACTCTTGGAAGGTGAGAGAGCGGTCTCCATCAGCGGCTAACAGCATTGGTCCTTTAGAAGAAGAAACATCTTGGACAGGTTCGAGACGTTTTCAGGGTCAAGTAAAGAGCATTTTACTGTACCCGTACCATGAGTGTACGCCGACGATAGTCGCTAACATCTTCAGTGAAGTATTTGTGTGGGATTTTGTTACATCGCCTCTTTGGAATAGTAAACTAATAATGTACATACAATTGTTGCTGTAACTATCGTAGTTTATGTGAAGGTACGAACTCACGGTCGAGATAATCATTTTTTTGAACATTAAACAAAGTAACTTGTACCTAATTATTAATACATTGAACAGGTATGGAAGTTTATGGGAGGGATTAATGAGAGGGGGAAAAGTGTAGGATGTAGGTATGTCAGGATTTTGCAAGTGGAAAATGTGGTCTCTACACCTTTTGGACTAGGTACGTGGTTGTTCTTATTAAAGAACAAAAATATCACATAATAAGTACCTACCTATCTAGGTTTCTGATATCCTCGAAATCCCCGCCCCAAAATATGGCAGTAGAGTAGAAGGATACATAGCTAGAAGAATATTGATGACTGCTCAAATTTGGGTGACGTTTTAGAACCGAGGTGGTTAGGTCAGCTAAAGAAACATCGTGGTCACATCAATTGAATTAAATGTTTAAACGCTGCCAAAAGTATATCGTCGACGCGAATAATAAGGAGTGGCTGCATCTCTGAAGCTTTATTTATTTCATAAAAAACCACTTGCAGGTTTACAGATTGCACCAAAACGCCAGCATATCTCTGGACAATATACATTTACAAAAACAATTAAAATAATAGAAACAAAACAAGTATGAATGATGATAATTAATAAATACAACAAAAAATCAATAAAAAAACAATAATTATAAGTATTCAGTCAAATAAACATTACGTGCAAAAATGTCAACAGGGACGGTTCAGATGTCCAGTTTAAAAATAGTTCAAGTTTAAATTAAGTCCTATTTATTTTATTAAGTACCTACATAGCTACGAGTATGTCATAAAATAATAATAAAAAGAGATACAAATTCTTGACAGCTGCGTATGTGTTGTAAAGTTATATTTCAATACTGTAGTATGATGATTGAGTAATTAATAGCGTATTGTTGTAATGAGAAATAATTAATTTATCTAAGTATCTTAAAATATGGGTACCTTCTTCTAAAAATTAAGGAACAACGAACTATTATATTAAGTAGGTACCTACTTGGATTTAAATATGGAGCAATGTATTTTAATTCATGAATATAAGTATGTAACAAATGTTATCATTAAAATTAAAACAAAGTTGGATTCACTCTTTTTTTTTAAATAGATTCTACTACTGGATAATTTATTAACATGATCAATTAAAATCTTTCAGGAATATCCTGCTTATAGTTTAATTAATATTCTACTCCAAGTAGAATATGAAAGATGGTGCCGATTGTTAATTTTTAAATAATAAGTCTGACCGAAAATAATTATTTTTCATAAGAATGTGTACAAAAATAATTAAGCGATAAATAAATGTTGGTTTCTTCATAAACAAGTTGTTTCACTGGGGTTTGCTGCTGTTATCTTATGAACCTAAAATATTTTACCAATATTTAAGAAATGGCAATTCTTTAGTTGGGCACTGAACCCCCAACTCTCGCATGTTTGCTCCAGTCCATTTTTTACCAATGCCAACTGATGTTGTCAGCTAGAATAATTTATATAATGACTGCATCCCTACCTACAACCAGACACTTTAGAAATCTACGGGAAAGACGACTCGTATTGCCTGTGACTTGGTACGGGCATAAACGTGAAATCTCGTTTTTACCGTTCCAGTAGATAGTCTCATTTCGGGATATTGTCTACACTCCTTATGGAACCTACACGCCTTTCGGCGTTTGCTCTTCGATTCAGAACAAAGTCATCGAACGATTCGGTTATTAAGTACTCGGAATAAAACATTTTTTTGAATTTTTTTTTTTTAGCAATGGCTAGTTTTTGTATAATTTAGATTATGAAAACTGAAGGAAAATGTTGATTGCTACCTTTAATAATAATAATAATTCGCTGTGCGGTCTCTGTCAGTCACTCAGGAACTATAGTATTTAATTGATTATTTAAGGCTTTTTAATAGCAGCAGTTGTCTTTCAGCTGCTACAGATGATGATCTATAAGAGGTATAGAACACAGAAAACATTAAATTAATATTTTATATATTTTATGCTTGTAATGATAAATAATGAGGTATATTTTATATATTTTATGCTTATAATGATAATGAGGTATTGCATCAGTCGTGTGATTTTGTAACGATCGACGATTTACGGAAGAAGATTTCCAAAATTGGATTTTACTTACGATAACAAGTTGAGCGATAAATGCGCACACGTATTCGACTTATATGATATGTTTAACATCAAGATAGTTACTGTAGGTATCTAAAAGATAAAAATAACGTTTTATATATTTCAGAATGTTCATCACGTAAGCGAGATGGCTCCCCAATAATATTATCTTAGGAAATACTGCTATGATTCACGGTCTTCTTAATTTGTTCATAGGTCTTGCTTCCTAATTTGTTCGGGGAACAATAATTGATATAGCCAATAATAAATTTGCAATTTACTTGCCATATATTGAGTTAAAGTGAAAGAAAGTGCTTTCTCTAGCTTTCTTGCGAAATTTTCTGGTAGTACGCCATTACATCGAAGATTTTAACTGTTGTAGGAACTTGGCCTACTTAATTAAATCTGGACAGTCAGATTAAATGGTAAAGTTCATTGTGTTTAAGGAATTCCTTATCATACATGTATTATTAAAGTACCTACTTATGTCCTGAGTCAAGATGATTATTAAAATTATCTTCTTTGATTCCACAAAAGAGAGTAATTTTACCAAAAGCCTTGGGGAGAATTCAGAAGCCTCAGAGCAACGGCATCATCCACACACAGTCCTGAATCTGTTGGCAGGTTCGATGAGTCGTTACTTTGCCATACCAACCAGACCTGGAACGCTCTTCCAGAATGTGTTTCCTGTCGCGTCAGTTCATCTAAATCAGAAAACGTCTAGTTTTAAAGCGATGCCTACAACTTTTTACAATGCCAGGCCAGATGATCTCACTCCACCTGATGGAAAGCGGTCGTGAGGTTCAGATATGAGGCTGAGAAGCATAGTAATACAAAGCAATAACAAAGCTGCTGGACATCCTCATCTTTGAGAAAGCCTGCCAAAATCCCATGATCACGATTGCTTTTTAAAATTGGTTCATTTCATACTGCGAAAGTCAAATCAGGGGGAAAAGCTTCCTCCATGAGTGTTGCAGAAGCATTACCTACACCTGAAGAGTAACAGCCTTCATTATCAGTCTAATCGGACTAAGTGTTTAGATTTTAGACCAAACCTAAAAAAGTGCCGAGGCAGGCTAGGCCTGGATTGGCCGTTCCTGTTATTTTTAACGTTTTTGTCTTATTTTGTGTTAATTGTTAAACAATGGGTTTACTTGTTTTTTTATTGTTACCTACTCACTCTCTTTCCGTAGGAAAGCATACACATCCACTCAAATTAAATATCCACACATCTCTTAACTACAGTAATATCATTAGGTAAGAAATTTTTTCAACTTATTTTTGTTTGTAATGGATTTAAATTCAAAATCTACTGAGCTTTACTTTTATTTTCACTTTGACGGGGAAATAGGTACCTAAGTAGTCGCGAGCGGAGCCGCTGGCGGAAACCTACTGTTTTTATAAACAACATAAAAGGTGTTTTTTTATTTTTGACATTTCAGCCTACGCCTTTCCTGCAATCTAGAGGAAGTAAAACAAAACAAGCACCTTCAAGAAATGATCGACACGCTTAAGGCAAAAGCGGCTATTGACCTCGAGTCGTGACCTCGTGGCCTCGAACGTAAACATGGACCTGCATGCCTTGTCCCCGATTGTCTACTGAGCTGAATTCGTTTAACAAATTTTGCATGTGTGAGATTTCTTCCTACAGATACAAAACAACTAGAATATTCATTAATATTCTAGTCGGGGTTTTAATAATTAATATAATGGGCCTTAATAGCCCCCCGATTCAGAACGAAGTTATCGACCGATTCGGTGAGTTTGTTTTAATTATAAATTATAGTAAATTACCCGCTTAACGAAAGCAATCAATATTTTTATATGATACCTAAAGGCAAAGGCCTTTATTTTTTAAAAACTAAATTACTGATATAAAAACTTTTAATAATGATTTTAAAAATAAAAGAAAATAACCGAATCGGTCGATAACTTTGTTCTGAATCGGAGGGCAAATAAATAATAAATAAAAAATATAGGCAATTAAAATTAAAATCATCTGACTCATCATAACTGAGCAGAGCTTCTACTATGAGTTTCAGAGACTGAGAAAATATATTTGTAAATACAAATACTTAAATAGATAATAACACCCAGACACGCAACAAACTCAAATGTTCGTCACATAAATGTTTGTCATGGGTGGGAAGCGAACCCACGAACTCCGATGCTAAAAGGCAGGAAAGCTACCATTGCACCGACCGGCCAGCATAATTAAATAATAAATGACATTCATTTGAAAAAATACTAAGTACCTAGGTTTAATTTATTAGACCTACAACCCGGTCATCGACTCAGAAACTAGACATAAGAGGGGCATGCCAAAAGAAGTTAAATACTCTTTACTCATTTGATTGACACTGGCAAGTTATACACCATCTTATAGGCTGGTTGTTCATTGATATGTTTGAAAATAGAACACACAATTTTTATTTTTTTTGAATTAGCATCATTTTTCCGAGAATTTGGCGGGAATTCGTTTGCAGCAATGGAGCTCAGTCGACGTGATTTTCGCGCTATGATTTATTAAGACTCTAAAAAAGGTTTAAAGCCTCAAGAATGTTTTGAAATTTTGGCTCCTACTTTTGGTGAGTCTGCTTGTTCACGAGCAACAGTAATTATTTGGTTTGCTGAATTTAAAAGAGGAGAGGATGTCTCGATAATGAAGTGAAGACAGGTCAGCCGCCAACCGCGGTCACACAAGTAAACGTTCGTTCGTGCAGTCGAAAAACTTATTTGCGCAAACTGATGAATTATGTATGTAGAGCTGGAGCGAGAACTGTGAATGGGACTAGCAGCAATGCAAACCATTAATTCACGACCACCTTTCTCTCCGTAAACGTTGTTCGAGATGGGTGCCGCACAAACTTACAGATGAGCAGAAAGACCGTCGGGTGGTTTGGTGCCTATTCATGATAGACAAATTCGACAGTGGCGAAAAAAAAAACGTGTATGATATACTGGCTGGTGACGAAACATGGCTACATAACTATCATCCCGAAACAAAGCAACAGTCGACTGTATGGTGTTTTGAAGATAAACCAACTCCGACGAAAGGTCGCCGTGCACGAAGCACACAGAAACAAATGGTCGCCTCGTTTTTCTGCAAAACGGGTCATATTGCTACTGTAGTGATAGAGGATCAAAGAACGGTGAACTCTGAAAGGAATGTGACAGTTTGTGCTCTAACAGTTATATCAGGTTGGTGTCACAAGCGACCGGAGTCAGGAATCTGGCACCTACTCTGGCACCACGACAATGCGGCGCCGCACACGTCTGTCAGAACACTTAACTTTTTCAAGTCAAAAAATGTGTCCTCCCTCACCCACCATATTCCCCTGACCTAGCGCCTTGTGATTTTTACCTGTTTCCAAAAAAATAAGTAAAACTAAAGGGGAAGAGGTTTGAAAGCAAAGAAAGTGCACTGGCTGCCTATAACTTCGAGATTTCTGAGGTGTAAAGGAGTAAAATACCTGAGACCACTCTCAGGTATTTTCCAATTGGTTCAAACGTATGGAAAAGTGTATACCTACGTGCTCAGGGTGAATACATCGAAAAGATCGATACTTACTTGTAATAAGGAATAAATTTTATAACTTTTGAGTCTCTAATTCCTTTCGACATGCCCCTCGTATGTAACCCAAAACTCACAGCTATTTCATGACATATATCAACTCAAAAATGCTGTAACATAGGAACTAAATGCAGAATGATATCAATCTAGGCGAATGTTGCGCAATTTGATAATGAGTTACATTCGCGTAGCAACTTATATGTTGCTTGCTACCGAAATGCACTGAACCTTATTACAAATGCTTATTATACAGTAAAGAGTTAATTCCCTTAAAAAACAATATGTTATGAAATGGTCTACAGTAAAACAGCCGCTTATTTCCAAAATGTGCAAGTGATGATGACTCAGCGCATATCGATCGTAATCCCATTGATATAAAATGCCACATGCTTCTTATCCATTTTCTTGTAAAACATTACAAGAAAACATACCTACTTAAAGTAAATGGCAATTGGCACGTGACTATGAATATGGCTGGATATAGGTACCGGGTGATTATCAAATAACTTTCGAAAACGTTATGGCATAGTCAGTAACTGATGGAGTAAATATATAAGCGAAAATTAGATTTTTTCAATTAACTTTAATTTTAAAGTTTTCATACAGAAAATACTGACCGTTCGATTGATTTGTATGGTGACCTTGAAATGAAAGTTAGTTAAATAAATTTCATTTTCGCTTAGATAGTTTCTACATCACTTATTGAGTACGCCATATCGTTTACGGAAGTTATTTGATAATCACCCGGTTTATATTTACACGCAGCAGCCCAACTAGCTCCAAACTAAGCAAAGCTTGTACTACGATCCTCGGATCATGTGGATGTCAGGGACTGTTACAAAGGTTTAATTATTTAAATCTAATACAAAAGTGGGATACAAATGGGACAAGCTCATGAATGTCTGTCATAGGTAGGGACTGGAACCACGGCCGAAGCGAAATGAGTCCACTTAGTTCTAACGATGGCTAGATTTCAATTATGAAAGTCTTTGCCCAGCTGATTGGATAAGGTTAGATACCTAGTAGTTGGCAGTCAGTTGATGTTCGTGTAGAAGCAATATTATTCAAGGAGCTAAGTCAAAGCTACTTAATCACAGATTTGAAAAAGTCAGTTAATACAGAAACGCCACACTATCACGAGTTTACGCGGACGATAGGCGCTAGAGTTTGTAGTAAAATATTTGTATGGGATTTCGTAACAGCTCCTCTAATGAATAGAAATGGAACTAAAAATGTCACAAAAGTTGGTGTAGTAACGACTATGGTAATAAGTATAATATATAAGCCAGAAATCTCCAAAGGAGACCCCAAGTAACTATTTATCTATGTGACTTATTAATAAAAATATTATTTATTCACGCCTATAATTAGGTTTATCAATGTTCAATTGCATACCACGTTATGTATGATTCTGCTATAAGACGATATTGACCCCAGATGAACACGTGTATTGTCGAACTGAATACAGTGCAGACTAAGGTGATCAACTCGTGTTCGACCAACAAGTTTAGTCTCGCAAAGTAGTTAAGTTAAGGACAGTAAAACCTACAGACAATATTCCACCACCAAAAATAGTTGGCCAGAAGTTATCTACGCAAATCGCGGTATCTTGTCAGTATCAATGTGTTGAGATATCAGGCGCCTGCCTTTTTACTATATTATAAGGCGGAAGTGCTCGTGGCTATCGAACTGTTTTTTAGTGATTTCGTGATTATCATTACGTTTAACAATGGAGGAAAAATTGCACGAGGTTCGTTGTTGTTTCTTTTTAATGTTACCTACTGCAAATGAATGTTACTAAACGTCTAAGCAACATTGCGGATTTATTGTCTTTACGTAACGAAGGTTCTTTCGCCGAAATTAAACAGAACTCCGTCTAAAAATGTGCACTGTGAATAGCTACTTCGTTAGTTACTTGTAGGTACTGCAAATTATTATTTTTCTGACAAGCTAACTTATGCTTTTATAATGTGCACTTCCAAGTATAAAATATTTTCATAAAGCTAAATATGCAGAAAAAAAGGCGCGATTACCATAACTCATACTGCCCTGCCTAGGAATCAAATCAAGGAATTCTGGATTACGGGACTAGCGGTACATTTTTAGTCTTAAAACAATCCAGATGATCTACTTTAATTTATGAGGCGTTGAGCTTTATATTCTAGTGAAATATTACATAAGTAGATCGAGATCACCTACCACAACGTTAAATTTGTTATTAGGCCGTTCAGATTTTCTTGCAATGCAAATAATAGTCTCTAAATACAATCATAACTAAATTCAAGCACTACCTTTCAATTACAAAAACTAACTATTGCAATTTTTGCTTACAGGAAGCAAAGAAACTGAACGAGGAGTCGCCAGTCGTTACAAATGGGGACGTGATCGAGAAAATACTAGAAACAGTAGGTGAGATGGGCATATACCAGCGCCTGATGTTTTTGACCATGCTGCCGTTCATTCTGTTCTACGTGTTCGTGTATACCGTGCAGATCTTCATCACAGCCACGCCGCAGGAGCACTGGTGCAGGGTGCCAGAGCTGGGACACTTAGATATGGAACTGCGGTGAGTAGAAACGTAGTACAAAATCTGCGGGCTGCCTTTAATACCGGATTAGGTATCAAAATACGAGGGTTGGAGATATTACTCCCTGCTCATTCTCCGACAGCAGAAAAGATTTTTCGAATTTTGAAATATCCAATGCAGTAATAGTCTGGAAAAGAAGTTCGTACTTCCTAAAATCTGAGCACGAATCTGAATCTGAAAAATTAGAGAAAAACTGAAGTGGAAGAGGTTTGAAAGCAAAGAAGATCCATTTTGGGCACTGTTGGTCTTCTTACACAATTATTATTTAGAAACATTGTAACATTATATGACTGTTTGATGCCATAATATTATTTTTAAAAAGATGCACTGGCTGCCCATAGAAGAGTAGTCACAGGTATTTTTCAATTGGTTTAAACGTATGGAAAAGTGTGTACGTGCTCAAAATATAGATACTTGTATAATTTTTGAGTACCGATCTAATTTCTTTTGGCATGCCCCTCGTACCAGCAGCCCATTTAAGGATGTACATTACCGCAGCATATTCATATTGCACCATATCACAGATTATAAAATAGTTACTACACCATAACGGGGGCCGCAAAAATCATTTCATAAAAGCTAAGCCATACAAATCTATCATTTCCCAACAGACTAAGTTTAGGAAAACGCTTGTTTGGGACTACGTTTTATTTATAGCCTCGAATGATTCATAATTCATGTGCACATATCTTGTAAATTGTAAAGAACATTATTTAGCATACAGATTTCACATTTAAACTGTGAGCACAAATAACTTAAGTCTGCTAGGATTTTGGCTTGCATATATTAAATAGCAAGTAGTAAGTTGCACCTAAGTGAGCGATGATGAACGATGATTTATGGTGATGACATGTATTTGATTTCCAGGCGCAATCTTTCAATACCAGGAGCAATATTGGGTCCGGATTGGGACAGATGTGCCGTGTATGACGCAAACTGGACGGAAGTTCTGGAGACGATGATACCTCCTCTAGGGAGTAACACTACATCTTGCCGACATGGATGGGAATTCCTCTACAAAGATATTCCTTACACGACAGTTGTCAGTGAGGTACAAAAATATATTTATAGAATTTTACTTAATTTACAAGAACTTTCAAATCGTCTAATCTAATCAAATGACTAGAGAAAGCAATTATCATCTGGGCAAATGACTAAAATGAAACTTATTAAACTTAACCTATACCTTGCTAAGATTCTGACACACTTATATTTGTCCCCAATGTCTTATTGTGCAAATATTAGGGGAGTAAAATTGTTAAATCTGGTGCATATTACTAAAATCCAGGTATCGTCTTTTCAGAGAGGATGGGTGTGTGACCGCTCAGGCAACGCGCCGTTGGCGCAAAGCTTGTTCTTCTTCGGCTCCCTGATCGGTTGCGCGCTGTTCGGCTGGATGGGTGATCGGTATGGCAGGATACCTGCACTGATAGGTAAGAATAATCACATTTTAGCTATCTGTGTAGTTTGTTGCAAAGATGCACGTGGCTATTAATTGTCGCCATTAGGCGACAGCAGATCGGCAACGATTACTGATGTTTACTACGCACGCGAAGTGAAGTAAATGGAATTGGTGACCACTCTGATCGAAATTTAGTAATATCGGGCATCTTCTCGCATTGTTTTATTTATATTTAGTTCATTCTATCTGTTGCTATTGTTCTAACAATATTTTGGATTTACTCTGAAATAACGTGGTTTTCTTTTCCCTTTTTATTATGAACTTGAACTAAGAAGCAGGGGTTACACCCACTTGCCAGAACTTCATTTGCCCGAATTTCATCTGCTATAATGGTCAACAGACATAATATTGTTTCTCATTATTTCATATGACATAATCATGGTTTACTATATTAGTCACGTGCTAGAAACATTGTTTCCCATAAAGTCAATTTCAATAATATCATTTGCTAAGTATTTCAATTCAATTCAATTCGTTTATTAGCTTTCATGAATGTTACAATTTGATGGACTTTGTGGTGGTTTCCAGTACATTTTATATTTATATTTAAAATGGGTTTGCGTTTGGCCTTAGTCTCGCCTGGTGGTAAGCGATGACGAGGCCGATGGTGGTACACGCTTACCCAGAAAATGCCTATTAACTCTGGCCTTGAAGACACCAAGGTTGTAAGTATCCGGAAACACAGACGCAGGGAGAGCGTTCCACTCCCTAGCGGTGCGTACCAGAAAAGACGAAGCAAACCGTTGGGTACGGACTCACATCATGTTACCCATTTGGGCGTAATAATAAAAACATGGAGATATAAAAGACAAAATAATAAAAATAAAAATATGAGCGTGAGATGGATAATTTTTTTAAAAAAGTGAGGTTTGAAGCTGAGCAAAATTCGTTGAGGGTATAATTAATGATTAAACGAACTTACCAAGTGAAGTTCTATCATAATTATACTCGCACCTCGTCCTCGAGATAAGTATTCTGAAATAATTATTAATATTTATAACAACATGTAGAGGTTGAGAGTTATTGTCTTTTGGTAATATCACAGAGATTGGTTTTGTATAGTAATAAAATATTTTTAATATTAATATTGTCTTTTATTCACTGTCTCAGTGATCATGACTTCACTCTTAATTATCTAATACAATCAGTAGGAAATCATTTTGAAATAAAAATATTCTCATAATGAAATAAAACAAAGTAATTCAATCTTCATTAAATACTGCACTAGCTAGAGTAGTTTGATTTACAGAATCACTTATTATTCTATTGTAGAATTTACCGAAAGTAGCGGAGGTACCGCTCCATCCTGCGGTTTTCCGGATAACATCAATATTGACACCTTTATGGTATGCCCTAGAAGTGGAAGCGTGTCGGGTGCTGTGTGCCGTGAACATTGTGACATCCACTCCACAATCTTTAAGAGTGCTCTTAATCCATCTACTAATACTTTGTGTGGTCACTGCTTTATGCGGTTTTTTAAAGGCTATGAAAAGATTTTCATCGTGTCGAAGTGATGCAGTTTTACTAATGTAGTACAATAAGGTTGTAGCTGGGCAAATATTAGGTTTATTACTAAAGAATGGAATACGAAGCATAGGTTGATTATGGCCAGCTCTGGAAGTTTTAATGAGGTCTGGTATTTTAATAGTAATTTTGGATGAATGCGACTCTATATTGCATATAAGAATTTTATTAAGTGTTTGTACTCTATGAGCTGTTGCTAGGGCCAGCAAGGTAGCACATTTTCTGGTAAGTTTTTCTAAAGAAAGTGTATCGTTTGGATACCATTCATTCAGAGCATCTAATACTTTGGTCGTGTCCCACGTAACCTCGTATTTAGGTGTTGGCGGCCTCAGTCTAAAAACACCTTTAAAAAATCTTTTTATTCTATCATCGGTGGAGATGTGTGAACCCAGAATGAGAGAAAGAGCACTCCTATAACTGTTCAATGAGCCATAATGAGCTCCTGAGTGAAAGAGTTGCGTTAAAAAGTAAATAATTGTTGGAATTGAGGCCACAAATATGTCACGGTTATTTTGAAGACAGAAGCTATGCCATCGTTTTAAGCAAACATTATATTGTTTGATGGAGTTGTCACTTAGTGATGCCAACATAATTTCTATGGACGATGGTGGTATGCTTCGGTTCAACAACGCTGTCCGCACAAGATTCCTGCAGCCAGGGTAAGGTTCTTGTGGATTTGCCCATTGCTGGAATGAGAGATAATAACATTATCGTTAGGCTTGAAAATTAGTAATTCAGATACAAGAAGCCGTCTGAATATTGGGTACCAGGGTTGTGTGGGCCATACAGGTACTACCACAATACCTTTAGCTCCATCTGATATTATCTTACGGAGGGTTTTAAGGATAATAGCAAAAGGAGGAAATGCATAGAAAAAAAAATCTTTCCAGTTTATAGTAAAGGCGTCAATAGTAAATGCATCCGGATCTCTTTTCCACGACACATATAACTCACATTTCCTATATATGCGACTAGAGAAAAGATCAATTTGTGGGAAGCCTAAGTTATCGGTAATTGCCTTAAAGGCGGAATCCTTCAATTCCCATTCAATGTCTGGGTGAGAACGTCTTGACTCCCCATCTGCCACGTCATTGTCAATGGATTTTATATATGAAGCAACTACAAAGATTCTACGTTGTTCGCACCATTGCCAAATGGCTTTTGTCGCGGAGATTTAATATCTAGTTCCTTACAATATCTTATCTGCTTCGCTCAGAATTCTACAATAAACATTTATCCGCGACAAGAACTTGTGATCTTATTTAGTGTATAAATTATTAAACAATGGTAATAAATCTCTTTCTTTCACATAATAGCAATTTTATACTTTCTTATACACACACACAACTGAGAGCCACTTAACTGTGGGACGCGGGCACATCCCACGTTAAGTCCTCTCTATGAGCCAGGCTCCTTGCCTCTTGTAAAGCCTCCACAACACCCCTTATAGCTTTACCCTTTACCACCGAAGGCTCATTATCTTACTGTATACAATATCCTTGTGAATGTGATGACACTTGTGTCATCATCACCATTCATCCTCATTATTTACTATTCTTGTTACAGAACACTACCTATGAGATGATATTTCTATCATTCTTATGTCCTTAAAATATCTTTGTCAAACATGGCGGGTAACTTATCATAGCGAATTCATAAAGTTAACTTACCATGTGAACTCTTGACTGCACCTCTGCCGCTTCACATGCTCCTACCTCTTTATGTCTTATCCTTCCTTATTTGTCCTCAGTTATTGTTTTCTGCCTCCTCCAACTCACTGTAAAGTTTATCACAAAACTTTTCTTTTAATAACTTCCTATTTTTTTTCACGTCCATACGTCATTCCCAACCTTGTTACCAACCTGAAGATAATTGTAGCAAGTCTGTTTCCACAGACAATAATAATGTAACTAGTAGGTATGTTCTTACTTACCAGAGTGTTATAACTCGCGATCTTCGCGACACTCCCCAACGGCGAGGAATTAAAGCAGGGCGAAAAGGTTGCTGGTCCACTCAGCAATTCTTTCCCTCGCTCTAATGGCCGCACTTCTCTTAGTCCTAGATCGTTCTGGGCTCTCTTCGATAACCTCCTCATCAATTACTTGAGTGTTGGGATCTACATCAACATTTGTTTTACTGGCAATAGCTGAACACTTTTCTGTATCCACTGGGACGTCACCTTGTTCTCTTGCAGTCTTTGAACACATTTCTGTGTCCTCAAGCAAGGTTGTATCTTCTCTGTTACATCCATCATTTTCTGTGATGGCCAGATCTTTGATTTGCTGGGTTACTTGCTTCGAATTATGTCTAGTCACATCTTGATTCATATCCATTATGCCAGTGATAGATTCGTTCTTTCCTAACACCGGTTCATCTTCGTGCGTATCAGCCACGTTTTCCTGATGGGTTATTGCATCAGACGTTGTATCCTCTACTTCCAATGGATATAGATGTCCTACAGATCGGATAAATTCTGCATCCTTCACTCTTACTTTAGCAACCCTGCATTCCCCATCAGGTCCTTCCAAGAGAGCAGTGACCTTTCCTACTTTCCAGTTTTCTCTGTTCTTAGATTCTCCTTTCAACTGAACTATGTCTCCAACTTTTGGTACTTGATGAGACTGTATTCTACCTTGTTTATGCTGATGACTGTATCTTTCTCTTAGACTAGGAAGATATTGACCCACAAACATTTTCTTGAACTCCTCTATGATCATCTGTCCTCTCTTCCATCCTGCAATAAGATCTTGTTTTGTTTTTGTACCTGGTGTTGAGACTTCCTGGTCACATGAAGATGTTGAGAGACATTTACCTAGTGAAAGAAAATCTGAAGGTCGAAGAACATCTTCTACTTCTGATCCTACACAAGTGAGAGGGCGTGTGTTTACTACTGCTTCTATTTCTTTGATTACTGTCATAAGTTGATTTGTATTTAACAAGTGTTTTTGTAAAGTTCTTTTCATACAATGCTTCACTAAACCAACCATCCTCTCATAGAATCCCCCATGCCATGGGGCTAACTGAGGAATAAACCTCCATTTAATCTGATTCTCAATACAGCATTTGCTGGATAGTATTGCGGCTGTCAGCTTGAATTGTAGAGCATTATCTGATACAATGAGTGTAGGTGTTCCTCTTGTTGCTATCAGTCTTCGTAGAGCCAATAGGCATTCTTCTGCTGTCAAGTCTGCCACTACTTCCAAATGAACTGCTCTTACAGCTAAACACGTATAGAGACAAATCCATTTCTTTATGTTGCCACTATCTGATGATACATACACTGGCCCAAGGTAGTCTACACCAGTATATGTAAATGGTGTACTATATCTTACCCGCTCAGCTGGCAACACAGGGGCATCTGGTAATTTGTATGGTCCTCCACCATGTCTAACACATTGCGCACACTTCCTCAGTATTTTTTGCACTTGAGCTCTTCCTTGAGGTATCCAGTAGTTTTCTCTAATAAGACTGAGGGTATGCGATACGCCTACATGATAGTTTTTAGTATGAACATCCCTTTTAATCTTATTTGTAAATTCACAGTCTTTTGGTAAAAGTATGGGGTGCTTCTTATCATATGACCAATCAGTCATTGACAATCTTCCTCGACATCGCAGGATACCATCAACATCTACATACAAACCCAAATTTCTTGAAATACTGGTTTCCTTTCCAGTAACTTCATCTTGAAAGTTTTCATGTTGTAACTTTTTTATTTCATTTAGATTTTTGTCCTTTAAACATTCTATTTCTGTTATCCTTTGTTCCTCTTGTGGGACAAGCTTACCTTTCTTGGTGTCTGTCCTAGGTGCTATATCTAACCCTTCTTTGGTTAGATCCTCCCTAACCATGACTGTCGTAGTACTTTCACGAAAATTCATTTGCTTAGGCCAGAATGACCTATCTCTCAACAGAAAATCTGGGCCCCTAAACCATAGAATTTTCTTAAACCTCCACATATCTGGTCTTGTGGCTATGTCTGCTGGATTTTCAGTTGTATTCACATAGCAATGTTTAACATCTTGTCCTTGTTTTATTTCTGATATTCGTCTTGCGACAAATGGAGGTAATAATTTGTTTGAACTCATCCAATTTAAAACAACATGACTGTCTGTCCATAAATATTGATTGTTGATGGCAAGATTTAATTTAATTTTGACATATTTTAACAGTCTGTAAGCAATAAGGTAACCCAACAATTCTAATCTAGGAATCTTTAGGTCCTCTTGGTCTTTCATAGGTGTTACTCGGGATTTTGCCATTATAAGGGTAGACCTTGTCTCTCCCTTGCAACTAGCACGCAAGTAGACTACTGCAGCATACGCTTTGATAGAAGCATCTGCAAATGCATGAAGCTCATACCTTGTACTGTCATCCTCTCTAAATCCAGTGTATCTTTCAGGGTGAACATTCTTTATATCCTTTAAGTTCTGTAGAGTCATTTCCCACATCTTCTGTAGGTCCTTTGGTATTTCTGCATCCCATTTTAATTTTCTCTTGCACAATTCCTGAAATAGAAGTTTAGCTGGCAGGATCAGTGGTGCCACAAACCCACAGGGGTCATAAACCTTTGCTATAACACTTAGAACATCACGTTTCTTCATGATTTCATCATTTTGATGAGTGAACAGGTCTTCACTGTATCTTAGTTGAAGGGTATCAGAACCAGTGTTCCATAATAGTCCTAAAACTTTTACATTATCCGTGTGTGAGGCTCTTACTTTTTTAGGAATTAGCTCATTGAATTCTGGATCATTCGTTGTCCAGTCTCGTATATTCATTGATAATTCTTCAAAGATCTTTCTTGTATTATGATATGTTTTCCTTGCTTCTTCCAGTGAGTCAGCTCCAGAGACAACATTGTCAACATAACATTTATTTGCAATTTCTTGCAAAAGTGACTCCTTTGTTCTTGATATATGATAGCGAATAGTTGCTGTCAATAGAAATGGGCTTGCTATTACTCCAAATGGTACTCTACAAAATCTAAGATGCACAAGGTTGTCCTCTGACGGGGCTTTCATTGGGTCTTTTAGCCACAAGAATCTGGTCACATCTCTATCCTTCTCCTGAAGGCCAACTTGCAGGAACGCCTTTTCCACATCAGCTGTGAGTGCAATACGCTTAGTTCTAAATTGGATTAGCAATCCAGTCAAATCTTCCAACATAGATGGTCCTTTGTGCATACATTCATTCAAACTTTTCTCCCCCTTCATCTTCGCAGAAGCATCATACACTATCCTTCCTCTCTTGCCTTCCTGTTTCACTATATGATGTGGCAGATAGTGTACTACCGTTATTGCTTGATTATCATGATATATTTGTGCTGGAACTGTCTCTATCACGCCAGCGTCTAGCTGTTCTTTCAATATATCTTCATAATCTCTTCTCATATCATCATCTAACCTCTTATGAAGACCTTTCAGCCGTCCAAAGGCTAGACCGAAATTAGTAGGCAAATCTGGTGGGTATTGGATCCAGGGCCACTTTACTTCATATCTTCCATTTTTATATTCAACAGTATCATTGAAGTATTTAACAGTTTCTTCATCTCTAGTCTTTCCAGGTGAGTCTGTTATTCCAAGATTCTCCAAAGACCATAAAAAGTCTACATCTGTATCTCTTAGTGGGAGATCAGGTTCAGTAAGACGGGAACAGCCAGGATTTTGGCAATATGTCACTACAGTGAATATGTTGTCTTCATCGGACTTAATTGTGCTACCAGATATGACCCAACCTAAGTCAGTGTCAATCAGGTAGAGTCTATTATCCAGTTGAATGCGGTTGTGTCTTATCAGTGTGTAATAATAGTCATTTCCAATTAGTAAATCAATTTGAAGGCCTGCGGAGTCATCATCAGCTATAACATCTATTGATTTAAGTATGTGAGTACTTAATTCAGTAAACGGAATACCTTTTGTGATATGTGGTACCACATTTACAGTAATATTCTTTCTTATGCCACGTTTAGTAAGGATAGTTACTTCCGTTACTGAACTTTGTGTTTCTACTGGTACATTTGATCCAAAGGTGTAAATAACTAGCTGTTCCTTCTCACTAGTATTCAAATTCAACTCACATGCTAATTTTGCAGACACATAGCTCCTCTGGCTTCCGCAGTCCAACAATAATCTACAAGTTGTTACTGCTCCTCTTTTGTTGTAGATCTTGGTAGTTGCAGTCTGTAAACATGATTGCATATTAATAGAAGCGAGACACATTGCCCTTTCAATGGGATCAAAACAATTACTACCTTTCTTACTGCTAACTGTAGATCTAGGTACAGGACATAAGGCTCTATTATGATGTTTTCCACAGTATTTACAGTTTCCATTATTTCGACAGTTCTTCAAAAGGTGGCCACTTTTGAAACACAGGAAACATTTACCATATAATTTTCGTTTTCTTTCTTGAACAGTCTTATATTGCTGGCACTGATCGTTATAATGGTCGCCGTCACAAAAAACACACCCAATTTTCCTTTTCTTCGATCCAGTTTTCTCCCTATTATTAGAATGAAACTGTAGTTTCCTCTTTTGCTGGTCTGTAGATCTACCTCTTTGGCCATTTTCTCTATTAGCAGTATGTAGTACTTGTGTAGTCGATGTTGTTAGATCATCCGTTCCCTTAGGCTCTGAGACACAAAGTTGGCCGCACTCCATCGCTGTAATTACCTGGTCTATGGTTTTCCTTAGGTCTGCTATGTTATCCGGAGCCTTCAGCAAATTAGTTTGGTAAATTACCGTACTTGGAAACTTTTCTAAAATAATAACTCTTAAATGATTGCTGTTAATATTCTCCCCAAGTGAAAGTAGGATGCGTAGATGTCGTTCAATATGATTAAATGTACGTCTGCAGTCATATGCAGTTTCAGTACACCTTTTCAAAACATTTAGGGCTTTATAGTGCGCATCTATCACTTTATTTAAGTTACCATATCTTTTACGGAGAATTTCTAATGCAATTTCATAATTGTCATTGGAGGATGTCAAGCCATCTAAACACTCCAGAGCCTCACCCTGTAGGTGAGATAATAAATAGCATAATTTTTCAGCCTCGGATATAGTCTTAGAATGAACATTAGTATGGAATTTGTCCCAGAAGCTACTCCATTCTAAAATATTCCCACCAAACTTGGTCATCTCAAGTTTAGGTAGCTTGCTGGCTGATGGTTGCTCGTGAGATGAACCCGAGACCTGATCTAATGTTTCCAAGTTCAAGTAAGATTCCTCTGCTTGGATAAGATCACTGTTACATGCTTTGATTATTTCGGCGGCACCGCCTCTCTGGATCGCGAAACGTATTTCCCTATCAAGGGAATCGATAGACGCCTTTAAGCGGATCTTGGCTTGAATAAAATCCGCTCTAACCACGCCAGTAGAACATCGTTCATACACCAAGTTCGCTTTATGTAGATTTTTAATGAGAATTTCTCGCCTTATATTCAGGTTTGATATAATTATATCTTCTTCCATTTTAAAATTGTTACTGAAACAAACATTTTCTCTTATGTTAACGGATTCTATAAAGTTGACCACATTCTTCTCTATTATGCTTACCAGTTTCCGTATAAACCACCTAACTTTAATAAAGAGTCACGATGGCGGGTAAAATTCGCGATTAACTTTTGTTTTGATCACCACACAATTCACAATTCACAAACTTCACAAATTGAAAAAATAACGAGAGCATAGACGTAAATTCTATATTCGAGACGCTCGACCGTGATTGGTGGGAAGTTACTTTCATTGACATTTCCGGGTTTGGAGTCGTGCCCTTTGATATCCATTATCCATAAGGCGATTATCCATAAATCGATTGAAGCATCGATTTTCAAGGGTAGCGGCATGACGTTATCGTATTGGATTTGGTGTTTATTAAATGAAACAGGGACGGATTTTTTTTCTTTATCTTTATTGACATTATATTTACAAATAACATACTCATACTATTCTATATCAATCTGAAATCAAATACAGTATTGTATTTGATTTGATGGTTATATAAAGTCGTTTATTGAAGTACTAGCTTATTTCTAAGGCAAGTCACTTCAATTTTGTTGAGGGCCTAAACACAATGGAAGTAATGCTTTATTTCTAAAGCAAGTAACTGGAATACTGAAACCAGCTAGTTATACTGCTATTATATAAGACTCTTACACTACCTTAGCTTAGGTAGGCTGCTTACAATTAATTATTTTCTTGCTCTCTTCAAGCAGGCTGCCATCACCTTTTATTTTCTGCTGCGCGCTCCTCCTAAATAGGCAGCCTACAGGAAATTCGAACCATGCCCTCTCTAAGCGGGCTACAAACAGGAAATTCAAACGATGCCCTCTCTAAGCGGGCTGCCAATACAGGCTATTGTCTGCTGCACAACCCTCCTTCATGGGTTGCCAACAGGCAATTCATAACATGCCCTCTCTAAGCGGGCTGCCAATACTGGCTATTGTCTGCTGCACAACCCTCCTTCATGGGTTGCCAACAGGCAATTCATAACATGCCCTCTCTAAGCGGGCTGCCAATACAGGCTATTGTCTGCTGCACAACCCTCCTTCATGGGTTGCCAACAGGCAATTCATAACATGCCCTCTCTAAGCGGGCTGCCAATACTGGCTATTGTCTGCTGCACAACCCTCTTTCATGGGTTGCCAACAGGCAAGTCATAACATGAGTCATATCCCAGCATCTCCACCATTTTGTCGCGGAGATTTAATATCTAGTTCCTTACAATATCTTATCTGCTTCGCTCAGAATTCTACAATAAACATTTATCCGCGACAAGAACTTGTGATCTTATTTAGTGTATAAATTATTAAACAATGGTAATAAATCTCTTTCTTTCACATAATAGCAATTTTATACTTTCTTATACACACACACAACTGAGAGCCACTTAACTGTGGGACGCGGGCACATCCCACGTTAAGTCCTCTCTATGAGCCAGGCTCCTTGCCTCTTGTAAAGCCTCCACAACACCCCTTATAGCTTTACCCTTTACCACCGAAGGCTCATTATCTTACTGTATACAATATCCTTGTGAATGTGATGACACTTGTGTCATCATCACCATTCATCCTCATTATTTACTATTCTTGTTACAGAACACTACCTATGAGATGATATTTCTATCATTCTTATGTCCTTAAAATATCTTTGTCAAACATGGCGGGTAACTTATCATAGCGAATTCATAAAGTTAACTTACCATGTGAACTCTTGACTGCACCTCTGCCGCTTCACATGCTCCTACCTCTTTATGTCTTATCCTTCCTTATTTGTCCTCAGTTATTGTTTTCTGCCTCCTCCAACTCACTGTAAAGTTTATCACAAAACTTTTCTTTTAATAACTTCCTATTTTTTTTCACGTCCATACGTCATTCCCAACCTTGTTACCAACCTGAAGATAATTGTAGCAAGTCTGTTTCCACAGACAATAATAATGTAACTAGTAGGTATGTTCTTACTTACCAGAGTGTTATAACTCGCGATCTTCGCGACACTCCCCAACGGCGAGGAATTAAAGCAGGGCGAAAAGGTTGCTGGTCCACTCAGCAATTCTTTCCCTCGCTCTAATGGCCGCACTTCTCTTAGTCCTAGATCGTTCTGGGCTCTCTTCGATAACCTCCTCATCAATTACTTGAGTGTTGGGATCTACATCAACATTTGTTTTACTGGCAATAGCTGAACACTTTTCTGTATCCACTGGGACGTCACCTTGTTCTCTTGCAGTCTTTGAACACATTTCTGTGTCCTCAAGCAAGGTTGTATCTTCTCTGTTACATCCATCATTTTCTGTGATGGCCAGATCTTTGATTTGCTGGGTTACTTGCTTCGAATTATGTCTAGTCACATCTTGATTCATATCCATTATGCCAGTGATAGATTCGTTCTTTCCTAACACCGGTTCATCTTCGTGCGTATCAGCCACGTTTTCCTGATGGGTTATTGCATCAGACGTTGTATCCTCTACTTCCAATGGATATAGATGTCCTACAGATCGGATAAATTCTGCATCCTTCACTCTTACTTTAGCAACCCTGCATTCCCCATCAGGTCCTTCCAAGAGAGCAGTGACCTTTCCTACTTTCCAGTTTTCTCTGTTCTTAGATTCTCCTTTCAACTGAACTATGTCTCCAACTTTTGGTACTTGATGAGACTGTATTCTACCTTGTTTATGCTGATGACTGTATCTTTCTCTTAGACTAGGAAGATATTGACCCACAAACATTTTCTTGAACTCCTCTATGATCATCTGTCCTCTCTTCCATCCTGCAATAAGATCTTGTTTTGTTTTTGTACCTGGTGTTGAGACTTCCTGGTCACACGAAGATGTTGAGAGACATTTACCTAGTGAAAGAAAATCTGAAGGTCGAAGAACATCTTCTACTTCTGATCCTACACAAGTGAGAGGGCGTGTGTTTACTACTGCTTCTATTTCTTTGATTACTGTCATAAGTTGATTTGTATTTAACAAGTGTTTTTGTAAAGTTCTTTTCATACAATGCTTCACTAAACCAACCATCCTCTCATAGAATCCCCCATGCCATGGGGCTAACTGAGGAATAAACCTCCATTTAATCTGATTCTCAATACAGCATTTGCTGGATAGTATTGCGGCTGTCAGCTTGAATTGTAGAGCATTATCTGATACAATGAGTGTAGGTGTTCCTCTTGTTGCTATCAGTCTTCGTAGAGCCAATAGGCATTCTTCTGCTGTCAAGTCTGCCACTACTTCCAAATGAACTGCTCTTACAGCTAAACACGTATAGAGACAAATCCATTTCTTTATGTTGCCACTATCTGATGATACATACACTGGCCCAAGGTAGTCTACACCAGTATATGTAAATGGTGTACTATATCTTACCCGCTCAGCTGGCAACACAGGGGCATCTGGTAATTTGTATGGTCCTCCACCATGTCTAACACATTGCGCACACTTCCTCAGTATTTTTTGCACTTGAGCTCTTCCTTGAGGTATCCAGTAGTTTTCTCTAATAAGACTGAGGGTATGCGATACGCCTACATGATAGTTTTTAGTATGAACATCCCTTATAATCTTATTTGTAAATTCACAGTCTTTTGGTAAAAGTATGGGGTGCTTCTTATCATATGACCAATCAGTCATTGACAATCTTCCTCGACATCGCAGGATACCATCAACATCTACATACAAACCCAAATTTCTTGAAATACTGGTTTCCTTTCCAGTAACTTCATCTTGAAAGTTTTCATGTTGTAACTTTTTTATTTCATTTAGATTTTTGTCCTTTAAACATTCTATTTCTGTTATCCTTTGTTCCTCTTGTGGGACAAGCTTACCTTTCTTGGTGTCTGTCCTAGGTGCTATATCTAACCCTTCTTTGGTTAGATCCTCCCTAACCATGACTGTCGTAGTACTTTCACGAAAATTCATTTGCTTAGGCCAGAATGACCTATCTCTCAACAGAAAATCTGGGCCCCTAAACCATAGAATTTTCTTAAACCTCCACATATCTGGTCTTGTGGCTATGTCTGCTGGATTTTCAGTTGTATTCACATAGCAATGTTTAACATCTTGTCCTTGTTTTATTTCTGATATTCGTCTTGCGACAAATGGAGGTAATAATTTGTTTGAACTCATCCAATTTAAAACAACATGACTGTCTGTCCATAAATATTGATTGTTGATGGCAAGATTTAATTTAATTTTGACATATTTTAACAGTCTGTAAGCAATAAGGTAACCCAACAATTCTAATCTAGGAATCTTTAGGTCCTCTTGGTCTTTCATAGGTGTTACTCGGGATTTTGCCATTATAAGGGTAGACCTTGTCTCTCCCTTGCAACTAGCACGCAAGTAGACTACTGCAGCATACGCTTTGATAGAAGCATCTGCAAATGCATGAAGCTCATACCTTGTACTGTCATCCTCTCTAAATCCAGTGTATCTTTCAGGGTGAACATTCTTTATATCCTTTAAGTTCTGTAGAGTCATTTCCCACATCTTCTGTAGGTCCTTTGGTATTTCTGCATCCCATTTTAATTTTCTCTTGCACAATTCCTGAAATAGAAGTTTAGCTGGCAGGATCAGTGGTGCCACAAACCCACAGGGGTCATAAACCTTTGCTATAACACTTAGAACATCACGTTTCTTCATGATTTCATCATTTTGATGAGTGAACAGGTCTTCACTGTATCTTAGTTGAAGGGTATCAGAACCAGTGTTCCATAATAGTCCTAAAACTTTTACATTATCCGTGTGTGAGGCTCTTACTTTTTTAGGAATTAGCTCATTGAATTCTGGATCATTCGTTGTCCAGTCTCGTATATTCATTGATAATTCTTCAAAGATCTTTCTTGTATTATGATATGTTTTCCTTGCTTCTTCCAGTGAGTCAGCTCCAGAGACAACATTGTCAACATAACATTTATTTGCAATTTCTTGCAAAAGTGACTCCTTTGTTCTTGATATATGATAGCGAATAGTTGCTGTCAATAGAAATGGGCTTGCTATTACTCCAAATGGTACTCTACAAAATCTAAGATGCACAAGGTTGTCCTCTGACGGGGCTTTCATTGGGTCTTTTAGCCACAAGAATCTGGTCACATCTCTATCCTTCTCCTGAAGGCCAACTTGCAGGAACGCCTTTTCCACATCAGCTGTGAGTGCAATACGCTTAGTTCTAAATTGGATTAGCAATCCAGTCAAATCTTCCAACATAGATGGTCCTTTGTGCATACATTCATTCAAACTTTTCTCCCCCTTCATCTTCGCAGAAGCATCATACACTATCCTTCCTCTCTTGCCTTCCTGTTTCACTATATGATGTGGCAGATAGTGTACTACCGTTATTGCTTGATTATCATGATATATTTGTGCTGGAACTGTCTCTATCACGCCAGCGTCTAGCTGTTCTTTCAATATATCTTCATAATCTCTTCTCATATCATCATCTAACCTCTTATGAAGACCTTTCAGCCGTCCAAAGGCTAGACCGAAATTAGTAGGCAAATCTGGTGGGTATTGGATCCAGGGCCACTTTACTTCATATCTTCCATTTTTATATTCAACAGTATCATTGAAGTATTTAACAGTTTCTTCATCTCTAGTCTTTCCAGGTGAGTCTGTTATTCCAAGATTCTCCAAAGACCATAAAAAGTCTACATCTGTATCTCTTAGTGGGAGATCAGGTTCAGTAAGACGGGAACAGCCAGGATTTTGGCAATATGTCACTACAGTGAATATGTTGTCTTCATCGGACTTAATTGTGCTACCAGATATGACCCAACCTAAGTCAGTGTCAATCAGGTAGAGTCTATTATCCAGTTGAATGCGGTTGTGTCTTATCAGTGTGTAATAATAGTCATTTCCAATTAGTAAATCAATTTGAAGGCCTGCGGAGTCATCATCAGCTATAACATCTATTGATTTAAGTATGTGAGTACTTAATTCAGTAAACGGAATACCTTTTGTGATATGTGGTACCACATTTACAGTAATATTCTTTCTTATGCCACGTTTAGTAAGGATAGTTACTTCCGTTACTGAACTTTGTGTTTCTACTGGTACATTTGATCCAAAGGTGTAAATAACTAGCTGTTCCTTCTCACTAGTATTCAAATTCAACTCACATGCTAATTTTGCAGACACATAGCTCCTCTGGCTTCCGCAGTCCAACAATAATCTACAAGTTGTTACTGCTCCTCTTTTGTTGTAGATCTTGGTAGTTGCAGTCTGTAAACATGATTGCATATTAATAGAAGCGAGACACATTGCCCTTTCAATGGGATCAAAACAATTACTACCTTTCTTACTGCTAACTGTAGATCTAGGTACAGGACATAAGGCTCTATTATGATGTTTTCCACAGTATTTACAGTTTCCATTATTTCGACAGTTCTTCAAAAGGTGGCCACTTTTGAAACACAGGAAACATTTACCATATAATTTTCGTTTTCTTTCTTGAACAGTCTTATATTGCTGGCACTGATCGTTATAATGGTCGCCGTCACAAAAAACACACCCAATTTTCCTTTTCTTCGATCCAGTTTTCTCCCTATTATTAGAATGAAACTGTAGTTTCCTCTTTTGCTGGTCTGTAGATCTACCTCTTTGGCCATTTTCTCTATTAGCAGTATGTAGTACTTGTGTAGTCGATGTTGTTAGATCATCCGTTCCCTTAGGCTCTGAGACACAAAGTTGGCCGCACTCCATCGCTGTAATTACCTGGTCTATGGTTTTCCTTAGGTCTGCTATGTTATCCGGAGCCTTCAGCAAATTAGTTTGGTAAATTACCGTACTTGGAAACTTTTCTAAAATAATAACTCTTAAATGATTGCTGTTAATATTCTCCCCAAGTGAAAGTAGGATGCGTAGATGTCGTTCAATATGATTAAATGTACGTCTGCAGTCATATGCAGTTTCAGTACACCTTTTCAAAACATTTAGGGCTTTATAGTGCGCATCTATCACTTTATTTAAGTTACCATATCTTTTACGGAGAATTTCTAATGCAATTTCATAATTGTCATTGGAGGATGTCAAGCCGTCTAAACACTCCAGAGCCTCACCCTGTAGGTGAGATAATAAATAGCATAATTTTTCAGCCTCGGATATAGTCTTAGAATGAACATTAGTATGGAATTTGTCCCAGAAGCTACTCCATTCTAAAATATTCCCACCAAACTTGGTCATCTCAAGTTTAGGTAGCTTGCTGGCTGATGGTTGCTCGTGAGATGAACCCGAGACCTGATCTAATGTTTCCAAGTTCAAGTAAGATTCCTCTGCTTGGATAAGATCACTGTTACATGCTTTGATTATTTCGGCGGCACCGCCTCTCTGGATCGCGAAACGTATTTCCCTATCAAGGGAATCGATAGACGCCTTTAAGCGGATCTTGGCTTGAATAAAATCCGCTCTAACCACGCCAGTAGAACATCGTTCATACACCAAGTTCGCTTTATGTAGATTTTTAATGAGAATTTCTCGCCTTATATTCAGGTTTGATATAATTATATCTTCTTCCATTTTAAAATTGTTACTGAAACAAACATTTTCTCTTATGTTAACGGATTCTATAAAGTTGACCACATTCTTCTCTATTATGCTTACCAGTTTCCGTATAAACCACCTAACTTTAATAAAGAGTCACGATGGCGGGTAAAATTCGCGATTAACTTTTGTTTTGATCACCACACAATTCACAATTCACAAACTTCACAAATTGAAAAAATAACGAGAGCATAGACGTAAATTCTATATTCGAGACGCTCGACCGTGATTGGTGGGAAGTTACTTTCATTGACATTTCCGGGTTTGGAGTCGTGCCCTTTGATATCCATTATCCATAAGGCGATTATCCATAAATCGATTGAAGCATCGATTTTCAAGGGTAGCGGCATGACGTTATCGTATTGGATTTGGTGTTTATTAAATGAAACAGGGACGGATTTTTTTTCTTTATCTTTATTGACATTATATTTACAAATAACATACTCATACTATTCTATATCAATCTGAAATCAAATACAGTATTGTATTTGATTTGATGGTTATATAAAGTCGTTTATTGAAGTACTAGCTTATTTCTAAGGCAAGTCACTTCAATTTTGTTGAGGGCCTAAACACAATGGAAGTAATGCTTTATTTCTAAAGCAAGTAACTGGAATACTGAAACCAGCTAGTTATACTGCTATTATATAAGACTCTTACACTACCTTAGCTTAGGTAGGCTGCTTACAATTAATTATTTTCTTGCTCTCTTCAAGCAGGCTGCCATCACCTTTTATTTTCTGCTGCGCGCTCCTCCTAAATAGGCAGCCTACAGGAAATTCGAACCATGCCCTCTCTAAGCGGGCTACCAACAGGAAATTCAAACGATGCCCTCTCTAAGCGGGCTGCCAATACAGGCTATTGTCTGCTGCACAACCCTCCTTCATGGGTTGCCAACAGGCAATTCATAACATGCCCTCTCTAAGCGGGCTGCCAATACTGGCTATTGTCTGCTGCACAACCCTCCTTCATGGGTTGCCAACAGGCAATTCATAACATGCCCTCTCTAAGCGGGCTGCCAATACAGGCTATTGTCTGCTGCACAACCCTCCTTCATGGGTTGCCAACAGGCAATTCATAACATGCCCTCTCTAAGCGGGCTGCCAATACTGGCTATTGTCTGCTGCACAACCCTCTTTCATGGGTTGCCAACAGGCAAGTCATAACATGAGTCATATCCCAGCATCTCCACCATTTTGTCGCGGAGATTTAATATCTAGTTCCTTACAATATCTTATCTGCTTCGCTCAGAATTCTACAATAAACATTTATCCGCGACAAGAACTTGTGATCTTATTTAGTGTATAAATTATTAAACAATGGTAATAAATCTCTTTCTTTCACATAATAGCAATTTTATACTTTCTTATACACACACACAACTGAGAGCCACTTAACTGTGGGACGCGGGCACATCCCACGTTAAGTCCTCTCTATGAGCCAGGCTCCTTGCCTCTTGTAAAGCCTCCACAACACCCCTTATAGCTTTACCCTTTACCACCGAAGGCTCATTATCTTACTGTATACAATATCCTTGTGAATGTGATGACACTTGTGTCATCATCACCATTCATCCTCATTATTTACTATTCTTGTTACAGAACACTACCTATGAGATGATATTTCTATCATTCTTATGTCCTTAAAATATCTTTGTCAAACATGGCGGGTAACTTATCATAGCGAATTCATAAAGTTAACTTACCATGTGAACTCTTGACTGCACCTCTGCCGCTTCACATGCTCCTACCTCTTTATGTCTTATCCTTCCTTATTTGTCCTCAGTTATTGTTTTCTGCCTCCTCCAACTCACTGTAAAGTTTATCACAAAACTTTTCTTTTAATAACTTCCTATTTTTTTTCACGTCCATACGTCATTCCCAACCTTGTTACCAACCTGAAGATAATTGTAGCAAGTCTGTTTCCACAGACAATAATAATGTAACTAGTAGGTATGTTCTTACTTACCAGAGTGTTATAACTCGCGATCTTCGCGACACTCCCCAACGGCGAGGAATTAAAGCAGGGCGAAAAGGTTGCTGGTCCACTCAGCAATTCTTTCCCTCGCTCTAATGGCCGCACTTCTCTTAGTCCTAGATCGTTCTGGGCTCTCTTCGATAACCTCCTCATCAATTACTTGAGTGTTGGGATCTACATCAACATTTGTTTTACTGGCAATAGCTGAACACTTTTCTGTATCCACTGGGACGTCACCTTGTTCTCTTGCAGTCTTTGAACACATTTCTGTGTCCTCAAGCAAGGTTGTATCTTCTCTGTTACATCCATCATTTTCTGTGATGGCCAGATCTTTGATTTGCTGGGTTACTTGCTTCGAATTATGTCTAGTCACATCTTGATTCATATCCATTATGCCAGTGATAGATTCGTTCTTTCCTAACACCGGTTCATCTTCGTGCGTATCAGCCACGTTTTCCTGATGGGTTATTGCATCAGACGTTGTATCCTCTACTTCCAATGGATATAGATGTCCTACAGATCGGATAAATTCTGCATCCTTCACTCTTACTTTAGCAACCCTGCATTCCCCATCAGGTCCTTCCAAGAGAGCAGTGACCTTTCCTACTTTCCAGTTTTCTCTGTTCTTAGATTCTCCTTTCAACTGAACTATGTCTCCAACTTTTGGTACTTGATGAGACTGTATTCTATCTTGTTTATGCTGATGACTGTATCTTTCTCTTAGACTAGGAAGATATTGACCCACAAACATTTTCTTGAACTCCTCTATGATCATCTGTCCTCTCTTCCATCCTGCAATAAGATCTTGTTTTGTTTTTGTACCTGGTGTTGAGACTTCCTGGTCACACGAAGATGTTGAGAGACATTTACCTAGTGAAAGAAAATCTGAAGGTCGAAGAACATCTTCTACTTCTGATCCTACACAAGTGAGAGGGCGTGTGTTTACTACTGCTTCTATTTCTTTGATTACTGTCATAAGTTGATTTGTATTTAACAAGTGTTTTTGTAAAGTTCTTTTCATACAATGCTTCACTAAACCAACCATCCTCTCATAGAATCCCCCATGCCATGGGGCTAACTGAGGAATAAACCTCCATTTAATCTGATTCTCAATACAGCATTTGCTGGATAGTATTGCGGCTGTCAGCTTGAATTGTAGAGCATTATCTGATACAATGAGTGTAGGTGTTCCTCTTGTTGCTATCAGTCTTCGTAGAGCCAATAGGCATTCTTCTGCTGTCAAGTCTGCCACTACTTCCAAATGAACTGCTCTTACAGCTAAACACGTATAGAGACAAATCCATTTCTTTATGTTGCCACTATCTGATGATACATACACTGGCCCAAGGTAGTCTACACCAGTATATGTAAATGGTGTACTATATCTTACCCGCTCAGCTGGCAACACAGGGGCATCTGGTAATTTGTATGGTCCTCCACCATGTCTAACACATTGCGCACACTTCCTCAGTATTTTTTGCACTTGAGCTCTTCCTTGAGGTATCCAGTAGTTTTCTCTAATAAGACTGAGGGTATGCGATACGCCTACATGATAGTTTTTAGTATGAACATCCCTTATAATCTTATTTGTAAATTCACAGTCTTTTGGTAAAAGTATGGGGTGCTTCTTATCATATGACCAATCAGTCATTGACAATCTTCCTCGACATCGCAGGATACCATCAACATCTACATACAAACCCAAATTTCTTGAAATACTGGTTTCCTTTCCAGTAACTTCATCTTGAAAGTTTTCATGTTGTAACTTTTTTATTTCATTTAGATTTTTGTCCTTTAAACATTCTATTTCTGTTATCCTTTGTTCCTCTTGTGGGACAAGCTTACCTTTCTTGGTGTCTGTCCTAGGTGCTATATCTAACCCTTCTTTGGTTAGATCCTCCCTAACCATGACTGTCGTAGTACTTTCACGAAAATTCATTTGCTTAGGCCAGAATGACCTATCTCTCAACAGAAAATCTGGGCCCCTAAACCATAGAATTTTCTTAAACCTCCACATATCTGGTCTTGTGGCTATGTCTGCTGGATTTTCAGTTGTATTCACATAGCAATGTTTAACATCTTGTCCTTGTTTTATTTCTGATATTCGTCTTGCGACAAATGGAGGTAATAATTTGTTTGAACTCATCCAATTTAAAACAACATGACTGTCTGTCCATAAATATTGATTGTTGATGGCAAGATTTAATTTAATTTTGACATATTTTAACAGTCTGTAAGCAATAAGGTAACCCAACAATTCTAATCTAGGAATCTTTAGGTCCTCTTGGTCTTTCATAGGTGTTACTCGGGATTTTGCCATTATAAGGGTAGACCTTGTCTCTCCCTTGCAACTAGCACGCAAGTAGACTACTGCAGCATACGCTTTGATAGAAGCATCTGCAAATGCATGAAGCTCATACCTTGTACTGTCATCCTCTCTAAATCCAGTGTATCTTTCAGGGTGAACATTCTTTATATCCTTTAAGTTCTGTAGAGTCATTTCCCACATCTTCTGTAGGTCCTTTGGTATTTCTGCATCCCATTTTAATTTTCTCTTGCACAATTCCTGAAATAGAAGTTTAGCTGGCAGGATCAGTGGTGCCACAAACCCACAGGGGTCATAAACCTTTGCTATAACACTTAGAACATCACGTTTCTTCATGATTTCATCATTTTGATGAGTGAACAGGTCTTCACTGTATCTTAGTTGAAGGGTATCAGAACCAGTGTTCCATAATAGTCCTAAAACTTTTACATTATCCGTGTGTGAGGCTCTTACTTTTTTAGGAATTAGCTCATTGAATTCTGGATCATTCGTTGTCCAGTCTCGTATATTCATTGATAATTCTTCAAAGATCTTTCTTGTATTATGATATGTTTTCCTTGCTTCTTCCAGTGAGTCAGCTCCAGAGACAACATTGTCAACATAACATTTATTTGCAATTTCTTGCAAAAGTGACTCCTTTGTTCTTGATATATGATAGCGAATAGTTGCTGTCAATAGAAATGGGCTTGCTATTACTCCAAATGGTACTCTACAAAATCTAAGATGCACAAGGTTGTCCTCTGACGGGGCTTTCATTGGGTCTTTTAGCCACAAGAATCTGGTCACATCTCTATCCTTCTCCTGAAGGCCAACTTGCAGGAACGCCTTTTCCACATCAGCTGTGAGTGCAATACGCTTAGTTCTAAATTGGATTAGCAATCCAGTCAAATCTTCCAACATAGATGGTCCTTTGTGCATACATTCATTCAAACTTTTCTCCCCCTTCATCTTCGCAGAAGCATCATACACTATCCTTCCTCTCTTGCCTTCCTGTTTCACTATATGATGTGGCAGATAGTGTACTACCGTTATTGCTTGATTATCATGATATATTTGTGCTGGAACTGTCTCTATCACGCCAGCGTCTAGCTGTTCTTTCAATATATCTTCATAATCTCTTCTCATATCATCATCTAACCTCTTATGAAGACCTTTCAGCCGTCCAAAGGCTAGACCGAAATTAGTAGGCAAATCTGGTGGGTATTGGATCCAGGGCCACTTTACTTCATATCTTCCATTTTTATATTCAACAGTATCATTGAAGTATTTAACAGTTTCTTCATCTCTAGTCTTTCCAGGTGAGTCTGTTATTCCAAGATTCTCCAAAGACCATAAAAAGTCTACATCTGTATCTCTTAGTGGGAGATCAGGTTCAGTAAGACGGGAACAGCCAGGATTTTGGCAATATGTCACTACAGTGAATATGTTGTCTTCATCGGACTTAATTGTGCTACCAGATATGACCCAACCTAAGTCAGTGTCAATCAGGTAGAGTCTATTATCCAGTTGAATGCGGTTGTGTCTTATCAGTGTGTAATAATAGTCATTTCCAATTAGTAAATCAATTTGAAGGCCTGCGGAGTCATCATCAGCTATAACATCTATTGATTTAAGTATGTGAGTACTTAATTCAGTAAACGGAATACCTTTTGTGATATGTGGTACCACATTTACAGTAATATTCTTTCTTATGCCACGTTTAGTAAGGATAGTTACTTCCGTTACTGAACTTTGTGTTTCTACTGGTACATTTGATCCAAAGGTGTAAATAACTAGCTGTTCCTTCTCACTAGTATTCAAATTCAACTCACATGCTAATTTTGCAGACACATAGCTCCTCTGGCTTCCGCAGTCCAACAATAATCTACAAGTTGTTACTGCTCCTCTTTTGTTGTAGATCTTGGTAGTTGCAGTCTGTAAACATGATTGCATATTAATAGAAGCGAGACACATTGCCCTTTCAATGGGATCAAAACAATTACTACCTTTCTTACTGCTAACTGTAGATCTAGGTACAGGACATAAGGCTCTATTATGATGTTTTCCACAGTATTTACAGTTTCCATTATTTCGACAGTTCTTCAAAAGGTGGCCACTTTTGAAACACAGGAAACATTTACCATATAATTTTCGTTTTCTTTCTTGAACAGTCTTATATTGCTGGCACTGATCGTTATAATGGTCGCCGTCACAAAAAACACACCCAATTTTCCTTTTCTTCGATCCAGTTTTCTCCCTATTATTAGAATGAAACTGTAGTTTCCTCTTTTGCTGGTCTGTAGATCTACCTCTTTGGCCATTTTCTCTATTAGCAGTATGTAGTACTTGTGTAGTCGATGTTGTTAGATCATCCGTTCCCTTAGGCTCTGAGACACAAAGTTGGCCGCACTCCATCGCTGTAATTACCTGGTCTATGGTTTTCCTTAGGTCTGCTATGTTATCCGGAGCCTTCAGCAAATTAGTTTGGTAAATTACCGTACTTGGAAACTTTTCTAAAATAATAACTCTTAAATGATTGCTGTTAATATTCTCCCCAAGTGAAAGTAGGATGCGTAGATGTCGTTCAATATGATTAAATGTACGTCTGCAGTCATATGCAGTTTCAGTACACCTTTTCAAAACATTTAGGGCTTTATAGTGCGCATCTATCACTTTATTTAAGTTACCATATCTTTTACGGAGAATTTCTAATGCAATTTCATAATTGTCATTGGAGGATGTCAAGCCGTCTAAACACTCCAGAGCCTCACCCTGTAGGTGAGATAATAAATAGCATAATTTTTCAGCCTCGGATATAGTCTTAGAATGAACATTAGTATGGAATTTGTCCCAGAAGCTACTCCATTCTAAAATATTCCCACCAAACTTGGTCATCTCAAGTTTAGGTAGCTTGCTGGCTGATGGTTGCTCGTGAGATGAACCCGAGACCTGATCTAATGTTTCCAAGTTCAAGTAAGATTCCTCTGCTTGGATAAGATCACTGTTACATGCTTTGATTATTTCGGCGGCACCGCCTCTCTGGATCGCGAAACGTATTTCCCTATCAAGGGAATCGATAGACGCCTTTAAGCGGATCTTGGCTTGAATAAAATCCGCTCTAACCACGCCAGTAGAACATCGTTCATACACCAAGTTCGCTTTATGTAGATTTTTAATGAGAATTTCTCGCCTTATATTCAGGTTTGATATAATTATATCTTCTTCCATTTTAAAATTGTTACTGAAACAAACATTTTCTCTTATGTTAACGGATTCTATAAAGTTGACCACATTCTTCTCTATTATGCTTACCAGTTTCCGTATAAACCACCTAACTTTAATAAAGAGTCACGATGGCGGGTAAAATTCGCGATTAACTTTTGTTTTGATCACCACACAATTCACAATTCACAAACTTCACAAATTGAAAAAATAACGAGAGCATAGACGTAAATTCTATATTCGAGACGCTCGACCGTGATTGGTGGGAAGTTACTTTCATTGACATTTCCGGGTTTGGAGTCGTGCCCTTTGATATCCATTATCCATAAGGCGATTATCCATAAATCGATTGAAGCATCGATTTTCAAGGGTAGCGGCATGACGTTATCGTATTGGATTTGGTGTTTATTAAATGAAACAGGGACGGATTTTTTTTCTTTATCTTTATTGACATTATATTTACAAATAACATACTCATACTATTCTATATCAATCTGAAATCAAATACAGTATTGTATTTGATTTGATGGTTATATAAAGTCGTTTATTGAAGTACTAGCTTATTTCTAAGGCAAGTCACTTCAATTTTGTTGAGGGCCTAAACACAATGGAAGTAATGCTTTATTTCTAAAGCAAGTAACTGGAATACTGAAACCAGCTAGTTATACTGCTATTATATAAGACTCTTACACTACCTTAGCTTAGGTAGGCTGCTTACAATTAATTATTTTCTTGCTCTCTTCAAGCAGGCTGCCATCACCTTTTATTTTCTGCTGCGCGCTCCTCCTAAATAGGCAGCCTACAGGAAATTCGAACCATGCCCTCTCTAAGCGGGCTACCAACAGGAAATTCAAACGATGCCCTCTCTAAGCGGGCTGCCAATACAGGCTATTGTCTGCTGCACAACCCTCCTTCATGGGTTGCCAACAGGCAATTCATAACATGCCCTCTCTAAGCGGGCTGCCAATACTGGCTATTGTCTGCTGCACAACCCTCCTTCATGGGTTGCCAACAGGCAATTCATAACATGCCCTCTCTAAGCGGGCTGCCAATACAGGCTATTGTCTGCTGCACAACCCTCCTTCATGGGTTGCCAACAGGCAATTCATAACATGCCCTCTCTAAGCGGGCTGCCAATACTGGCTATTGTCTGCTGCACAACCCTCTTTCATGGGTTGCCAACAGGCAAGTCATAACATGAGTCATATCCCAGCATCTCCACCATTTTGTCGCGGAGATTTAATATCTAGTTCCTTACAATATCTTATCTGCTTCGCTCAGAATTCTACAATAAACATTTATCCGCGACAAGAACTTGTGATCTTATTTAGTGTATAAATTATTAAACAATGGTAATAAATCTCTTTCTTTCACATAATAGCAATTTTATACTTTCTTATACACACACACAACTGAGAGCCACTTAACTGTGGGACGCGGGCACATCCCACGTTAAGTCCTCTCTATGAGCCAGGCTCCTTGCCTCTTGTAAAGCCTCCACAACACCCCTTATAGCTTTACCCTTTACCACCGAAGGCTCATTATCTTACTGTATACAATATCCTTGTGAATGTGATGACACTTGTGTCATCATCACCATTCATCCTCATTATTTACTATTCTTGTTACAGAACACTACCTATGAGATGATATTTCTATCATTCTTATGTCCTTAAAATATCTTTGTCAAACATGGCGGGTAACTTATCATAGCGAATTCATAAAGTTAACTTACCATGTGAACTCTTGACTGCACCTCTGCCGCTTCACATGCTCCTACCTCTTTATGTCTTATCCTTCCTTATTTGTCCTCAGTTATTGTTTTCTGCCTCCTCCAACTCACTGTAAAGTTTATCACAAAACTTTTCTTTTAATAACTTCCTATTTTTTTTCACGTCCATACGTCATTCCCAACCTTGTTACCAACCTGAAGATAATTGTAGCAAGTCTGTTTCCACAGACAATAATAATGTAACTAGTAGGTATGTTCTTACTTACCAGAGTGTTATAACTCGCGATCTTCGCGACAGCTTTTGTTATTTCTGTCAAATGGGGAAACTGTATGCCCCCCATACGATTGATGTAGCTTATCGCTGTCGAGTTATCAATACGCATCAAAATTTTGCAATCGGTACATTCTTTAGCGAAAGTTTTGAGAGCTATGAACGCAGCTAAGAGCTCCAAGTAATTTATATGGTATTCACGCTCTTCGTTGGACCACGGACCACTGGCGGTTTCAGTACCACATGCAGCCCCCCACCCCGTAGTTGAGGCGTCAGAAAAAATCTCTAACTTGTGGCTGTCATCTCTGATTTGTTTTACAGAGTAAGGAACTGCCTGTAGCCACCATTTAAGGTCTTGCTGTAAGGAGGGAGGAATAGACATGATTCTATCATAATCTCCGTGCCCATGGAGATTAAGGTATTTACAGCGTTCGAGTTGCTTGGTGTAAAGCCAACCATATTCTATGGCGGGACAAGCGGATACCAGTAGTCCAACAAATTGTGCGAAGTACCTAATTTTACAATTCTGAAGTTTCATGACTTTTTTGGTTTCATTAGTTATTCTTATTCTTTTGTCAGGGGGTAGTTGAATGTTAAGTTCATTCGTATCAATGACTTAACCAAGATATCTACACTTTTTTGAGGGAGTCAAAACGCTCTTGTTTAGATTTATTACGAACCCTAAGCTAGTAAGAAAAGTTTTAGTTATTTCGATGTTTTCGCGACAGCCTTCGTACGAGTCAGCAATTAGACATAAATCGTCCAAATATATTGATGATAAGTAACCTGCTGATCGTAACAATTTTACCACAGGTTTCATCACTTTGGTGAAAATGTAGGGTGCCGTATTAAGACCAAATGGGAGGGTGTTGAATTCGTAAAGAACATTATTAAAAGTAAATCTCAAGTACTTGCGGGACTCTTTATCTATTTTTATTAAAAAATAAGCGTCTTTCAAATCTAAAGTTGCCATTAGTGAGTCTTTCGAAATTAGTTTAAGAACTGTACGTATGTCTTCTAACTTGAAATGACTGGTTTTAATATGTTTATTTAGGTTTTTAAGGTTTAGTATTAAGCGCGCCTTGCCATTTGGTTTTGGTCTTAAAAATATGCTAGAAATAAACTGTTTTTTACAGGGTTTGCATGTGGAAACAGCTTCGATACTGATAAGTTCTGATATGGCTTCATCAAATTGAGTAAACTCCTTAGGCGAAAGAATAGGAGGTGTGGGTATTGAATTTTGTTGAACATTGCTATTGAATGCAATTTTGTAGCCTTTGATCCAGGATAAGATAGTTTTATCGTCAGTGATGCGTAGCCATTGGTTGTAAAACTTTGACAAGCGACCAGCGTAATTTACCTCTACTGACGGCGATAGTTGGTTGTCTTCTGCTGTGGATATGACGTCTTCGATGCTCCGCCGGGCCGATTCTGGTGAAACGCAGGTTGAGTCCTCCGGGCTGGCACAGGTGGTCTCCGAGCTGGGGCCACCTGTGCTTTCGAGTTTAAATGACCGGCTTTTGATGTCGACGGTTGTGGTTGAGGTCTTTTATCCTTTCTAGGAGCAGTGTTTTTAATTTCAGCACTAGATTTAGATACGGCCTTAGCAGTTTTAAGTGTATCTGCTAAATTCTCCCCAAATAGGAATCGGTCAATCTTAGAGTTCATTATTTGGGATTTTACATCTTTTTTCAGTACTGATGTACTGAACATTCTCCTAGTGACCGAATCGGAGTGTTGTATGTCACATAGCAATTTGTTTGCATCCATTAACTTCTTTAACAACTCTTTGTTTTGGTTATTGGGTTCCAATAGAGATGAAGTAGCTGAAGCTATACAGGAAATAGCGGAAGCTAGAAGTTTTTGTTTCGCTTCTATTGCTTTATCACGAGTGATTAGTGTCTCTGGTAAGGCAGCTTTTATTTCCAGATTTATTGCAGGCGCACCTAAAAGGATCCCATTTGAAGGGAGTAAATATTTGTGGCTCAACTCTTTCCTGACTTCTTTTGTTAATCCGTTAACTGTTATATGTTGCAGCCGGGTTGCAAGTTCCTTAGGAATTTCCTCCCCGTACTGTACAGTGCTAGAAGGACCGACACCAAGCAGCTCTAGGATGTCTTTATCCAATTCTTTATTATTAAGCTCGTCAGGCCTTTGCTCTGAACCAGTTATGTCATAATCCTGGGTATTTTCTGTATTTGACAGAATTGGGTCAGTATTGGAGGCTTCCGGCTCCAATGGCTGAACGTTATCGATATCAAGGTCAATTATAGGTTCTTCTAATAGCCCACCTGGAAAGAGTTATGACAAAATTTGTACCTATGGACGCTTGTTATAGTTGTCTGCTATTCCATAATTATGTTGCTTTTAAGTTTATATTATAATGTAGTGGAACAGTCCAAAGATCAGTCCGATTACATTATTATTCTTAATGCGTTGAGACAGTCCATAGATCGGCTCGAGTTGCATTTTAGATTAATATTTTCTTTGGAGTGAAAAATTAAGCAATATATTATTTAATGATGGCGCAACTGCGGCAGAATATGCCTACGACACATTCAAATGCGGTGAGACAGTCCGATGATCAGCTCGATTGCATTTTGCGTCGATTAAATGCAGTGAGACAGTCCATAGATCAGCTCGAATTGCAATTAATGTCTTCTTTAAAGTGAAAAAACAAGTATTATACTACATGTTGTTATAAATATTAATAATTATTTCAGAATACTTATCTCGAGGACGAGGTGCGAGTATAATAGCATTTTGAGATAAGCAGTCGTTTCAATTTATTTAGAAATATTTTTGTATTTGTCTCTATTCTTAAATTGTGAGGTAAATTATTAAAAATTCTCATTGCGGTACAATACGGGCTGCAGCGGAACATTTCCGTGCGGCAGTAAGGCATTTTAAAGTTTTTTTGAGCATTGGATCTAGGGGCACGTGTATTACTAAGATCCGCAATCGCATTTGCAAATATTGCCGGGTAATTTTTTATAAATTTTCACAGTTCTAGAATATATATACAGGTGAGACTAAAAATTTCTAGTCTAATAAAGTGGGGCTTGCAAGTATCCATGCGTCTTATTTACATTATGCGGATACATTTTTTTGAAGTAAAAAAAGATCTCCTACATCAGTGCTACTACCCCAAAGAATATTTCCATAGCTTAGCCACGAATGTGCGTAGGCGTAGTATGCTGCAATTGTAGTTTTTGTATCGGTGTTCAGTTTTAGTTCAAATAATGCGTACGTAAATTTTGATAGTTTTGCTTTCACTTTTTCTATGTGGTTTTTCCAATTTATGTGTGAATCAATTTCTAAGCCTAACAATGAACAGGTGTTTACTTTCTCTAAATTAACATTATTGATTTTGAGTTCCGCGTTTAGGGATGATTTTTGATAAGGCCTGAAATCGAGTATTTTGGTTTTACTGTAATTTATTAGTAAGTTGTGTTCTTTAAACCAATCTAATATACCAAGCTATCATGATTGTAAGCCGTATTATCACAAGCCATAACATCATTTGCCATCAAAATAACTTCTAGAAAAAGAACATAAATTCGTTTAATACTACGAGTAAATGATCAACAGGTTTAGGTATGGTTTGGTTTGGTTAGGTTAGGTTAGAACATGAAAGAAAAGAAAGAAAGCTAATCGCGTTTTAGAACAAAGGCGTTAGGTTAAATTGAAATAATATGCCGATTTCAATAATATCTTTTGCTATCATGATTGTAAGCCGTATTATCACAAGCCATAACATCATTTTCCATCAAAATAACTTCTCGAAAATAACATAAATTCGTTTTATACTAAATGATCAAAAGGTTTAGGTATGGTTTGGTTTGGTTAGGTTAGGTTAGGGGAAGTGAAAGCTAAGAGGGCTCAGGCATGGCAGTGCGGTGGACTTCCCACCCACCCATTGCCTGCCGCCGGGCGTGGTGGTGGTATGGTGCCTACCACTGCCCGCCTTAAGGGGCGCCCACGGGCGCAGCGCCTTAGGGCGCGAGGTGGGAGCCGCGGTGCACAACCGTTTGGAGGGGGTCAGTGATCCACGGCTGGCCCCCCCTGTGCACTACAGCTCGGCGGGGCCGCACCGCCGGATGCGGCAGCGGATCCACCTTTTAGGTGGATCGTGGTTGCGGACCTAGTAGGGCCCGCGTACGGTGAGAGCCAGCGGGCTTGAGTACGGGGGTGCTTTTGCCCGCAATGCACGGCTATCACCGCGACGGCCGAAGTACCTGTGTGCTCCAGGTACTTCCGTGGCCTCCCCCCTTCATTGGTGGGTCGGCTGGAGGGGGCCCCAATACGGGGAGGCACTGGCGGCGGGGCGTTGCGAAGCTTTTTAGGGACCCCCCGCCTCGCCGCTGAAGTGTTGAGGTCGAGTACCGTGGGGTTTTAGTCGGTAGAAGTCCGACATAACCTCGTCGTTCCCCCGGGCGGCGAGATTTCCATGAGGATTTCCCCACGTCAATAATAAAAAAAAGGTTAAAACATGAAAGAAAAAGCACGAGCCGAGCGAGCGAAGCGAGCGTGCCGCGGCAGCGGCCGGCGAAGTGCCAGAAAGCTAATCGCTTTTTAGAACAAAGGCCTTAGGTTAAATTTGTACGGAAGCGACTTGGATAGTTTATAGAGGTACTAAATAAGTAGGTATTAGAAATAAATACAATTAAAATATTTAATCAATCAATTAGATAGATTCGAAAACAATTTTGTACGGCATTTAAATATTCTGTTGAATAATATTATTGCAATTAATAAAATGGATAACAATACGTATGGCACTCGTATTATTATGGAATCGTATTTTAGGGCGAATAAGAATATGTCACATGTATATTATGGTCAACAAAACATTCGGGCAAATGAAATTCTAGCATTTGAATATTATGGCATATATTCTTCGGACAAACAATAGACAACCAAGAAGCAGTGCTTGTATAATTTTACAGTGTAATTTTGATTGTTTTAAAGATAATTGCAAATTTATCTGTGAAATACATTTTTTTTTAACTATATTATTCGATGTTTCTAAGAGTTCGGCAACAGTGCAGCCAGTCATGAAAGTTCTTCTAGTTATAATGACGATAATGATTATGAAAGTAATTTAGGATGCAGTTCACCATGTCCATAATTTAAGTAATAAATACTTTCAAATCCTAAAACCTACCTTATTTAATTCACTAATATATTTTTATTTATTTAATTATCTCTTTATTGCACATTAAAATATTCGCATAACATTTTCTTAGTTTATCTAAACGGGTGTCACTGGAAGTAAGGATCAAATCAAAATAGCGCATAGCTAGGGTCATTTCTGACCTTTTTAACCCTTTCAATATTAGTCCGATTTCTAACCGTTAAAAAGTTAGGATCAATTTTATTTTTTTCAGAAAATCGACTAAGTCCGAAAATAATTTAAAAAAAATGTATCAAAGGTATCAACTTATTTTTTTTGCCAAAAGGTTAGCAGGTGATTTGTCTTACTTTGACTAGTTATTTTATTTAGCTAGAATACACAATTCAATTCAAAAAGTTAAAATATTGCAACAAAAAATCCTAATCAAAAACATGATTGCAAATGTCGTGTAAAAAAATGTACCTACTAAGTACTAAAATTTGTCCAAATATTTTAAAAAGTTGCTCATTTAATATACAAATTCTTTTGAGGTATAAATTGCAGAGTTATTCTAATAATTTCTATAGTTGTGAGTATTTTAAATAAGAAAGTCGTGTTTTTTGGAGTTTGTTATTTAATCCTTGTTATCTTTTTTTGACCAAAATCCATTTAATGTTACTTACTGACAAATGAAAGACGGTTATAAACTTGGTACCATTAATTTTGATAAAAAGGATAATAAAAACAAAGCAAAAATTAAAAAATAAATTTACTAAATGATATTGATTAAATGCACGAAAATTTATTTATGATTACTTTCCGTGGTATGAAACTCAGTTGTAAATCAATAATTCTTTGTAATTGTTGTGTATCATCAATCCGCAATGAAAAAAAAATTTAAATCAAGCAAAAAATTTATATTTTTCCACCCAATGGAAATGAATAATTCTACTTATTGACTAATACTAGCTTCTGATTTGCTAGTTAGTCACAAAGTCGAAAAATAAGTTGCAAGAAAAACGCGACATAAAGTGATCGTAAATGAATTTTCGTGGAATTTTCAAATTTTATTTTGTAGAAAATATTTTTTAATCTTTTGCTTTATTCTTTTTTTCATTTAAATTTATAGTCTCAAGATTATGAGCGTCTTTCATTTGTCAGAACGTAGCATTAAAAGGACTTTCGTGAAAAAAAGATGATGGGTTGAAATTACTAACTCCAAAAACACGACTTTCTTGTTCAAAATACCGACAACTTTAGAAACCATTAAAATAACTCTGCAATTTATACCTCAAAAGAATTTGTAATAAATAAGCCACTTCTTGAAATACTTAGACAACTTTCAGTAGTACATTTGTTTTTCACGACATGTGCTTGAACATGTAGTAATTTTTTTATTAAGATTTTTTCTTGAAATAACTAGATAAAGTAAGACAAAATCACCTGCTGTACCTTTAATATATTTTTTTGGAGTTTTTTTTTGTGTGGACTTAAGGCGATTTTCTGATTTGATCCTTACTTCCAGGGAAACCCGGTATGAACTAACGATTCCAAGTTCTATGAAATTATAAATCAATAATCGAATAGATTCACTAACGATTGTAAACTACCCCATCCCTATTGAAAGCTGTCAAAATTATCATCCTAAATTGGACAAACTTAGAGCTCGAAGATTTGGGCGGCTACTGACTGACAGCACAAATTAGGCATGCGCGGCGCTCTTTAGTTTGTGCCGACAGTCAGTGAGCTAAATATGGAGGCTATACATTATACATTTGGGCCACCAATAGCACTCTTCACATCTCAATATTTTAATTTCAGGAGCCAATTTGATAGGGTGTCTCGGTGGCGTAGCAACGGTGTTCACGACCGGCATGTGGGACTTCACGTTTGCGAGATTCATTGTTGGCATGTCTAATGATTGCTGTTACATAATGTTGTACATTTTAGGTGAGTGAGTACCTACCCATTTCAAGCTGAAAGGGCACATTTTAATAAGGTAGGTCTTGCCTCTTTAAGACGAGATTATTCACCAAATCAAAAATATCACAATAGTTGAATGAACCAAAAGCTAAACATTAATTAACTCAAGTACATGATAGAAAAAGTCGTTTTCTAAGGTGGCTTTTAATATTACCAGATCTGCTTTAACGGAAATACAATATCTATATTATATACGTATATGACATCGCTCACTTAATAGAAATGAATAATAGTACATACCTATCTACTTACTGCATGGGGAACCGAAAGTAGCGTGTTGCTCTTCGCTAGCCAAGAGCAACACGCTACTTTCGTTTCGACATGTCAAAATGAAAATGTACGGAAATGACATTAGCACTTGTCTAATCAAATGACATTTGATGTCAGTTCCATACATTTTTTAAATATTATTGTTATTTATTTTTTTAAGGACCACCAACATAACAAACGATATTCAAATTCACATAAATACACTCATAGGTTTCACTACAAATCGCTGTTATAATTAAAGGCTGCCACGACATGCACCAACTTAAGCTTAAAGAAAGTAAATTATTTTTTAATTAATTGTTTGCACGACGAAGCACCTAGGTTGGTTTCATTGTTTTACTTGTTCCACAATCGTATGTATGTCGACAATATTCATTTACCTTATCTATTTTATAGAAAAAACTAAAGGCTTAATTTTCTTTAAGTTCTTCAAAACTACATGCCGATTAGCTGGATTTTTTCGGCGCAAATCCGTATTTCATTGGCGCCGAGTCGGCCCATCACGGCTGGAGTGCCTTGTCCTGCATGTATGTGTTCTGGGGTATAACCTGTCATTGTATTCTTACAGTATTAGAATACGTGGGTCCTAGACATCGAACATGGGTGTCCAACATGTCCATCGCGTTGTACGGCGGCGGCGGTTCTGTGCTGCTAGTCGGACTTGCATTGTGGGTACTGGATTGGAGACGGCTGATCCTGATCACCTCGCTACCCATGCTATTTGTGCTAGCCATGCCGTGGCTCATGCCGGAGAGTGTCAGGTGCGTAACAGTTTTAGAATACGTAAGCAAGCAACGTCGGACTTGGATCGGGGTGCTCGCCACTCATGCTTGTTAAAAATTATGACCTGCGTGACTGAGTTTGGTACGATTCATGGTACAGTTTTAAACATATCACCTTCCCTCTCAGTGATTAGGCACTTACATGTGTATTGTTTTAGTTGGCTGGTCTCCAAAGGAAGAGTTGATAAGGCAATGGACATGTTGAAGAGATTAGAGAAGGTCAACAGAAAGAAGATTCCAGAAGAGTTAAAAGAAGAATTTTTGGTATGTTTTTACTTACTCACCGTATTTTCTTTTAGATTTTATAAGACTAACGGCAAGCGTTGCCATCTGTCCTTGCAATTCGGTGAACAGCATCTTGACGTTTCATACCCTGGCTTCTTCAAACACCTAACTACACTAAAAGTAGACTTGCTGAAATTGTAACTGATTGTTTTGTTTATTCTTTTGAATGCGTCGAGCTAAATATAGTATAGCGATGCGTGATAGTGTGAGGCAAGCCAGCTGAGGGCTGTGATGTCTTTATCACAGTTGTATGGATGGAATAAGTTATCTGTGTTGGTTGGTACACTCAGTTTCCGCAATAGGAAATTGTTTGTTACAATCTTACTAATATTCTCACTATTATTATAAATGCGAAATTTCGTGAGTATGTTTGTTACTCTTTCACGCAGAAACTGCCAAACGGATTTAAATGTTATACACCTTATGCATCACAATAGCACATAGGTACAATTTATAATAAATTTAGGTATGTAAGTATAAAAAATAGGTTCACGAGGGCAAAAGCTAGAAACAATATAAACCTATCTATACAACATCGGCAACAGCAGAACATACTACTTACTTATACATATAATTTAGTGAGCCTGATCAGACGACTAGGTAATGATCACGTGCACCGAGTTTAGTCCTTTTTAGACAGAGCTCACTTAGCTTGGTTTTGTGTCATTAAACAAAACCTTTTTTCAGCTAACTTACTCAATTCTTTTACAGGTTGTTTCCAACCAGAAGAGTACAATCGACGAATCTCTGCGGGCCGTCACGAGAAGTCCACCAATTAGGAACGCAGTGATAGTGCTGATTATAATAACGATGGTAAATTTTCATTTTTGACACCTCAAAACCGACCAGTGTCTATTTTTTTGATACCTTAATGCAACTTCAAAACGAAACGTTTAGTAATTCTTTCACCCATCACACTATTTCATCTCTTAAATATCGTCCTGTTAATCCTTAAATCCTAAATGGATCCATCTTTTTTTGCTTATTTTACCTTAATGTTTAGAACACACTAAAATAAATAAATTCTAGAAATTAAATCCATCTTTCGTTTGTCATTCCTGTTCCCATTCCGTTCGTCATTCATAACTCGTACAACAAAACATAGATGAATCAATTTACTAGTTTTTTAAAGTAACTAGCATTGTAACTGTAAAAATAGTTATGCATGGCAGGTGAGCAGCGTCACCATCGACGCCATCCTGCGAATGTCAGAGAGCATCGGCACCGACTTCTTCGTGACCTTCGCGCTGTCTTCATTAGCGGAGTTGCCAGCGCTCGCACTGGTCACAGTTCTCTTGGATAGGTGAGTAACCATTACTATCTGACCACTGCCACAGTCCTATTTTTTTATTATCGTGGGCCAATCCCCACACCCTGCCGCTTGAGGAGACGACGAGGTTGAACCAGAGGTTGAACCCTCGATAAACGGGGGAGGCCACGGAAGCACTTGGAGTACACAGGCACTTCCAACGTCGCGGTGAAAATCGTCGTTGGTGCTGGCTTCTTCTTGATTCGCACTGATTTCACCCGCTGAGAGATAGGTAAGTGTTCCTAAGAGTAGATTTGCCTAGCAGTAGTCCGAAAGTCGGGAAGCATAGACACAGAACTCTCCTCTTCGCACTTTAACACAATTCTTCTACCTCGGAGATGCTCTACAAGCCTGCCCACGGTCACTGTTTTTTGGATAGGTAAGTGTGGTCCCAGAGTTGTCCCAATATAGTCCGAAAGCCGGAAAGCATAAATAAATAAATAAATATGCGCCAGACATCACACCTCTCGAATGGTCTCGAAGTAGGGATTAATATCCCTGTGTTACGAGGTACCACACAAGCCAGGGGCGTCTACCAGCACAACCAGACCAGAGTCAATTCAGAAAAGATCGTTTCTTGAATTGACCCGACCGGGAATCGAACCCGGGACACTACGGAAATCTAGGCGAGAACCCTGCTGAAGCGCACTACGCCTACCATAGACACTGAGTACTCTCCGATTCGCACTTAAGCACAATTCTTTCACCGTGGGGTTCCACTGTTTCTTGGATATAGAAGTAGTGGTACAGAGGCGTTCACACCAACTTTGACATAGGGGCACCATGCTGCTGACATAAGACCCATTTTGTAAAGGTTGATGTGAACGCCTTTGTATTTATAGCGTATAGGTACAGAGTACTGCGGCTCCCTAAGCTACGCTGTCTTCGTCTGCAGAGATATTGACTAATGTTTGCTTATTATTCTAGGTTGGGCCGACGCAGTCTGATCGTTTCAACAATGTTGGCGGCGGGAGTACTGTCGCTGATCTGTGCATTTACTAGCAAAGGTAAGAATCAAAAATAACACTATTTTCTGTGGAAGGCTCCCGTACTTTACACTGTTTCTATAATATTCATACCACAAATTACGCATGCGGCGCGGCGTACAGATAGTCCGCTTAGAACAAACGATCCATTTTGATGACGCACACAGACACAGTGAGTTTACAGGCGATACCAGTGAGCGTCAGTGTCGCGGCCAGTCGCACTGTCGCGTTTGTTTTTGTTTTTGTCGAACTTGGTGCAATTTTTCACATGATGAATTTGGTTTTTGGCCGGTTCTGTCAAGTAGGAATAACTTGCCTACTTTATTTTAAAAAAATCAGAGCGAATATAGTAGTAACCCTGGCCAGTCACGCAAGTTTGGGAAAAAGGCGAGAGCGGTCCTTCTGTACTCTTTATTTTGTCCTCATACTTTTACAGGTGTTCTTCAAATCGTGCTAGCACTCGCGATCCGCTTCTTCATCAACATGACTTTAGGCGCGCAGATCCAGATGACGGCCGAGCTGATTCCCACCGGAGCGCGCGCGAGCGGGAGCTCGTTGGTCCACCTGACAGTATACATAGCCATCATGCTGTCGCCTTACGTTGTCTACTCGGTTAGTATATACATCATTGGGTGTAGATAAGGCCTTATCAAAAGAACCGTAAGCGTGAAATACAGACGCTCGGAACTGATTGAGCTCCTCGTGTTGTCTTTTTTCTTGGCGTCTTAAAAAACTGCCGAGGTCAAACCGGTTATAAAATCTGGGCCAATAAGCCATCTCCGCTTTTAAGGATGTGGCTAATATTTATAGGGAATGAAACTGGTGGGTCAGCCTGTAAGACACACCATCACACTCCCCTTCAATTTGCATCGCAAAATTCCACTTGAGGCATTTTTTCTGACCATGAAAAATCAGTTGTAATGAAAAAGAGGAATTCATCCATACAAACTAAAAGCCGAAAAAAAAGATTAAGATCATATTGTGCAGCTTTAGTTGAATTTAGTTCACGAAGTGTTTTCATTTCATTCTCATTTTTCATTTAAAGTCTGGCAATCGCGTATTCTGTTTGTTCCAGGGCCGGCTCTGGTCGGGGCTCCCCCTGCTCATAATGGGCGTGACGTGCATCGCCGCGGGCGCCCTCTCGCTGCTGCTGCCCGAAACGATGGGCAAGCCGATGCCGCAGACCATAGTGGAAGCGGAGAAGATGATCACGGAAGGAATGTTATGGAAGTAAGTTATTGAAACCCAAACGAGGGCGACACTGAAAGTTCTTAGAAAATCAAAAACTGAACTAAGCGAGTTATTCGTTTTATTATATCTTTTCGAAATAGTGTCCATTCACATTCAAACTCAAACTCTCAAACTCAAATAACTTTAAAGACTTTCACAGTAAGTACTTTCAAATCGTCAAATATAAAGCAAAATATACTAAATAATAGACATAATTACTATAATAATATAGATATATAAATACACAGTATACAGACATAATGCGACTCTACCACCGCGTCGGAGTTAATTCTTGCTGAGAAGACCCGGCGAGAAACTCAGCAGTTACTGTTTTTTTTTTTTTATACTACGTCGGTGACAATCAAGCACGCGGACCGCCTGATGGTAAGCGGTTATCGCGGCCTATGGACGCGTGCAACACCAGGGGTATCTATCACTCGCGCGTTGTCGACCCTGTAAAAACCTTTTCAAACCCCTCTTGAAGAACTCCATACTATAACTCATCGGGAAAACCTCGGCAGGGAGTTCATTCCAAAATTTAAGCGTCCTCGGAAGGAAACATCTCTGAAACCGAATTGTACGAGACCATTGCGGATTCAGAGTGTGAGGATGAATGCCCTGTCGGTGGCGAGCGGTGCGATGATGAAAAGTAGCCGTGGGCATCATATCAAACAGTTCTTCAGAACAAAACCCGTTGTACAAGCGGTAGAACACGCATAAGGAGGCGAAGTCTCTCCTCAGACTTAACGGCTCTAAACCCCTTGTCAGTTTGGGATCGTCGACAATCCGGATCGCACGCCTCTGGACCGAGTCAAAAGGACTGAGTTGATATCCAGGCGCTCCTGCCCAAAGGTGACAGCAGTACTCCACGTGTGGCCTGACTTGCGCTTTATACAGCAGCAGTCTTTGCCTAGAAGTGAAGTACTGCTTCGCCCTGTTTAGCACACCGAGCTTTTTGGATGCCAACTTCGCCTTTTGTTCCAAATGACTCCGAAACTGTACGTCACTAGATATGTCAACGCCAAGGATCCCAATACTACTTGATATGGTAAGGGAAGTGTTCTGAAACTGAGGAGCTACAGTAAATGGAGTTTTCTTAGTGGTAAACGCGCAAACTTGTGGCTTAGTGGGGTTGAACTGGACTAAATTGTCCCGACCCCAATCGGAAACCCAAGCTAGGGTATTCTCGATTTCAGACACAAGTTTAGTTCGACTTTCCTCCACAATGGTACGAGGGATATTTGCTCGGCCTGTGTAATAGGCATCTCAAGTGCTGTCATCCGCATAGCAATGAATACCGTCATTGGACAGCATATCATTGATATGCAAGAGAAACAGCGTTGGATATCTCCAACTACTACTACTAGCTATCGCACAGAGCCTTGTGGGACGCCAGAATTAATGTCCAAGCTATCGGAGCAACTACCGTCTACTACGGCTTTAATGCGTCTGCTGGACAAGAAACTGGCAATCCATCCGCATAAACCCTCGGGCAGTCCGTAAGATGGAAGCTTTGATAGAAGACCTTTATTCCAGACCCGGTCGAAGGCCTTAGCTATATCTAGGCTAACAGCCAAAGCCTCACCTTGACTTTCAATAGCCCGAGCCCAGCGGTGTGTGAGATACACCAGAAGATCGCCGGTCGACCGACCATTACGGAAGCCGTATTGGTAGTCGCTTATCAAATCGTGATCCTCTAGGTACCTCAAGAGCTTGGCATTCAACACACGCTCCAAAACCTTTGAAAGAAGGGAGGTAATAGCGATAGGTCTATAATTCGCCGGGTCCGACCGGTCACCCTTTTTAGGCACCGGGTGCACGTGGGCGGTCTTCCACAAAGAAGACGGACATTGGCTTTTTGCGTAGGAAAGCGCGAAAAGGCGCGTCAATACCGGGCACAACTCGGGAGCACACACTTTGAGCACCACTGCCGAGATGTTATCCGGCCCACTCGACTCGTGGACGTCCAGATTTTGCAACTTCGGACTTCTTGCTGCGTTATGCGGACCTCCGGCATAATGTGACCGCACCAAGGGATGGTAGGTGACACGGCGCTCCCAGCGTCCAAAGTCGAGTTTGAGGCAAAGAGGTTGCCCAAGAGATCGGCTTTCTCTTTAGCACTGTGGGCCAGATTACCATCTGGTTTTTGGAGTGGTGGCAAAGACGAGCGGCAAAAGTTTCCTTCGGCAGCCTTGGCAAGCGACCAAAAGGCACGACTCCCTGAAGGGTGGCCCACGAGCCGCTCCCCAATGCGGCCGACGAAGACTAATTTAGCCCTGGCGATGGCTTTTTTACTCGATCTCGAGGCAGCATTCAGTTTGCGCTTTGCATCTGGTATAGAGTGATCCCTTTTAGCACAGGCCGCAGTCCAAGCCTTGAATGCAGATTGTTTGAGGCGCAAGGCCTCTCTGCAGTGCTTGTCATACCACGGCTGGCTCCTACCCCCGACAGCCACTAGCGGATTAGGAATATAGCATTCCATACCCGCCAGGATCGTCTCAGTGACCGCAGGTGCACAGGTATCGGGATCACCAGATGAAAAACAGAGTTGCCTCCAGGGATACGACGCGAAAAACTCACGCAAACCATCCCAATCCGCTGACTTATAGTGCCACACGCGGCGGCGCCCAATAGGCTTACGCTTTTCAGGTGAATCGCAAAGCACTTGGCTCCGGACGACGCAGTGGTCAGACGAGCCCAAAGGCGCATCCACTGAGGTGGTGTACCCGTCCGGATGCGAAGTCAGCAGGAGATCCAGTAAATTTGCCCTATGGGTGACGACGTCCGGTACTCTCGTGGGAGAAGGTACCAGTTGCGAAAGACCATAGGCCAAGGCAAACTCGTAGGCAGACCTTTCAGCGTAGTCAGTGGGCAAAGAAGACCCCACCCACTCAGTGTGGTGAGCATTGAAGTCCCCCAGGACCACCAACTCGGCTGTCGGATACTGCTCAATGACTTTGCCGGACGTCACTTGCAGGTGCTTAAAAAGTTGAGTTATGCCCAGATTACCACTATGAGACCTGTAGAGGCACGCGTAGATACGGGTATGGCCACCGTAGTCTATACGCACCCACATAATTGACAGGTCCCTGTCTTCTAGCCCTGAAAGACGGCGACAGCAAATGTCCTCCCGGACGAACATGCATACCCCGGCGTGAGGCACGAAATTGTGCTCAAGCTTGTACCCAGGGTAGTGAAGGTAAGATGTATCGGCCGGGCAAGATATTTGCGTCTCGGTCAGGAAACTTGTTTTGGTTTTACAACAGGCGTTAGTAAAGTACAATGTGTCATTTTGATACAAATAAACCTACTGAGTGTCTAGTATAAAGAATATAAAACAATGGAAAAAAATCGAACAAGAAAATATAAACTTAAGGCCATTTAAACAATTAAGAAACTTAATTACTTAATACATCACTGCATCCGATGGAACCACTGAGAAAAGGAGTTTTTGGGCTTCTGTCAAATTATGAGGTATCCACTGGGCACAACGCTTCCTGACACCTAAATGCTCATGAAGGATTTTGTGCACTTGACTCATACCGATAAGTATCGGTATGAGTAAGCTTGTCCGAATAAGCTTAAGTAAGCTTGTCCGAATCTGCTGATAGGTTAGGTCACTCTTTTGTCAGTCTCTATCATACGCCGCACAACACTGTTGTTATCTTCAGTCGTCGCTGTAGAAGGCTGTCCCTCACGCAGATTATCGGTGAGATTAGTGCGACCACATTTAAACTCATTAAACCAGTTGTGAACAGATACACGAGATGGGGCTTCATAGTGAAAGGCCAATCAAAGTCTATCGTAACTTTCTTGCTGACTTAAATGACATCGAAAGTCATAAAAAATCATTGCACGAAAATTTTCTCGTGTTAAATTCATTCTGACGTGACGTAAAACAAATGACACGCTAATGAAATACATACACGATAATATGACAAAGAGTTCCATTTTCGACATTTGAACTTATTTTTTTATTAAGTATATCATTTGCAAGTGGATAGTTCTAAAAACTTTCATTGTCGCCCTCGTATTGTCACGACGACATAATATTACTTTGAGAAACAGACATAAACCTAAATGGATATACATCGCGTGTCAAAAGGTATTGCAATTCGCAGTGCTCTTTTTTCGATACTGCTTCTGCCTTAAAAACAGATCTCGAAATCAAGTAGATTTACAGTTATAATTTTTGCTGTCTATAGTTCGATTAACTGAATAAAAGATGGAAAATTGATAACACTGAAACGATGAATAGTAGACTTGCATTATATATTTTGATTTATCTCTCTGTCATTACAATTCTAATTTTGCTATGATTTTCAGAAAAAGAAACGTCAACGAAAAGTCCAATGGAGACTACGAGAAGGTGAATGTAGAAATGCGATGAAAATGGAACACATCAGTTTGCAACAACTCTTGCGCTTTGGAGACAGTATTTACAGTCGAAGAAGCGATGCTTCAGACTAAACAATACTCTCTAACGAGAGCTTCAAAAGCTTAACATATTGCAGCGCTTACCGTAGCCTAAAAACATGTGCAACAATTGCAACATAAAAGCATTCCTCGGGCGTGGACAACCCTGTAAGCCTCAGGGCCTACGCAGAGTAGGGACTATCCACGAGGTACTTTTTTGTCCATCAATATAAATCCCTTAATAATGCACACAGTGAACTTAAGTTCCCGTACCTATGTGTGCTTTGTATGTATGGGTCTTATCTTAGCATTGCATTTTGCATTGGTTTTGTAAAGGTTGATGTGAACGCCTCTGTACCCCGTACAAAAAGTCCCCCACATAACCGAGGACGCCGAGAGCCCGGACTGGACAAAAGTACGGAAGAGTCCCCGAAATATTGTACTAACGTGACTATGAGCAGCAACGCACACAGCAGACAAGTCTGCGTTGAGCGTAGGATATGTTGCGTCCAAAACGTGGGCCTCACTAAATTTCTGGACAACAAATGTTCGCACATCGTTTGCATTGAGTCCGTGGCAAGTTCTCGGCGGACATTTTTTGGCGATTAACAGATTTTTGTCTTCTGTGGACAAAAGTTCTTCGTCTGTACTTTTATGTTAAGTACCAAGAGGGAAAACAGCGAAACACTTAGGCTGCAAAGTGGACGACCGCGGTCGTATGAACGGCTCACGCGACTTGATAAAAATGCTTTGCGCGGCCGCCACCGCGATCGTTAAGTTTGCAGCCTTACCTACTGCAGGTTAAGTACTAACTTTAGGCTACTACGAGTGCAGCAATCCGCTATGATCTTGCCCTTTTGAAATAATTTGACTATACTTAGTTAATCTCCTTTTATTCGAATATACTAGGTGATTGTCAAAAGAGACTTACAAAAACGATTAAGCAAACTCAATAAGTGATGGAATAAATATGTATGTGAAAATTAGTTGTTTTCAATTGATTTTAATTTTAAGGATTTCATACAAAAAATACAGACTGCTCAACTGGTTATTATGATGACCTTGAAATGAAAGGTAAATAAATAAATATCATTTTCACTCACAGTTTCTTCATCACCTTTGAAGTATGTCATAAAATTTTTGTAAGTCTTTTGATAATCACTCGGTATAGTGATTGATCGATATGCCTAACCAGCAGGTATTGTAAACAAGAAACTGTCCGTCCCATTTCTCTTAGTTTAAGCTAAATATGTGAAAGATATGAAATCTGCTGTAGATATGCTTAGACAATCTCCATAGTTTCAAATACTGTGTAATGAATAAGTGTATAAATCAACAAACAAGATGCCTAACGTGCAGTTATTTTAAAAAGAACTGTAAGCCCTATTTATTTTTAGAAATAAGATATGCGAAAGATATTAAGAGCGTTAGCTAGGGGTGGATCGAAAACGTTGCATTTTCTGTAAGATTTTCGTGATTATTTCACAGAATTGAATCAAACTCCACATTTTTGCTCTATTATTGTGTACATAATACTATTTAAAAACACATTGAATTGTCTAAAATTAGGTAGTCTCCAACTATATGCTAAATTAACTAAAAACCCGTTTTAATTTTTGAAAAATTAATAAGACATTTAAAAAATTTACTGTACACAGTTGAAGTTATAATTATGAAATCAAAAGGTGCATTCAATAATAGAGAGATAATTTATACTTCATTTGAATTTAGCTAAATAATCACGAAAACCTTTAAAAAAAGCGAAGTATACGATCTACCCCAAACACAAAAAGCAAACCCTCTTAATAAGTATGTTGAAAAAGTCGCGGTGTCTGACTATTGACCAACATTACCACTACTACTTGTGACAGTCTTAATTAATTCATATGATGAAAATGGCGGATGATAGCGCTAAATTTATACAAATGAATTGAAGATAAATGCAACGTCCGATTGCCTTAGCTAGTAGGTAATTTAATAAATGATAGGATAATAAAATAAATGTTTTAATTGTTAACACGATTTTTATTATTTAACATAAACATCACACTTATAATTATTTTCAAATACATACAGGTTGTCCCGGAAATAGTACGATATACTGCAGGAGGTGATAGCTGGGATCAATACCTACCAAAATATCTCGACATAATATGTTCAGCAATTTTACGGTTTTAAAGTTCTACAAAATTTACCGATATATCGAAAAATCTCTACCTTGAAACGGATTTTTTAGCAGATCTCAATAAAAAAATATTTAATTATAGTATTTTTTTCCATTAAATTAATTGTGAATAATTACTCTACTCATTGATAAGTCTTTTTTTATGAAAAACAAGACTGTTTTCAAAAAAAACTATTTTTGTTGAAATTTTCGTAGAATGATTTTCTTATCACCTAACTTTGACCTACAGTGGTGAAAAAAAATGTATCAGAGTTTTGTACAACATGCTTAAAAAATAGCTTGTTTAATGGTTATTTAGGAAAGATACAGCACAAGTGCGTTTTAATTGAAAAATAAGTAAAAAATGGTAACTAGAATAAAATTTTATTTTTACCCAGAGGAGCCGATTATGTTGAAAATGTAACCAACGTAATTTTAACAAAAACCATTATGATGAAAGTAAGTAATAGCTGCTTATTTACGAAATATGTTGAAAAACAAGTTGTGACAAGTAAAATGCGACAATAAAATGCAAAAATGTTCTGTAATTTAAACCTCGAGGGACAAATAAGGTGATAGAAAACATAAGAGGACTTAACTTTTTCTCTAGACTTATTTTTGTATTACTTTAAATCTGCAATCAGCCCCTACAGTATGTCGTATTTCCTGGACACCCTGTATTTGACTTTATCACATAAATTACTCTCTCTCATAAAAAAATAGGTCTTTTCTACACAATTGTAACAGGACACGATAGAATGTAAATATATGAGACTGAAATCATCTGACTGAAATCGGTGTCATTCACTTACTTATCATCAAAAAACGTTAGTATGCTTGTATGCGATTTCATTACTTTTCCACATAATCAAGTCACATGACTTAACTTAAAACCAGATTTAAAACCGGAAACGCCGACGAAACGTCCCTGCGCATTTGACACTAAGTGTGGCTTGAAAATTGACCAAATGGCTACTTTTAAAGACTCAATGTCTTTAAAAGTAGCTGAAATGAATCTGTTTATAATATATCTACCCCTCATTTATGCAAACAAGTATACTTTTACAACAATCTTAACAAATTAACTGTTTCATCGACTTATCAAAATTGCGAACAGTAGTGCATAAAATATAGAAGTAATTCCAGGCTAACACCCTAACGTAAAGGATATATTTTCATCGATAATATTCAAAATCGATTATACTTTATTGCGCATATGCAAGAACTAGTCAGTAAAAATATATTATGATTTGAGCTATAATGATGTACAGTTTAACAAGAAAGTGGTGTTGATTGTCATCGGTGTAAACTCATGGTAGGGTCAGGCCCCTGTCACTTCACGAACTTGCGCGTGGAAATTACCTACCAGCTGCCGGGACATGGAACACCCATTTGGCAGTTGATTGTCAACAGCCGCGTAGAGCTTTTGTATGCGAATCTTGCGGTTCAACTGACGCGATGACGCGATGACGTACTGTAGGCACTGACTACTGACATCTATATCGAAAGAGGTTGCCCCGGCGATATATGCCTGACACATGACAGCACGCATGTGCGGGGTTTAAAAAAAAATCATTTTTCTATTGATGTGATTTATCTGTTACGTCAGTAACTATCAAGTAATCTGTGGTAGCAGTGTGCGCGTTGCAATGAGAATGAGAATTTGTATGGCATCAAGTCAGCGCTCTAGCGGAATTATTGTTGCCCGAATTCGCCGCTAGATGGCGCTGACTCGATTCTATACTAATTGCCATTTACGTGCTCGCAAAACGCGATAGTGAAGTCATTCACATCGCTCATTGCAACTCGTACACTGTAACCCTACCACAGATGACTTAATAGTTACTAACGTAACAGATAGAAATAGAAAATAGAAAATATTTATTAACATAAACAAAGAGGGTTTACAATAGTCAGAGGTTGACATACTCCTATTAAGTGTAAAAACACTTGTGCCAGGAGCAGCCACTCTCCCATAACAAATCACGGGTACAGACAAATCACATCAATAGAAAAATGTCAATTTTTTAAATCCTAATTGCGTGCTGTGCAACTTCTTTCGATATAGATGTCAGTAGTCAGTACCTACAGTACGTCATCGCGTCAGTTGAACCGCAAGATTAGCATACAAATGCTGTTGACATGCTGCACTGCAACTCACACTCTGCACTCAGTTCCTTGCCAGACCGTACAATGGCATACAAAATTGTAATGATTAGGAAGAACATAGACTGCGGTCCGATTTAGTAAGAAAGTAATTTTAGCGCTTTTAGCACTTCCGTCCGGTCCGAATTCAAAATCGCGCTAAAAGCGCTTACGTTGCTATCAGCGTTCAAATCATATCTATGTTGTGAAATCAAAGAGGACTGCAAAATTATCGACACACAACCTCGAAATTTAAGGATTCATTATTTATAGTATTTTGCATGATATTGACATTTTATGAATGAAAAGTTATCTTAGCATCCCCGCCGAAGAAGATTTTGTCACTCACAAGTTTATACTGAGTATTACCGACACTAAAAATAATTTTACGTGATTTTTATGTCTGACGTTTCTTCTATGAATTTGACATACGCTTACCGTGCTAACGCCGAGGAGCAGAGTCACCGTAAGTGCAAGATGGCGGAATTGGTGACGTTAAAAACGCGCTAAAAGTGCTACCGGCGCAAATCGGGACGCTAAAAGCGCTAAAAGTACTTTCAGCGTGAATCGGACCTCAACTAAAGACTTGCCTTTGGCGAGGTAGACCTTGTGTTCCTAGATGCTAGTCGCGTCACCCGTCGCTGTCATCCTCGATGTCGGATTCGGAGCCCGAGCCGGATTCGTCGTCTTCCGAGTCCGAGCCGAGCCAGTCGGGTAAGGTAGGCTGCTCTATTATGGTCTTCCATTCGTTCAGCTTGTGAAGGTCTGGAAGAGGAACAAATGGTAAGCGAGCTTACTCTAAGCGCCTTATTGGCATTATCTCATCACCTACGCCCATCTACCAAATACAACAGTAGTGTATAATCACTTGAACCAGTTCCTAACCTATAATCTATTCATTAAAGCATTAGACAAAAGTAAAAAAGGTTATTTTTAGGGTACACTTTGTAAAAGTATAAGGGTACAAGTACAATAAACATTATTACTTTTAATAATTATGCCGAATTTATTAAAATCAACTTATATAGCAGCTGTCATACTTTATTGTTCACATTTAGAGTAAAGAATTCAGAATTTATGAGGCTTTTGCTTGAATAAATTATTTTGTCTTGCATCAAACTACACACATCAAAAGTGTCTAGGGATCAACATATATTTTTGCAATAACTTTTCTCCTGATTGATATTAATTAAAATTTTCTTTAAGGATTCATCAAATAAAGTGTTTTCGTTTGTCTACAGTAACGATAAACCAAGTCACCTATGCATTAATAAAGAAATTTGCCATTTTCCTAATAAAGGGATTTTTGACATTTGAACCACTAACATTAAAGTTCGAAAAAAAGACTGAAATAACAGTTTTCTTTAAAATTTTATTGGGTAACTTAAACAATTAATAATCCGTGTTTCTACCGCGAACACTAACAACACAAGAACATCGGTTTGGCATACTCAAAATGAGTTCATCCAAATCACGCTGTGGAATGGCCGCCCATGTTCGTTGCAACAACAAAAAAAGGTCTTCTTGCGACTGGATACCCTCCATATTCGGCAGAGCTCTTCTCTGTAGCATATCCCATGCATGCTCAATCGGGTTCAAGTCTGGCGACTGAGCAGGCCAGGGCAGGACATTGATGTTAGCTGCGGCGAGAGTCTGTCTTACAACTCTTGCGGTGTGCGGTCGTGCATTATCATGCATTAACTGAAATAAGGGACCGATTTGCACTTGTAGAGGAACGATGACGTCTGATACAATCGTCTCAGCATAAATTTGAGCGTTGAGGTTGCCTCTGATCCAAATCAACTCAGTTCTTCCGCCGATCCAAATACCCGCCCATACCATGATGGTTCCACCACTATAAGGAAGGACTTCCTGGCAGGATTTTAATCGCTGTTGGCGTCCAGGGGTTCTCCAGTGTCGTCTTGTATCCGGTCTCATACCAAAACAAGACTCATCAGAAAAGCACACGAAACGCCATTGTTCTTCTGCCCAATTTCTGTGTTCAAGGGCCCATTGATATCGAATCCTACGATTGTGCATTGCTATAGGTGGTACCCTTAGCGGTCTTCGGGAATGAAGGTTCACTTCATGCAAGCGGTTTCTGACTGTTTGGTCGCTAATTAAGTTCCCTGAAGAGTGATGAAGCCTCACGGCTAACATCATGGCGGTTATTGTTGGAGCTCTTCGAGTTGTGATTTGAATTTATCGGTCTTGTCTCCGTGTGGTGCAGCGATACCGTCCTCCATGGCGCTCAGCCACGGTACCAGTGCTTCGGTAACGTGTACAAAGTCGACTGATAACACTCTGACTTGTATTCAGAGCTAAAGCCACAGTACGTTGCCGGGAACCAGCTTCTATCATTCCCACGGCTCTGAGCATTTCTTCCCTGCTTAAATGACGTCGCCGCTCCATAATAACGTTGGTTTTAATCAGTAGTAGGGAAACAGTAGCACTAATAATGTCTTCAATGCGTTGTATGTTTTTATAGGGAAAATATTGACAGCTGATTTTCATCTTTTACTCGAATTTGATTGACAGTTCCTGTTTCAAATTATGAAATGCACCAAAAAGGATCCATATAAATTTATAAAATCATAAATTTATTACAAAGCCACATCTCAATCTCAAGAAATCCGCATAAAAATGCTTGATCCCTAGACACTTTTGATGTGTGTATATTGTTGATGTAAAAACCTAACATGAGCAGGGGCTTTAATCTGAACACATTTTTACTGTCACTATAACTCAACCAAATCTAAAATGTTACATAATCCCTTCATACATTGTGGTGGAAGGGGTCTTCAATTTTGCCAGGGGCCTGATTCTGCTATTTAAAAGTCAATAGAATTGTAATTGAATGGCAGGATTTTGACAGTTTTACTATGGACCAAATGTCAAAATCTTGCTATCCAATTACGATTCCATCGGTATTTAAATAGCAGAATCAGGGCCCAGGTTATACTCAGGTATGTCATCGTCATAGCAACATCAAATAAAAATTGTCATTCATTTTAGCACCCCTGTTTCTTATTTCTAATGTTATTTTGAATGAAGTATAAACAATCACACTATTTTTTTTAATTGTTTGAATTTAATGAAGCAGATAATAAAATTGTAATCTTTAGTCAAGGTAACAGCCACTCAATGGGCTAAGGGCTACGCTTAGTGTTTCAGTATGCGATCAAATCAGAAATCTGTATAAGTACCAAAGTGTGTAATCCATAGAAGTACTACTTTAGTTAAGTTGCAGTGGGACATAATAGTGTATGGCCCTATTATGGCAAAAGGAAGGAAGGAGAGGAAGGAGGAAGGAAGGAAAATGGTGGCGGCAAGAACGAAGTGAAAGAAAATGGTTGCAGGATTCCTTTGGTTAAAAGTCGCCTACAACGGTCGCTCCGGAAAGAGTCTCCGGTAGTAGTCACATTATGTTTTATTATGATATTTATTTTTTATATCATAGTATGATTTTATGTAAGTTTATTTTTATTTAGTATATTTTTGCTATATTTTTTTTTTTGCATTTGACTTGTTATAAGTACTTTTATAAGTCTATATGAATAAATATCTTAACTTAAGTAACTTTTACTTTACTTTTTTACTTTAATGGACGTCATAAGGCTGAAATTGTGTCATCATTTTCAAGCACCATTTTGTCAGAGAAAATAAGAAGATTAACTTACCTAAGCTATACATGTCTCCTAAATAGAACTGCTTGTCATCCCTTTCCAGCACGCCCCCATACAGGTACAAAACCGAGCGCTGAACCGCCAGCATCGCCGACATGCGCGCGCTTGGGCCCGAACGGGTACCCGGACGGGAAGTGGGCGAGGTAACTGAGTTTGCGGGCGTGGTCGTTGAGGCTCCGCCCAGTTTCATGGTGAACACTTCGTCTGTTACCACTGGAGAGGAAATGCAAAAAAATGTAGTGTAGTGCCATAGGATTTAAAATTATTTCACAAATTTATAGCCACCAAAAAAAGTTTCACTGACCAAAAACCGCTTATTTCTGAGGGTGTAGCCCAAAGCAAGACCCTGCTAACTTATTCAAGTAGCAAATAAGGTAGTGACCTTGAACCTCATCTTGACTGTCGCAAATAAGACGAGTGCTGATGATATTGCAAAAAATTTTAACCTTTTTACACTTTGATAAACTTAGTGGCGTGTTGCTCTTGCCCTCCGGGCGCTGAATTGACACTCTGAAAAATTTATTGTAAAAAGGGCATGCCCAAAATTTTTTAAGTGGATAAAAACTAGCTTTTCAACCCTGACTCGTGCTCTGCGGGCGCTTTAAGCGTTGGCACAACACATTGACCTATTTAACTTGTAGTCTGAATGAATTCACAAGAGCTGCTTATTGTACCTTTAGTATAAGTTAATTATTGAGAATGTGTAAATAAATAAATAAATAAGAATAATTACCAGTGACAGGTTCCATAGGTGCGTCTTCTTCGGTTTTCACATCAGCAGGCGGAGCCGCAGCCGCGGGGGCGGGCTGTTCGGTGCGGAGAGTGACGTCATGCCACTTGCCCGTCTCCAAGTCTAGCATTAGAAGGTCGTCGCTCATTTCTCCTCGAATATCTTCTTCAGTCTCTTCTACATCCTAAAGCAACATCAGTTTAAGAAATAATTTAAGAAATCTTAAGACCAAAGCGGAATAAGGGAAAAAGATACGATCAAAACATCTAGCTATAGAAGAAAATCTGTCAATTCAGTAAGGCCCTGATTTCATGACGATTTTCGCGTTAAAGAATATTATTGCTTAACTAGGAAACTAGGATGTTATGGGGGCTGTGGTCTAAGATAGTATAGCCGCATATGTAATGGTCTGAACTGTGAGGAATGCCTACGTACTCTGCACTGTTCTAAAAGACGATCCCAACCGTCACTAGACAGTACTTTTAGGGATATAATTTTGGATTCACACAATAATGCAAGAGTCACACTTATTCCCAACAAGGACGCTCGTACCCCAAGCTTCGAGTTTAATAAAGTGACTGTTTTTTCTCATACATGAAGGGTGTAAAAAGACCCTTAACGAAGCCGACACCTAAGTATTCTGCACATCATTAGAACCTTTTTTTCTTTATAGACCATACCTGGGAACTCAATAGTTACCAAGTTATTAAAGGTCAAAGTCAAAAAGAAAACAAACTAATAATTATTACTTAATTTTTGTTGAAACATTATCAAAATTTCAAGTATTTCCCAACAAAAAATTGCTTCAAAACGTTCAACTCTGATTGTACATCGTGCGTACCCCTTGATTATACGTAACAGCCGCACAAAAGCGCAGGAGCGGTCTGTTGCACGCGTTACATTACGTAGTCCGTTTTAGGTTTAAAATTGACACCAAAAAAAGTTCAATTCCCATCAATAATTTATGTTTTCTGTGACTTGATTTAATGGTCTGAGTGCGTAGACGCCGGCTTCGTTAAGGGTCTTTTTACACCCTGTAGGTAGATACTTACGCTAATTCCTCCGAAGACATAGGCCCTCCCACTGTGCACATTGGCGGCGGCGGCCTGCCCGGCGCGCGCGGGCGGCGCCAGCGGGCCCCCCGCCAGCGCGCGCCACGCCGCCGCGCCGCCGCGCGCGCGCAGGCGGAACAGCTCCGTGTGCGTGTACGTGCGCTCGGCGCGGCCTTCGCGGGCGCGGGAGAAGCCGCCGTAGACCAATAGCTGGTGGATTAAGGTATATAAGTAACCCTGTACTTATTTGTAACCATATTAAGGTTTTATTAGTATAATAGTAACAGTCTCTAACTTCTTATTTATTTGAATTTGTTTTTATTTATCAAGAAAACAAAATAGTCAACAACCATTTTCTGAATTAAGGTACTGGATGTTTAAACGGCAAGTTTTGTTTTCAACATAAAAGAAACAAAGTAAGCAAAACATTTTTGTGCCAAACGTTTCTCAACTCACAACAAATATCTAACAATATTTAAAAATGTGATATAGTAAGCACTATCGATAGCTTGACCGCTATAAAATCGACCCTCCTGATGGTGCGCGGGATGCGGGAGTGGGATACTTCCGGCCAATCAACTTAAGAGTCTTAATGCTCTAAGCCAATCAATCAGTCACCTGTCGGCTACCGACAGCGATAGACGTTCAACGTCAAAGCTTGCGCGGTAGCCTTGTGTCTGCTCCACATGATATAACTACAAAATGGAATTGCCGAGTCAAAATAAAAAATTAAAAATTCAATGCTTTGAAATGTGGCGAATTATTTTCAAAGAAAAAAATTGGAACAAGCGGAGATTCAGGTGTGCATTCATTTCGTTATCTACATTGTGTTAATAAAGTTTTCATAGTACTTTCGATGTGTTTTGATTATTTTACATTGTTATTGCTATTTCGTTAGTATGTATACGTATACATGATTTTTCCAGTTGAAGACATAAAGTAAATAAGACAATTTCAGAGGCTATACTGGCGTGTCTATGACAACTATTAAAAATTAAAGTAAAAGCGGCCGTATTTGGTGCCACGTCTAATAAATGATTGATATTTAATTAGTTTATTTTCATTTATAATACTAAGGCCCGATTTTTCAATTTTAGTTTATTCCCTAGATAGCTAACTGAAGTATAAAATTAACTGGCTGTTTATCAAGCGAATAAATATTTAAAAAATTTCAATCGTCTTTTATCCAAATAATAGCTATCTATCGGTTGTCTATGTACTTTTATCGCTATCTTCACACTGATTATCCTCAAGCGAGATGCACTTATACAATCATTGCAATGTTAGAATGAAACAAGACAAAAGTTGGTGTTCGACAAATTGACATTGGCGTATAAGAAAATTAACCTTAACTTTTTTTGGTGTCTAAAGTTGTTGCAAAGAGTATGTTTGCTTCGTGTTTTTTAGGGTAATCTTTTCCATACCTCCTTTTCATCCCATGTACTAAAGTGATTAGGTCTCTCTTTCACAACTTGATCTTTTCTATTGGGCTCAGCGTTTGTATAGTTAAGTAACTGCCTTTGCTCCAAAATCGTTGCGTCGGGTCGTACCAAACAAAATTAAAATAATTGACTTAAACGACACACTCTCAAAATGTCAAAGAAAACGCATAGATAAAATCTGATCCATCCCTTCAAGAAGCAGATAACTTTATTTCTCAGTTAGCGGCTTTATTCAACAGATAACATCTATCTGACCATTAAAAAATTAAAAATCTTGTTAACCTTTGAATAAACTTTATTCTACATTCTACATTCGCGGACCAAGAGTCGACTTTACGGCGGTTAACCTATTGTGACTACGTGTTCAAACAGGCAGTAGACATCGTAATACATACGTTTTCATTCCCAGCCGGCAGCATAAGGCAGGCTGACCTCGCACACGGACCTCGTCCACTCGAGGCCACCTTGCTCCACACTCGAGTCTCCAAGCAGAACGAGTACAGATCGTCAAAGTACCGGCATTCGCGACCATCGTCGTTATAGCCACCGAACAAAAAGATTTTACGGCCGAGAAGCACCATCCGATGACCAGAACGGGAGGACGGCCCGTTTGGGGCTACAACCTGTGGCGAAGATAAAAAAAACACATGAGTAAATTAATAAAATAATTCAGCAACTTACACGAACACAACTAACATAAAATCATAGGTCCATGGCAAATCTTAACTGTTTTCATCACTTATTCTAAACTAAATTATTTCTGGAGTCAAGCCGTCCCCAAACCAAAATCCTAGATCAGCGACTGACAAATGCGTGTGTATGAGTGCCCTTTCTTGATGGCCGAGCTGGTATGAACCAGTTTCTATCCGTACGCGATGTGCCTGCCAGTATTCACACGCGCATGACGCGCAGGTGGTAGTGTCACCTGTCAACTTACCTTTTCCCATTTCTTGTCAGCAAGAGAGAAGCACCACAAGTCCTTATAGTGATGGAACTGTGTCTCAGTTGGACTTGTAAACTCTCCGCCAAACACCCAAAGTTCACCTCTACAAGCAAAAATAGAAATATAGCATTAAAGTATTTTACAAGAATAAAGAAGACACTGTTAGAGGCTGTATTCACAAATTATATTAAATCACAATATTTTCATTAATTACTTTAACACAAGGCACACACATTTAACACACACTCATTAAGAAGACCTCTTCAAAATAACCTTGTTCTTAGAGTGATACAAATGAAAAAATGTGTCATGTAATAAGAATATTTTTTTTACAAATTTCTGACACTTGGTGCAAGCTGGCCTCAGTTGGGGTCAGCTAATCTTGGTGCAAGAGATCCTAGATATTTATTTATACATAATTAATCTATGTTAAGCAGCACAGAGCAATGGTTATCTATTATGACTATGTGATAATCGTCTCATTGAACCTCTTTGTTGAAATAAGTACTCAAGTACATTAAAGCTCACTTATTGGCTGGAGTTGCAATAGCTTGGTGAGCACTCCTGGGCGGCGGCCCGCTTGGCGCCTTCAGCTGGCGCCACGTGTTCTTTTCAGGGTTGAAAAATAGCAGCTCATTGTACACCTCAGTCTGAATGAAAAAAAAAATACGAATTTCATCGACCACTAGAACAGAATACTGGACACATAATGTGCCAGAAGAAAAATCCGGATATATTTTTACCTGCTTTTCATTAAATAAAAACAGCGGTCCGCTTTATGATACTTTTTTTTTAAATCTCTTTTGCCCTCATAGTTGACCAGTAGAGAATGTTCTATGTCATGAAGGCCACTTTCAGACTTAATGTGCAGAGGAGCAGATTATACCCAAGAATATGCTAAAAAAACCACATAATAGTTATCAGTTTTATTATTATTCTCGGAGGTTTTATTTAGTAATTTATGTGCTTCTTTTTATTGAGATAAACAATATTTTTTAACTAGCTATTAACTTTTTTGAGAAATTATGTTGCCTAAAAATAAATTATTTCCTTGAAATAAATGCCCTGAAAATAAATTATTTCCTTTTACCTACATCATCAAACTATTTGACTATTTTTTTTTTTTAATATTGCCCGTCAAGATGACCTCACTCCACCTGATGGAAAGCGGTCGTGAGGTCCAGATATAAGGTTGACAAGCACAGTCATTCAAACGAATCACTGGGCTGGCCATCCTCACCTTGGAGGCCTGCAGAAATACCTTTTCACACCCCGCTTGAAGAACCCAGGACTATAAGAGGGAGGAAACACATGTGCTGGAAGAGCGTTCCACGTCTGGATGGTGCGACAAAGAAACAAGTCACGGAACCTTTTAGTTCGGGCCAACAAATGTTGAATTGTGTGTGGATGACGCCGTAGTCCAGCACGCGCGGTACGGGAGTGGAAAGGTGATTTCTAACATCATCTATAATAGTGGGCCCAAGAATAATAAAGTATGACTAGTGACTAAACAACTTTATACTAACCGTCTGCCCATTATGGTATTCACCGCCGAACAAAATCAACTCATTGTTTGTTGGATGAGGAGTGAGCGACGCGTATGCCCGGGCTGACGGAGGGCCCGGAAGCACCTTCTCGGTCGCTTGTAAACGTTTAGCTTCTTCGCGTTCAATTTCGGCTATAACCTTTGCAATATCCTCCTATAAATAAAGCAATGAAGATTAAAAATGAATCACACACTTAAAAAGCATTTCTATGAAACGTAAACGTAAACGCAATAATAAACTGCAGAACATATAGCTATTCATAATGCAAAATAGTTTTTAACTTGAATAAGAAGCACAGCCTAAGAACTAACCTCTCCAAGATTTGCCAGTTCTTTCTTTAGTTTACTGGCTAGCTTCTTCTCAGTTTTTGCAGCGGTTTTAACGGCACCGCTAACCTCGTTTTTGTTCTTCTTTTTGCCCATTGCTGTGAATTAGATTTAATTCAAAAATTACAAAATTACAATATAAAAAACACGAAGTTCTATGTGTACAGTATGTAATACAGTACAGTACAGTACATAAACTAATATACGTTCATAAAGTTCAATCAAAAGAGAAAACGTCACATTTTTTAAAGTTTTTCACACTTCACTTGCTTAAAAATTCAAAAGAGAATTTAAAAGAAAAGAAAGGAGCAATGAATACATGAGCACTATTTATTAAAATAAATAAAACATTAGTTTAGTTACAGTGTGTACCAATAATCATCGGGTGAATATGATCTTTAAAATTAAAGGTTTTGAACGCGTTAATGTTGACATTTCTGCGTTTTATTTTAACTCTTTTTGCACTGAATAATTTAATTGTAACAAATGACTGTAATCTTGCGCACATAATTTGGATAATTATGTCAGATAGCCCTTTGTAAATTGAAAAAAAAACAGTCTGTAAATAACAAATATATTGGGTGGGAAACGTTAGTTTTCCAACGAATTAACCCTCCAAAGCGTTTCGTCTTCAGTATGTACTTCGTTCGTCTTGCCACCTTACCCGTCATCGAACATCTGACGACGGCCGGCGTGACAGCTGTGGTGAGGTGACAGACAGCATCGAACGAAACGAACGTTTGACATTCTAATTGATTTTAGTGGTCATGTCATCATTGGTCGTGGATTTTTAGCAAAACTTCTTTAAAAATAGACGTAGAATACATTCAGATAATTTTTATTTAAGTTATAGATTTTCTGTATCAGGGATGCATGTGTATTCTGCTTTAAGAAAATAGTCCTTACCACAAGCTATCACGATGATGCCTGCTGCTGCAGGAACCTCGGTAAGATAATTTGTGCAATAACAGCAACTGTGCAGTAAAAATCCAGCCTTACTAATCAGTTATTAATTCTATGCAGACGGGGGCACCATCTGTGCAGGAGTTTAAAATACGGGTGCCAAAAAACGTGAAAAAGAAATATCATGTGATGCGTTTCAATGCCACTCTGAATGTGGACTTCGCAAAGTGGACTCATGTGAAGATGGAACGAGAGAACAACATCAAAGAGTTTAAAGGAATTGATGAGGAAATGCCCAAGTAAGACACAATCTGCTTTTATCTGACATAATAATATGTTTGTAAAACAGCATTTCATAATATTTTGTGATTCAAACAATTATTTTCTAGAACCACCTATTTCTAGAAATATTTCTTGACCCAATTTTTTAACCAAAATTGTTTCCTCAGATTTGTTTTCTGTATGTAATAACATTTTTTGGTGATTTTAAGTAAATTATTTCTTAAATCAACAAGTTTATCACAAAAGTCATCTGAATATAATTGTATAATATTAAGTTACACAGTGTGGATCCTCCAAATAAAAGATAAATTCCTGGAGTAAAATGGGAAATTAAGGCAATAGACAAAGCATTTTAGTCAGTTCTAGGAAAGTGTTTTGCTAAGAAGCAAATTAAAACAATATATTACAGAGGATAGGAAGAAATAAAATGTAATAAAGATAACAAAATTTTACTGTAAGACCCTAATGTACACAGGGGCACCGTATGCTGCTGATGTAAGACCTATTTACAATGGTTGATGTGAATGCCTCTAAAAATGTCATTTTTTGTTTGTTTGATGAACTAATTTTGTTTACACATTCAAATATAATGATTTCAGAACCACTGCGGATTGGCTCTGCTTGAGTATGAAGTGTATGTTTATCATTATTGTTTTTCCTTTTTAGATTTGGTGCAGGCTCAGAATATGGTAGGGATGTACGTGAAGAAGCCCGCCGTAAGAAATTTGGCATCATCTCACGAAAATACAAACCAGAGGATCAGCCATGGATTCTTAAAGTAGGAGGAAAAACTGGCAAAAAGTAAGTTATGTTAAAATGAACACAACAAGTTTAGTAAGTGTTAAACTCACTTATCCTTTAGCTAGTTTCATCCTATTTAAATACGTAGGTTAGTGTTAGGTTTGAAGGTGTCACTACATTCCCACCTTTTACAAGGTATACAATGATGATGAAATTAAAATTTAGGTACAATTCAAATTACAAATTACTGAATGAAAACAAAAATGTCAATGTGAAATTTATCAAATTAAATTAAATGAAATTATAATTCCTAAATTCACCCATCCCATGTCCAAACATAATAATATCATATAAATATAAAATATAATTTGCTGTAGTATCAGTTAGTAGTTACACTACCTTTTTTTTGAAGAGATTAATTGGTAGGTTTTTGATCTCATTTGAGATTTTATTTAAAAAAATTGTAGCCATACCAAAGAAATTTTTGCTAAAGAGTGTAGTTATATGTTCAAGTACACATAATTTGTTCCCGCGTATTAGAAACAACATGGTGCCAAGTTTTTTCTTTGAACAGGTTCAAAGGCATCCGTGAAGGAGGAGTTTCAGAAAACGCAGCGTACTATGTGTTTACGCATGCATCAGATGGTGCAATTGATGCCTACCCCCTGCAGGAGTGGTACAACTTCCAGCCCATTCACCGGTACAAGGCACTCTCTGCTGAGGAGGCTGAGCAAGAGTTTGGCAGGTAACCCCATCAAAATGTGATTGTGTTTCTGGTATCGAAATATAAAGGGGATTGTTTTGATCTAAGAAGATGAATGAACATGCTACTGCCATATTCGGCTGGCCTGTTGGCGCAATGGCAGCGATCCTGCCTTTAGTGCCGGAGGTTGTGGGTTCGATCCCCACCCATGACAAATATTTGTGTGACGAACATTTATATTTGTTGTGCGTCTGGGTGTTATTATCTATTTAAGTATGTATTTAGAAATATTTAAGTATGTTTATCAGTCTCTGACGCCCATATTACAAGCTCTGCTTAGTTTGGGGTCAGATGATCTTGGTGTGAATTGTCCCAGATATCTATTATTATTATTATTATTATTATATTCTATCTTCTCCTTTCTGAAGAAAAATTGGAGCCAACCTTAATTTGACTTTCGCTACTGGCAGCCTTTTGCTATTAAATAAAAATAAATATGCGCCAGACAACACACCTCTTGTAATGGTCTTGAAGTAGGGATTAATATCCCTGTGCTATGAGGTAGCACACAAGGAAATAAGCTAGGGGCGTCTCCCAGCACACCCAGACCCGAGTCAATTCAGAAAAGATCGTTTCCTAAATTGAGCCGACCGGGAATCGAACCCGGGACACTACGGAAATCAAGGCGAGAAACCGCGCTACCGCGCACTACGCCAATCGTGTCGAATTGACCTCTGATAGCCAAGAAACACATTTTTCATTAATTTATTTGAGATATAAAATTCATATTTTGACAAAATGTTCATATTTAAAACCAAAATCTAACTAAAATTAACGTATTGAATCTTTTATATATTTTTTGCTGCAAGCCAGAGTTAATCCAAAGTGCAAGTAGTTAAAAATATATATATCTCAAAATAAAAGATCATGTAAAAAGATGGCCAGAGTTATTTACTCAATAATATGTGCACTTCTCGACAGGCTAAGTCGTAACCTTTTGCTCCAGACGGAACAAGGTGATGAACTACTTCTCGCTGATGTTCCGGAAGCGGATGCGCGGCGACGATGGCACGGACGACGCCGATGACCCTGACGAGAAGAAGACCAAGGGCAAGGCCAAGAAGGGTATGTTCAAAAAGATAATCCTTAATCATACACAGAGGAAATTCGTGGCATAAGCTTTTAAACATTACAACTCCAAAATACAGGGAAATCTAATACAAAATAAAATTGCAACTTGAATAATTATTAAAATTACTAATACCTATATTATTTTGACAATATTATATTTACAATTGGATGAATAAAAATTCAGTATATTATTAATCCAGATAGACTTTTTTTTTCTTGTTACAAAACCATTGCAAAATGGGTCTTATGTCAGCAGCATAAGGTGCACCTATGTAAAGATTGATGTGAACGCCTCTGTACAATGTTTGTAACTAACATTTAAAATATGATACAGTAGTTTTCACGCCTTAAGGTTGAAAACTTTCTCTAGAAACATGTTAACATCTCACACTTTAATTTATTCATTACAAATAAATGATTTTACTTCTCGAACTCCGTCTCCATTACTGCGCTAACCGGCACGCTAGCGTTCGCTAAAACGTGCTCGGGCGAACAGAAGTAAGCCTTTTTTTCAGGTTTTTAGATAAAATTACCCAAAATGGACGTCATGTCTTTTGAGTCTGTGAAATATTAGTCTTCAATAACTCTAAAGCTGGGACATTTGATGAAGTGTCTTGAGACTGTAATCTTTCATCACTACTTAAATTGTGCTATTTATCATCATTGTTTCAGACCTGAAGATATCAGAAATGGATGAATGGATAGACTCTGATGACGACTCATCCGACTCAGACGGCGCAGAGAAAGACAAGGAGAAGGATAGTGATACTGAAGCAAAGAAGAAGAAAAAAGACAAGAAAGGTAGCAATCAAAAATATAAAAAAAAATTGAATAAGAAAAATGGAACTCAAAAAAATAATCTTACTAGCTTATAATAAAAATGTTCTTTGGCCTCCGTTACCGAGTAGTGACAGATTTTGACCCGACATCCAGAGGACCTGGGTTCAAATCCCAGGTCACACGGGCTATGTTCCGAAAATCCGGTTGTAATCACCAACTGGTTGTAAATATAATCGGGGTTGTAATTGCGGGACATCGCGATCGTCAAGCACAAGCTGACACAACGGGGGGATCACCTCAGTAATGAGTAAAACGACGCGAGGAGGAGGAATCACCAACCGGCATTTGGCGACAGTGTAGGCCTTTGCCCTGCAGTGGGGCAATAAATAGACTAAGTTCTTGAAAGTAAACCTTCCACCAGTGCGCACCTAAGCTATGAAAATAATAACAAATATTTTAATGACATTACCTTGCTGCTCATTCGGATTCCTCAGCTCGTGAGTTATATTCTGCATGAACACCTATAATGTGTACCTATAGCGCGTATAGTAGAGTAGTGTAGTTATATCACTAGTAATTTTTTCAATCAATCAATCATTTATTTGTTCAAATGTGGGTGACATAAAGGTGACAAGGTATAGATTTAAGTACAACACATCTACCATTTCTGGCTTACAAATTTTGCAAATATTAAATACATTTTCGAATGACGGTCATCAACAACAATTACAACAATATCTTAAATTAAAATAAAATAACACGATAATTAAATGTCAATGTCGATAGTGAAATTCAGCTTGGTCACATTGACATTTTTCAGCTATTTAGGTATTCCGAAACAGAGTAAGAGCATTTGTTAATTAAAAATTGAAATAAGTTTCTATCAAATTGATTTGCTGGCAATTCCCCATTAGATTTCACCTTGAAATCTAATGGGGGACTGCTAGTGTGTTCTGGGTTTCTCCGAAACGTCCCCCGGAAATGTGATAGAAATACTTCATTGCATAGTAAGTTGTATAAGTTGGTTTCGTGATCATCACTAGCACGCATTTAGCAAGCATGGTGATTAAGCCGATATTTATCAACTGTAGTGCTTAATTGATTTAGACAATGTAGGCTACACAGTAGTGATAGAACAGTATAAATATTGTTTGTGGGGGCAAAAAAATTGGCCATTCCCTTTTTTTTTTACATAATACCGAAAAAACAAGAAAAAGCTTTGAAAACAAGGGTGAACCAATTTTTTTGCTCCCAGGTTACTTTGGTATATTTATTCTTCACTGCCTTTTACATTTGCTTGCCATATTCCTAAACCAACTTTTTTCCTAACTTTTGTTTAAAAATTAAGTTCAAATTCAAATAACTTTATTCAAATATACTGAATCAGTACTTTCAAATTGTCAAATTTAGAGCAAAATATACTAAATAATAGACATAAATACCATAATAATATGGATACACAATATACAGACATAATGCGACTCTACCACCGCGTCGGAGTTGTTTCTTGCTGAGAAGACCCGGCGAGAAACTCAGCAGTTACTCTTTTAAACTTGTTTTGGGTTTACAAAAGGCGTTAGTAAAGAACAAGCAGTGTGTCATTTTGATACAAATAAACCTAAAAGAATGTAACAAAGAGAAAAAAAAAACAAAAAGAAAAATTCTTAGTATATTAGTTTATCTATGTCAGTACATACTAGGTACCTACTATTAACTATTATAATAAAACATCTGTTACAATAGAGCTATTTAATCGCGCATCGAGCAGAGAGCTTTTACCCAGGCATTTGTATCTATATGGTAGTCTTTTGTAGTATAATAGCCCTTTTTTAATAAGGACCCTTTGAGGGGCAACTCACAAATGGTTTTTGGAATTTTGTTGTAATAATGTATATTATTACAGCAAAATTCCGAAAACCATTTGTAAGTTACCTTTACATAGATTCAAATATCACATCAAAACAGCTGTGAGTTGCCCCTTAAAGGGTCCTAAAACTTTTTGTAACCTAAAAAAAAGTAAAGAGTGGAAGTGCAATTTTATCCTTATTCCTAGTTAAAGTTAGTTTAATGTAAATCCGGCTTTAAAATACAATGTTGCAGCGGCTGTGAACAAGAAAAAGAAGAAGGTGGCTCATGAAGCATTTGAGGACAGCGACGACGGTGATGAGGAAGGGAGGGAGAAGGACTACATTTCTGACTCCTCTGACAGGTATTATCCTACTTTCCTTTTTATTTCATAAAATCGAGCCACTCAGAGTGAGAGAGAGAGGAGCGACCTGTTATTTCAAACTTACTTTCAAATTGCATAGCTAGATGGCGCTCTTTGGCATTTTTTAAATGTGTACGCAATAAAAAAAAACATAAAATTATATCAGAACATTGTCATAATAATAAAAAATACGATAATCAATATTTTCACTGACCATTTACGTGACCTTAGTCGCGGCCAAAAACATCTTTTACTGTGGCGCTTGTTAGCTAAATCGAGTGCTTTCACTCCTCACACTATGAGAAACTGAAATATGGCTTTTATGATTCTTTAGTTAGAGTATGCTTATACCTTAAGGGTTGTCTGATAAAAATATTTATTTCAGTGAATCAGATCACGAAAATAAGGCAAACAAACAAATGAAGGGCGTAGCTGAAGAAGACGCGTTGAGGTAAATATGTTTTTTTCTAAATGACTACTGTTGTACTAACGGATTTCCTTGCGTTATTTTTTAGTTTTGTTTGTAGTGGTGGTGTGAAGTTGTGACCAAATCACCACCACCATTGACTTATACCGGGTGATTATCAAAAAACGTATACTTAGTCTGTTTCTTCTTACATGTCTTATTTGTAATAAAACATGGCTCATTGACAACCATAGCCAATTCGTAGTGTTGGGAAATCATCGAATGAATCATACAGAGTCATTAGCCTACCATACACGTATAGGTTTGCCCGACGGGTGTCAGATGGACAGAACTGTGCGACTGCGGCAAAACGACGACTTCGCCCTTAAACTTTACGTGTATGGAGGCTATTAACTTTTAAGTTGTTAATTCAATTCGAGGTGCCCGTGGCTGAGGTGCCCGTGGCTAAGTGACGGCAGCTGATCGGCAACGATCCGATGTTAAGCAACGCCAGTCAGGTCGGGTTATGGATGGGTGACCATCCCGACCGAAATTAAGTGATGTGTTTTTCGGGCATCTCCGTGCTTCGGAAGGCACGTTAAACAGTTGGTCCCGGCGCAAGATATCAGTCGTGAAGCCTAGTCAGAGGCCTAAAAAAGCGGCTTGATAACATCTGACGGTAAGGTTTATCACTGGCCTTACATTCACCTCTCCAACAATCCGCACTGAGCCTGCGTGTTGGAGTATGGCTCGTACCACCTCATAGTTGAGGTGAGGCCTGTGCCCAGCAGTGGGACGTATAAGGCTGTATTTGTTTGTTGTTTTGTTTGTAATTCAATTCAGTAGATCTCCCAAAATTGGCCTTAGTTTACTGAAATAGGTACTGATTGTGAACGACAATCTACGGATTTTTTTTTTTTTTTATGGATTTTAACTAAGTCTCTCACCAATCCTAAGCGTAATGTTAATTGTCATAATATTGTGTTCCATATTTCAGATTTTACTAATCTTCACGAGTTTCATATTGAGTAGCATATTTCCGATAGCATAATATAGTGTAGCCTTAACTTGTTTGGCGTACATACGTATTAAAACGCATAAAATCAAAAAGCAGAATAACTATAATGCACACGGTCCGAAGCACAATAGTCGAAAGACAACATTGAAAAGGCATAAAATTAGATACCAGCATGCTTTTGCGCGCTTCGCCGGTATTCCTTTCAAATCAATCACTTGTATTGTCGTTCACGATGATGGGTATCGATACGAATTACGATATCCCATGTGGCTTCGGATGTGTCATTTTTTTGGTGGGATTTATATTTTTTTATTTTTTTTTCCTATATTTAGCTCAAATTATAACATAAATAGAACCTAATCTCGATAACTAGTAATGACTCCCTCATGGATATGTTTTGTTACATATTGTATAAATTAACAAAATAATTATTGTGCTGGGAGACGCCCCGGGCTGATTTCCTTGTGTGGTACCTCGTGACACAGGGATATTAATCCCTACTTCGAGACCATTACAAGAGGTGTGTTGTCTGGCGCATATTTATTTATTTATTTATTTAATTCAAACTTTAATTTATATTCTTTTATACTTGAAAGTAGGAACCGTAAATCGACAGCATTGTATTTGTACCACTTTCAATCGCAATAAATGATTCTGATTCATGCAACGTTCCTAACACTACGGTTCAAAGACAACCTATTTTAATTAAAATGTTGTCAAGCAGATTTCATAATTATTTCATTTTTGATAAAATAAACGTATAAGAAGAATGCTTAATTTTTACAGCTTTGCATGAATTTCATGTATTATGTTTCTTTTTTACAACGCAAGACGTTTATGTGCGACTTATAGTGTGTGATCAATGCGGAAATTCGTGATTTTGTTACAGTGTGATCTTTGTTTCAATAAGGCCTATATGAATATCTAGCTAGACTATACATAAACGATATGGCATACTCAGTAGCTGTTGTAATAACTATCTAAGTGAAAATGAAATTTATTTAATTTACTTCCATTTCAAGGTCACCATACCATTTGGTGAAACAGTCTGCATTTTTTGTATGAAAACCTTAAAACTACAGTCAATTAAAAAGTCAAAATCTTACATACATATTTACTACATCACTCACAGAATATGCCTTATCGTTTTTCTCTTTTTTTAAACACCCGGTACCTGTTTTCGTTTCTAATCATTCATCATCATCAGGAAACTGTTAACATCAGACGAGGATTCAGACTCTGAGCAGGAGCAGAAGGAGCCGGCGTCCGAGCAGGAAGACGAGCCCACGAAGGAGGGCGAGGAGCGCGCCAGCAAGCTCACCAAGAAGAAGAAGAAGCCCGACGAGGTCAAGAAGGAGAAAGGTATTTACTAAAACATGCTAGGGCCTTGTTACGATCTCTTAAACCTTGCTCGCATTTGTCCGTGAATTGAGCGTCCTGGCATTTTTGTATGTCACGTGACCATTACGTCACGCGAACGCTACTTCTGCGCGTCGCGTCGTACAGGTATTACGAACTCTTAGGCTGTTGTCTGAATTACGCCGAAAGTACTTTTAGCAGTTTTGCCCGATCCAAATTGAAAAGCGCGCTGAAAGCGCTAACGTTGCTATCAGCGTTGAAATCAAATCGGACCGCAAAATTGTCGACACAAAACCTCAAAATTTAAGGATCAATAATCTAAGGTATTCCGCAAGATGTTGTCACTTTTATGAATGAAAAGTTATCTTATTATCCACGCCGAAGATTTGATCACTAACAGGTTTATTCTGAGTATTACCGAGACTTATTGAAAAAAAAATTTACGTAATTTTTATGTTTGACGTTTTTTCTATGATTTTGACAACGCTTACAGTGCTAACGCCGAGAAGCAGATGCACCGTAAGTGCAAGATAGCGGAGTTGGTGACGTCATTTATGACGTCGCACCATCAGCCAAAATCGCGCTCAGAGTGCTTTCGGCGCAAATCGGAACGCTTATAGGGGGCGCTAATAGTAGTTTCAGCGTAAGGCCCGGTTTCCACCAAAGCGGAGAGGAGAGGAGATGTGTATTGATAACCAATCAGATTTCTTTATACCACATCTGTCTGCGGAATGTGGAAACAATTTAATTATGGTGTCTTGTTCATGTGTAGATTCGAGTAGCGACTTCAGTTCAGATTCGGACACAGATCCCGAAAGCAGCAACAAGAAGTCGAAGAAGAGCAAGAGCAGCGACAAAAATAACGACAAAAACGGAACATCGGCATCAGGTGATTATACATTTGTAACTGAAATTATTTATCTTGTCAGATGATTTATGAAGAATCAATTTACAGACTGGTGTATTAATAATTCGTGATTTTGCATTCATAATGCTATGTTTACCCAAAGATAAAAAACGACTACGTCAATGCATCTGGTGGAATAAGTATTCGCAAACTCACAACCTTTCTCTGCTCTTCCATTTGATCTACCTATACCTAACTATTTTTGTTTTTCATTTGTCTAAATCATAGATACACATCTTTAGCTCACATCTCTGGTGGAAAAGCGGCCTTAGGCGGGGTACGCTACAAACAGAAAATTTCATCAGATCGATTTTTGAATGCAAAATCAACTATTTTTGTTGGTGTATATAAATACACCAACAACCAACAAGATAGTTGATTTTGTTAGTTTAACTGATGAAAATAAACGATCCAGGTTGGAGGATATCATACACATTCTTAGCTTCTTAGAAAAAAATCCTTTTACCTTTTCCTCGATTTTATTTAATATACTTCTACGTTATATAAAAACGAGAATCGTAGCCTAGGGGTTAAGCACCCCAATTCGGAACGTGAATCTGGTCCAGAGTTTGAATCTGGCCAGAGCCATCTTTGTGTCCATTGTTAAATTCCCGACTAACTCTCTTGTGAGGGAAAGCATCGATAAAAGTCCAAATCAACCCGGATAAACGCGGAAGGCTCACCACCTACTACGTTGGGTTTTAATACCATCGGGGAAAGTGTTCTGTTTACCATGACGGCAGTCACTTGCCGCTGACTTCCCCATTTGGGATATAGTCGTAATGGTATGGTATTTGTATATACTTGTTTATAATGTTGCCCTGTCTCCGCAGCGAGTGCCCCGGGCAGCGCGGGCGCGTCGCGCGCGGGCTCGCCGGCGCTGTCGGCCGCGGGCGCCGCCGTGGCCGCCGCCAACGCCAGCCACGGCCAGCAGCCCTCCAAGCGGCCCAAGCTCGACGCCTCCTATATGTGAGTATAGCTGTTTCCTCAGATCTACACGATCTCCGACCTCCAGGCCGAAATTGATGTTGATTTTTTGATATTCCAATCATTATTATTTCGACGACCGACTTGGTGTAATGGTTAAGAAGTTGGCTACTACACCAGAGGTCGCGGGTTCGATCCCCGCACAGTACAAACATTTGTGTGCATGAACATGTCTGTTTGTACTGGTCTGGGTGTCTCCTATGTATAATAAGTATGTATTTACAAAAGAAAATGTATTTAAGTATGTTTATCCGTTGTCTAGTATCCCATAACACAAGCTTTAATTAGCTTACTTTGGGGCTAGATGGCGCTGTGTGGAATAATGTCCGGGGATATTTATTTATTTACTTATTTATTATCTTTTGATTTGCAAAATACATTTATCCCATTAATATTACACCACCTTTTGTGTGCTTTTTAGCCTTCTAAAGTTGCAGGTAACTACGTAACATTTGCACCGGAGTAGGACCCTCAGGACCCTCAGGACCCTCAGGACCCTCAGGACTAGTGATTTTACTTGTACAAGGCTCGAGGCTTCAGAGTCTTTTTGTCTAGAGCTCGGTGTCGTTTACAGGGCTCGCCTCGTTTGTATGAAACTCGACGACCAGGGAGTATTTTCCAGAACTCGAGCCTTCTTGAGAGCTCGATCGATCTCGAGGCTTTATCAGGGCTCGATCGGGCTCAAGGCTTCTTCAGGGCTAGAGTATTTTTTAGCGCTCGAGACGTGACGAATCGTTATCAAGTTAGCTTACGTTTGGAATCTTCATTTTCAAAGCAGGCAATAAAATATGTCTTTGTGGGAAATACATATTATTATGTGACCAAAAGGGTATTTAAAAAAATAGAGTTTTAATTAACACAAAAAGACATTTTATTCATCATGATAAATATTATAGTTAAAAGGTTTAGGTTAGGTTAGGTTCTTTTGAAGGCTCGAGCTCTTTTGACGCCTCGAGGCGTGGCTCAGGGAACTCGCAGGGGCTGAGCTCGGGTCTACGAGCCTACCGAGCTCACTGAGTCCGCCCGATCCGCCTCGAAGCTTCAAAAGTAGAACTCGACGCCTTGAGATCAGTACATCACTACTCAGGGCTTCAAACTGAGCCTACAGAGTTCTGGGTAAATCGAACCCACCAGAATATTTCATAATGGCGTAAAAACAAATGAACAATAGCATTTTTGACAGGTCACATCTTTAGTTTTCTAATGAAATCTTTGTTCGAGTCCGTTCAACATACCCTTTGAATATCTGACGAGCTCGAGTTTTTTGTTCTAACTAGCAAAATCCAATGAGTCCTCATGAAGCTCGAGTAACTCCCCATTTAGCATGATCGCTCCTCCTAACCTGTCGTAATACGACGTAATTTTATAACTAAACCAGCACAGTGTACTTGAGCTACAAGTTATCACCAGTTTGGGTGCCACTCACGCCACTCACGTGTTGGGCGCCAATCACTGTTTGGGCGCCAACTTTAGCAAAATGGACAAGTTTAAATACAATTTGTTTTCTTTTTTTATCCAGCGAGTGCGGCGTAACGGAAGAAGCGGTGCGCCGCTACCTAACCCGCAAGCCGATGACGACAACAGAACTCCTCACGAAGTTCAAATCGAAGCGAACAGGCGTCCGGAGCGAGCGGCTCGTCGAGACGATGACGCAAATACTGAAGCACATCAACCCTGTGAAGCAAAGCATCAATGGGAAGATGTACCTTAGCATTAAGCCTAAGCCTACGTGATAGTTGATTAAATGTTCTTTTTTTAAATTAAATTTTTGTCTCAATGTTTTATACCTATGTTATCAAATGATCTGTACCTGTTTACTCCGACGATAGTCACTAGCGTCTGTAGTAGTAGAACCATAGCCATGTTAACCATTTTACCTTGTTGTAGTCCACTTGGTAGCAAGTGACTACTCAATAAAGACCATTTTATAATCTTGTTCTAAATTGGGTATGCGTAAAGGGTGACTGACCCAAATGCTAGCACTGCACCAAATAATCAGCACTCCGAATAAACAATAAAATTATAGGGTTTTCACTGGTTTTCACTAACTAATTTGGGTTGGTGGTTTGGAATCTTACTCCAGGCAATAGCATACTTTCCGACTTCAAAATGGGGAAAATTTTGTGAACAAACTTGTGTCCTGCAGTTTTGTCCTGTTTTTGCCTGTTCCTTGTGATCGAAGGTAAGTTCACATGTTTACATTTTATACTATTTTAGATTTTTCAAATATTTTTATTGCAACTTTTGAGTTCTCTGATTTATGAGATAGGTAGTTTATGAAGATAATCTGAAAAAAAGAATAATTTAAAGTTATGGTGTTAAATTGGTAATGTGGTGCTAATATATGGATCTAATATTTTGCAAATACCAAATTATCAGCACTGGTGCTAATAAATGGAAAATAGTACGTAAATACTCATTGATATATTTTTTATTGTAAACCTTGTTTTTTTATACATATAATTCAATTTTTTTTGGTAAAAGTAGTTCATGTTAAACCTTCTGTATCTAAATCTTAGCATGGTGCTGAAACTGCATTTGCCATTTGTCAGCATAGTGCTGAATCAAAAGCATGCTGATAATTTGGTTCTCCTAGCATTTCATTACCTTCCTTTTTCTCAGATCCACCTACCATGAAACCAAAGGTTTATTTACATAAACCAAATAAAAGATTTTGTTTTTGTATTTTTTATACACAAAAGACAATCTACTAAAAGCCTTGGATGCAGTAAAAAAGGGTATGGCCAAAAAACTGGCCTCGAAAACTTTCAATGTGCTTTAAAGGAACTATCCAGCTACGATTAAGAAAGCCGTGAAAGAATCTACCGGGCCCTGATCCAATATTGTCGAACGAAGAAGAGGGAGTTCTAGTACAGTGGGTTGTGGGGGTTGTGGGATACCCAAAAAGAAAGTCTGATTTACAAATTTACAATTGAGTGTTGCAAATTTCTTAAAGAAGACAGGAAGATAACCCATTCAAAGATGGCATACCTGGTAAAAAATGGTATGACCTTTTTATGCGCCGCATCCAGAACTTCGCGAACGCACTGCCGAAGCTGTAACATCAGCCAGTGCTAATGTATCAGAAAAATACATCAGAGGGTGGTTCCACAAAATTGAGCTTTATCTTAAGGAAAACAACTACTTTGACATCTTACAGGTTCCGTTTACAGGTTCCGTGTCGTGTTTTTAATAGAGACGAATCTAACTTTCAGTTATGTCCCAAAAGTGGCAAAGTTATTTCATTACGGGGAGAAAGAGACGTGTATGAAGTTGATCACGCTGCAGCTCAAATAGCCTTACTCGTTTTGCGCCAACGGAGATATTACACCCCCACTAGTTGTGTTTCCCAACAAGAGGCTTCCCAAGGATAACATCATCAGTTCCAAATGAGTGGGGCATTGGTTTGAGCGGTACTGGCTGGATGAAATCTGAACTTTTCTTTGATTATATTATCAAGAATGTATTTCATCCATACCTTATCAAAAGCAAAGCAACATTTTCCGTAATACTATTTGTAGATACGACAAAACACATCTTAGTCTTGAAGTGAGAAAAGCAAAACAACTTTAAAAAGAAGAACAGGAGACTCATATGAAGAACAGATTACTGAAATAAGAAAAAATAATAAGCGAAAGTAGAAACCACCAGAAATAACTAACTAAGAGACTAACAAAAGATAAAAGCTAGTAAAATACCGAAAAGAAAAAAAAATACAAGAGCCAAAGAAAACAAACCACAAGTGACTAATGAAAACAAAACACTAGAGACAAAAGCTAACGAAACACAAGAGATATTTATTAATCCACCAGACAGTCATTACTCACCAAGTTATGATTCTTGATAACAATATGCCATCCATACACGCAGGAAAGAAAAGCTGAAGAGCAGGCTATGTTTCCAGTTCTACCATATAAAAAAATCCAAATTGTTTCCGTCATTTAACTGGATTTACCAAACGTATCCAGAACATCGCAAAAATCGCAAGTTGGTCACAGAGATGACAACCAAATTAGCCACCTACTGGACAAAAAAATCAACAATATAATAAAGAGAGATTACTCTTTACTAGAACTAGAGAAGATACTTTCTCACAATTGATTGAAGATGTAGAGCAAGAACTATTCTTTTTTATTAAATTTTCTTACTGCTATAGGTACTTTGTTAACTGCAATTTTTTGTACCTACCTATCTACTAGTAATACCTAAAAACCATATTATTAACTATAAGACACTTTTTAGTGAGATTTAACTAAAAAAAAAAGTATGAACAAATTATTTACATAAATACCTCATCATCATTTTCCGTGCGTTCTATCCCGGTTGTGAACCCACACTGGTGTGTGAGGTCCCAGGGTCCGCCTTTCTTATTTTCTTGGCCGACTTCGCGCGGTCTTGACTTAAATACCTACTTAACTATAAAGGGGTTAAACTTTGTCAAGTTTAAAAATAGTATTAGACTAGGTGTAAGTAAAATGTTTATTTTTTGCTTATTTACAGGGTACCTACCTATATTTAAAAATTAAATAAAAGTGATTATAGGTCCTGAATTCCTAATAAACATTTTTTATTTCATATAATTTCAATACCACTTTCACAGTGCTGTTAATTGGTTCACTCTATTAATTGGTGGTGACGGTGCTAATACTCGTAAATACTTTTACTCTTGCCTACCTATCTAAAAAAAGTTTGGAGGAAGATAAACATTTTTTTTTAAATATCATCTTACTGATTGAATATTGAAACTAGAAAATTCGTGAAAAAGTATATTTCAATGTGATAAACGGGCATAAGTTAGGATTACCTCATAAAGTGCTGATAATAGGGGTCCGTCACCCTAGTCTATTTTACGAAGCCCGTTTCACTGTGCTTGTACCAACAAGACATAAGCTAGTGTGCGTGCTTTCAGCGGGACTAGTGAAGCTAAGACAGTGTGTATGTACGTACGTACACGTCGCTACTACAAGCATAGTAAAAAGGTCTTTTCATTACTCATACACGGAAAGTACGCTTGGAGTTGCCTGAGCATAGGGTTGAAAGCTTCACTTTCAGCCCTAGGGCTGTAAAGTTTTTTTCAGCCCTAGGGCTGAAAGTAAATAACTGTCAAATGTCACCTTCTATTTTGACATTCCTTTTGCGGCGAGTCGATGTATTCTATTCAGCCACAGCTGTGTTTGAAATTTCTTTATCTTGATTTCAAATGAATATTTAAACAATTGAAGCAGGAATATACTCATTAATGTATGTTTCACTTAATTAGTATTTAATTGAATAAATTTGAGCTAAGAATTTACGATAGAAATGAAAAAAATAATATTTTCTTTAAATAAAATAAGGCGGCGGAATTCAATCATCATTGTTTATGTATGCTTTTTTAGAAATATAAAAAAAAGAAGGTTTAATTCCACAGACAAAAAAAAGGCGGGATTGCAACTATTCGGACTTTATTCAGTTGTTTCGTAAATCGAGTGAGAAGTTTATTTTCTGTAAAATTAGTTCATCAGACTTAGATATGGATTTGAATCCTGATTTCATTAGAGAAGAAGCTCAAACAGATACCAAGACATGGTGGAAAACCTTTTACCGCCGAAATCAAGAGAAAGATACGTATGAGCTTATGAAGATTTTATGAAATGGCGCACTGAAAAAAAAGTGAAGTCTTTTTCAGAAAACGTAATATTAACATATTTCAATAAATTATCCAAAAATTATAAATCTTCAACTCTGTGGAGCGTATATTCAATGTTAAAGACGACTTTAAATACAAAACACGATATACATTTGAAAAATTTCGCCAAACTATCATCTTTCCTAAAAAGGCAGTCGGGTGGATACATAGCGAAAAAATCCAAAGTTTTCACTGCACACTGCACTGAGGTCCAAACCTTCCTTAATCAAGCGCCAGACGACATTCATTTAGCAATAAAGGTAACGATTTCTTTTAAATAACATCGCATCCATAAAAATGTGTTTAAAATTATATACAGGTAACCTACCTACAATAAAAAACCCATTAAAAATTTGTATTTACTTTTCAGGTCGTGTTGGTAATGGCCATAAGTGGCGCTTGCAGAACCATTGAACTGGTAAATTTGATGGAACATGACATAGACAAACAAGGTGAAATGATGGTAGTCAAGTTAAGAGGTACTAAAACAAAAGTCGACCGAACTTTCGTAGTGAAGAAAGAGTTCGTACAAATAATAGAAAAATACCAAAGACTTCGACCACTTGCTATGGGAACTGATCGTTTTTTCCTCAATTACCAAAAAGGAAAAGTTTTAAGGCAAGTAATTGGCAAAAACAAATTATATAGTATCCCGAAGCAGATAGCCACGTATCTTGATTTACCAAATCCAAATTTATACTCGGGTCACTGCTTCCACAGGACTTCAGCGACTCTATTAGCTGATTTAGGCGCCAATTTGACTACAATAAAAAGACATGGTGGATGGAAATCTAGTACAGTAGCTGAAGGCTACATCGAGGAATCGGTCAATAACAAGGCAAACATTTCAAATCAGTTGACTGAAACAATAAATTACCTACCAAGTACTTCAAAAGATTGCACGGATGAAGAGATTGTTCTATCACCAACATTTACTCAAGATGCTCAAGTTTCACAAAAAAAAAATCAACTATCAACATCCCAGGAAGTAACCTCTCTCTCTCGTTCAACAATTGCTCTTATTTTAATATAAACTTTAAATAGAAATATCATCAACTTTGTTGTAGGTAATGTTTCAGTAAAATTTTGTTGGTTGAACTTATGTATCTGATTTTTATTTACTTTCCTTATTCGTAATGAAAAGCAGAGTATTTACCTCGGAAGAAAGACCTTTTCAATGCCCTCGAACTATTAGCGCTCTCGCTACGCTTGCGCGCCAAACCATCTCGTGCATTTAAAAGGTAACTTTCTCACCTTGTGTAACAATCTACTATTGTTAGATAGAACGCCAATACCACGTTGGGGCGCCACAAGGCGATGGCTTCACATCTTAAGGCCTACGCAGACGAGGGATTATCCGCGGCGTACTTCTTGTCCGTCAAAATAGATCCCTAACAAACTGTCAAAAAGTCCGCCCTATAGATAACCGCGGACGCCCACGGAGCGTAGCGGATTAAAGTACTCTGGTGTCCGCGATAAAAATAGAACGAACAAACTATGAGTAGTCAACGCACACGGCGGACTTTAGTCCGTGTTAACCCAGTATTCTCTTTTAAAACTTCTTTTTTTCTTAAACTTCATGTAAATTACAGCACAACATAATCTCAGAATATTTAAATACTCTCGGACAACAAATGATCGGTGTGCGTTGAGCCCGCAGTAAATCCGCAGCGGACTTTTAATTCACGGAGCGTACTTTTTTCTCCACCGCGGAGAAAAGTCCGTCGTCTGGGCAGGCCTTGAATGAAACTAGCATTAGCAGACGTCCAGATATGATCATGTTTTCAAGCAAAGGCAGTAACGTGTATGACCCGGTTTGAACATAATGGTGACGATGCGGTCCAAAGTCATCTGCATGTCAGACACAGAAAGGATTGAAGTTGTAACAGAGAGCTGTTTATAGTCAAAGCCTTAGTGAAGAATTTCAAATGAAAAAGGCAATACATGTTATTTTTTTATTTATGTACACAAATTTATACCTACATAATATATCTTTATAAAAATTTAGTTATCCTACTAATCGTTACACTCATGCTATTGCTCTGTATAACTCAATCACTTAATGCTTTGTTAAAAAAGTAGGTGTTTTTTATGTTTTATTTGGTACCTTTGATTATTAATTAATATAATCTTTAAAATTTTACAAATCTACTTTACAGTAAGCATTAAGTATTGAGTCAACGTATATTCATGTATTATTTTTTTGATATAGCCACAATTTAGGATTATTATTATTGGTGCCTCTGACTGCCCTTTAGGGCGTAGTGCCTCAGATATTGATAACTAGTAGAGCTGCCAATATAATATTCCCTATTTACATCAAATAGACTTCATCTGTTAGCATCGAATTAATTTAAACATCGTGATAAGGCTTCAGGTAGACAGCGTATACAAGTGATTAAAGTTTATTAAGGCAATTCTTTAACGCTCACAGATGAAATTTACAGAAGTACATTCGTAAACAAAACTGTTAATTTTAAAACGCGTAATATTTTTTTATTCATAATTGACAGTTCTACTGTTCTGGCTCCGCTAGTACCTTCAATGGAAGATCAGTGTCGCACATCAAGAGAAAAACATACACTGTCAATACACATCAATTACTCCTGACTAGATTTTTCTCAAGAAATGTGTGACGCGTTGTGCTCATAAAATTGATTCACAATACAAAGAGATACACTTTTACTACTAATGTCGGTCTTTTCGGATAATGTGCTTTCTCGGATTAAGCTTTGAAATGGCAAATGATATATATTTTTTCATACTTTGCTCTATGTAATCATAGTAATATTGTTCTTGATTTTTCAAGCAATCATGTGTATTCAATGTGGCAGTGATGCATGCCGTTACCCTGTCATATAACAAACTGTATAAAAACTACATTTTCTAGTAACATTATATGCATTATACAATGTTTTGACTTCTGATATCTGATTTGTCAGTAGGTATTCGCTAAGCTGTTTTCTGATTCTGTGTATTTAAAAATTCAACAGTTAAAAAACCGTCTGATGGCTTCGAAGAAATCAGACATCAAAACTTCAAAACTCGCCAATATCTAAGCTTAGATCTTTGCTTTTTATATAAAATGTTAAACAAACTAATAATATTTACATCGTACCATTATGAAGTTGCAATAGCTTATAACTATATCCACCGCGATGACGTTACAAAAAAATCATAGCATCAAATATAAAACATTGATCCTTCCATAAACACTACATTTCTTTACATAGAAAGTTGAAACTCCTCAGTAATCTTGTGCAAGATTTAAAACGAAAAACCATACAAAAGTGTTTATTTTTTAAGTATCTTTAAGTAGATGGCACATCACGCTGATATATTTGATTGGTCCCCGCAACGTTCACGAGATTTGCAAGTAAATTTTATGGATACCTACTAGAAAAAACGCCATTACTTAAATTATAGCTATTAAAATATGTATCTGCGTGTAAGGGGCTCGTTACCGACTGTTGTCTACGGGTCTTGAAGAATGAAGACTAATTAGCCTGATTTAACATAATATATTTTTACAAAAGTCCATCAAATAACATTTTGTGTGCGTATGTTATCATTATCACAAAGATAAAATATGTAATTAGTCACATTCACATAATGTAAGTAGGTGTAATTTAAATTCAAATAAATTTTGAATAACTAAGAATAAGGCCAGGATATAATTTATACTCTTTTGATTTAATATAAAAAAATCATGTAATAATCGATATTTATAACATTTCCTATACATAAAGTATACTAACACTTAAAGTGACTATATGTACATATATATATATGTCATACTTTAAAATATTTAACGTTAATTTAATTGCTGAGTTCCACGTTCTAAGTTAAAACTCCCACCACTGTCACCTTTGATGGCAAAAATGTTACGTACACTGGGTATTACCTAACGCAAGTAAGATGAAAGTGTGTGTCCAATAGTTTTGCCAGGCCACAGTCTTTGGAATTAATTTTAAAATTATTTAGAAATCAAGACCAATGAAATAGAAACTTACATTTCGGGAATTCAGAATTGGGCCGTTAGAATCCAAGTAGAAAACCTGACAATACCAGAGCAAAACACTGTTATACAATATCTTAACCAACATTTCAATGTTTTTACTAAACAATATTAAAAACTAGCAAAGTAAAGCTGAAGCCAAATTTGTTGATAACAATAAATAACAAGAGCTAGCGATGGGCGATCTTTATATTACATGTCAAGCATAGTAGGAATCATCGACTATTTTATAAATGGTTATAATATGTGATTATAATAAGTAAGTAATTAAAAAAAAACACGATTTCAAGGGATTGTATGTGCTGCAGTGTTGAAAATATATGATTGCGCGTGACAATCGCCCAATCGATCAAAAAAAAAAAAAAAAACTTAAAAGCACATTATTCATTATTACATCAGTCGATTAAAATTAGTCCATAACCTAGCTCAAAAGAAATAGCTATTTATTTAAACAAATTAATTGAAAGCAAATCAGTCTCTTAAGTGTAAACGTTAGGACTAAATATTTACAGTTATTATTTATTATAAACATTTATTCATAAGTGTGATATCACGCAGTTCATTTAACTCCTGTGTTTTTTTATTAAATATTGTTTAAGAATTTAATAAATCTGCCTAAATTAAAAAAATACACGGTAGCGCGACATCACACTTGGACACAGTATAAAACATACATACACCACACATGCCCATGAAAGTACATTCACTATCTAATTTAATAATATTTTACATAAATTATGTACAAAAAAAGATCATTTAATTTTAATAAATACAAAATTTTGGCTGATTTTTTTCGTAAAACAACACTCGATGCGAAAGTTTTTTGTCTAAAATTAAAATAAATGTCCAATGTTATTGTCGTTCACGTGAAGTTAAAGAAAATAAATTAATTCACTAGGTACAACCGAAAACAAAACATTTCATTTTTCAATTTGTTAAAGTTCGTAACCGGTACAGACCACCATAGTGACGTCACTTGACGATTAAAATGTTATATGAGGAATAACTATGAAAGATGGTGAATTCGGACATTTACCATCCAATGACGTCACTTTTTCAGTCTACTCAAAACAGTCACTTACTATATCACAGAGGCGCGCAATGGCGGCCGTCACTCTAGATGACTAGGTAGTCTACAAACCTACGCGTCCAAACGGTTGCGGGAACGAGTCGAACGTACAGTCGGAAAGTCAACTTCTAATTCGTATAAACCGTTCACTTTGAACGTCATTCATCGTATTTTTGTTCCCTTCTTAAACAGTTTTTTTTATATTTTTACTTCTGTAATCGACTGTACGCTTTAAGGTGGAGCAATTTTCCGGTAAATACGAACCACTAGTACTATTTATGTTGATTTATGGATTGCTTGTAGCAACAATCGAAGTTAAGTTTAAAATTGAGTTGTGCATTCATTTCAACCCCAAAAATAAATCGATTTACAGAGATTAAATCCTTTAAAAAGGGTTCCAAATTGAAAAAAGTTTATTCACAGTACTTACCCATTACTTGATTTTTGCGAACAATGGCTTATATGATGTGACTAGCAACTATTCACCCTGCAATTGCTCCACCCGACTCAAAGCGTTGCACACTGGGCTACTAGAAGCGGCGACTGGTGGCTGAACTGAGCCACTAGTTCTGATGCCATACTAAGGCCCGTATTCTAAAACAAAATCTGTACTTGAGTATAGATCTGAGTGACGTTTTTGTATGAACTGACGTTTTGAAATATCTACTCAAGTACAGATCAGTGCTTGAGTACGATTCTAGAATACGGGCCTAATAGTATGGAAACATTATCCGCAACTTCTGCCGCCCCTTGTTGCGACTCGTCGTCCAGTGTCGCAGCACTAAGGCTAAGCTAAATCTGACAGCGCAGAATCGCACTTTCTGTCTCTTTCTATCAGGCATAACCGTAATTTTATAGAGAGAAAGAGCGAACAACACCTCATTTTCTAGTAAATAACGGTTCTGCTTGATAGATAAGGATAAGTGGCATTCGGTGCTGCCAGGTAGTAGAACACTGAATCGCGCTCGTTTAGAAGAGATCCGTGACGATGGAGCCGAACCACGCGCAGACGACGGGCAGCGCGTACGCGAACAGCGCCTTCTGCAGCGAAGGCCGCGCCGCCGCGCCGGTCACGGGCTGCTCGCGACCCTGGGAGATAACGTGCTTTTATTAATGTCTATTTTTTGGTAATCACTTGTTTCATAAACAGAATTTTCATAGAATTTCGGTTCACAGAAAATGTTTCATAGAATATTCGGTTCAAATATTTCCATTTCGAATATGATTGTTACAATGACTATTTATACTTCATAGAATATTCAGTCCACATATTTTCATGTCAAATATTATTATGTCAACGACTATTAACTTCATAGAAACATAGTTATAATAGCTTGAAAAGCCTCTGTTGGTTAGGTTAGAACTGTGAATTTTCGGCAAATGAACTTATGTGGCAAAAAAAATGTTCTTGAAAATACTTTTAACAAAAGCCTAACATTATGAGCAATAATAATACTTGATTTGATATTCTTGATATGACTGAAATTGAAAATGAATTTTATTTGTAACAAAAATCTATGATTTAAATTTCTTTGAAGTAACTTTTCTGCGTATTGATTATTCAATGAAATGACAATATGAGAAACAATTTATGTGAAACGAAATTCTAAGATAAGATAAGATAAGATAAGATTTTTTAAATATGTTAAGGGAAATGATTTTTTTGTTTGAGAAGGTATTCTTTCCGATTGGCCTCATTTAAATTTAAAGAAAACATATCAGGGGGTGCCTAAGCGTGTGTTCAACAATAGGGGTTGAAAGTTTTTTGTGGTGTGGAATTTTGTCTCTTTGGTAACTATAATACCTAGTCAGCGCTACGAAACATGTCACAATCATTTTTATTAAAAACGAAGAAATAAATATAAACTTAAAGAACTGTATAAACAGACTTCAACCAAAAAACAATCCAGTTCCAGTACCTATTCAAAAAGTAATATACGATTTTTTAAGAAAATATTTTTTTTAGCTCTTATATGTGATGTTATTTATTTTATTTCGAGTGATCGGTTTCTACAGATGCCTTGAGCACCTTAACGTTATACATGTAACTTGAATCGCCAAATGTGTTGCAAAGCCCAAAACTCGAGAATGGCTGGACCAATTGGGCAAATTTCTTTTTGCATATTTTCGTTAAGGCACAAAGAAGGTTCTTGTGAATTACGAGCAAAATAATAAAACCACCATTTTTCCCATATTAACCACTCCAAAGCCCAGCTGTCAAACAATAACTTTTGCCAGAAAGTCTGTCCAGGCAGCTGTAATTAATTTTTCATTACTTTATACACGGAAAGTACGCTTGAAGTTGCCTGAGCATAGGGTTGAAAGCTTCAGTTTCAGCCCTAGGGCTGTAAAGTTTTTTCAGCCCTAGGGCTGAAAGTAAATAACTGTCAAATGTCACCTTCTATTTTGACATTCCTTTTGCGGCAAGTCGATGTATTCTATTCAGCCACAGCTGTATTTGAAATGTCTTTATCTTGATTTCAAATGAATATTTAAACAATCGAAGCAGGAATATACTCATTAATGTATGTTTCACTTAATTAGTATTTAATTGAATAAATTTGAGCTAAGCACTAAATGCTTACGATAGAAATGAAAAAATAAAATTTTGTTGGTTGAACTTATGTATCTGATTTTTATTTATTTTCCTTATATTCGTAATGAAAAGCGGAGTGTTTACCTCGGCAGAAAGACCTTTTCAATGCCCTCGAACTATTAGCGCTCTCGCTACGCTCGCGCGTTTGCCATCCATCTCGTGCATTGAAAAGGTAACTTTCTCACCTTGTGTAACAATGTACTATGACATACCTGTTCAGTATTGGCCCGCCCGTCCGCGGCGCCGGGCCGCGCGTCGGGCGCGTCCCCGAGGCGGCCGCGCACGTGCACGTTGCTGCTGCCCGGCGGGTCCACCACGCTCGGCTCGAACGGCGCTTCCGGCGCCGCAGCAGAGTTCACGTCCGCTTCCGGCTCCGTGTCGTCGAACTCCGGAGGGATGTGGCCGGAACCTGGGGAGGAGCAAAAAATGGTCAGAGGCATACTATAATATTTTATTGAGAAAAGCTCACGTACAGAAAGAAGCAAATTCAAATTTGACGATCACCTACTTTTGCTGAAATGTTTTGTCATTGTTTAAGCGACCTTTGCTGTACTATTGTCATCGAAATGTCAAGTTGACGAAATTTAAAATGTTTGAAAAATTATTATTATTTGAACTTTGAAAAAAAAACATTTTATATTAGTGTATTTGGAATATACAGCATCACAAAAAATGAAATATTTTTTTTAATTATGATGTGAGAATAAACGAAATATCAGGCGTTTCTGTTCATCGGATTAAATAAAAGTTCAGCGATTAAAACATTCATTTGTAACAATCACTAGTAAAAAAAAATAATTTACGCAACAATTTTATAAATGCAATGTAAATAATGACTTAAACTTCAAAGTAGAATTTGATTTAAGGTATAACTTAAAACACATATTTAGTATGTCTACTGCTTTCTGTTTTTTTTAAACTGTTGTTTTTTATTTGTTTGTTTTTTTCATTACAACCTGCGTAAATGGAATTTCTTCATAAGTACCAATACCCATTTTATGTGGCACTACAATGCTTGTAACTTGTAAGCCTATTTGAACCAATAATTTACCTGGCTCTGGGTAGTCGAAGTCATCGTCTTCACCATCATCATCGTCTCCGTGGTCGCCGGAGCCGGAGCCCGAGCCTTCGCCCTCCACGAAGTCTTGCCGCGACTGGGACTGCTGCGGACTGTCTGTGGGAAGGAAGAGAAACGGCTCGATGAGTTTACAGCTGATAATGTCTGGATCTATATATAAATAAAATACATTTGAACTGTTGAAAACTGTAATGCCAGGGCTACACTTGACGGAAATTCTGTTATTGCATACCTATAAATTACAAATAGCGGGAACACTTTGCGGAGCGACCGATCTTCCGCGAAGTGTTCCCTCTATTAGTACTTAATTTATATGCAATAACCTGTATTGGCGTTCCGTTGAAGAATTTCCGTCAAGTGTAGCCCTAGCCTAAGAGTAGATACCCTTTCGACTTATAGTTAGATCATGTAAAATGAGATCTACAAAAAATGTAATAAACTTTTGTACAGGTGAACTATTAAGGGTTTGGCCAATATCTGTGATAAAGTTTGGATTAAGATACCGGGTGTCAATTTAATTTTGTACGTATCTTTGAATACCATTTTTATAAATAGTATTGCATCTTTTTGTAGAGGCGATAGGTCTATGAGATTCAGGAAACAAGGCAAATGTACTAAAGCAGAAGTAACGGCCTTTCTTGTGAACTGAACAGTTATATAACTGGTAACGAACTCTGGAAATCGCTAGTCGGCCCTCACTATTTATTAATAAAAACCAGTTCAACCTCTTAGACAAAAAAATCCACAAATGTACTTGAAAACTGAAGATCAGCTAAAAACTTCTTCTTACCACTCTCCCTCCAGTGTACTTCGACGCCATTATACGCGTCCTTCATGTTAGCGGTGAGCAGCCGCAGCGCGTCCTGCTGCGCGCGCGCCGCCTGTGCGCCGGCCGCCAGCGCGGCGCCGCGCACCTCCGCGTTGGACGCCAGCGCGGCCGCGCCCTCGCCCGCGGGCGGGACCGCGTAGCTGGAACAACAAACAGCCTTAGAATACACCGAACAATTGCGATGCCAAAATCAACAGTCGAAATTATTTTTTCACTTCTCATGCTCTAAAAGTACGCCAATATAGCCCTACGAAGCGGGCCTAAAGTGACCACTTATCCCTTAGGGAGTAAAAAGTAATTAGTTTTTTAATTTCCTTCATGTGACATAGACAAACTCAAACAGCCAGTGAACATTCTATTATCTGTGGAGTGTGGACGGACCATCTTCATTGCGAAAATGTTGAGAGTTTTAGTTCCATGGTTTGTCCGCAAAGAAGGTGGCGCCATGTGTTTTAAATTGTTAATCTGTGACTGGTTTAGAAGAAATTTATTCGGTTTTAAATAAATTTATTAAGAATATCCTGTGACAGTGAAAAGTTTGACGTCGAGCAAAGAGCAAAAGACTTAATAGATAAGCTTTTGCCGCAAAAATCGCAGAAGATTTACCTAAAAACTTACGAAAGTTGTATGGACAGGAGGAATGAGAAACATTTGTGATTTTTATTTTATTTTGTAATATTTATTAAATGTTTTTGTACTAAATTGACTATTTTTCTCGCACTCAAAGTGAAAAGTACAGTTTGCACCTCGAGACTAAACGCCAACTTAATATACCCTCGGTTTCATTGACTCCCTCGCACCTTAGGTATATTATGGCTTCGTTTAGTCCCTCGATATAAAATATACTATATAAGAATGTTGAGTGCTTTTCTGGTAGGGTTAGGCACAAAAACTTGAATTGAAATTTAGCCGTGACAGCTAAATATTTGTGACATCTCCGAAGAAAAACCTTGCTAACGCCACCCGTGTTGTCAGAAAATAGCTAAAGAAAATATCTAATTGAATATTCTCAGGCGAATTCGCCTGAACGTGCTCAAGGTAACCAAATGAAAGTTTCAGTCGAACGAGCGTCAACATTCAAAAAGCTGTGCTCAGCTTACTCAGTATACAGGGTGGTCCAAACATACACGTCAATATTTTTTTTTTAGCTTTCTCACACTCAGGGGTATCCGAAAATACCCCATGTATATTACCCGATTTTTTTTAGTTTTCTAGTTGTGATTTTTTTTACGATTTTTTGAAAATTTCTAGGTTGAGTCAATTTTTTGGTCATTAGCGCGATCTGTTGAGATAAATGCCTGATTTTTTTATTAAATGAATAATAGCGCTAGATGATTCTGAAGAATCCACATCCATAAATAACCTTTATCATAACTCTAAAAAAAATGAAATTGAAAAATTTAGTAATGCTGTTTTTCCCCTAAACTTTAAAGTCCGTTTTAAAAAAAAGTCACCTAAAATTTTTATCCAAATCTTTTTTAAAACTTAACTTATTCACCATGTAAATATTAATGTGTAACTTTAAGGGCATCATACCTAAATTTTCGTTCAAACTTTCAGAAGTGTGAAGTTCAAGTAATCAGTGTATCAACTAATACTTGATTACAAGCTGACTTATTAGATTCATTTATAAAAACGTCACAATAGGTTTTCAAAACGGTCACATAGATTTGACGGCTTTTAAAAAACGACGTCAAATCTATGTTTACAACCATTTTTTTTTTTGCTTTGATTTTTTATCTGTATTGAGCAATAAAATGGTCATTTTTAGAGCGTTTTATGGCTTTTTTTTAAAAAGATGTTTTAACTTAGAATCAAGTTTTAGTTGATACACACAGATTATGTACTTGAATTTTACACTTCTGACATTTTTAATGAAAATTTTAGTATGGTGCCGTTGAAGTAACTCATTTAAATTTACATGGTAATAAGTTAAGAGTGTAGTAGTTTTTAAAAAATAATGAGATGAAAAATTTTAGGTTAATTTTTTTTAAAACGGCCTTCAATTTCTAACTTTTTTAATTTCATATATTTTTTTAGAGATATGATAGTGTTATGGATGTTAATTCTTCAGAATCATCTAGCGCTATTATTTAAACAATAAACAAAAAAAAACAGGTATTTATCTTAACAGATCGCGCTACAGTGACCAAAAAGTGACTCAACCCAGTAATTTTCAAAATTCAAAATAAATAAATAGCTCGAAAACTATAAAAAATCGGGTAACAAACATGGGGTATTTTCGGATACCCCGGAGTGTGTGGAAGTTAAAAAATATATTGACGTGTATGTTTGGACCATCCTGTATCCTCGGCTCCGTCATGTCTTCACGTGTCGGTCGGTGTAGCTGCTGCGGTTTTATAATCGTTCACAGTGACATGAAAAAGAAGAGAAAACCCCCAAGGTGGTGGATGAGAGAAATGTATCGTCATCGAAGAACCAACGTAAAATAATTCGTGAATTGACTTTGGAAGGAGATAATACGAACCATTCCTTTACCATTCGTTTTAAATTCTACATTCTTGTTTAATGTTTCACTGATATCACGCCAAGCATCTTCTTTTCTTTCCGAAAAAAGTATTCTTCGTGTGAACAATCCCATATCTAACACTCTCTTTGATTCATATGCATCAATTAGAGTTAAACAAGTCTCGTTATCCCACAAGTCACTCATTCATTATCATTATACATTCACATTCAAATGACAATACAAAAACAGGAAAAGTAAAATAAAACGGTAATTTAAACTAAGTATATCGGGGCTCGGAGCTTGAGCGGCTCGGCCAAATGAGCCGCTCATTCGCCTGAACATGCTCAAGTGGATACAAGGCTTGAGAAAAAAAAATCAATGAGATGTGTCGATGCTCACCTGCCGACAGCAGTGCCATTGAAGCACGGCGCCGACGTGATGCTGGCCGAGGCGCAGAGCAGCGCCGGCAGCTGGCTCCAGTAGCGGCGCCAGGTGCGCAGGCGCGCGCGCGTCTCGCGCACCAGCCGCTCCAGCGCGGCGCCGCCCCATTCTGCACCTGGGTAATATTTCATTATTATCCACACTAATATTATAAAGATCAAAGATTTGTTTCTATTGAATAGGCACCGAAACTACTGGACCGATTTTAAAAAATATTTCTTCAATATAAAGCTACATTTTCAGGGAGTGACATAGGCTATATTTTATTATGATTGAACAAAACATTCTGTGCAAAACAATAGTATATGTAAATCAAGTCTAAGAATCGCGGAAGAGATGTGCTGCTTTACCGACGCCGCGACGTGCGAATACTTTTGACAGAATAAGTCTGTCGAAGCAGCTAGTAGTAGGTAAATAAGTAAAAAAAACATTTATACTGTGCTATGCCCGATGGAACCTTGGCACACTAGCGATGTTTCCGCGCAAGCTGAGCTGAGATATCGGGCGCAAATGGATAAAAACAACACAATTACATTAATTACATGTCTTTATTACATACAGGTCCCAAAAAGTAGTGGGTATACTGAGTACTTGTCGTACTTGATTCAAAAGCATTTTATATTAATTAAGAAAAAAATATGAAACTGAAAAAGCGGAAAATACTATAATTTCCTTCAGTTTTGAAGGTCATTAAAAAAGTAACAGAAACTTTTTCATCCAAACCTTTTCATCCAAACCTTTTCAGCCAAAAAACTTAGTATTTTCACCAAAACTTTCCATCATCCCCCAACACTAACCATGCACATCATCAGCCTTCGCCGAAGTCTTCTTCTTCTTCGAGCCGCGCTTGCCATCGAACTCGAACGGCCGGAAGTCGATCTCAGCGCCGGCGCGCGCCGCGGCGGGCTCCGGCTCGGCGTCGCGGCGCCTGCGCGCGTGCGCCTCGTACTCTTCGTACTCGTCGAGCTCGATGTTCCCGCGCATGTATTGGAGGAAGCGCTCCCGTAGTTTTGCTTGCTCCGCCATTTCTTTCGTGGCCTGCAAAGATGAAAAAATTAGCACATTAGGGGCACGTTCCAAATCGCTTTTCGCTGAGTGATTTTCACCCTCGTCGAATAGAGAGAGACAAAACGAGCAAAACCTTCGTCTGACAGCTGTCAGGTGAATTTCATCGGGCTCCAGGCACAGGTAGAATTTGTTCTTGTCAGTGTGATACACGTCACCCTAACCCGTTCCGAAACAACTAGGAAACTGTCAGGTGACAGCTCGGTCAATCTCGGTTTTACTCGGGGTCAATTTGGAACGGGTTTGAGTGATTTTCACGCCTCAGAGTGTAATTTCCACTCGATTTCGAACGCAGCATAATTAACGGAAGTGCTCTAAAGAAACTTGACAGTTAAATTTAGGACAACTAGTAGAGTCTTCAAGAAACATGGGCATAAAAAAATACTCAACGAAAATTTTATAGCAATGGCAGTTTGGCACTTTACCTTCCCTCGGTAGACAGACAATTACTTACTAGCAAATCAGTATTATAGATGATAAACAGAAATATGAATACCGGTATCTACTATAAGTACCAAAGGTTACCAAAATAAGTACGAATTTGTTTTTTTTTTTATTTATATTTGCGTTTTGATGACTCTATTTTTTACTGAAAAGGAATCATAATATGTTGAATTGTAGTTACTGTATTTAAGGAAAGTACAATCTAGTAGAAAAAAACAACAAAGTCGTCATATTATGAAAATAATGACCTCCCTTCTCGAATCCTCACCTTCTTTATTGCTTCCGGCGACTTCAGCCCAAGCAAAGACGGGTCATCATTGAGCACGCTCTCGAAGGACGCCTCCACCTCAAAGTCGTCCACATCATTGGCCTTCTGGTTCCAATCGAAGTCAGGAATCGATCGGACTGAGCGTCTCGTCCTGTCAGGTGCGAAGAACGGCCCCGCACTGCCACCACCGCCCCCTAAAACCGGTTTCCCGCAACCCGCGAAGATCTTCTGAGATATTTCTTGGTTGTGCTCCTGGAAGCTCATGATGGCTTCGGAGATTTTGATATCGATAGGCTCGACCACCATCGCGATGTTGAACGGGCCGAGGAGTCGGTCCGCAACTTTGTCGACGGCCTCTGCAATAACGAAATAAAAACATAATGTTATTGCTTGAAATTAAGAAGTAGATTTCATGCATCATCGGTGGCAAGTACACGAGGCAAGTAGCCGCAGTCTATGGCAGGCTGAGGAACTCTTGGATGGTGAGAGTAAAATGCACTCAACCAACCTGATCACATTACTGGTCCCTCGTGAATCGTGCCCGCTGCAAAACAACCAGAGGCAGTCGCAGTGCCCTATGCACGTTTGTTGCTTTTTCCGCAATTTGTGACAGATAATTCCCGAAACTGATTAGTTCCAATTACTCACCAACATACGCGTCCCACTGCTCCCCCAAATCTGCGTGGGCGGGCAAACACCCGCGGATGACGTTGTGGCAATACCGGCTGCAGGCGGGCGCCTCCTCGCCGGAGCAGCCGCCGCAGTACCGCAGCCGCGCCCAGGCTGTCACGCATTCTGATGTCACGCCAACCTGAAATGGAACGGACAGTTTGTTTTAACAGATGGGTGAATGAGAGCTTTCTGTCCAGAATAAGCTTAGCAGTAGTCAATAGACCACAACGTCATAAAAAAAATTGAGCCAATCGGACACGGTAGCAACAAACTCAAGTGACGCCCAAACTGTCGAGCACAGTGAAATTTATACTACGAAAGACATTCCTTCATAATGACAGTTTCGGGGTTAGGAGCGCGTAACTACTTAAATTTGAAACAATAAAACTGGGCATAAATTACATGAATGAAGATCCTAAACTCAGGTTTTCCCAGTATACTAAAAACAACCGCCACCACGAAACCACAACCACGGCACGCATATTTTGTTCATCAATGGATATTTGTTGTAGTACGTGAATAAAATCCACGCTCGTAACTGCCGCGCTGAATGGGTCATCATAATATTGAGGAAGCAACAAAACTTGCATTGATTTAAAAAGCAGTGTTTAATTACGCAGGCCTATAGCAGAATGAATCAGTGGCACCATGACATCAGCTCAACTACAGAACAATAAATACTAAAGTTATTCCAGGCGCGCCTGCGCAAGGCGAGGTTGGGACGGAACGACGACTAGCAGGGCTGCTACTAAAAAATCTAGACTGACTCATCTGCATCTAACCCTTAGGATGGGGTGGCAGAGCTTGTATTGTGGGAGATATTATACACAATACTAGCTACGAAAAAACATAACCTAAATTTCGAATTTTTCTGGATTCTATCCATACTAATATTAATAAAGAGGAAAGATTTGTTTGTTTGTATTGAATATACTCCGAAACTACTGGACCGATTTTAAAAATGATTTTACTAATATAAAGCTACACGGGAGTGACATAGGCTATTTTTTTTATTTTAGGCTATATTTTGACGGGCAAGACAATCTACGCGGGTGAAGCCGCGACGGACAGCTAGTCTTTAGTAAAACTTTTAGCTGTTTTACATCTATCTTAGCTAATATCTGCGGGGCTATAACGTTTCAGATTGTTTCACTATGTGTTTGTTTTTCTTAATTATAATCCATTAAAGATTTTACTCTTTTAAATAATAATGACTTCAATTAAGAATTCGTTCTTCCTTTAATCACAGTGCGTTTTAAATCTGAAACGGTGGTTAAATCCGGCTATATTTAGGCCAGCCCTGGCTACAATTAATCCTTTGGTCTCAGTAGGCGCCAAATGAGATCAACGGACGACGAACGGTTTCCCGCTCAGTTTAATTACTCACACAAACTAGGGCTTGAAATAACACAAGTTGAAGGTCGCTTAGACTTGGTAATTAATTTCGAAATCAAACAACAATTCAAACTCGGAGAGTTATGAGCATAACTAACGCTAAATCTAACTTTATGGATAAGGGTTAAGCTGTCGTAAACAGATTATGGCTCTAAGACAAGTTTTACTGAAGTTAAGGCCCTTAATTATTAGTTTGTTCAAGACCAATAAGTATGGGTTTTCATTTTAAAAATATTTTGAAGCTAGAAGTTGCATGTAAGGAAACTACTACTTGTTGTGGTGACATCAGTCCAAAATTTACAAAGATTCGAGAACATTTTGAAAGACAACAACCACAAAAAGCATTTTGATATGAATAGAATACTACGTGAACACGTAATAGCCACCTGCACTTGAGGTAGGCGATAGCTTTCCACCTTCCGAACTTTTCATAGAAAATGTGATGACTGTCACAGCCACTATCGCTATCTTTTGATATAAAATGTAAAATATATAAGACAGGTCCTAATTTATTCAATGATTGAACCTACTTGGCTATTCTGAGCTAAGACTGCATGTTGAGTCAGATAGCCTTACATGAAGTTGAGTAAAGCTACGACCTAGCGTACTAGAATATTAATTTGATCGAATTAGATTGCTGTCGATAACGAGCGCCGTTGCTGTCAACCGATTACTAATTCAAGCTCTTAGGCTCTCAGTAGTTAGTACCTTCTTGTATTGTATATAATTCGATGTTAGCCTAAGTACTAGGTACCTATTTCGACTTTTACCTGTGTCTAATCAGGGTTATTAGGCAATTATCAAAAAAGGGTTTTTCTGTCTGAAGATGTTTTAAAAGCAAAAAGACGGCAGCAGGCTAACCTCATTCCACGCTGGGTTCAACATATGCGGAATAGTCCTGTTTTGAGCGTATATTATGTATTTACCTAACAAATGTAATTCATTATTGATATTAAGTACCTACATTCAGTAGTCATCGACTTTTTCTAAAATAAGCAGCAGAGGTTACAATAATTTGAATAATGCAGCCATTACGATGCTTCTCGTTCTTCGGTGATGATATGCAGCGCATATTATGCGCCTGATTCATGGAAGGTTCGCATTTACACAACTTAATATTTTCTCGAAATAATGATCTTCACAGCAAACCGCTTATTTTTCAAACCGGTAGCATTTTTACGTTTTGTAATAGATCCAGCCACGCGAATTTATCTGAATGAAGACGTTTCTATTGTGGCAGGTAATACACAGCGGCCCTGCCTGGTGTCCAAGTTTCAGGACAACTACCTAAAAACCTAATCAGTAAAGCCTGATGGTGGTAATTTTTAACAAAACCAAGAATTTAAAAAATGGGCCGTACTTGGAAGGTAGGCCACTTAAACGCGCGCCCTCCACAGATCAAGATGGCAGAAGACACGCGTTTCCCCCGTGTCAGAAAACGTACGTATATCCCAAAGACATTTTTAGTTGCCTCCTACGGCAGACAGCAAGATGCCCAATGGTAGTATTGTGTGCCAGATACCACACGGCACATACCAAGACAATCAAACCAAATCCGAGTACCTCCCACTGTTCTTCCCTGTGTTGTGAGCGTCCTATTCTGATATATTCCTCAATACAAGTGCATTCGATATTAACCTGCATCATATTCCTGACCACGTCCGCGCCAGCTTGCAGCGCCTTGTGGAAGGTGCGAGTGGCGACGAAGGCTCTCCTGAGCTGGACCGACAGCTTCTGGGGGACGTCCTCGAACGGCCGGATGTCTCGCATGTGCTGGTTCACGCATGATAAATACCTGGTGACAAAGGAATATTGAGATGAAAAGACTTCATGGAACTGTTATCTGCTTCTGAAAGTTGTCACAATTCATTTCGAAATCATAATTAGTTTCAGCACTCCTACTTTCAGAAAGAAGTCAATCGCCAATCCTTGTCAAGATAACTGGGTGCCTATAACTACTAAAGTTGGCAATTGTGCATGTTATGACAGTTACGATATAAAAATTCTTCTCATGAAAACTTTCACCCACTGATACATTACAAAACCGTTTTACTAATGCCCTGGCTGTTCCAAGAACATTTTTGAGTTAAAGAATTTTTGACAGCACATAAGCTAAAGTAGTTTTAACGAAAAAAAAAGCTACAGTATCAACAGCTGTTAAAAACCGTTCGGCGTAAGCTCAAACAAGGTTCTTAACGATCCAACAAGCACACATCGAAAGGGTCCACTTGAGAAGTGAGCGAACTCATTGTTTATGAAGCGAGCCATATAAAACACTTCAGCAGACACTTTTATTGTTATGGACACGTAAACAAACTATTAAGACGATAAAGATACGTAAAAGCCACTGAAAAATGCATTGTGATAACTTTATTGCCAGCCACCTACTACGCACGAGGGTATAAGTGGTGGAGTTCTAATTACAGCTTTATTTTGGTCGTAATATTATGACAAGTAAGTACCTACTTAAGATTAGGTCTGTTGTGCTCTGTCTCGAATGTGATTTGACGCAACGCAGCTCAGCTGACGTTGATAATGTTGATAATAGCTACCTACCAAAATGAAATCCAATTCTTAATTTTGTTTAAAAAAAGTTAACCAATAGAATGATCAAAAAGCTCTAACAAATTAATAAAAGATGAGGTCATGAATTACTCGATTCCTGAAAAACATTTTGCATCAATACCAATATCGAAAAAAAAATAGTTTTAACTTTTTAACACACATTGAGCTTATCCATTTTACGAGAATTTCGTTTTCCTGTTATTCTGTTCCAAATGAATAGTTTGCTGAATCATTGATTCTGAAAAGCGCAAATTTCATTCAAGACAAATTGAGAAATAAAACTTGGGCCATGTTTGCACCAGTTACACTGGCCAGTAGATAGACTTAAATTTTGAGTACTTATAGATATACTCAAAATTTAAGTCTGTCGGTCCAATGTGAAATGAACAGCTGATCGCTCGAGATGTGACCGCAGACGACGTCGTTATTAAATGTCATACCGTCACGCACGTATGAATATTGCTATTGATGTGGACTGTGGTGTGGCTAAGTGCCTACACGCCTGCGGTCAGTGCGGTCGCAGGCGTCAGCCTCGGCGCTTTGTCTTAATTTAGGTTGGCCCATTTGGTCATACAAATGGATATTTAATAACAGCCTTTTATGTCTCACTGTATTAACGAGGTCTATAACGTTTGAATAAACTTAAGCCATTAGTAATTAGTAGTTAAAAATTTTGGGGAACGGATTAATGAACTTTAGGAAGCCGAACATATCCGCGGCAACATAACTTGCTAGTTTTCAAGAAACAAATGTCTATTACTACTGATAATGAAGGAGACTATAACTTACTTTTCGTCAAAGCTGTATTGCGAGTTGAGCACTGCGAACATTTTCTGGTACAGAATACCAAAGAATTTGTCCATCATGTCGTCAAACTCTTTGTCTCCGTGTGTGTAGTACCTGAAACAAAAAAAGTTTGATTTAGATAAGAAACCAAGGTTACAATTAGATGAAGAAGATCTGAAAGAACTGACGGTGGACCAGATAGTAAGATTCTGCAAAGCAACAGGAAGATTCGACGGGACGCCGTGAAAATGGGACAACCTAAAGACCCCCTGCAAGGGAGGCCCGGGGAAATGGGTGAAATGGCCCATAACAAGCGGACCAATCACCCGGCCCACTGCCAGCGTCCCCAGTTGAAATAATAATAATAAAGTTACAATTAAAAAGGAGCTTCAGAAACAGTAATCGGAACTCCGCAGATGAAGAAGCAAATCTTTAAAAGTATACAGGGCTCTTTCTTACTTTACCTGATGAATCCTGGTTCAAAGGGATGAATTTCCCAAACAATTCCTAAGCGTATTGTTTAAGCTATGAAGACCTATCAAAAATTAAACTTACACGTCAAAGAACAAAAGCTTGAATAGGCTTCATGTTACAAAGGGGAAACAATTATTTAATGAATAAATCAAAGTTGAATGCTAATAACCCATGTTTTTAACGAAAGAGATGACCGAGATTTCATAATGATTGATATTATGAATTTGATGGAATGCTAGCTTTTGCCCGCGACTTCGGGCATAAACATAAAATGCCTTTTTCCTGTTCCGACTGTGCGTTGTCTGTCACCAACTCAATAACGGAAGAGTTTCATAAATGTTGATTTAAATCAGTGAGATTACCGTTCCAGCTCCTCGAAGAGCTGCTCAAAGACATAGGAGTGCTGCTCGTAGATCATGCCGTATGTGCGCTTGAACATCGTGTGGAACTCCTCACGCGACATGTGGAGAAGTTTCTTGAAGAAGTCTGAAACAATAAAGTCGTTTATTTTTGAAAACACTCGTAGTAAAGTCTCCTCAAGTCTTGTCCCCGAATTATGACCTTAATCAAATTTTAGCATCCTTGAAGAAACCATAGTGACAGCTAGACATGTGAGAGCTGCTCAATTCTGTTTGTCTCTTCAGAATTCGGGCGTTAGGAAGTTAGAAGTAGAAGTTCATGAGAACTTTTAAGATTTTATTATATATTATCAAAATAAGATTTCAACATAGTGGTTTATATTACTATTAATTTCGCTATAACGAAACGCTGTTCAACAACGAGGCGTTCTTGTCTGTAAAAAGCTAGGCACTTATTATTTTTTTTAAATGTAAATCATAATTCTATTTGAGGACCAATTCAAACAACACTACATAAGGAACACCTATTTCCTTTTCTTCCAAGAAACAAGTTCCTTTCAGAAAATAAACCAACTCCGATGAATTGCTTTCAAACGTAAACAACGGTGATTCAATCGTATTTAATTTTAAACAACAAGCAACCAATTGAGGTTTCTTTGAAGTCGGAATTAAAACGACTTCTCCTAAAAGAATAGTGTCACAACCGAAAATATTTTGCCACGTAATGAACAGTGCATTTTGTGCACAGAATAAAAATAATCGCGTTAACGACCTTAATAAATAAAGTTATTTTAGAAGTTTAATTTGAGGCACAAAATATTTACCTAAAAAGGATTTAGAAATCGTCAAAATACAGATCCAACAAATATATTTCATGTTGCACCTAAACATAGTTATAGTAACAGGTATATTAGGCTTGTCACTTGTGTCGAAGACATTCTACTAAGATAAGAATACAAGATGAGACACAACAGTTACTTACTTCAGACCCTTTAATAACTTAAGGCGTTAGAATAAGAAGCAATGATAATATACGATTAAATTCATTATTGCATCGATATGCGACATAACACACTCGTTCACACAAATGACAATATGCACAGTCTGATTTACACAAAAATTCTCACACACTTAAAGTTTATTTCCGAGCAAAATGAAGAAACATTAGGTAGTGTGGCTTTTACGGATTTACAAAGGTCGTTGACTGCGATGCACCATTTTTTCGCACGTGCCTGAAATGTTTGCATTGCGTGAGAGCATGACTCTGCGTGATATATCAACGGATTAACTATTTCTGCCCTCACTATTTTGTGATTTGTGTTTCGTTTGGCCAAGTGTAACGAAAATGTTAACTGGGATATGTTTGAAGCTAAACTGTAAAAACTGAGATTATCTTTAAAAACCTGCTAGCTTTTGGATTTGTTGTCCTTTTAAAACAAAAAAAACCGCATTTACGAAGAAAAAACCCCTGTAATGGTATTATTCGCTACTTACACTCGATGCAAAAACACGCGACCTCGAGCAGGGCTTGAACCCTGATCTTCCAACGTCCAAGACCTACTAGAAGTAGAGACATTTTTAGGTTTTATTATTATATTTATTGTAAATCCACAGTGTTGCGCTTAAAAAAACATATTTTGACAAACTATTTTTATTTCTCGCTCTCACTGTATTTATTTACTTATTAGTTTTACCAACGTTCGTTTACACAGGTACATTCATTGTTCGTAATACAAATAGAGGTATCTCGTAAATGTTTATTAGATTATTATTTTGTTGAAATATTGTCTATTATCAGAGTAGGTATGTAAAACATGCCAAAATCGAGCTAGAAGAACAACTAACTCTTGGTCCAAACTATGACAGATCGCTCGCAAAAAGCAGTCCATCAAAGTTACCGAACTTACAATCTGTTACAATGTTTGATGCGTGTACGATAGAGGAAGAGGAAACGTGCGAAAAACTGCCCTGATGGATCGGTGGCGAATTGTAAAATTTGTAGTCAAGTGGCGGTCGATTAGCTCACAGCTAAATGCGCGGGTTACACGCTCCGAAGAACGGTAGTGATTTGCTATTGGACCGGTAACAAGGCGTGTCGAAAAAGCAAACTTCACACGGCGGAATTCTTGCTTGCAATTATGATTGAAATGTCAAGCAGAAGTTTACCGTGTTCGTGAAAACCAATATAGTATTTGCAATTCATGTTTTTACTGAGTATTCAATGAATAACGAGCAAATGTAAAGCTGTTCAAAGCTCAGCAAGAATAAAAATGAAGTCTTCAAAGTAAGTTGAGTCAGTGAGGGATAAATTGATAGTTTTGGAGTAAATCAAGGATAATATAACTAATGAAACAACTGAACTGAATTAACTATGGTTCATTTAAAAAAAAACATCCATATTAAATTACCCGGAAGGACACCGAAACAAAACGAGATGAACTTGCAGGTGACCAATAATAAGAGACAAGACCGTCTTATTGCCAACCAAGGAAGTATTTAACGAGTCCGCACACTCATATTGACGTCATCGTCGAGGTAAATACTATCAGGAACATAAACAAAGACGTTAACGCTTCCTCTGTACCGATATTGCAACTATCAGCTTCTATATTTACGTGCATCCGTGACCGCAGCGCTATTTCAGCTGCATAGATGCGTATGCGCATATGCGGGGTATACTGTAGTGCAACTCTTTATCTGTAGACGTAAGCATCTGTTGGGACTTGAGGGGCGAGTGAAACCTTTGATAAGCCATTAAGGTGGGTAAGAATAGGGCTGGTTCTATAGGAAAGCTTTAATTTTATTTCATGTCGATAAATGGGAGTCGCTGAGGAGTGAAGCAAGCTTCCTGCGCAAGTATTTTAGAAGCACTACCAACATGGGACTTGGCAATCCAACTTGGGACTCTGAAGAGTGGATAGGCATATTTTAGGACGGAATGTAACAGCTGATTTGCATATACTCGCCACGCTTGGCAGGCAAGTTGGAGGACGCATCTTCTGGTGACGTGACGCTGCTGCTCATCACATATGCACTTAGGTACGTCATTTTGGACGGTTATCCCTTCATCGATCGGCTGCCTGAGGTTCATATAGTGTGTTCCCTGCGGTTAGGGGAAGAGAATACTACCGAGGTATCCCTGCCTGTCGTAAGAGGCCACTAAAAGGGCCCTTGGGGTCGCGAAGCGCACGCGGGGGGGCCTGCGTGTGTTTCGGTTTGCGATCCCGAGGATGACGGTAACGCGTGTCTCCGGACACAGTGGTCTGTGTTATCGTGCACTGGAGTTGAGCTTGCTTCTCCCGAGGCTGGCTTTAAGGCGGCCTTGCGCGCCGAAGGGTCCTGCGAGTAGTCTCTCCCTCGTTGGGGATCCCGGGTCCCTTCCATTCTGCGCGGAAGATAACCACCGTCAGGTTTTAGTGGGTAGGGGTCTCTGTTTTCCCAGGAGTTCCGAGTCCCACATATCCCAGGTGTCCCAAACCCAGGGCCTTGGGAATGCCTAAATGCATTTCCTCCTTTCCAAAAAAAAAAGGTTCATATAGTGTATAAGTGAATTAGGCTTAGCAATTACAATTACTAGTATAACTTGAACACTCTGAGATCCCACTGAAAGGATACAACATTAACCAAAAAAAACTTGCTAATCAAAATGTTCCTATCTTAGCCCTGCTCAGGCAGACATGTGGAAATTATCATATTATGTATGTAACTGAAAAAATCTAAACGCACTGTTTTGTCAGCCCTACTCGCGCCTTCCGACCGACTTCTGCGCACGTGCGCGCTTCGCGAGCAGCTGTTTGCTTTACAGAACTGACTGACATTTACCATTACTGCCATTGCAGATGCTTCGTCAATCTCATTTGTTAGCTTCTTTTTGGTGAAACCAAAATAATGTGAATATTAAAAATATTGGATGAAATATACAAATGAAGCCTCAGTGTTTGTAATTGCATGAAATCTGTAAAATAAGTGCTATTTTAAATATTGATATGCCTATATGTTAAGAATTGCTTTTGCGGAAAAGCATGATTTCTCGTAATTAAAAATCTAGGTGGTGTTGTACTTGTTTCTGCCTGTAAGTTTTCATAATCTGTGGGAGCTGGTATGTACAATTATTTCTTATTTTGGCATAATAGGTGATTGGCGTAACTCTCGCAAACTAAACCACCAAAATTCATAGGTTTCAAGTTAATGTTTAAATTTTCTTTGTTTATCACAATAAAAACAATTATACGTTTGAAAAGAATTTATAGCAGCCATTATTCATCGGTATTTGAATTTTATGACATTTCACCAACACGTTAACAGCCAGCCATTCGAGGGTTAGGCAATAAAGGCTACAAATTGACAATAAAAAGCTACAAATTAGTTGTAAAGCAAGTCAGAGGCGAGAATTGAGTCGTCCATCCGATCTGACGTTTCGACAAACGCGACTGTACATTTAAAATGGTGTTTAGTTTCGACGCCTCTTGAATTACGAGTTTACGGTCGTTCGGGATCAGCTGTGAGCGCGATGAGCTGACAGTTGTCGATGTTCGGAGACAAAGGGCTCCGTACGTTCTACCGAATTACTTTTGATCAAAACCACGCCACTTTGATGTTAGTCTAATGTGATTTTTTACAATTTTTCGCTTCACGATAGCTACTGTTAACCAAAGCTGGCCAATCATTCTAAATTCTGTGATATTTACTTCGAGAAAAAGACCTTCCTTTGCATTAGGAAATCTTATTCGGGACCAGGAACATGGATATTTAATAATGTAGGCACACATCCTTCTTACTACTTAACCCACCTTTTGATCTTCACTAGGTCCTCCTTGAACTATTTACCCATAAGGTCGTCTAAATGGTAGAAAATGCCATTAAAATTCAATTATGATGTAATAATATAGCATTCTTAATAAGGTGACTGACGATAACCCATAAAAAATATTTACGTAGGTTCCTAAATAAATCATATTTATAACCCATTTCATCGCTAGAAAGCTTGTGAATATCGACATAAGTTGTAGACATGGAACATCCCTAGGCAAAGGTGTGATTTATTCCTTGTTGCTACCCCGTCTGAACGCGACGCATTTATATTAGTTAACACTTTCATCAACACGCTTCCATGTAACGTGACACTGAACAATGTTACTAAAGAAAAAGTGGCATACCTGAACATAAATATCATTCTGTACTAACGAACGACACGGACAGAGTACCTAAATGTTCTAAATACGTACCTATTTGTATAGTTAGATTATAAATATTAACAACGGTGAGCAGATAGAGAAAAATTTTTGCTATCTAAACATCATCAAATAACGACCATATATCATTAGATGGAATTGCTATAAAATATTTACATTCAATCCAATGCCTCCAGGTCAACTGTCCAATACATCTATGGGTGTATCTTCCCATTAAATGTATTGGATTGAATTAAGTACACCGTGATATACACAAGCAACGAAGAGACACTATAAATATTAATGTGCTTAGATTGGAACGTGGAACTGCTGATATCGGTAAAAACTAAACCATAGAAACACGAGTAAATCACAATCCAGGTTTTTGTTACAACAACACCGACTTCTGAAAGAAAAAAGGAATGGAAAAAACAAATGACCAAAGGTGTTAACGCCTTTTTCTGTCACTTATACTGATAAGTTACAAATTGTCGGCTACTGCTTATTTAACAGTAACTATACCACTAGATGGTAATAAATACGTTTCATAATTCATTAAGAGGATAAACGGTAAGAAATTATGAAAACTGGAAGTTAGAATTGAAAAACAATCATGTATCGAGCAGGATTTAAGTGGCATCCACATTTACGTTTTTAGATTTCGTTTGAACAGTTTAATAAAAGTTTAAGTAAATTGAAGTTAAGTTTAATATTGCAGCTGGCCAAAAAGTTAATAAAACAGAAAATTTTATATTGTAATAGCATTCCTATCCAGATGATACCCAGGTACCGAGAATTTCCACACAACTTTCGGGTCTTTTGGCTTTCGTACAGTGAACCACAGTACACTGCCGGTAAAAGCGCATATCTCACAGCTATAAGCTGACGTGACATACTCTACGTTTGACTGTACAATTACAGACAGTAGTTATTTTGCTGGCTGCAGTTCGCAGGCAGACATATATGACACCCTTACCGCTTCCCGTCCCGACGCTTAATTGCAACAACGGGACCGGCGGCGTCGCTCCATACAAGGCTTCTGCGTAGCCAGGCCGACTGCTTTCCTCGAGACGGTCTTTACCTACACAACTCAACATTTACCTTTAAATGGAACACGACAATTATGTGGAAGAAATTCCCTCTTTTTTTTCCTGAGACAGGGAACAATGAAGTAGCAACGAGAAAATGATAGATTCTAGATATCACTTACGCATAAATGTCCCTCATTGTTGCGAAACTGTTTCACTTTTTGCTAATGAATTGTTTTGTCTCTCTCATTCGTAACGCGGTCGATATCAACTTTAGCGAGAAAGCTCATGATCATGACTAAAGAATACGAAATGCTAATTTTTTTTTTTACACACACCAATGTCAACTGCTAGAGATGAAACTTTTGCTAGTCCAACTTACACCCTGAAGTCAATACTGTTTTTGATTTGATTAACTTCTACATTCTAATTTTTAAACTATCTTCAGCCTACATTCACACTTCGTCAAGCTCAAATCTCTTCTTTCCCACACCATGATCTTTTATCTTTCGCTATAAACCTTACTTGTTCGCTAATTTCGAAGAAATTGATGAATTGAAGCCACTGGTAGCCCTAGCTATAGGCTGGACTGGACCAGCTCGCACCAGGGTCTCCAATTAGCTGCATGTCGGTGCATTAGCGAATTCCTTCGCGAAACTGGTTGAGCCTTCCGGTTGCGGCGCCTCAATGAGCTTGGAACGGTCAGCCGACAATATTTTAAAATTATCTTGGTTGTTTTACTTTATCAAACTACCCATATACATGCGTATAGTAAAATTCTTAAAGGGTGAAAGTTATATTTCAGATGTAAGTAGATATTTTTTAGCCGCCCACAATAATAATAAGTAATAGTAATAAGTAGTATGTAATTGGAATCAATAAAATATTAGGTGTACTATATTTGTAATGCCCTTACGGGGTTATGTACTGTACTGATAATTGTAATGACCATCTTTAATGTGAATGTACATATTAGCAAATAAATAAATAAATAAAGGTGTCGATTTTTTTGTTTTCGTACAAAGTTCTTTATTTATGTTGATGTTAACGTTCGAAGCACTAACTCACCACTGAGGTGAATAACCGTAACCGTAACCAATGACTGACACGTTCACATAGGTAATATTGAAAAAAAAGAAAATTACTAAATTAGGAACGTATCAACAAAACGAGTTTAGGTTCAGGCTTGGATGGTTTCTCTAATTAAAATGAACGTGGTCTTACTAAGTTGTTGTTATTATGAAAAAGTTTACTCGTATAACTATGCCTACATAGGTACTACATTGATTGAGTCTGGTAGTCTGGTCTTCTGGTGATCTTTGATCATTTGGCCAACAATAATAGCTTTCTGTTACTCTGCAAACTATGGATTTCAGTATAAATAAACCTAACCTAACCTAACCTTAGATACGCTTATACGACATACATCAAAATTAGATATTCATTTGTTTGGAATAAGCTACCGCTAAGATTTCATTAAATCAACGTGAGAACATATTTCGAAGAAGACGATAATATTATTGTTTTATATATTTTAAACAAATGAAAATCGTCACTATAACATATTCTGATTCAATGGGAGGTCCCTCTCACTTGTTAGCAAAGGATGTATATGTTAACAGACAACGAAATCCGTGTCTAAATATAGTTGGGGCGGTGACTAAACGCGGTGTGATCGAAATAAAAATTACATACTTGCGTGGCTACAACAATGAATTTAGTTGGCTACCTATATTTGAATCATCATAAGATTAATAAGCGCCTAACCAATGGGTAGCTTGCATTTATTGTTATATCATTCTACCCATATCCATAGTATGACGACTATGAAATTATGAGAAAAATATTGATTGAAATGATCATCACACATCTGTATTACTGATTGCAGAAGAGATAAGTAGTTTAAACTTCGCATGTTTCACGTAATGCATTATGTAAAAAAAATATACTTTGAAAAATACTACATATTTGTTTTTCATAGTCGTTTTTCTATTAGACCCCACAATAACTACTAATGTTGTTTAGGCTCGTTTTACGAAAAGATTGCTACGATTCATTTTAAAAGGAACAGCAACAATTATTCATACTACGGCGAGCAGCTTGAGTGCCAATAAACGTTATAACGGCTGAGGGGATGAACAGGAAAATATTCGATTTGAACTTTTCAATACCATCGAGGGGACTCTGAAATAGCGGTCCGTTTTCCGTCCCTTTTAAGTGTTGTGCAATAAAAAGTTACCTGGAGTATTGGGAAGCTATTTACAAACATAATAAATATGGCGGCTTAGTTTTTCTACAAATCGTTTTCTCTTTGGAATGTAGACGCTCTGTAACTGCTTTTTAATATGTTATCTCATTTATGTGTCATTATATTAATACAAATTAATCAACGTCTTCTTGATAGTAAAGGACACTTTAAAGTCAGATGATCTTTGTACAGACGACCTTAAGAACGTAAACAACAAAACATTAGAATCGCATCTTATCAGATTATAAATTTGCCTTGTAAATGAAATACCAATGAGTGCATTCATCTTTCTATAAAGCTAATTCCATACCTTGAGAGCACCTTAACATGAGTAGCTGTTAAAGCACCGGCGACTGTCCACACAGGCCGTTAAAATTAAGTGTACAGAGTGAACTTTAATTACGCAGCCGCCTCCGAGAGGCCCTTCCATTCACAAACACCCGCTTGACAAGCGGTGGCACTGTGGGCAGCTACCAAATTATACGCCGACACAGACAAATTTAGAAGGGGGCCTGGAGCGACAGGCTCAGTGTTTACAAATAATTTGGCTCGTTTCTACGGACAGTAAGCCATCAAACTCAAAATGGATGTCGATGAACAAAATTCTCAAAAGAGATGAACATTACCGTGATTGATAAAGCCAAAGGCTAGTAATAAAGTAAGAATTAATTTATAAATAATCATAATTGAATTGGTTTCAGATTAAAAACTGGCAGAACCGTTACAAGATCTAAAGATTACACTTGAGCTGCGTCTGGATAATTAAGTTTCATGTGTAGCCAATGACAATAGTTGATTGGAGAAACGCGTCTACCCAAACAAGATGGACTGGGCTCAGACAAATATTGACTCCGCCACTTTCCAACCTCTCATTCTGCTGGCTGAGCGCTCCCACGGTGCCTTGATTACACCTCCACGTCCCAATTCTGTAACGTTTTGTTAGGGAAAGGTGTCAATTCTATCTTTTTCATTCTTATTCATTTGTATGTGATCGAAAAATTAGAACTCTTTGCGCTTGGTACGTTCTATTAATTAGTAGGCATATAGAAAATGAACAAGTACAAAACATATTAACTTGAATGATCAGAGAATCTCTTTCAAATACGCAATACGCAGTAATTTTTTTAAAGATTGTTTCATACCATTTTACGTTAGAAAGAGCCAGACCAAACACGTCCATTGTTCAAATACTCATAATAACTACATAGAAACAATGGTTGGAAATAAAGACCATAAATATTTTCAATAACTATAATTACGATAATTTTGCTTGGTATTTTGCGCACGACTGTTAGAATTCTACGTGAAAGATATATTAGGAGTAATCAGCGGGCAAAATTACCACTGCACTCAGTAACAGTTACAAGAAGGCTTTAACTTTATCATAATATCCGCAGAAATAATCGCAATCCCGGTTCTTAATAATGCACTTACTGACTAGAAAGTAAATGCAGGGGTTTCAATGAAAGCCAGCATTATTTTACATTTTACATACGAGTAAACTGAACGCCACGACGCTTCGTTTTAAATTTAATAAAAGATCAGTATTTATTTGCAATCACGAATCTTGACTACAATAGATCTCATTTTGCAAATGGAAACGGAAGATTCAACATAAAAATAAACCTGCACACAACCATAAAATATTCTTTGACACAGCATCATAAAATATTTTTCTTTATTTTATTTCTTCTGGACGATTTAATGTACGTCAATTGTGCCGTAAAAATCATATGCTCCGTCGAGTTTCCTCAAACCCTCACAACCTTCGTTCTTTGCACAATTATTTTACGTTTTGGTATTTTAAAAATAAGGTATTTTGAGCTAGAAAATAGCTCAAAATACCTTATTTTTAAATCTAAAGAAAAATACGAAGTAGTTAAATGGGATCAAAAAATGTACGCTAAATTGATTCTACTGCCATTTCTACCGAATTAGATGTCACTGTTCCTGGCACTATGTATCCAAGAAAGGCAGATCGAAGCATTAGAAAAGTGGCGGGAGCCAGAAAATGAATGAGCGAAGTCCACTTTATTTCGATCCAGCAATAATCCTCAGCAGACAAAAAAAGTGATAACCCATAAACACACCGCCAACAAAGGCGTCCAGAATTACCCGGCTGACGTCATTCGCTGCAAATGGGAAGACTAAACATTTTTACAATAGCTAATAACGCGAGAATGAACTGCCTAGAAACCTTGGGCGATACAGCGGATATCGACTCGGGACAATCTTTGAGACTTTCAAGCTACCGACGACGTGCTTTACCTATTGACAAGGTTTGTTGCTTTTTACAATACATATTTTGCTGTGAGGCCGTGGGTAAACGTAAAATATGAATGTGGAAGTTTCAAACTGAATGCATACCTGATTTAAAATAACGAGTTCATTTTTACGCATTCTACAGAACGTTCAATGGAAGGATCATTGCGGTATTTTAATGACTAGTATCAATATGTAAGTATTAATTAAAAACATACATCAGTTAAGGAAAGTAAGCAAACAGGTAATGTATAATGGGGTTGCGTGTAAAACTTCTCCAGTCTGTTGAGCAAGCTGAAGAGTTACAAGTTTAACAGGTACGTGATGGAGTTGATACATACATTTATGTCCAGCACTCGGTCGAAAAGGTTCAAAATTGCTCCCCAAGTGCTCTGGACTCAGTGGTATCTCATGATAACCCGCGAGAATCTTTGCTATAAATATCCTGCCCACTTGTTTATGCATCAACTCGCGATCGGACGTTACGAAATGTGGCATATCAGCGGAACAGGTCCATGTGGCGAGAGGATACCGGCAATTGTTTTATGTCGCAGTATATAATCGGTGGATGGAGTCTTAGTTTTATGACCAGCTATAAACAAAGAATGCGGGTATGGCTTTAGAACGGCAGATGTTGACCAATACATTTTATCTGACTTTATGCAAATTATATATATGCTTTGCCGACTGATTTGAATTAATGGCGGAATTATTGCAACTGGTTTTGTAGTTAAATAAGCGATATTTTTTTTCATCTGTTCGTGTCTCGTCTCATCCTCGATAAAACACCACTTTTCCTAAGCCACACGAGTGATTGAACACTTTTTCAAGTTACCAAAGGTTATGAATTATGATATTCAATATTTCGTCACCTTCGAACGAGGCAGCACCAGAAATAATCTCAATCGAACAGCTCCTGCAAGAAGTCGTTTTAAAAATCCTGATGATTGCAATCATCTCAATGATAGTAAAACAGTACTTCCTTAAACTTGAAGGAATCTGAATGAAGATGAAGTTAGTAAAGGATACGATTATTGCTACGCTTGTTAGTAATTTTAGTTAAGGCATTCGTTTTTAATAAGTGTACATATTGAACCAGTTGAACTGCAAAACCCATGGAGTGTGTCGAGGTGCTAAGTGCACTGTGCTCGACGCCATGCTCGCAGGAAATGAGCTGTTCACGCTTTTGTGCTGCTTCAAACAGCTCTATAGCTATACGCCGTCTATTGTCACAGTAATTGTGTGGTTTTCATATTATTCGTTTATCTAGAACAGTTCCCTTTCGGTTACGATGACGACCTGTAGTCACTATTGCTCTTCGATAAACAAAACGCAATACTAGTTTTGTGTCAGACCAGCATTGAGGCGTTTTTTTGTATGCTGGTATAAAGAACAGAATCAAACATTGCATAAATCGTCACGATTTTCAGACATACGAGTATCATCAACTGCAATAAAAATTGCCGCTGTCGCTGATCTTGATCTCCAAGGTTGGGTCAATAAATTTACCTATGTCCTAAGTAAGCTAATTAAACGGCACGACAACAGAGTTCTTATAAAGATCTATTTTTTAAGAGATTGCAGTCGTTTCTCGTTTTCTTAATGTAATTACTGTAGGCTCTCAACTCTGAACCTAAAACAATTGGTCTCTATTTTATACATTCAATAACATGACAACTACTAGACAATAAAAAACAATATCATTCCACTCACCATTGACCCTCTTCGCCCTATTCTGCAGCACGTCCGCCAGCTTGCCCAGCTCGCTCTGCAGCGCGCCTTCGAGCTGCGTACGCGCAAGCTGCGTGAGCCGCGAGTGTGCGCCGGCGCCGCAGCAGCCTTTGCTGAGGCAGAGGCCGTCTGCGTCTGTGGAGAGAAATGATAGGTTAGGTAATTTTAATAATTTTAAAAATATATCGGTTGACATATATTTTGAAGGACAAACTCTAAATCAAATGGATCTATATACAAGATGAACCCGTGATTGCAATAGGTTAGTATTAGACGTGTACCAAAAACTGAGAGATTTAAAAATAATTCATTTGCCATGAGTAAAACTATTTTCAATAAAATACCGATAAAAATTAAAGATCTGAGCTAAATGCCTTAAAAGTTTCTTTGCGTAAATGGCTCATAGATAATGTTTTTCATAGTATTGGCGACTTTCCAAAGCATGAAGAACCGTAATGGGATTGTTGACACTGTTGCTGTGTGATTATTATCGTTGGTATGATTTAATAATTAATATTTTTTGAATGATAAATGTGATATAAATTGCATTCAAATTATTTGTATCCTGTTTTAGGTTAACTAAGTAGGTCATTGTTCTTTTATTAATTTAAGAGCACATTTTCATGAGGCACCCTACCTAATGGCAAATAAAGATATTTGTATGGTTTTGGGTTGGTGGTTTGAAAATTGGAGTGTGCTGAGTGTGTTAATCTATAGTTACTATTATAAAAGAGTGACTCAGGCTGTTTGCAGCCTGAGTTACTTCACATTGTAAAACCACAACAAGTTTAAAAGAGTAACTACTGAGTTTCTCGCCGGGTCTTCTCAGTAAGAATCAACTTCTCCGACGCGGTGGTAGTATTTATGTCTACTATTTAGTATATTTTTTGACTATTTAAAAGTACTGATTAAGTCTATTTAAATAAAGATATGAGTTTAAGTTTGAACACATACATACATACATACCATCACGACTTTATCCCAAACGGGGTAGTCAGAGGCAAGTGACTGTCGTCATGGTGAACGGAACACTCAGAAGCCCACTTTTCACCAAAGGTATTAGACATAACGAGGTAGGTGGTGAGCCTTCCGCCGCTATCCGGGTTGCAGCCTGAACGCAGAACCAATTATGTATGATGAATTTCGATACAGGTATCGATTTTACATATAGATAGAGGCTTCTGCTGTCGCGAAATGGAGCCCACAAAGGTGTGGAAAAAACTAGTCTAGTCGGACAAGATTAGGTAAAGACAAAAGCTAGTTTTTCTTAAAGGATGTATCTTTTGAGAACATAACAAAAACTCTTTTATTTAAATAATAACCACCAAACCTATTAAAATATGTTCATCAATTTCTGAGTTTAGCATAGAAGTGGGAACGGCTATTGTTACTAAACCAGTTTACTGGTGAAATGTGCGAATGTTGTGCTGTTTACTATGATTGATTAGTTTCAGGAAATAAATAAAACAATGTTGGTCATTAAAGCTTGATGAATTCTGATCATGCGCTACCAATCATTTTTATGAGTGAACATCGGCGAGAAACTCACACCGCACTACATACTTCTTCATAGTACGCAGTCTGACGAAATTAATCATAAAAAAGATTTAAAAAAAATGGTGAAAAAGAAAATCCTCAGTAAAAAACTAATGAATAAATATTATCTAAAGAAATAAAAAATGAAAACCAATGGTTTGATCACATCTAGCATTGGGAGCGAGCGCACTTCACGAGTATATCCGTGGCTGCGCCGACCATCAGCGCCTGAGTTCGTGTTTGTACTTTGTTTGACGGTATATTGTAATAAATTCGTAGTTAAACTACCGTTCTTGTGTACGTTTTCGGAACAAACAAAATATTTATTTTTATGTTCTCATGTGAGTGAACTGTTAATAATTCTTAGTGAGAATAAATGTCTTAAAACCTAAAACCTAATCTACTATTATCTAATATGCTTTGGCTAATGTTTTAACTTTTTCTTCGTCAACTATGCAGCCCAAGCAGCAATTAACAACTATATAAAAAGACACTGCATTTACATAATTTACACGATCGAATGTAACCTTGTATAATTAAATATGATTGCATGTTCAGCACAACTATGTGTAAAAACATAAGAATCGTGTCTGTTAAATAACATAACTATTGGGTAATGTATAATGATGCACCAGCGCTGTTGCAGTCTTGCATTAAATCAGCTAAGCTGAGCTGCAATTAAAGTTATGGTATGATTGCTATGTAATTTACTTATGTATTTGCTAAGCATAATACTGACTAACAGCTATTTTCAGATACGCGTAAGAAGTATTGAGGTCAGCGATGCTAGTTCAACTGAAGATAACATCTGTTTTTATTCGTCATAGCATAGAAACGTACATACGGGAACTTTTTAGCTTGATATACACTCATACTTACATTAAAGCTGGCTGGCTACAAACATAAAAGCTATGAGCCTTTAATAAACTAACAGATGACAATTTTACTGAGCATCAGATCGGCACATCCTTGCCCAACGTCAGTGTCCTTCACAGCCTACAGCACTTAAGTACTACAATCCGTATTTAGTAATAAGGAAAAAATATGTGCTATACCAAAGAATATTGTTTAATTTATCTATGGCTATACGCACCGCATGAGAATAAAGTTTCCCGAAAACATTTTTGTCAAAATAATAAAACTAAGGCTTTGGAAATCAATGATCCACGATACAAGTGGACTAAGTACATGGTAATCTGTTTTTTTAATGCAGTACGTCTACCACGAGTTGCCACTTTAAATTTACACTATCGTTCGCGTAAAAAAATGTATTTGGATTTGACATTGTCATGTCATGCCATGCCTGTTGACGCAATGGCAGCGATCCTGCCTTTAGCCCCGGAGGTCGTGGGTTCGATCCCCACCCATGACAAACATTTATGTGACGAAAATTTGTGTTTGTTGTGTGTCTGAGTGTTATTATCTACTTAAGTATGTATTTAGAAATATTTAAGTATGTTTATCAGTCGCTGACGCCCATAGTACAAGCTCTGCTTGGTTTGGGGTCAGATGATCTTGGTGTAAATTGTCCCAGATATTTATTTTATTTATTGATTTAATTTTTTCACGCGAACGATAGCGTAAATTCAAAGGCAACTCGTGGTAGACGTACATTCTATTTTTCTGAATTAGAAACAAAGTGAACTAAAATAATACATCTTTACATGTTTTCACGGGTAGTATTTGAATGTCTGAAATTAAAATACCTAACGTAAAGTAACCCACGCAGCTAAATCCCTAAAATCTAAATACCTAATACAAAAAATAAATAAATGTGCGCCAGACAACACACCACTTGTAATGGTCTCGAAGTAGGGATTGATATCCCGGTGGTACGGTACCTCGTAAATAAAAAATACAAGTAAATAAGCCAGGGGCGTCTCCTAGCACACCCAGACCCGAGTCAATTCGGAAAAGATCGTTTCCTGAATTGACCCGACCGCGAATCGAACCCGGGACCCTACGGAAATCGAGGCTAATGGTTGTTTTACTTATACTTAAAATACCATGGGCTTAAAATTTCAAATGAATATATTACTGAAACTTTATTTAAACGAATTGGTTGTTTGACCGTTCGTTTAAAAGCGAAATGACACGCTCAAAGCGTTGATATTTGGTATGGAGACTAGACAACAGAGATAGGTTTAATTAGGCAGTTTATTTATCCTAATAATGTTTATTACAAATCTTTTGAGTGCACTCATTGTAAACTTACCTACATAGTTTGTTTCTGTTTGAGTAGGAAACGCATATCTTTATACGCGTATCTAAGGTATTTCGTAGGTAGGTATTAGTTGCTTAGGTATTTTATAACATTAGGTATTCAGATTTTAGGGAATTTAAACGTAGGTTATTTAACTTTAGGTTTTTGAATTTTAGACATTCAAATACTACCTGTTTTCACATTTGAAAATTCAAAATTAGACAATTAACGAAAAACATCAGAATCATAATCATTTTCATTAGCAGCAGACATCTGAATTGCATTAAGAGCTCCTCCATAGATTTCTAAAATGCCTACATACTTAAATGAGCATGAATTATTCGAACACACATTACAAGCCAACTTGAACTCAAAATCCCTTAGTTTACAACTACACAAATCCATTCATTAAGCCTAGAATAATGTTTCGCCAAAAGATATCTCGTAAAATCAATTCCACCATTAGCAATGGCTGCCAACACGGAGGTTAACAGCCCATCTCAGAGACACGGACCAACCCCTCGACAGAGGGGCTCAAATAAGTTTAAACATCCGTAGGCAAGGGCTTATTGCATTATCGATGGGGATGCGAAGTGCTGTGGGGCGACATATTTTGGCAAAATCAAACTCAAATGAAAGAATATCGGACGGATGAAATAAGGTAATCATTGCGTACGAACAAAAAAATCCCATGTCATGTCCCCCAGGAACGTCTTACCAATAAGAATTCTGTAGGCCCAGGTCGGGCACTCTTTTTGTCCTCGGAGTCTTTCAATCTGGCATCAAAAAGTTTTATAGTCAAAAATTTTGAAATATAAGCAAGTAATGCGTCTAAAGTAGCCACTTTTGAAACACCTTTAGAACCTTCGTCTACAACTTGAATTACCTATATTTACAGCATTAATGCCATCTGATCAGACCTAGTGTTTTACTAGGAATTACAGAAAACTAAGTATTATTCCTTGAGAAACAAACCAGAATTCACCATCTAGTTTTGCAAAGCTGTGTGAAAAGTAAAATGAATTAGTGGTGACTAAAACTAAAATATGTAAACTATATTCAGATTTTTCATCATTATTGCTACGATTATCTATTATTCAAAATAGGCAAAGACACTGACGTAGACTGACGCTGTTAGTTACTTGGTTACAAGATACGTTGGAAACAAAATATTTGTTTAACTTATTGTTCTTTACTAACTTCACACAATGCACATAGATTTTTACTATAATTCGTAACCCTCTAGTTCTTGGAGTCCCACCTTCCACATGAAACCATACAAATCCTTTGACTCCCTTAAATCTCACTTTGGACTCGTGCTTTCCGTGACTGAGACAGGATCAACTCAAATAACTTGATTTGCATACTAGACACCTGCAGAGGAATGTGACCTCTATGCCGATGCTCTAACGGCATTCGGATAAGCCTTTGTAGTGAGACCAAACTAAATTAAATATGTGGTCCAAGTGGCAAACTTAGAGATCCAATTTGGTTTTTAACAGACGTCAAAAGAGGAGGAGGGCCATTCGACTGTATTTATATATAAACCTTAATACCAATTTACTAACAATATTGTGAAATTCATTTACATCAAAATTAATTGAATAGATTGGTACTTTTCAAATATTTTACGAGGGGTTACAATAAGCGAATTTTTGCTAAACTGCCAATTATTACGTACGATTCGTTAAAATTAAGTCAAAGTTTAAAAAAAGGTAATTTATTGATATATTGAACAAGTGATCATGAGTTCAGATAATGCTTCATTAATACTTTGATAAAATTAACTAACCACAAACATCAGAAAAGGTGTATGTTAGGTCATAGATCATTATTTTAATTAACATTTTAAACTTTCTTGTTGCATTTTAACTAATTCTAATAAAAACGGGTAAAATTACGGTAAATTGTTTTACCTATTTTTCTCGACGTTTCGGCGACAATTGCATGTCACCGTGGTCACTATCACGAGCGGACTGATTTCGTTTCGTTGCAAAAATACGTTTTTATTAAAACTATTTGTATTGCTTAACAGTATGTTTGATATCACATTATCATACATCAGTTACTCTTTAATCGACTTAAAAAAAGAAGGAGGTTCTCAATTCGACTGTACTTTTTTATGTTTGTTATCTAAGAACGTTGGACTGGGCAAACCGATTTTGATGATTCTTTTTTATTTGTAGATGGTACTTCCCGTGTAGTCCCATTTTAATTTGGTCCAACTCTGGCAATGGCATCGATGAGAAACCTTTAATTTTTTTTTGTTTTTTTTTGTTTTGTGTGTTGTTATGAATTTTTACGATAATTATAAATAGAGTCTTCAAGTTTTATAGTTACATCAAGTTTGAACAATAAAAAGTTCGAAGGCCCGATATACCGATTTCAACAAACAGGGCGTTGTTTTTTTTAACAGCCACGCGCCACGCGTGTCGTATAGACCGAAAGGCAGGAGGGCAAGGGCGGCAAATACCAAACCAAAGATAACACTGCCAGCATAAGAAGAGCCCTCAATACTATGAACTCGGATACTACGGGCGGACACTATGACGTTATGTGGTTGACTGTACAAGATGTATTCGAAGGCGATAATGTGAGTCACCGCAAAGCGTTGCGTTGCAGTCTACAGCATCAAGGGTAGGGTTACCATTTGTAATTGTTTGCCCCCCTCCGCCTCTAACTTGTTGTGGTTAAAAAATGACCACTAATCGTAGGTTTAGGAACTTGGAACCTAATGGATGATTATGATGTTTTCTTAAATGCTATTTGCAACAGAAGTGACAATGCTTCAAATTGTCTACACACATAGTATTTGAAGGGTTTTTCTCTTATTATAATTGTTTTGTTTTCTTTTAAATGGATGAACTGAAACTATTACCAATTTCTCGAACTGCTTTGAAGTTAGCAAATAAATAAACAAATTGCAAGAACTAAAGATAATGAAATATGTTTGCCAAACACTGCGCAGCCCTATTTGATGGGGTTCGCGGTTCATAGTACGAGGGCAGACGGCTCGATTGATCACGGATCGAAGTTTGATTGCCCTGCGGTGCGCCTCGTCGTAACCTCAAATATTGTTGAGCAAACGCTATTCATCTCCGACATCATTTATGTTCAGTCGTCTAAAAAACTGGAGGGGATTTGGAGACCATTTATTGGTAATTTTTAAATACTCTTTTTGCAGGTATTCAACAGGCACTCAGACAATAGACAGACAGCATGGTCGATTGGTTTTAGATTGTTTGTTAAACAAATATATCAAGTTGTATTCTATTCGATCTATTCAGTATAAAAATGTATTATTTTAACATAAGAAACGTAATTTGTCGTCGTACAAATCCTTAACGCAAGTTATGAAATCGCCGCCACATAAACAATGAAATACACGACACAAGTAAGAGTATAAATAATTATATGAAAGCCAAAAACTCTCCCAACCTCACTCCTGTCTCAAACTTTTGAAGGAAGAAAGTTACATTGCGATCAGATCAAAAGTGTACTTCTTGTTCAAAGCAAAGAACTAACCACGATCTTTAAATATGGTCATCATGAAGACCAATTCTTGTCAAAAAAAAACGCTCTAGTAGTAATTTTTCCGCTCGTTGGGCGTTTTGATTAGCTTCAGATGTGAAGGGTAAAATTTCAGTGCTTTCCTCTTAAACGCCTCGGTACCAGCAGCAAGAAAAGTCATAAGTAAGCTCTCAAATTGTAGTAGTTGTACAGAGGCGTTCACATCAACCTTTACAAAGCCATTGCAAAATGGGTCATAAATAAGGTGTGTGTAAAGGTTGATGTGAACGCCTCTGTACATACTGTATCAAATTGTATTTTAATTTTGATATTGTTCAGATTTTACTTTTTTGGCGAGAATTGTGCTTCGGTACAGTTGTAAACACGCGTTTTCTTCCTTCAAGCTTTACTTTTGGGGCACCTTATGCTGCTGACGTAAGACCCATTTTGCAATAGTTTTGTATAGATAGGTTGATGTGAATGTCAACGCATCTGTAACTTCCTATGTGGACACGATTGTTGCCAAACTTTCCTTAATTAAATAATACATATCGTATTATAACTAAAAAACGTTGAATAAAATAAAACTAAATGATAATGTGAACTATATAGAACAATGCGCTCTGCTTTTCGTTCATTTCAGACCAACGACGTTGTGTATTAAATGTCTACTGCTGAAATTACCTGTTTTGCTTGTTCGTTCACAATGAATTACAATGAAAAGTATTTACATTCTGTATGTTTGTTAATTTGGCGGTAGAATGCACGGATTTATGAACTAATTTAAGTTGACCAACGTTTTATTTTTGTTGACGACCGCACAGGATCAGTCAAGCTCTCGCAATCTTTTACATTTCCCTTTTAATTTCACCACCCTAAAATGTAATATTAAAAATAGAATAACCACAAGCAGAAAATTTGTTTGAAGTTGGCGGAGATGAAGTAAAATAATATTCATTTAAAAACGCACATTAATAATAAATACCAAAGGCTCGATCAATATGAGAAGACGCAATTGCGTACCCACTTTGAGTTAGTAAGTAATATGAGCCTATAAACATCTGGTCGAACACCGATGTCAAGTTCAAGCCGATGTCGAGATCAAGTAATACCTAGCTACAATGGTCCGAAATTGCAATTGCGGGCAATCCCAATTCCGAAAAACACATTGAAGAATCACTCGCTCGAAAGAAAATACTGGAACGACAAAATTCATAAAAAAATATTTTAAGGATAGTAATGAGAGTAAAGTAGAATCTATCCTGAAAACTTACGGCAAGGGATAACGATTAGCAATCTGAAAGATGTAATTTGGAAACTTAAAGCCTGCCTCTAGAGCTGCTCTAAGGTTAGGGCAAGGATAAATCCTTTTAAATGCCGAAGAGTGTACGAGCACTATTTGGAAGATGGATCGCCTACAATCAACTTGGCGAAACTTTTCTATTTACGTACTTTGTTACGACGAGCGACAGTTGGTATAGTATCCAGATTATTGATATCGTATCAAACGCAAATGCTTGACAGATTTACACCAGCTCCTTTGTACAGTCACAAAATGTCCTAAAATAGTAACCTCGAGCGATTTTTCTTTACACACTCATCACTAAAAAGTCAAGGTCTACATGGTTGAATTGCAAAGTAGATACTTGCAATAAATCGGAACGACTACTTTGCAATTCAACCATAGACCTCGACTCTACGAGTTACTCGTATCTCGTCAGTGCCATTACCTCAACACAAATAGGAAGTCAGACTAGTCTAGTAATGTTTAGTAGTTTAGTAATCAACTCAATGACGCATCGTCGTGACCCTAAACTAAAACATAGCCAGACAGAGTCCATTATTTTTATATCAAAGCAGAATGAATATGATATGCTATTTTTGATGCAAGTTCCGTGCGTTCCCCCATCTTTAATCTGGCGCGATGAAAGTCAAACAAACACTCCGGCGGATTGTTTAAACAAGAACAACCCCGGTTTTAGAGGAACACTGCTTTTATAACGTGCATATACGGATAAAATATGAGGAAAGACATGAGTAACGTCAAACCATCCCAGCATCTGTAAAGTTTTATCAACTACTTAGAGCACTTTACAAATTACAAATATGGACAGCGTATCTTCCGGCGATCCCAAATTCAGGAAATCACGAAACACATTTTGTATAATTTACAAAATTTTACGAAACTTTGAAAGGGCAAAAAGGACACAAATCGTAGTATGTTATGAATAGGTTTCATGTATTTTGTTCAATAAACTATGGTTATTACATAATTTCGTAATTATGATTTTTACTATCACGACTTTATCCCAAACGGGGTAGTCAGAAGCAACTGTTGCCGTCATGGTGAACGGAACACTCAGAAGCCCAATTTTCACTAATGGTATTAGAACCCAACGTGGTAGGTGCCGTAGGTGGTGAGTCTTCCGCCGTTTTCCGGTTATCCGGGTTGATTCGGTTTTTAACCGATTTTTTCATCACCGGAGAATAATTCGGAAATTTAAAAATAAACACGGCACGATTTGAACTCTAAATCTACGATCCGAGTTGGGGTGCTGAACACGACGCTCTCGTTCAACGCTATGGGCACTATGTTTTTTACTAAAAATTCACGTTACTACGCGTTCTACGAAAGGTAGTAGGCCCCCAGTGTCTCAGACTTCAAGTTCACATATCATTACAAGGTTTTGAAAAGTTGGTCTTCGAAAGCATAGACAACCTGCAAATTTTCACGCTGCGAAAATATACGAATTAACATTGAGGAAATATTTAGGTACTCAAGTTACGAGGTTTGTACTTATTTGTTCAAAAATATAAATTTCTGCTCACGATCTTCTAAATCTGTAGCATAAGGCGCAGAAGAGTTATGTTCTTATTGTTGGTACATCATAGCAATAACTCGTAGAAAGCGATTCGTTCCATCATTTGAGGTTCGTATGCTCTGTATTTCTTCGGCGTTCGGATATCTTATGGTGAAATTTCAAGGCTAATGTAAGAAAGCATGTTTAGATTTTAGACATCCTCGCAAGTAATAAGTCAAATAGGTATTATCATGTTAGTATTCAAATGGCAAAGGCGAACAAAAAGATAGTTAAAATGCAAGAGCCATTTTAACACTGCGAGATTTGTCGTTATCAATCTCATTCCCATTCTGAAAATCATTTGACAAACGAAACACATGATAGTGACAAATGCGAGTAATCGTAATTAAATATATCTATCGATAAAATAACGATTTATTATCAACAAAACATTTCAATTAAGCCCATTTGAAATGAGAGTCGGCCTCATTAGTATGGCCGATGCGCCAACCCATGATAACATCGCGGCACCCAAAATTTTACGACTTTTTTATTATTTTCCAAGCGGCACTTGTAAAGTGACACGTAAAAAAATAAACATTAAAAACGCAACATGTGGCGATTGCCGATGTTATGTTAAAAAGTGTATTTAAAACAGATACCGCAACCCGCTGTGTACGGGTCGAGGTTTATCGTTTTGCAAACAAATAGAATGGTTTTGAGCAAATATCTTGCTAAGATTCTTTGCGGTTTTCTGACATACATTAAGTTGAATAACATTATTGAAGGACACGTTTAATAACTTTATTTAAATGTAATACTTGGTAAGCTGTGAGTTTCTTTGTTTGATTTACAATAAAAAATATATTGTTGGGTTAAATTCGTTAGCAACCGGTTTAAATTTTCAATTTGTAACCAAAATCGAAGAATCTGCCTGTATAAATAGTTCATCACCGCTGAAATTTGACGTTTCTTATAGAAAATAATTACGTAAAATGAACGCATAATATTATTAACTATAATGGTTAAATAGGACTGGAAATTGTTTGTAATCTCGGGAGTTTTAAATAAAAGTTTGACAGCAAACCTTACAACTTACTAGGTACATTTTGGAAGAAATATTCGTTGAGGTACTTTGTATCCAATAAATATTTTAGATTTTCTACATAATATAAAAAAAATGTTAAGAAATTGTCACAGATTAAAGCGATACAGAACAGAGATCAAAAAGCATCTGTTTAGTGAAAAGGGGTTCTTAACGCCAGCTAAGTGCAGTAATCATTTCACTTCAAGCTGTTCTAGACGCCAACCGCTCAAGGGCGTTTGGAGTTCGCGTAGCCAGCTTCGACGGTTTCTATTCTGTATTTGAAAAGATGAAATGTCTCATGATTACCGAATTTTAGAAGTGATTTACATAGATTGTTGAGTGGTAATGTTGTTTTTGTTTTCGCTCTTCTTTATATACTGACGATTGACATGAATTATTGCAAAACAGCCTCAACTGTAAAAGCTACCATGCGTTTCATCAACATTCGGAAGTGACTCGCACTTTAGATGTAGTTCCATTTCATACAAGTAAACACACCACTAACAATAGCAATAGCAAATAATCATTTTCATATAACAAAAAGCCCAATTATAGACTCATAATGACGTTCCCCTCACTAGCCATTCAAACTTGCATGACAATGGCCATCAACTATTCAAGTTCCAATGTAAATGTCACATCACTAAGGTAAATACAAGAGGGTAGGAAACAATTGATCATTAACCAACATCTCGATAAAACTACGCACGTTCTATGGAGTGCCCAGTGCGACTTGGGTCTGGCTGTCGCAAAGGGGGTGCACTAGGGACTTTATTTTTTTAAATCTTTTTTTCTGCTACTCGTCGGCCGCTACCGCGGCACGCTCGCTTCGCTCGCTCGGCTCGTGCGTTTTTTGGTCGCAGTTCTAACCTAACCTAACCGAATTTATGTCTTTTCACGGCTAACCTACACCCCCTTTTTTTATTTAATGCCCGTCAAGAAGACCTCACTCCACCTGATGGAAAGCGGTCGTGAGGTCCAGATATGAGGCTGACAAGCCCAGTCATTCAAACGAATCACTGGGCTGGCCATCCTCACCTTGAAGGCCTGCAGAAATGCCTTTTCACGCCCCACTTGAAGAACCCGGGACTATGAGACTCCCTTTGAACCTTTGCGACACCCTAACCGCGATTGGCACCGCAAATATATCCGAATGACTTCACCATCGATATACATATTCGTGTTTGGTGCTCGTAAAGGGCGACAGTGAGAAGTCATCTTTGTGCAACTCGCACTAGGCAGTTAAGGCCCGTATTCACTTTGTTTACGGCTAATGCAGCTGATTAGTGCAGGTGCTTAGTGATTAGGAGAAAACAATTGGCGACAGCGATGGATTAGCGCAAGTGATTAGTATCCTGCGTCGTGAAATGATTAGAAGCGTGTTATATTCAATCGCACAAATCAATCGCTGTCCACACGTGTTATGTGCTAATCACTAAGCACCTGTACTAATCACCTGCACTTACTACTAATCAAAGTGAATACGGGCCTATAGACATCTCAAAATTCACGTGCTAATGTCACGAAAGTAAAAGACACATTTGAACAGCAGTTTTGCATGAGACAGCTCAACGGCAAACGTTAAATGCCATATTATTATACTACTAGTACAATACCAACCATGCTTTATAAATAATAAGTCTATTTTAATGGCGAGACCATAAGTTAATGTCAGAGTACGAACAAACGTGAATGCTTAGAATATTATTATTAAGGCATTTAATTTTGAGCTCGTGAATACCATAATTAGTAGGTTTTCGTGATATTATCAAACCTACGAACTACCTACGTATGTGTACGTAGCAATGTTAGCCAACAATCGTTTGCAGCCAAAGCACACATCTTAATTATGGTGCAAATCTGAACAGGTTTCTAGTGTCGTAGCAAATTAAATTTAGATGCAACACGGATGCAGCTCGGGCATATTGCTCTGACAATGGACAATACCACGATACACGTAATATGACTGACTATATCTTAGACTAGCCGTCCGTCAGCGCCTTCGCCTGCGTAGACTGTCTCTCCCCCCAAAACATAGCTTGGCTGGTTAGCTTAACACATGAACATAACATCTTTTGGTAGCACACGTTCTCTAGGGGCATTATTATTTTTAACTGGGGACGCTGGTAGTGGGCCGGGTGATCGGTCCGCTTGGTGTGGGCCATGTCCCCCCTTTCCCCGGGTCTTTAGGTTGTCCCATTTTCACGCGTTCCCGTTGAATCTTCCTGTTGCTGCAGAATCTTGCTATCTGGTCCACCGTCAGTTCTTTCAGATATAGGGGACCTCTAGGGACATGAAAGGAAACCGAATATTTTGGCAGATCTGATGAAACAAGTAATGCCACTTCCTTTACTTCAAGACAATAATCAATTATGAATTGTTTAAGTTTACACAGTCAACAATGGATCATAAATATTGAAGCAAATACTACGATTTACTATTGAAGCGATACTACTACTGGATCTCTTAGCCGCTAATTATCGTACTAACACTAGCACTAAACTGATTAAACTCTTCCAAACCAACTGTCAATAACAAACTGTCAATTCTATAGTGGAGTTCAAAATGGTTGCAAGAGAATCAGCCCACTAAGTGAAATTTATTTGTTAATACAATGATTATAGAGCGTAAGGGCGACCGACCACCTGCGTAGGAACAAATTAGAACTGAAATTACTAAACTATGCGCACGACCCGAGTGGACCAGACAGAGTAGAGCGGACTGCGGTTTGTGTAGGGCTGACTGATAGGATCATCGAATTAAGTCTAAAAACCTTCTTAAAACTTGGAAATAAGATCAGCAGCAGTTGAAATAAAACTTTTTACAAATATTCACTAACAGTTTAAAACACGAAGCAAACACACTCTTTACGACCACTTTAGAGAACAAAAAAAGCTGAGGTTGTTTTTCTTATACGTCAGTGTCAATTTGTCAAACGTCAACTTTTGTCTTGTTTCATTCTTGCATTGCAATAAGTGCATCTCGCTTGTGGATAATCAGTATGAAGTTAGCGATCTAAGTAATTAGACAAACGATAGATAGCTATTCTTTAGATAAAAGACGATTAACAAATTTAAAATATCTATTCGCTTAATAAAACAGCCAGTTAATTTTATACTTCAGTTAGCCCTAGGGAATAAACTAAGAATTAAAAAATCGGGCCTGAGGATTGAAAAATCAGCAATAAATCGGACAAACTATAGTTAGTTTACAGCAATCGTAATCAAAGAATGGAAAGAGAAGAAAGATTTTAAAAACTTAACATTCAAAAATAGCTAATGAATTTATTCGACGACGAAGATTTGTTGAAGTTATCTATAGACCAAGAAGACCACAGAATAGAAAAAAAATCGACCTTTGCCTTTGAATTGTTTACGAGTATAGAGCCGCTCTACTCAGGAAGACATTTTTACTATGCTTGTAGTAGTGACATGACTGACAATAGTGTACACATACACACTGTCTTAGTGTCACTAGTGTCAAATTGTTCTAGCTGAGAGCACGCACACTAACGTATGTTATACTGGTATGTCAGTTCATGTCACTACTACAAGCATAGGTAAACGGTTTTCATAAAATAGACAGACTACAACTCAAATATTTGGGAAGCTAACTTCGTTGTCTTCGAATTAATCTGAACGCGTGATGGGCCTGATTCAGACAAGAGAATTGGAATCGGACAGCCTAACCGAATGGAATGTTACACGCTCGTAACCACTCAAAGCCAGGAATAGGGAGTACCTTATGAATATGAACGTATAAACGTCTAATGATATTGAACAAGTTCTTAATCGTAACCACTACCTACGGCCACAGGTACTTATACTTAAATACGTAATAAAGAATAGTGGTCAATCTGTTGACCCAGAATCTGAATTAAAGAGCCATAAAAACCTTTAGTTTAAAATATATAAATATTCCGATAGTTTCTTCAAAAAAGAATCAGCATTTCAGTTACTTCGTTACTAACTGTTTCTCTGTTAAGTTTGAAAGGAAAGTCGATGTTATTTCTCACGACACGACAACAAATAAATAAGTACCTACTGTTATTGTAGATATTTTTTTTAAATACTGCTCCGGATAAATTTCTATCAGTATTATTACGCGCAATTTCAAATTCTCACGCGTATGCATGCAAGGCGTCAGTATTCAAGTAAAAATACAAAGCAAAATATTTCATTCGTCCATTCTAATTAATCTCTTGACGAACATTTGCATTGACATTCGCAGTTTTTTCTACAATTACATGGCCAGTAAATGAAAACGATCACTTTTTTACTTTTTTCACTGCGGATTTCTTTGTATGGAAGCTTACGAATGAAAAACTTTGTCACGAAGCATTCCCCAGCAGCAATCGAGTCTTTAAAATCCAATTAAATGTCTATTCCGACCGCATATCCAACGTAACTATGGGTTTTGTAACGAAGCTGAGTTTAGTGGGCTGTTAAACACCATACGAAACAATAAGCTCTGACGGGTGACGGAGAAAGAGATAGAGGAATCCCGTAATGGCTATTCGTAATTACATAGACCACCCGCGAGATCTCGCCCGCTCACCCGTCGATTAGAGAGCGTTTTTGTGGGGAAAATAATAATCGACACAATGAAGTCATCACACGGAGTATGGACACCGCGTGCGGCCTTAGGATGGGAATCGATTCTATTAGGCTCACATAGTGTGATATTAGCAGGAATGCAGAACAATGCTCAGCTGATTTATATTGATCTCACGGGTTTTGGAACGTCTAACTTGCCTTGTTTTCCTTTCATCGGTTGATTTTTGCTGTGCCATGAGCGACCATCAGGGCAAGAGTTATAAGGAGACACATTTCATGATCACCAACAGATCGATGAACTATTACTGCTTAAACTCTTTGCGGACCATTTATATGCGCCATCCCGTGGACGCCACCGAGAAGATAAGCTTCCCACGTTCGGAAGGACATCTCAACATTCACATTTCTCACGAACTTTTCAAATCTCGGGGCAGAATTATTTAAAAACGTCGATATTTTTTGCTATTAACAGAATAATATTTCGATATAATCTACAGTGTGTATAAAATAATTTCCTACCCATTAAAATAGTCCATGACCATAAATGAATTGTTTCATAGGCCTTACAAAGAATAGGAAAAGAGTGATGTGTGTAATGGCGGTCTGGATTCCAGAGACCAATCAATCAACAAGTATATTTACTGTGCGGTCTGTGAGCACTTTTTCAGTCACCAAGTGAGAAAGCCTAACACGTTTTTCTATTGCATTCTCGGCAAAAAGGCGCGCATTATATTATTCCGAGCGTTCGCATCATGTTTCCGCGCGCGGAAGCGGTCCAGTCACTCACCAATCAATCTCCGTTCCACACCATTCACTCTTCCTGGCTTGTAACAGTGGCCCACTGTGGTGGTGGACTCACTGGAGTGACTTTGAAAATTATTTATGTCTAAATATAATTTACGTCCGTTATAGAAGTTAAACCTAGATCTAGCATGTTATGCAAGTGTAATGAATCTCAGTTGGCTATGTTCGTTTGTCATTATTCTAATTGTTCTCGAAAGATCTTGAATGAACGAGTGACAATATTCTAACCTCACTAGGAGGTATTTAGTATAACCACAAGCGTGATGATTGAGCCAATATAGATCTATCAATGTAGCGATGACTTGATTTAAATGATGGAGGCATTTTCCCAGCAGTGGGACAGCATATTAGCTCAATACTTTACTTTATTAGACCTTACAGTTGTATTATTGTAACTACCGGTGTGTTGGTCTCAGGTTTAGAATACGCTGATAATAAATAAAGATCAAATCTTGAAATAGTTAGCGCAGAAAGCAGTAGCTGCTTTATTGGCTGGCTATCGAAATGCCGATTTATTTGACGTTTATTTATGCCAGCAATCGTAGCCTAGCCTTAGCCAATACAACACAAGTTCCAATTACTAATTCCTATATAGATGTAAGAAAATACGTCTATGAGACAAGTGACGAATGAGAGAGTTCGGATCGAAGATTGAGTTGACGTGTCGCTCCTAAACTTTTACAGGATAGTACACATAATTATTGCTAAAATACAATGAATCATCTTCCATGCAGAACCTTATCGCACAAATTACTTAAAGTAACCATCACCTGGTAAATTTTGTCTTTCACCTATCTCATAAAGAAGAAGAAACTAAATTCATGCAGCTGGATAAAAACAACATAGCATACTCAACGAACATAAATAATGTAATCCCGACGCAGGTCGACGTACGTGGGCAGTAACTTAGCAAAGCAGGAGGACGGGAGACCGATTTATTTGCTGGCTAATTAATGCGGCAGCTAACTAAGGGCTGCTAGACATGCGTGCTAAAAACCTTAAATATACCTACAAAGTATGAACACATTAACTTATTTAGCAGTCGAAAATAAAGTCAAGAGGTCAGCTTTTGCATATTAATGGAATAGCACACGATTGTACGTTTGAGGTTAACAATTTTCTGATAAAGTGGCAACACTTTCGGTGTTGCCACAATACTAGCATTAAGCTTTTTTAATTAACTAATTTTCTAAGGTTGTTTCCGCAGTCCTATTCACTCTTGTCTTGAAGATACCCGGATTGTATTGGTTCGGAAACACATGCGCGGGCAGCGAGTTCCACTCCTTTGCAGTTCGCATTATAAAGGAGTCCGCAAGACGTTTTGTGCGAATGGCAGGAATATCAATCACGTGCGGGTGGAAGGCTAATGTGCGTCTTGTGCTCCGATGGTGAAAAGGAGATGGCGGAACCAATTCATGCAGTTCGCTTGCACACTCCTAGCAACGCTGCGCCTCAGTCGTCTGTTGGGGTAGAATGGTACACTGCTTTCGATTTCTAACTTCTGGTATTCCGGAATCTTAAGTGAAACAACAATCAGGTCCGCCTACTCAATGCAAGCAAATAACTCTTCAATAGTAAGACTAGAAAGTCCTGTCGTGTAGGGCTATGTTGAAGCCCACTATGATTTCATAATTGTTTAAATTTTTAGCGCAACAAGTATTCTAGCGTGAGTTCTAAAACAGTCCGAGTGACGTCCATTTAATACTCAATACTCAATGTTTTATTTGCAAGCCATATGTACAGAAGATGGTAAATTATTATATTATAATACATGACCAATATGGACCCTGTCGGGCACGCAAAAGGGTAATGAAATTTATTATTTATATATTTATTTTCGTAAATATCTGAATTTTGGTTTGTATAGTCACAAGAACCAATATGACTTTGACTTGAAGCACAAAAGTGTGTAGTATATTAGGGCTTGTGACTGTAATCAACCACACCAGAACGTAACGCTGCCATCATAGACTGAACCCTCGTTTATTACTCCTATACAACACGGAACGGTCTGATGATTACCGGATCCTCGGTTTATTGCTCCGTAATCCATATCCCTGTGCACAGGGCACGTATTATAAGACCAATGTCAACAAGAAAACTAGAAATAGGTTGCTATTAAATTAAGAGTCTACTGCAATTTTCATACTATGCATGCATTCACGTCACATCGGCACCCACTAGGTGGCGCCGTCTTCGCACTTTAAATTGTAAATGACGGCAATGTTTTCCTTTACATATCTAAGATATAGGTAAGTAATACAACTCAATTAAATGTATCTATAAAACGGGCCACTGAACTTGATAATTAATAGGTTTTTCGAAAGGTGTGCATTATTTATTAGCCCAAAAGCAATGTTGATGCTTGACTGACTACCCCACATAGCAATATTGATACAATCGTGAGTCGGGGCGTGAAAAGGCATTTCTGCAGGCCTTCAAGGTGAGGATGGCCAGCCCAGTGATTCGTTGATTGACTGGGCTTGTCAACCTCATATTTGGACCTCACGACCGCTTTCCATCAGGTGGAGTGAGGTCATCTTGACGGGCAATATAAAAAAATAACATTATTCCGACAGACCTCTTAATTTCAACCTTAACATAATTCCAATGAGTCGTTGATGTGTGACAATGGTGATAGATTCGTGCGTCTTTACTTTTTTTCTGACTTCATGATATTATCATAAGCTTTCGTCTAAAGAAGTAGGTATTCGTTTAAAGTAAAGTCAACGTTTAGTTCATATGTAATTTATCAGCAATTGAACAATTATAAAGATAGAATATTAATGACAAATCTCAACTCTTATTCATACTAAAAACTTGAATGTATTGCAATGACTCATGGTCTTAATTTACTCAAATATGATCGCATGTCCTTGACAGAATCCTCACAAATGAGATTGAGACGGATCGGACTTGATTTTCTGTATCAATGTTTTAAGTATGCTTAAAAACATTAATAGCGAAAATCAAGCGATTATTATTATTTGTTCAGTAAGATCAGAAGCCCTTAGGGAATTATTTAATCAATATTACTCATGAGTTGACGTTTTATTCGCATTTGTTTATTTGTCTAGTTTGACATGCAGACGTAATTTCTAATATGGTAAAATATTGCTATACTCGTAAGAGGCCACGGTTCGGGGGTAGCACATTTTTACTCAATCCAACTGTATTTTGCCAGTTGTTCTTTCTCAACGCACTTTTTACACAGAAAAATTACAATACAACCGAAACTGAGATTGCTTTGCAAATCAACCTCAGATCAGTTTATTATTTAGAGATTTGAATGGATACTATTACAAGTGTTCAAATGAAAATATTCAGAAAAGGCAACTTGACTGGTTACGACTACTCCTCGCAAATTGCATGCAGTCTAAATCCCGCTAATTTTTTTTTTCACATCGCTTCTCGCGCCCTCCAGATTCCCTTCGGATAAGTAAATGATGAGTCATCAGCGAATTCTTTTATAATTAGACGATCCAGACCAGCATTCCGGCCAAATTGGTCAGGCCCGGCGCGAAGAGCTTAAACAAGAGCAAGTGTTCCGACGAAGATTGATGAGAAACTGAGCTTCGAAAACATTAATTATGGGATTGGGCGATAGCACCCACGAATATATGGGTGAAAGTGTTTGGGTCAATTAATTTGAAGAATTAGCGGAATTAGCCTAATTAGCGCGCCTTTTGTTACTTTTACAAGTAAATTCATCAAACGTCTGGTTGTCTCTAATCCCTTATTCCCTTCAGATGTATCTTCACGATTACAATTGTTCATATCTAATCCACGTAAATGTTATAAACACGCAACTGAGTTCTTTAACCATCCTTTTCTGTTCTCTCTCCCACATTTCCAATCATATTACACGTTGTGAATTGTGAAGTAAGCACTATTCAGACGCTATGCTGTTCGTTCATTATTAAAACATATTCAACTTAATTCAATAAAAATATTATACTCCCGCAAACGAATTTAAATAGCTACAACACAAAACATCAAATGAAAGGGGCGAGGCATAAATGGTAAAGTTCACAAATGAATATTTACCACGAAAAGCGGACTACAGCGGCAGTGACCGTAAATCTACTTCCAGTGGCGATAAACATATACAACATAGTTTTCTCGACCTCCGTGAACCTTCCCCTCCGAACAATGGAGGCGCGGCTATTCAAACCAACTTACTTACTCTTTATGCTAAGAAGTCTGCTCTGCTAGGAACAGCATCAGGCAACATTTAACTAAGTTTAAAACATCTAATTGTTGTGCGTAGAAGCGAGCATTGGGCGTGTTTCGTTAACATCACATTCTGAATTTGTTTATTACTTAAGTCTTATGTAACATTTAGGTTATTTTTAAGTTTTCGAAAAACGTTTTAGTAGATAGATAATAGTGATCGTATTCAAATGTACTACGTCTAAACTATGTTCACACTCACAGCACAGTAAATGTTTAATTTAGATGAACTGTCAAAGATAATTCATTAGATTAAGAATTTCTGATTTTGCTTTTTAGAGATAGGATAGACAAAGGTGATTTCAATTTAGGATTTTAAAGATCCGGATTGAAAAATAAAAGCATCATTTAGCATGTAAGATGGATCTTTCTGCAAAAAACAGGAATAGTTTCAAACTATTAACGGTTCAAAGTCAAATGAATACAATCCCCAATTAGACAATATGTCCCAAACAATCACGACAATTTCCCGCTCTGAATGCTCTCGTCAGTCAGAGTCACAGTTGAGTTTGTAACATGTCAGACTCAGAACCGGGCTCGTAGTTTTAGTACACTCAGCCATAAAATAACGTAAGAACCAGTTTAATGAATATTTCATAAAACAGATTTCAGTTTTGTGCAGGTACAAGAAATCACTAAAGGAGTAGAAAGCGAAACGACCATTCAGCGTTTGTAGCAAACTACTGGTGCAAGGGTCTCTTTTTTAATTTTGATATTAGCATTACACATATATCTATTGTGGTTTCTTTGATGATTCGGTAATACTGGAATATCCATCACACTTGCAATAACCGAATAAGCGCAACAAAGAACACTTTATAAATGTTCCACTGTAAGCAAATTCGTCAAGAGCAAACAGCTGTGCAAATTATTTCCAGTTCAAGGCAAATGTGTAAGAAGTCATACCACACCGTATCCACAAACGCTAATCAAAAGTTGAGGACACCTCAAATTGATGCCGCCCTGTCACATCAATAAATAGACATGTAAGGACTGCTCATCTTTGATTAACGTTTGTAAATTCGGGCGATAGTTAGACAATATTTTGAACAAAATTCAAAAGTTAGAAAGCTGATGATACTAATATGAAGTCAAACTGATTTATACCTCAACATAACAATTGTACAGTTGATGTTACCATCTGAGTATATCATACTGTAGTCTAAATGATAAATATATATAAGTTTCCAAGGCTTCAAAAATATCTGAACAAATCATTAGCCACAAATATCTACACGAAAGTTCGTTCAGCTCTTTGTTTTGGCTATTGTTCTGCTCAGACATTTTTGAAGTCTTTAAAACGTACAGATATTTATGCTTTTGACTGTACACAGTTTACAGCAGTAGTCTCAAAGGGGAAAGTTGTTAATCAACTTGCCAACTTAAATTAAGTGCGCTGTTATGAGGAATTAAGGAAAGACTGATAAGCGGCTAATGCAGCATTTCCTACGCAAACTAATGTTGGAATATGGTTTGCCGATCGCTAGTAGCTAAAGAAAGTTATTATGTTTTGTAGGTTTTTTTTAAAGTAGACCAGGCAGTCATTGTTTCGCAAGCGCCTAGTAAATGCCTATTCACTCTTGTCTTGAAGAGACCCAGATTGTATTGGTTCAGAAACAAATGCGAGGGCATTGAGTTCCACATCTTTGCTGTTCGCATTATGAAGGAGTCCGCAAAACGTTTACACATGAAATGATAGCAATTATTTAACAATGAAATATCTCTATTATTTTGTAGAATTACTGCTAAAGTTCAATGTTCGCTTTCGACATAGAGGCAGTAGTAGCCTAGCAGCCTAGGTCATAGAGTAAGATTCTAAATTAATAGGGCTAAATAATACTAAGGAAAAACCTTCACACCATAAGATGATGGATAAAAAGAGAAAAACACTTGATGTTCCAAGTTTCATTAATTAGGTTATGTTGACGGTATTGTACATCTTCTTTTAAATGTTCTGGTCTGTCTCAAATGTGTACATCTTAAACGGCATCATTAAATTGGTATTCTAGGATGATTAATATAATTTAAATATTCATTAAAATCAAAGCAAGCCAATGTACGAATAGAGTGGCTAGACGAGTGAAATGTCAGGGTCAGTCAATGTCAAGCGTCCAATACATATGACTATTTATTTTAATTAATTATCGCTCAGTGTGTTGAAATCATCGTGTGTGACAATGACAACTGATAACTTTTGGTTGTTGCTAACGAGACCAATTATTTTAGGTATTTTAGTAAATCTTAGTATTGATTTGATTATTCTGTAATACAACAACGTCCTGTAACAGCTGAAGATCAAATCATTGGCGTAACAAGTTTCTCAATGAGGAATATATTTCAGTGTAGTGATCGGCAGCCCAACCCAGTATTCATTTCAATAAAACCAACTGAATATTATTTTCGCATTAATACTCGTAATATTAACTCTTAGGTGTGTTGTAGTCACCAACATAAAACTTTGTATTACACACTCGTGATTTTTCAAACAGGTGAGGCGTGGGTGTTTTAGTCCTACATCATGGTATCGCAGCCGTTTATCTCTTCCCAGGTGTAAAGTGTGAACTGTTCAGGTCACATCTTGAACATCACGGAGCTCGCGCACTCAAACAGATCACGTATCACAGACGAATTCCCCTAACGCGAGTTCTGACGTGACTAGGGTTGGCTAGGACGCCTCAGAAAGAAAATATGTGGCTGACGACAGCGTGAATATGAAATCCTTTTGAATTATTCAAGTTTTTGACATCGAATTTAAAGCGTAAGGAAAAGCAGGCTATAAAGAAACTTTCGAAGCTAGGATTTAATTACCTTAGGCTTTTCTTTTTTACTACAAAAACTTTTGGATGAATTATAATGTCTCATGGTGAAAAACTTAATTGGGGGTTCTACAGGGAGACAACATTAGGTGTTAGTTAAATAACGCAGCAAATTAATTTGAAATCTTTACTGTCCCCTGAATTCTAAAACGAACTACTTGTAGGTATAGCTGTCATTCTAGGTTCTCATGAAATGTTGGAGAAAAGTATCAATTAGAGGCTACTCAACTTTTGGTAAGATTTCAGAATTGGAGGATCTATTTTAGTACCAACCCTAGTGTCAGTGTAAGGTCGGTTGCCATGCGCAAGCGGCAGCAAGCCAGCAAGCGCATGCCGAAGTGAACGTTTTTAATACACGACGCGACTGCTTTTCCAGTATTTGAGCGACACAATGCTAGCGTGTTATTGCGGACAAATTCTATTTCAATGTTATGCACTGGGGACAATGACTCGCAGTAGATTCTATCTGGACATTTTCCTTGTTTTAATTTGTGTGATCAGAAAAACTACTTGAGCTGAAGCATTCTGCAGCTACTCTTGAATACTAACCATATATAATGTTTCTCAGAAAAGTGGTTGAAACCAAATTACATTGAATTAAAAGAAATGCCTTCAAAAACTAACTCAGGAGTCGTGTTTTTTTACCTAACGTTTAGCAACCCCTACCAAAACATGTGTTCTTGAATGGATGTATAGTACGATTTTGAAGATTAAATAAACTCAATAACGATATTTTTGACGACACGATTGGCGTAGTGTGCTGTAGCACGGTTTCTCGCCTCGATTTCCGTAGTGTCCCGGGTTCGATTCCCGGTCGGGTCAATTCAGGAAACTATCTTTTCTGAATTGACTCGGGTCTGGGTGTGCTGAGAGACGCCCCTAGCTTATTCCCTTGTGTGGTACCTCGTAACACAGGGATTTAATAATCACTACTTCGAGACCATTACAAGAGGTGTGTTGTCTGGCGCATATTTATTTATTTATTTATTTATTTACCTCAAACTATAGCTGAATATACAGCAAAAACATGCGCCAAGAAGCCAAGAGGACATTATCTTATCTATCGAACATATTAAGTACCCTTAACCAAATCATAATCTCGCACAAACCCGCATCTGTTTAACTAACCCTTGCTCCCAATAGTCCCGTCTAACCGTAAACCATTCAAACAACGTCATTACGGGAAGCGGAAGTGTCAATTCACCAGATCGTTACCACTACGAGCTTGCTAGATGGCACACCCATAGGATGTGAGATGGTACAAATCACGATACGATCCGTTGTAATAGAACTCGTTGCGGGGTTGAACTTTTCAATGAATGTACCTGACTATGAGACAATATCACTATAGAAAGGAGCAAAAATGGAAAAACCAAAAGACTCTTTCAAATCTTTTGAAGAAACTTGAATCGAACCTGCGACCTTTTCATTTAAAGGTCACCATAAGATAAAACTTATCTTAAGCATCTGCTGACTTTCCCGTTTATTTTGTAGTAGCACTAAAAGAGACAAAAATGTCTACAGGTTAAATCATAAATTAATATCTAAACTACTGAACAAGTTTCAGCAAGGCTCGATCTGTAAGCACGGGTTGATCGGGTAAAATATAAACTCTAGTTAAATATTGAAAATTGGTACAAAATAATTTAGATAGTTCAAGTTATAGTCTAAAACAAGCAAATTTATCGGTCACTGAACTCAAAATTATAAACGGCGGCGAATATAAATGTACTTGGCAATAAATAACTTATCTTACAAGTATCTTCATTACGCGAGAGTGATTTTTTTGTTTGTGGTGAAACTTATAATACGTTAATAAAAGTCATACATAAAGTGAGTTCTGTTTTAGCACCTAAATAACTAATAAAAAGCCTAATAATCTGGAAGACCTATTAGTTGACACACTTAAGTGATTATTGATTATAGCATAAGAATTCCGATTCTGAATAAATCTAGAAATAAAATACAATTCTAAACCGATAATTGGATATCGGAGTTGTCCATACCAGACAAATAAACATCCAACAAAACATATCAGTTGGAAAGTGACCTTTATTACATTAGTTTAAAGTATAACAGAGTTTCTTAGCATAAATATTTGATTAAGCTAAAGGAATCTCGTGACTTCTACAATATGTGTTGATGAACACATCATGCGCTGAGACGAGTACGGAATATAATATTCGCACTATTAAAGAGTCCGCCATAAAAGTACATTACTTTTTCCACGACTTCGTGGATTTTCCAAGGATTTCATGTAATGACTGATACGTTCATTTACCTGCGACAAATATTTCTACTTTTTTTTTCTATCCAGATTTTGTGTACCGGCCTGTATCTCACCGCACTTTGCAGTAATTTAATTACAATTTTACAATTTTGTATCGGGTTTTACAGTTCAACTGTGTTTAATTCGAGCCCCCACCCGACATTACATAACAGAATATGAAATGATTCCGTGAGTTCACTTACACAGGTGAAATGCCCTCAAAGGATGCCCTTGACGGGTCGTCGGCTCTCACCCCCTGTCTCCAGTACCGAGTTAAACCCTATTTCAAGTGTTAAAAGTTTCGCTTTGTACTGGAATCGAGTCTACACTAGTAGATCCAACTCCATTGTAGTGGCTACTGGCTTATACATTTCACCAAATCAATCCAAGCTTTCCAAATCAATTCAATAGCAATTTTTCTTTCATTGTTTAAATGGCCTTAAGTTCATATTCTTTTATGTTTGTTTATTTTTCCATTTTTGTATATTCTTTATATTTGACACTCAGTAGGTTATTTGTATCAAAATGACACATTGTACTTTACTAACGCCTGTTGTAAACCCAAAACAAGTTAAAAAGAGTAACTGCTGAGTTTCTCGCCGGGTCTTCTCAGCAAGAAACAACTCCGACGCGGTGGTAGAGTCGCATTATATGTCTCTATACTGTGTATTTATGTATCTATATTATTATAGTAATTATGTCTATCATTTAGTATCTTGCTTTAAATATGTCGATTTGAAAGTACTTACTGTAAAGGTGTATTTTAATAAAGTTATTTGAGTATGAGTTTGTTGGAAATCGAAATGTAAAAAACATTTTTTTCATAGCTAATTATACCATTATAATTTATTAAGTACTTACGCTTACGAGTATTTCATTTCGTGTGTTCCATTTTTATCTGAAAGTCTCAAAAGATGTTTAATTTGCAGTATATAATGATATCACAAATTCATTTAATTCATGTGATTTGGTTTATTTTTTCCTTATTAATCATCCGCCTCTATTTCATGTCTTCCATCACCTAATTAACTTCAGAAATGTGAAAAAAAACTCATTGCCATTTCAGAATTTGCTAATTAGCCTTTAGCGACTTGTCTACTATAGTAAGGGCACGACCGCTCTCGGTATGTGCTCGAATGTTAACCAGAACCGCCTTTGATTGCGTTTTTGTCGTAAAATCTTGTTCTTCTCGAAGTATCAGTAAAAAATAGTCCAGTCAAAAATAAATTAACGACATCGTTTTATCCTTTTTCAATCGTTCGGATCATTAAGCTGGCATCGATTTCGTCTACGCATATCATTTTTAATTATACAATTTCATAAGAAAAACCAGGTTTTATGAGGGCTGCTGAGAAGCATATCAAAATCATTAATCACGGTGAATCGTATGAAATACACATGTCGTTCTTTCTCCATTCGGATAAATTAAGTACGAGTACTATAAACGGATTGAACCCATACAAGGAATATTAATTTAAAGGCAAACGGCCGGCTCTTGAGCTTACCTTTTTTGATTTACAGAAAAGACAAAAGGAGAAACAACTTCTCGAGAGCTGTTTCAAAAGGCCGTAACTTTTGCTATTCATGAAGAGCGAAGATATTTCGAAAAGTTTTTAACGTGAAACGTTTTCTTGAGCCTCAACTCTAGCCCCTTTTAAGATAAAATTACAATGTGCTACTCTTGTTTAAATAATGGTTTGGTTTTCTTTGATATTTGAAAAGGCTTTCGCAATAATTTTTGACGATGCTGAAAGACAATTCAGATTTCAGAGTTAAAATTTTGTGGCTCACTCTCCAGTTACATACTAACCGCTGAAATTCCAAGCTACCTGCCCGCCCTCTTATTCTCTAACTAGCAACTCGAATGGTTTGCTAGTCGCTCGCTATTTGACAGCTTGTCAGCCAATGACGATGCAGTATTCAAATAGCAATAATCACTGTCAAAATCGCGAACGGTTAACGTTTTTAACGGAAGTGATTTTACAAGCCTACAACATTAGGTGATCATCACTATTTTTGGTAGATACAGAAAAGTACTACAGACCATAATAAGTGCAGCGTCAACGAATAATCTGATCAGCGTTGCCACCAGCGTACATTTTACACATTTTACGTACCTTTTTAGCCTCCCATGTGCGAATGTGTAATTTTACCATTTTACGAACTTTTTGAAAAATTTTAGTGTCTCAAAAATATTTCAAATTATCTTAAAAAATGATATAAGTATATAAGTAATTGTGCGTTGAAGAGTGACTTGAAGGTTTGTTGAACTGATTATTGTTTTTTAAATGCCCCAATTAATAAAATAGGTAAGTTTTCGCACGGCTACAACCGATAAAATAGCACTTCTTTAGGCGAGAAAAGCTTCATGGGTCATGGGATTTTAGTTAAAAAAATGCTTATGTACTTTTTCCCAAAATGTACCTTTTTAGCGCTGGTTGTGTACTTTTTGGAGATCAGTGGCGGTAACACTGAATCTGATAAACATAGCAGGATTTCGGTGGATGTCGACTGCTTACAACCGACCATTACGGGACCATGCGGAATTTTCAGCATTGAACGTTTCGTTGCTAAGTTATTGCTAAATTAAACATATAACCATGCGTTTACTCGTAAAAGAATAAACACGCAAATTTGAATTATTCGCGAAGCAAGAATGGCATTGTCCGGCATTCCTTGCACTTTACGACTCCCGCATACTTATGTAAAAAGAAAACCAGCCCAGCTAGCATACTACCTCGAATAGCAGGCGTTCTTCGGGTGCGCGTGTATTTTTAAAAGTGTGTCATTAAACACTTAAAGCAGAATCTAGTAAATCTTGGTGACTTTGTTTATTTCTAGCAGTTGAAACGAGCAAAATTAAAGCGTGGTAAAGATAGAACGGTTTTTTATAAAGGTCTACTTAATGTACTTTCCAGCACGAATCTAAACATGTAACACTAATTGTTTGAGGATGAATATTTAAATTATTATTTATTAGAAGATAGAGTTAATTTTAACTTGCTTGAAAAAACATAATCAAGCAAATTTTTTGGTTAAATCGGTTGAATAGCCGGTGCAAAATTACTAAGCAGTAATGTAGTTCTACATCTATCTTATTTTTCAGTAAATTCTAATTTCGCACCTTCATCTTCTTGTCAACGTAAAAGGCTTGCTGAAAGTTATTTACAATAATTGATTACGTATTCAGTCTTAAATCATTAAATTACAGCAATTTGCAATATATAATTTTTGAATGCTCATGACATGTTTTCATTCTAATTTATATTTAAATGACCAGGAAAACAAGTTGAAAATATCGCATAGACTTTTCCAATTCACTAAGAATGAATAATCCATAGTCGATTTTGCACACCAGATAATGTAACTGGGCCGACAGCCTATCTAGGCATGTAGGTGAAGTACCCCTGGAGGCCTTTGTGGTCGGACAATGGAAGAGACACCACTTCTGCTCTCATCACTATGTACGACAGCCACTGTTAAGGCCGTTTTTCCACCAGAGATGTGCGAGCTAAGCTACGAAACTATTAGACCGTTTCCACTGATGCAATGTAACGGAGCGAGTAAGATGTGCTACGAAAATGCCCCTCCGCAAGGTAGATGTGCGAAGAAGATGCGCAGCTCGAGCTATGCGATGTATCGACAGTAGGGAAGGCACGCACAGCACGCATCCATGTGTCATGGCATTTGTCATAGTAAAAAAACATATATATAAGTATACCCCGTTTCCAAAAGTGCTTTGTTTTGTGGACCAATGAATGTGATTGGTGCTGGTGGTGTTACGGGCTACTTCATTAACTGGGCAGTATTAATACGGACCGGTCCTTATGAATAATGGCCAAGTGCATCAGTCAACTTTATAAATTAATTACTTTGGCCGGTCCACATGAATAAACCGACTAGTCGTGGGCAGTTTAATAAATCAAAGTTACCGTTTTGTCATGAGCTGACCAGACTTATCAAGCCAAAGGACGATTCTGCCGATGAAATAATTCATAATGCCCTGTAAAAGTGATAAATCAGGCCGTTTTAATCACATTGCCTATTTGACAAGGGCATTATGCAAGCAGACCGGTCACTATTCATAGTGACCGGACTTATCAAGTGGCCCGTAACAGTGCATATCTAACGCATCCACAGCAACGTAGTATAGCACATCTCTGGTGGAAAAAGCCTTTGCTTTATGTTGTAGAGTGCGAACCGTGTGTGGATTGCGAGGTTCAATAAAAATACCCGGGAACTGAAATCGCGGTTTTACTTTCGATGCAGTCACAAATCATTGAACACTCATTCATAAAGACGTTAACGGCAAAACTCAGCTGGCCGGAAGTGTTAATTCTCTAGATAAATATAATAGAATGCAGAACTATTAAGATTGATGAATGGAAGGTACAAAAACACCTGTCATAATTATAGAATTTTCAGGTGCACCGAAGATAATGTATTAAAGATTACGCTTTTTTTTGTTTTTGTTATCTGGTTTGTAAATTAATTACCTACTTACAGAGTAATTTATTAGGATCAGTCAAACGTCAAGGCAAAAGTTAAAATAAACAAATATCTGGGTCGTCTTTACTCAAAACTGACCCCAATCTAATTTAAGTAGAGCTTTATCTGATACCTAAGAATGTCAGAAACATTACATAATACACAATCATTGGATTTTTCAACCATCCACTAGTTAATAGGCGTACCCTTACATTTACTGAGGGCCCGCTGGCGTATTTACTAGAATCTATCTCAAGAAAATAGCGATATAGAAGGCGATAATTGATACTAGACGTCGAATACTGCATCTATATTGGCTGACAAGCTGTCGAAATGCGAGCGACTAGCAATCGAGTCGCGTTGCGAATTAAAGAATAAGGGTTGCATTGCACATCATGTCATGTCGTTTTCTTACGCCCAAATCCAGAAACGACAATCAAAGATGAGTACCTTACAAATTGATGCTGTCCTGTCACTTGTCAGTAGATGTGAAAGGGAGAGGTATACATTTGAGGTTTGCTCAACATTGATTGTCGTTTCTGGATTCGGGCGCTAATGAGTTATTACTTAATATTATCAAAAAAAATATTTCAGAGGCCAGTTATTCAGAAGCAACCAACATGTGTTATTTAACATATAAACCTTTCAACATGTGTTAAGTCTCAGTAAATTTACTATATGTTTTACTAACACATGTTATAAATAGGTGCTCGTTAGAACGCAGTCCATTGTACTAGTACCTAGTAGCTGGATAAACTATTATATGTATATTGTAACTAGGCTAACCTAACTTTTACTGGTTTAGTAATAGATATGATTAGGCACACTCTTTATCATGATTGGTTAGTGTACGTAGCATAAACACAAAGTAATGTAGATTTCATTGTCACTCTCATAAAATTTACCATATCGAATGGCATATATTGTGATTTGTGAATGCATGATTAATTACCTACTAAATATGATAGACTAATTTTTTTTTAATAGTGCCCCTCAAGATCCTCCACCACCACCTCACTCCACTTCACCTGATGGAAAGTGGTCGTGAGGTCCAGATAAGAGGCTTTTTTTGTGAATTTAAGCAAAAAACTCAATTTGTTGCAGTTCCCGAAACCTTAGCGAAGTTTCATTCGAGCATAAGCTTTGCTATGTCGGTTTTGCTGTAAGGAGTCGCTATTTTTTATATTCCTTGAAATTACATTAGAGCTTCCGATATGACATTCCATGAATTTCGCTGTGTGGCCGACCGTGCATTCAACTTTCTGGAACATCAACGGTTTCATTTTGAACTCTATCTTTATTGACGCACGAGTGTTGGTTGGTAGTCTGTCTGTGTGCTATGGAACTCGTCTGTCGTCGGTATCCATTTGTTTAGTTTGAGGCCCGCATTTGTTTCTGTACGAGCGTACGCATTGTGCTACACTACGGTCTTATGAAAACAAACAACGGAGTAGTAGCTAATTTTATTAAATTATTACGCACGAAACAAAACTGCTACTTATTCATATTATAATAGCAATACAAGTAGCAGGCTAGCAGCACATCATATAGGTACTAACTGTCACACTATTTGAACCTAATCACTCAACTTACTTTCTGTTTTCAAATTTAGCTATTTTTGCAATATTATTGTAACTGATATCCGTATCAGTGTATATTCCTAATTTTCAGATGAACAGACATGTATTATTCTCCAAAAGTAGGTACATGCTTTCTGATATTTCAAATATCAACTTACCGTCAAATAAATTACTAGGACTTGAAAATCCATCGATATTCTTTTACCACTCCACAACACTGTCACTGCAGAAAGAACTCCGTTTACCTGAAACCAAAAAAAATACTGAGTTCAAAATATTTATTCAAGGTAGGTACAATAACCTAACACTTGCACGTGAAATCACTTAGCTATTATTAACTCAAATGTTAAGAGCTTGCGAGAGGGATTATCGGACCATTTACTATAAGATTACGACTTCTCAATAGATAAATTCCTTGCTATCAATTGAAGCGTTTTTAAGTGAAATGTTCCACTTACGAGTAGATCCCTATTTCGATTTAAGAACGTACAATGCAACGATCTACCGTAAAAAAAGCTCGCAGTAAAGCCACCTTTACATTTGCAAGTACTTTCCTAACTTATTTATTCAAACTCTGATACCACCGATTTTGATAAGGTAGGAATATTTACTTTGTGTATTCATTAATAATTTGAAACATACATCAAGCATCACATTTTATATCTCAAATTCTCAATGTATGTTATGTAGGTATGTAGTATGAAATATTTCTTTTCTAACAACTTTTAGCTAAGGAAAACTCGTGTCGTAAGAGCCGACCGAGGGAAAATTGCCATAAGGAGATGGGCAGCAGCGTCTCCGGATAACAGCAGGCCATACTGCGATCGCCAACCCGCCTGCCAAGCGTGGCGATTATGGCAAACCCCCCCCAAAATGGCTGCACAACCAAATAATCGGCCCCCAGTCCCCGGCGGCCCTGCTATTCCTAGCTACGGCAGCGGCTATGGTAACGGCGGGGCAAGGGGTGCTAGGAATCCCCGGGTAAGATCCGGCTGCCAACAACGACGACTCGACCTGGCAACATATAACACGCGCACACTGAGGCTCGACGCGAAGCTCATAGAGTTGGAAGAGGTAATTAGTAAGTTACATTGGGATATCATTGGGTTATCTGAAGTCCGAAGAGAGGGGGAGGACTCGATAATCCTGCAATCCGGTAACTTATTATACCACCGGGAGGGCGACCAACAGTCCCTAGGTGGTGTCGGGTTCATCGTCCACAAATCCCTTGTCAACAACGTGATTACTATCGGAAGTGTTTCGAGCAGGGTAGCGTACCTGATACTCAGAATATCGAAACGATATTCGCTGAATGTCATTCAGGTCTACGCTCCGACCTCAAAGCACGACGATGTCGAAGTGGAGGCTATGTATGAGGAGATCTCTAAAGCCATGCATAGCTATAAAACCCACTACACGGTTGTGATGGGGGATTTTAATGCAAAGTTGGGGCAACGTTGCGGTGATGAGTTGAGAGTGGGGCAATTTGGATTCGGGCAACGGAACAACAGGGGCCAGATGCTGGCAGACTTCATGGAGAGGGAGAACCTCTTTATGATGAACTCCTTCTTCAAGAAGCCCGTAAGCCGCAAATGGACCTGGATCAGTCCGGACGGTAAAGTCAAAAACGAGATCGATTTTATCATGTCGACGAAGAAGCATATATTCAATGATGTCACTGTGATCAACGCTGCTAAGACAGGAAGCGATCACCGAATGGTCAGAGGCACATTGAATATCGACCTAAAGCTTGAGAGAGCGCGACTGATAAAATCCACGCTCCGACCAATACCGGCTCAAATTCAAAACCCCGAGTGCTTTCAGCTCGAGCTTCAAAACCGCTTCGAAGCCCTTGAGAACAGCATCGATGTGGACGATCTGTACAACATGGTGGTGGATACTGTCCGTACGGTAGGGTCCAAGCACTTTAAAACCCGCCGTCCCAAATCAAAGAAACTCTCCAGTAAGACTCTCCTACTCATGGATCAGAGAAACGAAATGAGGCTACAGAACTCAGCGGATGCCCATCGTTATCGGCAACTCAATAGACAGATATCTAAGTCTTTGACGAGCGACCTTCGCCAATTTAATACCCAGCGTATTAAAGAGGCAATTGAGCGGAATAAAGGCTCCAAAGTGTTCGCCAGAGATCTGTCTATTGGGCAAAGCCAATTGACGAGGCTAAAAACTGAGGCAGGTAGCATCATTTCGTCAACACCTGAAATCCTGAGGGAGATTGAGAGTTTCTATGGACAGTTATATTCCACGCAAACACCTGTTGAAAGCAAGGCTAAAGATCCTAGAGCCAAGCTTACCCGACACTATACCGAGGATATCCCGGACGTCAGCCTGTACGAGATTAGGATGGCTCTCAAGCAGCTTAAAAACAACAAGGCGGCGGGTGATGACGGAATCACAACCGAGCTCCTGAGAGCGGGCGGTAAGCCGATACTTAAGGTCCTCCAGACGCTCTTCAGTTCTGTCATCCTCGAGGGAAAAACGCCAAAGGCATGGGGCAGAGGCGATGTGATGCTGTTCTTCAAGAAGGGTGACAAAACTCTCTTGAAGAACTACAGACCCATCTCGCTTCTGAGCCATATCTATAAGCTGTTTTCGAGAGTCATTACGAATCGTCTCGCTCGCAGGTTCGACGACTTCCAACCTCCCGAACAAGCAGGGTTCCGAAAAGGCTATAGTACCGTAGACCACATTTATACGCTGCGGCAAGTTATACAAAAGACCGAAGAGTATAACTTGCCACTTTGCTTAGCGTTCGTGGACTACGAGAAAGCCTTTGATTCGATTGAGACCTGGGCAGTACTGCAGTCTCTCCAAAGGTGCCAAATAGACTACAGGTACATTGAGGTGCTAAGGTACTTATACCAGAACGCCACCATGTCGGTCCGATTACAGAACCAGAGCTCTAATCCGATCCAACTACAGCGAGGCGTGAGACAAGGAGACGTTATTTCTCCGAAACTGTTCACGGCTGCGTTGGAGGATATTTTCAAGCTTCTGGACTGGAAAGGACGCGGCATCAACATCAATGGCGAGTACCTAACACACCTGCGATTTGCCGATGATGTAGTTCTTATGGCTGAGACCTTGGAAGACCTGAACATAATGCTCGAAGATCTCGGTAATGCTTCTCAAAGAGTGGGTCTTAAGATGAACATGGACAAAACAAAACTCATGTTGAATGCCCATATTGCACCCGCTCCAGTTAACGTTGGGAACATTACACTCGAAGTTGTTGACCACTATGTTTACCTGGGACAGACAGTCCAGCTAGGTAAGTCCAACTTCGAGAAAGAGATCTCTCGTCGAATCCAGCTCGGATGGGCAGCGTTCGGGAAGCTCCGGCATATATTTGCGTCCGAAATACCTCAGTGTCTCAAGACAAAAGTCTTTGACCAGTGTGTGTTGCCAGTAATGACCTATGGGAGTGAGACGTGGTCCCTTACTATGGGTCTCATAAGAAGGCTCAAGATCACCCAGCGAGCAATGGAGAGAGCGATGCTTGGTATTTCCCTGCTCGATCGAATCAGAAATGATGAGATCCGCAGGAGAACAAAAACAACCGACATCGCTCGAAGGATTGCATCGCTGAAGTGGCAGTGGGCGGGACACATAGCGCGGAGAACCGATGGCCGTTGGGGCGGAAAGGTTCTCGAATGGCGACCGCGTACCGGACGACGTTCCGTGGGCAGGCCCTCTACAAGGTGGACCGACGATCTGGTCAAGGCCGCGGGAAGCCGCTGGATGCGCACAGCGCAGGACCGATCGTTGTGGAGATCCTTGGGGGAGGCCTATGCCCAGCAGTGGGCGTCGTTCGGCTGAAATGAAAATGATGATTAATTTCAACCGACAGTTTTTACATATTTGTATCATATCTACTGTTTATTTTATCATGCTTAAAAATGAATAAAAATCAATAATTACAACACGCAAAACAGATGTTTCTGTCGGAGGTATTTCCTCCACACTAAAGATAAAATGCTTCAAAAAATCCGTTAAATCGCAATCTCAGTCGACGAATAGCTTTTCCATCTTGTCAACAATAGCGTCTCGCGGGCTGGGAACACTATTTGTTCAACCGGGATGGCCCCAAGAGGCGGTATGAATGGATGCCATGTTTATTGGCCTATCGGTAAGTAATTTGATGCTGTGATGAAAAAACTTGTTCTCAGTTGATCCCGCGTTGTTCGATACAGGAATGAGGTTTTTGAATGGGATAAATAGGGCTGGCGGAACTTTTCAATTGATGATGGAAAAGAAGCGTGTAGGGTTATTAACACGATTATTAAAGAAATGCGGTTATCCACCGCAAAAGTGTGGCGAATAAACCTCTATTTCTGCGATTAACGTCAGACAGACGAGAAATAATAATAGGCGGACCTGGGACCTCACACACCAGTGTGGGTTCACAACCGGGATAGACCGCACGGATGATGATGAGACGAGAAATAATATTATAGAACCCGCAGCTCCATTTTACTGAATAGGAATTGAAACAATTGTCATATAACTGTCGATTCTTAACATTTCTTGGAAACTGTCGATTCTTAACATTTCTTTGAATCGTATTGATTCAAAGTTTGCTTACTTAGATAAAGATTTTTGGGAACTGTAAAAAGAACTAAATCAATCCATCAGTGCTTGAAAATAATTAAAGTTAGTTATCATCATCGGACATCGCAAGAAGGATCAGCCAGAGAAGGAACCACATGATGCATTAAAGATTTATGATGATGATGATGAACTTCTATTTTGGTTCTATAGGTACTAAACTAACGGTTTCAACCGGTAATACATGAAAGAGAGCGCTTACGTGAAGAATTTGTTCAAACAGGATCCCAATCCCAAGGGCAAGGGACGACCTGAATGGCGGGCGGTGTGTTTATTAGCCATCGGATACCATCGGTAAGTAATTTGAGCTTTAGACGAAAAAACTTGTGTACTGTTGTCGACGCCTCTTTGTTGTCTTATCAAAGTGTGATCTCGCATTTTTGTGTTTGTTACAAATAAGGATTTCGCCCGTGATTAGTGCTTTGAAAGGAACCTTTTGAATTGAAGAATTTGTACACAGGTAACTTTTCGAGTGGTTTAGTGCAAATAATTGCAGGGATAGCGTGTAAGCCTCGGGGTTTCTGGCGAGTTTACAAGCAGACTTAGCATGTCGACTTGATGATTAACATTGAAATAAGAGTCGTGAGCGAGGAATACAATTAATGATTAGCATCTATCAAGGTTCTTAACCTGATGCCGTGATCTCTAAAACTCAGGAATATACTCATTTACACGTTTAGTTTTATTTTGATTGATTGCTAATTGTAGAGTCTTTACGTTTACACTACAACCGAGTAAGATTGTATGGCTCCTGCCATTTTGAAGTTACGAGTAAGAGTAACCTTTTCGGAAGATGGTAATTAGGTGATTGATAAGTACTGAAGTGATATTTGGATGCATACCTACTAACGTGATTGCGTCTGCATTAAATTTTCAAACCCTACAAAATATTTAGAAGTACCACATAAAACCTACTTACATAAAAAAATATGATTAAACTTGCGTATGCTTATAAGTAATCGCGTCTTTTTCTAGCTTGCGTTGCACAGGAAGCCAAGTTGACGCTGACGACTCCAACAGATCTGCGTCTGCGTACTGACGCGTTCAACAGTTTAACCCTTCGGCTAGCGACAAAAGCATTTCCGTCTATTTGCGGTGGGATATTGACCGCACTAGCTGCACCTTTGTTTACCTTACGCCACGGGGTCGCGCGGCGAGCTAAACATACTCGTAGCGAGGATAGGGTTAACAATTGTGAAGCTAGTCCGAATATTACATTTGTTGCAAGATTTTACCGCATTTTCTTTAAGCCTTTTTTTACCACCGAATTATGAAATGTCAGCAAAAATTAAACAAATGTTTTAGTTCTACTCGACTCTAAACGAGGGTTAACATTCTGGGTTATCGGTGAGTACCTATATTTCATCCTAAGTCACATTGTTGACGTAGAATACTATCAATCCATAGATTCTATTTCGTCGAAAATATCTCCTAAAAGATGCATAATAAAGTGGTTTCAATAAAAGTAATGATGTTATAATAGTTACAGCATAACCCTACGTGTATATGCGCGGGCGCACCATCCGTTAATTTAATTTATCATTATAATTAAATCTTCATTGCCGTCAAACGGTTACATTTACGTTAAAGTTCAGTGGATTCTGTGATCTTTCACCGGAGTGCGTGCATGGCATATATTTACATTAAAAGAAGCACAGTGTTCATTCCGGATATGATGACAACTAAAATCTTAATTATTCGCTTATTCTCTTCGATTTACTCGCTTCGGAATTTAGATTACCTTTAATCTGGTCATCATCATCCAAAACATTATGATAATTTGTACAAATGCCAATGACATGGTTGAAAGTAGGTCTGATATGAGTCGATTGGTTTATCATGTGAAGTAAGCACAACGCTCATGCATCAAACAATAAGTCAGTTAGGAACCATAAATACGATATATTATTCAACATTACAAACATTCTTGGCATTTATTAATGCAATATTATTAATGTGACAAATCATACTTACTTACCTTAAATTTGGTCTGACTAATATTTAAATAGAAAACGATTTATTGTTTACGATGTTTATTAGCAAGAGCGACGCTGGACACAGATAACACGTTACATGAAGGCTGTTTGAAGGTCTTCGTATTAAAGATTAGATTTTATGTTAAGCCATTTACTCGTATCTACAACTAATGAAAATGTAAACAAAACTTCGTGCTATATTTCGCGTCGACTTCAAACGAACTCGCGCTCTGAACTCTCAGTAGATTTTACCATAAACTTCACAGCACGTAACAAAAACAGAAAATATGACTGTGGTGTTTCAAACAAAAAGTCAACAGTTCATTGATTATCTCAATCTGAAATGTATGTCTTCAGTATTCTAAAAATTTGACTTATTTTATTATTTTATTTTGTATAATTATTTTATTTTATTATTACTAAATTTCAAATGTTTATTTTCAATTTTATTGTGTTTGTGTTTTGGCTGTAAAACTTTAAACTAGCAAGGTTTTACGTCCGACATGATTTGGACTTTCTAATGTCTACTGAGATTCATCTTAGTATGCAGAAGGGCACACTATGCCTAGCACACCGTGAAGTGTACCAGGGACCATCTGCGGTAGGTCCTGACGCCATAAAGCACAATGCACAATGCATTACACATTATGGTACTCATTGGCGAGTAGCCCGTGGCATAACCCACTCCCATTTATCCAGAATGGTACCGGAGCAGTTATAGTCGCTCACCACGCGCATCCCAAAGAATGCTAGCGGCTTCAATCCCCGCTGGGGACGTCAGAGAAGCAAACTACCTTTTCTATTTTACATGATTTGGACTGAGGAAATCTTTATAATTGAAGTTACCGACATAGCCTAGCAATGAAGTGGCAGTAGCGCGACTTGCGACGAAATGGAGGACATTTAACTAGCGCAGTGAATCCTGAAAAATTGAGACTGTTTTATGGCAATCACAGCGTCGGACGGTCACGAGAAAGAAAAACGGACGTTCTTACAAAATTCACAATGACTCCGCTGGATACCGCAAACAGCTGAACTGGAAAGTGGACGAATCTAGCAACGGTGATCTATGATGACTTAGGGCTAAAAACAGGTCTCAGGTTGTGAAAAAAAGGTCAGGTGAAAAGCTTAGTATATTAAAACGTGTGAGTAGTAACATCTTATTGACAATTATTCCATCGCCTGTTATAATCAATTTTGGACTGCTTCCAAATTAACGTCGTCCCATTCAATAGTTTACTTACAAGCACCCATAATGGGCTTTCGGGCCACACCACAATATTGAATACTTACCAAAACCTTCCTAACGTCCGCTGTATCGTTGAATGTGTGATTGTTTGCACAAGTGCTAGACAAAACGCCTGTTGGAACACGTTCTAAATTATAGGCTTTTGTTTCGTTCGAACAAATGGAAAGTTGGAACAGTGTGCTGCCGGTGCCACTGAGTTTTAATCAAGCCTTGCATTCAAAAAACTTTCAGGTACCTATGCATGTGGCTGCCAAGTGAATTTGTGGAATACAATACTTCAAAGAAACAGGATTACGAACTGAGGTAAGTAATATCAACTTTTTAATATTAAGGAACTTTGTAACTGAACAACGGGCTTCCTACTGGGATTTATTTAAGGATAATGTAAATAAACCAGAAAGCCGTCGGGGTTGTTCAAATAATTTTATTACAACCATTACAACGTCAAAAAAATGACCTTTTAAAAACAGAAAACAAAATCAATACAAAAATATAAAAATAAATTATTTTTCCAAAAAGTGTCCATTCGTGGACATTCAAAATTCTAGGGCCTTCACAAAGATTTTGTTGGACCTCATCCTGGAAGAAAATAAGGTTTGAGATCATCATTTCGCTTTGGTAAGCGTCTTTACCTTGCAGTGGGACAGTGCATATATGCTGATTACTTTACTTTCAATGAAGCGTTACATCGACTATTACACAAATGGATACACGACTTAATTATACAAATGTGATGCCATTATTATTCAATTTAATTTCCGATTGAAACATTAACACTTTCTGGTTTTAAATCCAGCGGACCGTGTCTTCTATCTACATCTACAGCTACACTTCGAAATGTCATTGTTAGCTTATATTATGGCGATGATTGTGTTTAATTAGCGAACAGAGTGCATTCAATATGCAATTTATAATAATCTAATGATTTTGAACCTTGATGATCAGAATTTAGGATGCTAAGTTAAGTAAAACTATGTAAGGAATTCCAAACAATATACCGGTATTACACGCAATACAATGGTTTGTTTAGATGATTTCGGTGCACGGTGCGTTTAGTAAAGTATAGTCTTATCTTATCTAGGTCTAGCATTGTCTTTTTAAGAGGACAAACATACGGACGGCGCCTTTGCTGCGTGTTTGAAGAGTGTGAAGCTCTTGCGGCATTTTACGAGTACAATACTAATTGGGCTTTCGCCTTGTTTGTAGAGAAGTTAGGGAACGACGTGGTGGGTTTTCAGAAATACTCATACATATTTATGGTGAAGTAGTTCCAAACTAAATCGGTAGGTAAGTATAGGTGAAACAACTTGTTTAAGCTTTTTTCCTGCTTTATTTTACTTAGTAACTTCCGGAAATAAAATCAGAACACTAATATCTGAGCTCTTGCCACATAACTTTATGTTACGAAGAACTGTTTAACTGATTTCAGTTATATCTGGGATATCCCTGACCTACGCCAACCGTCACGCAAGGAAACCACACGAGTACGACTAAGAAAGCGAAAGAGCCGTTAATACAAAAGAGACAGTGGCGTCATCGGCGGCGAAATAAATCAACAGCCGTCTGCGCGCGCGCCACAAATCAGGCAAATCCGATTAAACTTGGAGACAACCATCGCCACTAGAACCGAACATGGGCTAAGAGACGAGATGTTATCCGATGATTAACCATATTATTATTAAGTTATGTAAACTTTATTTTTGTAATTCTTATATTTGTGCAATAAAGAATATCTTATCTTATTATTATATAAAACAGATTGCCAGGCAAAAAATTGCGGACCAAGTAATAAAAGCGGCATGGAAAGAAAAAAGCAATCCACTCTAGGCAAGACACAGAAGGCCAGCACATTTATTATTGGATTTAAGGATCACATCATTGAATATACCCGATCGTATGATCAAAGTTAATGAATTAGCTGTACCAGCTTACCTACTACCTAGTTGAAGTGATTCGACATTATTGAACCCGTTAAAGATTTTTTTAAATTAAATTTTGTCGATTTCCATATAAATTTAAGTACACATTATAGATAGCTTTAGAAAGAAATTCTATTTTTAGGACAACAATATTTAATCTAATCTTGTCCCATTACCAAACTCACTATCATACAATTTAATGTAGAATTAAAACGCAGTATCTACTACACGTTTACTACAAATTATAATCACCGAATGAATACAATTTCTATGGATAAAATGTATCGATATTCTTTTACCGGAATTCCTAATTCCTTATTCCCTTAATGAAGAAAGCAGGACGTAAGCATCGGTGGAGGATCGCGCGAAGTGTCACGCGGATGAATAATGGCGGGGGTGAGTCACCCTACCTGCGTAAGCGCACCCCAGGCGGACAAAGGGCCAGCCGTTGCCACACACCTTTTCCTTGGAAGCTCGACAATTTGAGCGTCTATGTAGCAATTAGAAAATAATTTACCGTGCCTATTATCATGTTAGTAATTCTAAATATTTATTTTAAGGAGCTTAAAACATTTGAGGACACTGAAGTTATGATTACGGCAGAGTTTTCAAATGCAAACAGTCTGCACAAACTTAGCCGAACAGTGATGACCTGCTCAGCAGAAAAATGAAATCAAATCAAAAATGACAATCAATTATAGCTAGAAATTCGAAAGAAATTGCAGATTAAGTCGAGTCGTAGTTTTATTTCAAAATAAAGTCAGAAATGAAAATAATTCTATAATTTTCCCGCTGTGTGGTTTTCACAGTACATACATCTCATACGCCGGCCACATGTTTTTGTTACGCAGCCCATAAAGTAAAGTCCTGGTGTAAAACTGATTTATGCCCAATAGCTGCCGAATAAGGAGAACCATGTTTTCTCTCCTCAACCCTTTAGCTAGCGTCGCACGCATCGCATCTTTAAATTTTATTTCAACTTCGCACTAAAGTGTTTACATTTAGCAGTCATAATTGATAGGCAGGATATCTATGTGATGAATGACACTTTCTCAGAACCGGTTGACGTCTGTTTAACAGTATTTGCTAACTCAGGCACTGCAAGTAGATACTCGCACTATCAACACGCCAATAGACTTCTTGTTGTCTGCAGCTAAATAATTGTCTGCTTTAGGTATACTTTTTTATTTATATTATTCAAAAGGTGATGTTACAAAACAATCCAGTATCTCGTAGAAAGGATTCAAGCTTGCGAAATCCTTAATTTCTGGGTCTGTCTGAGGGGCTTCGTCTATGCCTATTCTGTTTCCGATAATGTGGGTATTCACTTATCTTCTTATTTTGCCTGCTAGTATTTGTTTTTTGAAATACAAACCAGACGAAGTTCAATTGCTCGTGAAATAACTGTCATGATACCATTCATCATAGATCAGGGTAGCAAAACAAATCTACATAAATCGATCCAATCAACAGCTCGCATGTGTACCTGCCTTTGTAATATGCAATGGGATTTTTTTACTCAGACGTGTAGAATCATTTGAATGCTTGATTACGTAATTTCTTTCCCTGCTCATCTGTGACAAGGTGACAGACGGCCTTTCAGCATGGCATGGCTTCATCACCTAGTTTCCTGTTACACCTGAATTTTATTCGTAGGACATAGGTAATAAATAATTGTCTAACTACATATCTTTAAAAAAACATATTGCATGACGACCACTGTCTTTGGCCTTATCAAAAGCTGCAGATGAATAAAATACCTTAAGGTGGGTCTACGGTTGGTAAGTTGAACAGTTGAGCACTATGCAAGCTGCTAGATAATCTAGCGTCGGGGTTTCCAAGACAGTCTATGCGACGTGAATAAGTGTTATGATAAAAACAGTAGTACGTACACAGTTACGGTGTTACACGTGATAGTATAATATAGTATGTTAGATAATATAACATTATCAGATAAATACTTAAAAAAATATCTTTGATAAATCCAAAAACATATTAGAATAACCTTTTTAGATTATACGATAGATTACCTTCGGTTGGTGCGTAGAAACGTAATAGAGAAGCTTGTAGTTAAAATAATGTCAGCGCTGTTTGTGCGATTATTATACATTTTTGTTTTCCTTTTCCCCTCTCTTGTACTTTTATTTTATATACTGTTTAATTACTTTAAGTTATATTTATTTTGCTTTTTTAACACATATGAGGTTATCTATCAGTCAGTAAGTTTTATTAGCTATCTATCCCATCACCAGTCTATCTTTAACGGAAATGGTCGGAATTTTGTGAATGCGCTTTGTCACCATCCTGTCGTATTCCATGGATTTAAGTACATTCGTATGTGTTATAATAAGTGATGCCTTGAGGATGTAAAGTTGACGTCCATTCATGAGGCCACTCTCTCTGTACACGTCAACTGTAGGATATCTGTATGGTTTACTTACATAACATAGTTTTATTAACTGATCTCTGGGCACGTTCATCTTGTATCATGGTTGTTTTACAAGACCCTCCCCAACTGGCGATGGAGTAATTTAGGAGCGATTGACAAATGTAAGTTTTAATAAATGTTTTCTATTTGAAAATAAACGTATTTTACAACTTTTTTGTCTGCCACTTCTCTGAGGTATCTCATTATATGAATAGCTTTGCGTAATTTGCTTGAGAGGCTGTTTATGTGGGACTTGAAATCAAGATTTTCGTCTACTATGACTCCGAGGTATTTAATTTAGTTGGTTTTAGCGATTGTGTTCGGTAATTTAATTACTAACAACTGACCCTGTTGTTCTATGATCTCTATTGTTATATTTGTCAATTCAATACCTCGGCATGCGCCAGTTATACCGAAGATAAGAACCACCTAAAACAAGCGAAATATAAAAATAAGTATGTTTTATAGGATTGTAAGAATTTAAAAGATGAATGATGAAGTATTACCATTATGTGATTTTTTGTTTTACGTACCTTAACAGCTAAATATATGTCATCAGGGGCTTCATTTATGAATGTTTTCACGTCTTGCGCTGTAAAAACCTTTGACTTTTCGCTTTTGTGCCCAGTTGATTGTCTTTTTAGAAAAGATGATAATTTTGAAAAGTTCTTGCTAATGATGTCGTGTTTAGTACTCATAGTTGCTTTTAACATTGAATAAATGCCGCACAAGCTAGATGGCTGCAGCTTTTTTGATAGCTCACTAAAGTATGTTAAGAATACAGTCTCAGATAAAGACTTTACCTACACGTTTTTTTTTCGCCACTTTATGAACTTGTCGTAAGTTTTCAAATATCTCTCTTTAGAACTTTCAGGCAAAATAGTGTTAATTGCTGCTTCAGCTTCCATTTTCATTGAATCGGGAGTGCAGGTTATATCTTCATCACTTGCAGAACTCATGTTTTTTTCCTAATTAGCACGTAATTATAAAAAAAACCCAAAAACAAACAATATTTAAACTAAAAGTTTTCTATTCCCGCCTTTTTTCATCTTTTGTTTAATTTTTTTTTCAAGAACGAAATTGAGCTGCGCCGTTCGATATTTAAAATTGATGACTATTATACTCATACAAAGACAAGGCTGAATAGCGAAGCGACCTCTTTTGTCATCGGGCTGAATGCATGATGCCTATTGCCAGTGTGGTGGTTAGATGTACGCGAACTTTTTGAAAGAGTAAAGAGTTTTTTTAAATTACTTACCGCCCTAACGCTTTTCTAGCTACATTATTACCCTAGAGCGCTAATTGGTCACCTACAAGCCCCATTTGGGGGTAATAAGGACCTACTTACCGAATGTGAATTGTAAAATATATTTTTTTACAATTTTTCACTGTTACGCACAGCATACACTGCCAGTTATTACAGGTGCAAACACTCACTTAACGTATATTTTGTCAGTATTATTTTTGTTTTAGAAATGAAAATGGAGTCGCCATTACGCAATACTGATATACGTATCTTAGGTTACTTCTCATTATCATTCAAACATAAGTGTCACTGTTGCATTACCACTCAGAGCAATGTATCTGGCTTGGACGAAAATAGTTCAGCAAGTAGGTCGGTCATGCTGGCTATGACTGCTAACATCAACCACATGCAAAATGCAAACTATTCTGGCTGCTTCAGTTTGAGTAAAGTATACTTCACTACAGACAGTGTTAGTCCGAGCATCAAAGGGGACCTTCTCCGATGCAAAATTTATGAAGTAGGATGAATGTTTGGCACGCTGAATTACGCAAAAAGTAGTATGATACGAACAGGTTTACTGTACAATCAAATGAGATGATTAAAATTAGCATTAATTTTAAAATGTAAGTATAATTATTTTCCTCCACTTTACTCAATGTGAACTATTGTGAACTGCTTGCTTACCCTCCGCTCGTAGAAGGTACTTATGCGATGCAAGTTCACAACTACGAAAGTTTAGCATATGACTGTACTGGACCTGTCAGTGTCAACTCAATTAATAACCCTAAGGGCCCTTACACAATAACCTATGCGATAGGTCGATACCACGTGCAACCCCGAGATATTTCCGATGATATCGTTTAAACTTGACATTTTACTCAAGGGCAGCAAGTGCACTCGCTGTATGTATATTATTAAAATATAATTTTGTTAGTTCCACTAAATTACAAACATTTTTACATTTATATACCATGATTAAATGTACTCAAAATACTCATCAAATGCGATGACTTTATAGTCAGTTAGACAGTGTTTAGGCATGGGCTAATATACATATTTTATTTCTTGGAAGTATAGCGGATATTCTGTAACGAAGCAGATACTATGAAACGCAGGTATTGGATACATACTCGTAATAGTCCCGATATCAGAAAGGACATATTGCTATGTCTAATCGGAAAATGTGTTCACGCTCTTACTGTTAAATGTTTAGTTCATAGTTAATAATATTAGGTACCTACACAGTGGATATCATTAGTCATTTCTGTCTGTCTACAATGCGTGTCCGCGTCACACCCATACAAATTGCATGGGCAGAAAATTATCGCGGTGCGTTACCCACCTCAAGCATTATTTTAGACAGACTCAATACTGTGAAAAAAATTTTTTGATGACAGTGCCTATTTGTCATTGGCAAGGCCCGCCGTCTTAATGGTTGGTGTATTTATGTGAAATTTTGCTGGTTCGCCATTTTTGCTGGTTCTCCTTTGTACTGCTGATAATCCGCTGCAACAGCCATCTGACACCGGAGTTATTAAGTCTTGATTGAGATACTGTTGGCGGACATAAGTGCCATAGATTATGATGTGGCTTTATTATTACCTTTTGTCAGCATTCATGTCGAGCTGGGATGGATTGTTGATACCTACATGTAAATAACTTTTCGTAGTATTAACAGATATGACGCGTGGTTTGTAGCTTTCGAGATACCTACTTCCTTGAAAGATGATGACTTACTGAAGGTCAACTTCGCTACTTTTACACATTTAAATAAAGTAGTAAAAGAAAGATCTTATCAAAACGGCGGAAAACAGGACAGAATCCGGCTTCCGCAGTGAGAAATTCTCCTCAAATATCATTATTGAAAAGTAATAATTAGAGCATTATTAGAACAAGGACCGATCAAAGCCAATTAACGAAAGTAGCCAAAGTAATAACCGACGATGTAGGTAAATGTTCAGCGGCAATTACATAAATGGCTATGAATCGATACCACTTGGAAATCAATTAAACTGTATGGATGAACGGGCCAGTAGACGTGACCTATTTCAGTTGTTAAAGTCAACATTCGAAATTCATATGAATTACGTATAGGTAGAGCTAAAAGTATTTAAATATTTCAGTAACAGTAAGACAACTAACTAAGCAGGGTCCTTTAACGATCTGATGAAATCAGCAAAAAAAACTGCTGCCATACGCTGAGCTATAGCCTATGATATAATGTGCTTGAACCGTGGTGAACTAAGGCATTAAATATTAATCTCTCCACAGATGCCTAGAAATTTGTTCTGGGTGGAAAACTACTAGGTAACTGAACCAAAAAGGCTGTCAAAAAGTTTAGGGGTGCTCAATTTACCACGCCGTCAACTTTATTGCATTTAGAATTTTACTACACTACACTTGCAAAGCGCAACCCTTACATTGGATGACATTAAAATACCAACATTAGAATGAGAAATGCCACTAAATTTTGCGAACATGAAAATATGAATAATGTAATGAACGGCAGAGTAAGTAATTTCTGTGTTAATGACTCTAAACCAGGAATAGAGAAATTCTCTGTCGTTTAAAGTGCTTCATTAAAATTACCGCATGAGCATAATGATTGCGCATGCGCGATCAGACTGGCGAAGTGTTTATTTATCGCTCGTAGTTAATTGCTATCACAGCGTCTTCTGTTTATGAAAAAAACACTTTCAATACTTAGATAGGCGCGTGCGCTACGCAAACGTGCTCGTACTCTCAACGGCCGCTGTCCAATGTTCTTCACAGACATTCTTTCCGACTTCTATAACTCCTAAATGCAGCTGCACCTTTTATTTATTTATACTGCTCTCCCGAACCCGCTCACCCGTTTATCTACCAACTTTAATGTCTATGTTAATTGATACAATGCCCACATTCCGTCGTCTTTATTGGACTCATTCGAGGGATCAAGGCTGTTCTTTAGAAGAATTTTAATAACATTCAAAAGTACGACACTATCAAATGCCTTTCCGGAATCCATTTCTAGAAATCGTAGAGCGTAGGTAATTCTTACAAATAGGTAAGCGCTGTGAACATAATTGCGCCTGAAGACCACATCCAGAGTAAAGCGCAGTGTTTATGACTAATGTATATTCGTAACTATGACAAAAGCTTACAATCTAACAAAAGTGTTGTAATTCCACACCGTTACGAGTCTGTTAGTCCATCGTTCCCGTTGGCAATGTGAGCTCTATTTTTGCCCGTTTAAAGACGTTTTTCGCGTCTGCGAGAGTAAAGCACGGAGGCGGCCGGCGTCTTTGACCGAGGTAGATAACATCTACATCGGGCAGGTAGGCTTTTATTGCCGCTGCATAGGCCTCCCCCACCCCACCGAGCCCGTGCCAACACCGACAATTTTTGTTTCACCTCGTTTCTCACACGGGAAAAGAGACGAGGAATCGCTTAGCGACAAGGTGATCGCATCATTTTGCATTTTACAAGAACTTACTCGAAAATCGTGATTTCTCAATCGTTACTTCTTATCTCCGATGGCCCGAAGCTTTTAACGAGATATGTCCGCTTAAGCAGTAGGTGTATCAGTAATGCCTTAAACGGCTTCGATACGTAGAAAGCCGAGGTTCAATGTACGTGACCTGGCACCAGATCGAATGGAAAACTAGGGTTTTCAATCGACGAGGCGGCCGCAGCGCAGGCGCCGGCAAGATGAACGACATTCCACGGCAAGTTGTCTTTGTCATGTTAACCAAACAGGAGCCTCATTATTCTGTTATTTTAACAAGCCATAACGCAACCGCATATCGTTATAGCGTTTCAGGCGAAGGCGATTAGTGTGTATTTGTGTTTGTAAGGGACGGTCGCACCTCGGCGCGACGTTCGCCCGAGGCGCTATTGTGTCGGATCGGCTCGTTTTTTATGCGTTAGCGCATCGACGTCGCCCACTCGAGTTTTTGGAATTCCAATAGCGGTCCCCTCCCCCGGGGACGCCGGCCGGGATCGGCTAGCGCCGCCGCCGGAGGTCCGCGTTCATTCATAACCCGGCGTGATACCAATATCCCCTCCTTTGACGCCGCACCAGCATTAGATTCTATTACATGTAAGATCGTATCACACGTGCTCGTCCGACAGTCTGCCGAAAACCGGAAACGTGTACGAAAACAAAACTCGCCCGGCATTGTTTTCGTTTCTAACCTCTGTATTTACGTTACATTTTTTTTCCAGCATGCACCACCAACGTCGATAGTTATACAATCGTCGATGTAGACTTGATTTTCGCTCTTAAACATCGACGGAAACACGCAGCGAGATTTCAACGAGGTCTTATCTGATGGTGAACAACCTTCTGCATTTAGTCAGGCAAAAAACTTTTATGAACAGGATATCGGCATGCGTTAAATTAATCTTAATAAATAAATTGACGTGTTATGAAGAAAGGCAAACGATGAGTCTACACAAGAATGAATTGATGGTAATTATTATTTTTAGTCTTTCCATTAGTTTTTATTTAGATAATATGTTGGCACCTAGGTACCTACTTATTTTATCAGAATAGCGAGGTTCATGAAACCAATTAATTTGCATTGCTCATACTGATTCCAGAATACCATTTGACGGTGAACATAAACTGATATTGAAGTAACTAATATTACTATTTAGTAATCACAAAGTTTCAGACTTCTATTTATCGTCTATGTAACATAAAATACAAAAAGCTAAAAAGCTAACCACTTTCTTAGCGATAAGATAACGAAGAGCAAAACCGTACACCCTCGTATCTCTTTGTTAAGTGTTTTAAACGGAAAAGATAGCGCCTATTAAACCTAGGTGTAAAACGCTTCACAGTTTTCTGATGGTGTTACAGAAAACTAAACATTTAGAGTATAGGTTACATTATTTTGCTCAAGTAATGCAATCTTAAATTAGATGATGCAACTTTACTATTTTTAATGCACTAACAAGCGGTGTTTAACTTTATATTGAGAATACCTGCTCATACTGTGCAATGTCGACTCCGAGTTTAAACTTAAAATCAAAGCCATTCAATAGTCAACCGTTGTCGTAACAAAATGTATTGCAAAATACTTATATGATCACAAATAATATGAGAAACCCGTTAGTTGTGAAGTCCTGGACTAAAACTTTGTCAGCAGTAAAATTAATATATATTTTTTTATTTTACTTTGAACTGAAGTTTATGCAACTGCAAAACTCAATTTCTATTAAACTAAAATGTTTGCAAATCAATGTCTTATCGTACTGTCGTTGAAGGTGTTTTATTACCATTAAGATTGAGGTCAGACTTCACGTTGAGACTGTCGGTTCTGAACTAGGCTAACTAAGTATTAGATAAATCGATGAGTCAATGAATTACAAAGTGTTTTGTTGTTGCAGCAAATACTGAGTCTCTTCATAAGCGGTGAATGGCTCTCAACATGAATCAGTAATTGCAAATTGGGGACATTATTAGTTTAATCCAAATATTTTTTCTTGTTAATAATGTCTACATACACCCTAATAATAGAAATGATATTTTTGCATTAAATTATTCATGAATTTTACTAAGTCATACTTTTTCCGATGTAAAATTCACCCTTTAGTACTGAATTGAAAATTGAAACCCCGTTTTTTTTATAAGGTGGTTGTAAACTAAGTATGACACGTGGTGCACTGTTTATGATGGCATTGTTTGCAGTTTCTGAATTATGTTTCAAAAGATTTTTCTAACATTGAAAATACTTCTTTAGTTAAAGTTGACCTACGGACACAGTACTACATCCGTAGTTTTGGACAGAACATTTGCAACATTTAACTTAACATAACCAGTCTATTACAAACAAAGAACTAAAGCCCATACATTGACAGTCACTTATTCCTGACCTTTACGCTTGAAAACGTGAACTAAACACCACAAATTACGAACGCGGATCATTACAATCTTTTAATGAGTGCAGTTTGCAACAGTCATTATAACAATGCGCAGTGGCGTTATGGACCGGGGTGATCGGCCGTGCACTCTCACGGCATAATAATTACGGGGCGCAGCGCACCAACCACTCCGTCGCAGTTTATAGGCCGGCTCTGGTGCGCCCGCACAGCCCCCCGGCCCCGCGCCCGCCGGACCGCATTCCGCTCCCATGCGACCGCGTCCTGCATCCTGCATCCAGGACCTCTCCAAAATGTCATGTTTTACTATCTAGCAAGGTATCTTAACGAACGAAAGCTCGGCCAAATTAGATGGTCTAGGCTGAGAATTACCTAGTATCTGAGGGGCAATGTGTGCGTGTGGTGCAGTCTGTCTGGTTGAGGCGCTTCACGAAATCACGATATTGCAGTGTTGTGTCTTTAAGATCCCCTTTGTAATTACATGACACGGACAAAGAAATAAAAGATCTGCCAAGAATAAATTGAATAGTCCTTGCAATTAGTTAAAATAATGCATTGTCGAAGCTATCGCTGGTTTCTTCAGGAAAATCAGCGCTGGTCAAATGATCACATTCAGACTAGGCTCTGCCGTTAGCTACTATTTTATCCTTGAGAATAAAGAAGCCTAAGGGTTCTAAGCCTCCAGACAAAAGTTTCTGCCTCTCTGATCAGGTCCCTGACTCCCGAACCAAATTTCGCCGGATTGGCATTACATTACTGTCACCAAAAATATTTTTGAACCTTAACGCTGTGTAATAAGGTTCATAAATTTCTTGTTTGACATTTCTTGTCCAATGACATTCTGTTCAAGAGTCAGGCCCCTGGTATTACAAATGATGCATTACAAAGACAGTAGTTCTTAGACACACGCGCAGGTAAAACCTTTTATGCAAAATTCCGATCCTTTGTTGAGCATATTTGATTGCGTATTGTTTACTTTACTGTTTTACTTCGGTCGTGAGCAGGGAGAGCAAGTAAAAAATATAAGTAAAACTTGTCGCGGCTATATCACTTTAATAAAGACAGGTGGTGAGCCGTGACAGCGTCCATTACCCACAGGCTTATTTCGAATGATTTCTGTGAGCAGAATCAAAAGTCATCACACCCGTTTCACACGCTTATTACCTATTCCATTAACTAAATCAGACGATGACGAATCGACCACTAAATCGAGATTATAATCATTATAAGAGTCGCGGGCTCGCATTCTTCGAGAGGAATCCGTGAAGCGTCGGAATGCACGGAATCGATTCAAACTCGTTTTGTTTTCGCCACGTCATAACTCGATCTCGACCCCTTGGACCTGACTCCGAGTTTGAGCATCACGCATTTAGAAAGCGGATTAATCGATACCTGCACTGTCTATGTATAACATAAAGCTTTGCAAATAAATAAGGTCTGCGTAGAATATTTTGTTTTTTTTTTGCTTTTAATTTTATAATATCCAGTAGCGCAATCAATTCATATTATTGTGGCTGAATAATTTTGGCAGTTGCGCTTCCAAAATTATTCAGCCACAATAATATGAATTGAAATACTTACAAAACCTACTTTTATTTTTTCGATTATTTTGCATGAAGCAAGATTTCTTATCTTAGCTTGAATGTAATGTTGTTTCCATTCAAACTGCATTCCTGCACAATTAAAAACGCAATTTGCAAAGTTATTACAGCCGCGATCTTGTCTTGCAGTTCAACAGCTCATGTTTATTATAACGAACTATAGAAGGACAAACGTATATGCTTGAAATAAAACAGCTCTGCGATACCGTAATCGCCAAGTTATTGTAAGTAAATAAATGAGACCATTTGCACATAAACGGGCATTGACTTCTAGATAACATCCTCGGGTGTTCAGCTAAAGTGCTGCTACCAATATCACGAGTAGGCGGTGCTCTGATAACTTATGACTTGAGAGGAATTCAATGCGGTGTTGCAAATTAAAAACATAGATAAACAGGTTCCGTTGATATATAAAATGTAAGCCTCACACGTGATTGGCAACGAGATAGACCACGCAGCGAATAGTGTCAGTAATAAGGGTAATATAACAATGATCAGGTTTAGTGCACTGAATGCCGAGGACGTTATGCCCTGGCGAAACGGTCAAAGCTTAAACGTGCGCATTTTTTGCGAGTAGCGGGGAGTCCGAAGACCGGTCTTGCAGCGACTTGTCGCCACCTGCTCTGTCGGTGGAATGTCCGCAAAGGAATTAGCTCTACCCTCCTGCATGCACTAGGCAAGTAAACCAAAATGACCATTTCCCGAACTGCGGCAGATGTTTCTTAAAAAGGATAACGGTATACATTGGTCAATAAAGGGCTCATGACAAAAATTGCTTCATTGAGATATTAACACCTTTACTAATCAATGTTTTCTATTTTTTCAATCCCCTACAACACCAATCGCAGAAAACTTTTACCCTTAAAGCTAGCGAGTGGAATTTAATCAACTCACAGTTCAGTTCTGAACTTCCGAAGTCGCAACTAATTGCAAAGATTCCAATTTGTCAATGCGGATTCCACGGCTTTAGTTAAGAATCGATGATTCCAAACCCAGGATTGAATTACACATGGAACTTGTTTAACCAACTTGAATCGGCCAGCTCAGTCTATAAAGCTACTGAGTTTTGAGAGTTTACGTCACATTCGACCTCGATGTTTCGTGTTTCTAAGCCGTTTTTAACGATCAATATTCTATACATACACTTTATGACTGCTCATTGATCCCTTGTGCGCGCTTCACTTGGAATTTATGACATATCTAATTGATACGCTAAAGTGCAATAAAACAGTTCCCGCAAAATACTCAGCAAAAAAAGCTTTATAATCGACAGCATCCTGTTTCCATCCCTAATTACAGAATGGGAGGTTATGGGACGACATAAAGGACCGCGGTACCTTGTGACTGATGGAGCCCCATTCAGTAACTCGATTGAAAGGGGTTCGCTGTGAAAGCTCGAATAAAGCAAGCAGTAATGGCATTTTGTACTTAGGTATATGTTAATTCGCTATAAGGACGGTTCACGTGTTCGTTTTTCGAGACCTACTTAGAGGGTTAATTAGCAGATAATGAATTCCAAGGCTTGTTCGAGAGTTGGCCGTGATATAGGAATTGACTAATCGTGTACAGATGAGAGATCTTGTGAATATTACAAGTCGTCGCCGGCGCAGGTTGACGACCGCGGTATTTACGCGCCTCTTGTGGACCAGTCCACCCACTGCCCGATTTCATCGGCCCAACCGCTAGCAGTAGATGTCATGAGAAGTTGCAACATAGAAGTATGTATCTCAAAAGTAGGTAGGTAACTAAATGTTACCTGCATCACATTTATGTATTCTCTTCTTTGTACATGTTATTCAATGCTGACATCAACTTTCAAAACACGTAAAGATAGCTGGACTGTGTACTAAGAAATATAAGTATTAAAAAGTGAAATAGAAACACATGTCTTGAAGATTAAACGAACAAGAAATTCCATATAGTTTCTTCTTCACATCGTGGTCGGTCACGTCACGCGTTATTTCGTCACTAAGTTATCCACGATTGGGTAAAATACGAATATAATAAAATTAAGGTGATGTTACGAGTATGTCAATGCCGAAACCTACACGGAGTTGACGGAGTTACAGCCCACGTTTTCCGCTTGGCAAAAATTAGTTCAGTAGGCAATCTTTGTCGTAATCAAAACAGAAACACTATAATACAAGTGATGTTTTTATTTATTGACTAGATTCTGTTATTGGGTAATTCCATGGAAAACGCTACCGCAACACATTTTTTAAAAATACTGTTTCTAAATTGAAATGTGTCTGAGGATAATCTTAAAACACCATATTTTAGTAAAACATCATTAATTTATTCATTCGTTTTTGAAATTATATTTTTTTTGCATGTTCAAGTTGGGTCACTATGTACGATTGGTGGTCGTTTATTTTTATCAAAACTAACACCACCGAAAAAAGGAAACTACTATCAGATTGACATTACGCGTCCCGCCTTTAGAAAATAAAAGTTTTCAGCAGCTAGTGTGTGAAATATTATTAAGTAAGTTTAATAATTCCTTCGATTTATTTAGATTTTAAATTATGCCTCGTACCCGTTACAAAAAAAGTGCATTCGTTTATTTAGCGTCTGACTCAATGCGCGCATTAGAAAATGCTTTTGAGAAAGTAAGGCTTTGATTAAGAACTACTCATATTTGCTATTTATTTTATGATTGATCTATTTGTTTGTGAAATTTTGACGGATAATAGTGTGTACAAAAAGAATGGGAGAGGGACAGAAAAAGAAGAGAAGCTGATGAAGAAAAAATTGCACAAGATCCAAACATAAAATATGCCTGGTGTTGAATTACAAATAAAAAGTGACAAAAAAGTATTGATGCTAGTGAGCTGAAGGCATGATAAAAGTTCCTTTGTTGTTTAAATCAATCAATCAAAAAAATTATTTCGAGTTACAACAATGACTCATATAGTGTTAGTATTAAAATAATGATTCTTATACCTATTTGTTAGTACATTACACAAAAAACATTATTTATTCATATCTGTGTGAACCCGCATCCACCTTGCTAGGAGAGGAGAGTCCCACCGGCCTGCAAATACGCTCAGGAGCCTGTTAGGTTAAATGCCAAAGGACAAACAACAAAGGAAATATACATTTATTACTACAAATATTGGCTTAATTTCGTACTCGTAATACCCGTTACATTCAGCCGTAACGCCCGTTACAGTTATAGATTTCTATAAAAAATCCTGTTTGTATTTTTGTTTTAATATGAGTAGTCTATAAAGTTCAGCATTTATTTAGTTGTGTTCACATTTTTTTACCTACTTAAACTAAAACATTTCGCAGACTTTTGATTTTGTTGCGGTAAAGCCGGGAAGCTTAGACAAAATCGGGTAACGCCCGTTACGCACATATTTTGCCCTTATTGCTTTACTGCTGCCTTTTAATAACGGTGACGAAAATTAGTCCTAAGTGGAGGGTGTTAAGCTAATAAAACTATTAGTTTTCTTCTTGCATCATCAATTAATCGTCAAGTAAAAGTGTACAACCTGTAACACCCGTTACATGGAATGACCCTATTAATAATAACATACAAGTGAGGAGTAAAACTGAGTCTAAGACCATTTTCATTTATTTATTTATTTATGCAACAATTAAAACTTTGATTTTCTCGCAACATCAAAATTATTGTAGGCACTAAATTGGTTGATTTTCGTTTGATGACAAGAATCATACAAAGTTGCGTTTATACCGCCGAACTTTTTATCTAACTCCTGTGACAGCTATGATAGATAGGTTGGTTTAGAAAGCACCCAAACAGGATACTCCATCCATTGATAACGATATCCATCCCTGACATTTTCTATTAGATGGTAGGACTTATGTAAAGAAATCAGAGGCGACTGACCTTAATCTAGCCGGCTTCTCACGTCATGTTTTTATTTAGATTGATTGCTGGTAGTCTAAATTCCTATGAATAATAGAATGGCTTCCCAGCACAAGCAACGTGAACATTATTTTATCGTTTATATATAACTGATCAATGATCATAGTAATTAATTTCACATTGATAATCACTTACTTTTTAATTTTCTTTTCTAATTGCAGGTTCACATCATATTTTAGTAGATCACACGAAAACTTGAAGATTTCTGATGAATATGAGGTCAATAATGGAAATCATAACTGAAGAGTTTCCGAAATCAAAGTAGCATTTTGTATCAATTTTTTTTGTCACTGCGTGCCAGTTGCTGAGCTGTTTGCAAATACTTACATTAGAAGTCCGTAAATGTACAACTGCCGGTAGTTGTCGCGACAAGCCGCCCGTCAGAAACACCGGTGATCGAGAATCGCATGCTAAAAAGCTCCCAGCCTCAGCAAATAGCCGCACTTAGTACGAGACACGAGACAGCCGCGCCATCGCAATATCTATCAGACCCTTATTGGGAAACGTGGCGTCAACTGTTCGAAGCCTGTATCTTAATAGCGAAACAGGTCGAGATCTCGCCCTATCCACTCAATTACCGTTGGCGACGAATGAAATAAGATCACTTTTGCATATAAATTACATAAGTGGCAGCTGTGGTATATGATTAAACATTAATAAGTTTGTTCTGTATCTTTAAAATATACCTGTAAGTATCTTTGCTTCACACAAGACTAAGCAATTAGTGTTATTAGATCGAGAAGCTTAGTAGCATCGTAGGTACTTGTGTGTGACTAACCGGGAGTGGTACGGGCCCTCATTAATAATGTATCAGTTTACTATGAGATAGGTTCCGCTTCCAAAGCCTCTGTCACAGAATACCTTTACAAATTGAACGAGGTGGGACTTCATTAAAATTAAACAATAGAATGCTGCTCGGGACGCCAGAATTTGTGTAATTACGAACGATCGTAATTAAATATGGATAAGTTTATGTTTAATGAAGACTAAAGAGTTTTTAATAACAGTTTCGATTTTATGATCCGTACCAGCAGTACTCAAACACGTTTAAAAGACAAGAAGCACGTTTAGTTCTAGGTTGACTTTTCTCCTTAACCCACTTCGCTACTAACCGAGTAGAGGGATAGTGTCGGTCTAGAATTAAGTATACTTCTAGACTTTTATAATAGAGCGAAAGGAATATTGAGCTCTTGTAAAAGTTAAGAACCGCCTAGCCAGGTTTCTGGGAAGCTTGATTGTAAATTTTAACAAAATAATTCCACGATGAATAGGTACAAACGGCGGGGTAAACTTTCGCATTCCAAAAATGGACTCACATCGCAATGGCAACTTTATGCTTCGCGGCTGAAATAATGATCGGGATTATAAAGTGAAGAATCGTAATTCTGATTTATTAACGTTTTGTCTACTAAAAAAGACAAATGAATAAGAGACCTGAAAATACACCATTTTGAATTAGCAGGAAATTCACAAGATTCAGAAATATACCAATTTATATAATGTATTTCGTATTATTATAAATGTATGTTTGAAACATCTGTGCGTTGCGGTGGAAATCGCGCCTACGCTTTCTTGTGAAGCTATTAACTGCCTACTAGCCACGGTTTTTACTTAAACACATTTCCTGGCATTGGTCTTAACGTTGTTTCAAATTGAACTTTGTACCGCAACGATAAGATGGCTTTTAATATGCAATTTTCGGGATAAAACAAAACGGTCGAAGGTTTGCAGAACACCTAAGTATTCTGTAATGTCGCAACGTAAGTGTGCATTTCACAACCACGCCTACTGTATCAACCGCCTACATCGTTTCGGAGATGTTTACTGTGTCAATAAAGTTCTTATTTCGATCCATACAAGGTTGTTTAAGTAAGTGACTTTTTAATGCAATTACTTTGAGATCTTTCAGCGCAGACATGATAAGGTGGCCTACATTCAAGACCTTCAACCGTGGTCTACTGAGAGATGATCTAAGCTTCAGCTTAGACATCGTACCTATGATGCTGAAAATTTTGCTAGTTTCGAATGAAGGTAATAAAGCTTATCATGTATCTTTGGTTTAGTCATTACGGTCAAGCTCTCTGCAGAAAAGTTAGAGAAACAGACGTTTGTATACAGTAGAGTTGAGTAATGTTTTCTTTGATCTACAGTTGTCAAATTTCTACCCAAGAGTAACTAAGTGAAACTCTGAAACAAACTTGGGCAGGACTGCCTTCGGAATGTAAATAACTTTTATTTAAAATAAATAAAGAATCAAATGAGAGCTACAATGAAAAGGTAACAAAGGATCCAACACGCTTTTGGTACGTCCTAATCGTGTCTCAACCTGTTACTTAAACAGGTAGAATTTTTGACTCATAAGTCATTTATAATCATAAAGTACCGTAATTCTCTATCAAAAGATAAAGAACACAGATCAACAACTTTCAAAAATAAACTACACGAAAATTGAAAAATGATACATCACAGTTTCTTTGCGGCCTTGATGGGCCGGCGCCGGATCAACTGTCATTAGATGTGATTTATTTACGTAGGGCGATCTTTTGATGTTTTTTCAAATACTACGAAAGCAATTAAGAGCTATACCTGATTTTAAAGCGATGCAACCATAAAAATAAATGCGTGAAAATTAGTATATTTCTACCTACATTTAGGAAGAGCTAAGCGCTATATAGTCTTATCTTTACATACACTTATCAAACTGATCTGTACGCACACAGCACATATCATTCATTATCCTTATTATCACACTCAGCTGTGAACATAGCCCATTCTTACCTGAGTTAGGTTGCTCCTGTAAGTTGACGGCAGCCAACATTTTGCTTTTTTCAAAGATATTCCTCGCCTTCGTACATGCCGGGGCAAACTCAGACGCAGTCGCGTGAACTAAGCTAGCCACCAACAGTAAATACAATATTTGGCTCCCCATTCTCAATCCAAAAATCGATTTTTTGTTAGACGACAGTTCACCACAACAACACTCTTTCACAGCCATTTTCGCGGAAAGTCAATTAGTACAAACGAAAAATAGATCACTTATGTATGTTGAGTCATAAATAACGTTGAACTAAATATTGTAAATTAAATAAGCGCGGTTGTGAAATCGCCATACGCACACCGCGACGTTCAACTGCGGTCCATGGCGGTCGCAGCCCGACTGACTTGACTTGACTGACTGCGCTCGCCGCTCGCCGACTCGCCGAATGCCGCGTGAAGTGCGCCGAAAGCGGCCGGTGGTGTTACTGCCATGTGTGATTTTTATGTTTTCAATCAACAAGGGTTCCACCCAGCGTAAATAAAATGTATGCTTTTCACAAATTGTATACTTACCTACTCGAGATAACTGTTAGATGTTTTCACAACATACCTCTTTATTCCTGAAACTTTCGATGCTTGTATTCGAATCAGACTATTTTTAACTCAAACTTTTAAAAATAAAGCAAAGCAAAAATGCGGGTATAGTAGCAATGCAATTTAGCAATTAAGATGGAAGGCTTATAATAGTCGATAATAAAATAACTTTGAATTAGATAATCATAAAAAAAGAAAGAGAGAAGTCTAAAAGTTATAAGTAAGTTAAGTACCTACCTACTTACTCATAATTTTGTTCTTACCAGTATTTACAAATAAGATTGCGAATAAAAAAGTATAATATTTAAACAAATTCTGTAACAAAACTTACTGAAACAAAACGAGAAAAATAAAAGTTTTAAGATAGGTAATTACCTCAACTCATATAAGTAAATTGTTATATGCCCAGCCCAGGTACCTATGTACTACAAGCAGTAACACGTTGGATTAATTCAATAATTGTCAGTGACCCAATAAAGTCAAAATATTACTCACAGTTTCACAATTTCTAATTTTGCCCGCAGTTCAATTTCAATCCAGTTCGTTTATTTGTTTTTAAGTCCGAATCCAGGCTTCCGTCATCCTCCGTGTTCTATAATAAAACGTAACAACATTAAATAAAAACATTCGGGTTTAACATTATATTTCGCAGAAGAAAGTGTATTAATTATCACTGTTATAATTTTAAATAATGTAATCATACTGCTGAATTACCATTTTGTCGTTAATGAAAATAATTTCAATGTGTATGTTAAGTTAATAATGTTGTCAGATGATTAGGACTGTTCTTGTCAAAATGACATTTACTTTGCCTTATTTGACCGTCTGAACATTTTCACTAGGTGGAAACGTTCCAAAATGGGCGATGTTATTCTAACTTTGATTGCACAAAGAATGCTTTGTTGTTAAACCAAACACGCACGGACGTTTGAATAACGTTCTTTGGAATAACCTGGCAGGCACAAACGTACGTGTGTGGCGAAATAATGTCCGACTGGCAACCCGTGTCAGGTGGATATGACTGGCACACGTCTGATCTCATCATAACACACAGTAGCGACTTAAGAGCAATGATACTCCGTAACGCACAGCTCTAATTCCAAGTAGCAGAGTTTACGTGGTAAATAATTAATTAGCGCAATATAGGTAACTGTTATCCATAATCTTCAATGCGCATAATTTTGCAAAATTTTGAAAGGCAAAGATTAAAGATTGCATCAAAAATCGTAAAGGTTAATAGGCTCTAATATTAAGCTTTATATTCAAAAGCAAAGCATGACTGTTAATTTAAATTTATTTCTTTTGTCTGCGTTTTTTTATTATGGATCACCGTGCGTGTATAGTGAATGACGAGTGAGACCTGGCAGATACCCGGCGTGTACCCCACGGGCAAATACGTGCGTGTTTGGTGGCCTAAATTGACCAACTGTTCTGTCGAATAGCAATCTATCAAATTCATTTAAAAAAAAAGGTAAATCAGGACTTAGAAAAGGCACAAAAGACAAAGTGTATTGATTCAAACTGACTTGTTAGACAAATGAATCCGATTGAAACATAAAATAATTTGGCTGACACTTATTGTGTGGCACAATATTTTAGCTAACTCAGGCAGGCTTATCACCTTAGAAGGAATTATTAAACAATAATAAGGTTGTTTTTTTTACATTAGATAAATAGGACAGGGACAAAGTTAGAAATAGAAATATAAATTTATTTGCAAAACCAAGTGTTACAAGGGAACTTACATAAAACGGGCACTTACAACTAAAGGTAATTAGTTTACTAACTGGTTTACTGGTCTTTGAAAATTAATGTTTGGTGCAGGGTTGTTTCAGCTATTGCAGATGCGGCTCATTCGCATTAATTCAAATATCTTCATTCGAATCCGGATAAATCAATAAGAAAGTATAAAGCCATTTCACGTTTTAAAGTTGTAAGACGAAAGTGGTAATTGCTACTTTTGTTCGTTATTCCGATATAAGTAAAGCAATTTTTTTAAAACTTCAACTCTTTCTGAAAATCACACATAACAAAAATTTTAAAATGTTGGTATAGCTTGAGAATACCGGGTGATTTTCAAAAGACTTTCAGAAATGATTTGGCATACTTAGTAAGGGTTTTAGTAACTAGTGTGAGTGAAAATGTATACTTTTCAATCGATTTTAATATAAATTCAATACAAAAATATTGACTGTTCGACTGATTTTGTATGGTGACCTAGGAATCAAAGTCAATTGAAAAAACAAATTTACACTAACATAGTCACTACATCACTTACTCAGTATGCAATATCGTTTTTGTTAGTCTTGATAATCGCCTGGTATATATATTTTTCAGAGATTTGCTGACTGGTCGCCGACAAGTCGGTAAAGCCAACTATCCGGCTATAGTAGTAGGCAACTAGTCGGCGATTAGTTGGCAAGGAGCGCCGACTATCCGGCTACATATTTCGTATGCATTTCTAAATGAAAATCAAGGTAATTGTAGAACTTAATTGTGGAATCAGGAATGGATGTCGGTGTTTAATATGGTTGGTCATACTTGTAGTGTTTGTTGTTTTTCCCTGCCCACCACGAGGAATTATCATTTGGCGCTAGTTACATTTACCTTTGTGGGAATTATGGTCTAAGTGTTCAAAAAACATCCATACACGAGATTTCCTTTTTAACATGATTAAACAATTGAGCTCTTTCACTTTTATTAACATAAAACTTTCAAAAACGAAAATATTAAAACAATGCGACGTAAACAAAACAAGTTCTGACACGTTCGCAGGCGGCGTTTGCGACTTGCACGCGAATGAGCTGTAAACGAAACGTTACGGAAATCCCCGAAACCGTGATCGGCTTGGCCGACTAGTCGGGCTATTTGCATCCGACTAATCGGCTAGTCGGCCAAAGTCATAATCGGCACATCTCTAATATTTTTAGAAATGTGCAATAATACGAATTTAATTTTTGAACATGATTACACTGAAGTTCCTTTCATAATGTTTTGCTAGGATCTATCGAGGGCGTTCCAAAACCATACTCAAATATAAAGTTTTGACAAGCACCTCTAATCGTTAAAATAAACATTTCGCCTAATTGTTCGAGCTTAATAAATTTAAGTATCAAATTTAATTTCTGTCATTTTTTGTAATGTTATAAATGCAAACAGACGTGTATAATTAATTCAAAACATTAAAATAAAACAAATGTGCTTTCACTTGAAAAACTATTTTCCTTGAAATAGTAGTACGATAAAGTATCATAAAATATTTAACTCAATTTTTATCGACGTTTCTAGTTTTACATAACAAACCGGCTCAATCATGCGGATTTGTTTGCTTAAAACTTTAGTATTCGGGATTGGAAGGCGATTTTTGTCGACATCTAACTACAAAAGGGTTACGCACTGCATTTTCGACATGGACGGATTACTTTTAGGTAAGTGGTCGCTCGACCTTCCGGGTTGTCAATGTTAATAAAGCGCGAAGGTTACGGATACGGTAAATTATGTAATTAAAAACAATACTATACAATACTCTACTTTAATATTAAAATATAATTTAATTAAATATAACAATAAAACTTATGAAGCTAACTTGTGCATACATACATCTACTTGAGTAGTGTAAATTTCTCATTTCTGACTTGCATTGAAAACTTGCCTCATGCTCGAACCAAACGAGAGAACTGGTTATTTTAATACCATTGTGATAAAGTTACCATCTTGACTGCAATTCAGTATTTAATTGTTACTGTTAAGTTAAGTAACTAGCGAATAGCAATTAAGTTGCATTTACAGTAGAGCAAGGACTTAGTTGGGGTGGTATTTTGCCAGCCACTTGGTTGTAACACCTCTTAACCAAAGGTTACATGTAACCAAGACTACTTCTCATTCACAGACACTGAACTAGTTTACAAGAAGATGATTACACAGCTATGTGCTAAATATGGTCATGAGTACACTGATGAGTTGATGATGAAAGTCCTGGGTGGCACGGAGCAACGTCTGTCAGAGATCCTGTGCAAAGACCTCAACTTACCGGTGAGCCCTAAAGAGTTCCGGGATGAGTTACTGGTGCTTGGGGACACAATGTTGGCTGGAGCACCTTTATTAGATGGTTAGTGGATGAAAGTGTTAAAAATGAAATCTGTTTTTCCTGACAACATATAGTTTTAACCCAGGGTTGCCAACGGTCAGTACCTAGTACTAGGAGAGCGTTGTGGCCTAAGGGTTAAGCACCCCAACTCAGATCATTGAGTGTGTGGTCCCAAGTCCAAATCTGGCCAGAATGATTATCTTTGTGTTAATGGTTTTTCCTACTAACTCTCTGGTGATGGTAAACATCAATAAAAAACCAAGGCAACCCGGAAAACGGTATAAGGCTCACCACCTACCACATTGGGATCTATTACCATTAGTGACATTACATTACATGTGAGTAAGTACCTAAGTTTGTAACTCATACTGGCGCTCTAGAAACACGTGACCTATGACAATCTAAAACCTCTTGTACTTACCCATAAATTTTCCTTGATCATAATCATTTTACAATTACTATGTGAAAAACCAATTTTGTTTATCAAGTGTATAAAGTAGCGATTCAGGAAGTTGAGATCTTATCATCATGCAGATGCATTATGTGGGGCTTTTGATTGATAACAAGAAATTTGATAAAAAAGGGAGAGAAAGATAAAATTAAGCTGCTATGTTTTGTAAGAAAATATTACACATGCTCTCTTGACATTCTTCATGCTCTCACTTGGGGCTGTCCGAATTGTTTCAACATTTAGTGAATTACACTCTGCATTCTAATGGCCTAGTGGTTCAACACTCAAACTCAGATCGGGGATCAAGTGGTCCCGAGTTAAAATCTGGCCAGAACCAAAATCTTTGTGTTCATTGTTAAGATATCCGACTTACTCTCCGGTGATGGTAAACATCGATAAAAAGCCAAATCAACCCAGATAACGGCGGAAGGCTCACCACCTACCTTGTTGGGTTCTAATACCATTAGTGATGAGTGGGCTTCTGAGTATTTCGTTCACCATGACGACACAGTCACTTGACTCACTTGCCTCTGACTATCCCGTTTGGGATAAAGTCGTGATGGTATGTATGTATGTATTATAATTACGTAGGCTAAACTGACTGACAGTTTCAAGCGCACGTTTTTATTTAAATGTTGCAAGCGTTGAGCATTAGTATTGTAGAATGAGAATGAGAATAATCGAAGATTTATGACATGACTTCTCGATTTTTAGTTTAAATTACACAAAACAACATCCTTCATTTCCGTAGTTCCCTAGACGCCGCTGCACACTTACGTTACTCGCTTTTTCTGTATCCAGAAACACATTCATTCTGGTAAAACTTTTCCAATCACATTCCAGGTGCTGAACGACTAATTCGCCACCTTCACAAAACGAAAGTGCCTTTCGCGCTAGCCACGTCGTCCAGTGAGCGATCAGTCCACACGAAGGTGGCTGCATACAAGGAGCTGTTCTCATACTTCCACCACAAGGTCATGGGGAGCACGGACAGTGAAGTCAAGTTTGGTAAACCACATCCGGACATATTTTTGGTGGCAGCTGCAAGGTTTCCTGACAAGCCTAAGCCTGAAAAGGTAAGTTCCAACCAAACTGTGTTAAACATCGTAGGTGACCACTCCCGCAATTGAATGTCTCATCATTACACATGTGAATAAATATGCACACACACTCAGTGCCGGAGTAAGACTACTTGATGCCCTAAGCAATCCACGGCTGTGGGCCCCCCTATCCATAAGTAGAAAAGTCCAAAAAACTAAGTGTTCGAGTAATACAACGGTAATTATCCTTAAAGAATATGTATGGAGGATGAAAGAGTACGTCAGTTAGGTAATAACTGCATAAAATTAAAACCACAGATTTTCTTATATAATCATTGAAATGCGACTTTTCGGGCAATAAAATCGCGATAAATTGTTCTTTTTAGCATATTTGACTCAACAGAGCGGCCCAGTTTTAGTGGCGTTTGGAACGCATGTAACCCAGGCGTATACAGGCTCTCCTTCTGCTATACGCAGAAATCGTACGAACGTTGACGTGCTTATTAGCTCGTATAATCCAAATAGATACCGACTCGCCGCTACCGGTTTGAGCGAACACGCCGCAATAAGCCCAGTACACGGGCGTGTACGCACGTTTGGTTTTCGGAACCGTGAAATGTAGCGCACGTGTAAGCGCGTTTGCAGCAACCGTATACGCGCGAACAAGAACGCTAGTCTGAAACCGCTCTTAAACCATCATTACAAGACTTACAAGTCATATAAACAAAAAATATTTCTCAAAATCTAGTTTCGCAGTTAGAAGTAATCTGTTCATGAAAACAAATTATCCAATTAAACTATTTAATTTTGGCAAAGGGGTAGTGTAGTAATGCACACTTGTTTGCATTATCAAGGAATACCGAGACATTTATTTCACTTTCGTAACTTTTTGTAAAATTTCGAACAGTTAGAATGTTTTAAAAATCACTGTGGTGAAAACTGGTATCTAAGATTTGTACCCGGCTTCAAAAACTGCCATAGCATGTTTAGTTTCTGAACAAAAAGTGCTGTTAAGTAATTTCGTACCATCGTCAAAAATAACATCATGCAAAGTAACTCGATGGTGCGATCTTTTCCAAAGTCCTCATTTGGTGAAATCGCTCTAAGAAATGTTTGGACCACTTAAGCTTTAGACGTCCATGGTCAGTTGCAAAGAGCGGATTTTCAAACAGCCTTGCCATTCATGTGCCAGCGAATACTCGTATATTCATTTTATTGCTGGTTCTGGTGCCCCCTAAGACGTGATGCCATAAGCAATTGCTTAATTTGCTTATGGGTTAATCCGGCACTGCACACACTAATTGTCATGGCATTGCAGTGATGGTAAATATCCTTGCCACAACAAGGATTTAAGCAAAGGGCGTCTCACAAAACACCCACACCTGGGGGCCTACTCGCTAACGAATTGCCAGTAGTTTCGGTCAAACTAATGTGTCAAAAAAACCTACAAAGACATGATATTTTCAAATATTTGATTATTATCATATTAAAGAGTTCAAAAATACATGACGGTGGTTAGAATTATCTTCGTGTTTATACTAATTAAGACCATGTTATTTTTCCCTAAACCACGGACATGGTGTTAGTGAGCCAATTTAAAATTTCCCCCTGAGCCAATAAAAAAAATCATTATCTGAACTGACCCAACCGGAATCTAACCCAGGACATTGAAGTCATGGCTAGAAGCCGTGATCCAACGCACTACGCCAACAAAAACTGAATAACTCTTGAAAGCCTAGTGGAAGGTAGCCAGATTGCGATGATGATATGTGCTGACGGCACGATTGGCGCAGTGTGTTGTAGCACGGTTTCCCGCCTTGGCTTACTTGATGTCCCGGGTTCGATTCCCGGTCGGGTCAATTCAGGAAACGATATTCTCTAAATTGGCTCGGGTCTGGGTGTGCTGGGAGACGCCCCCTGCTTATTTGCCTGTCTGGTTGTACCTCGTAACACAAGGATATTTATCTTTACTTCGAGACCGTGACAAGCGGGGTGTTGTCTGGAGCATTTTTATTTAAAATTTTATTTGCTATGGTTTGGTAGTTTCGACTACACAAAAATTACCCCTAATCTCCTGTGCGGTTGATATTTGTCGTGTTGCGCTTCTTATGCTTGGTACAGATAGACTAATGAAAGATAACATGCAACGTATCGTGAAAGGAGCATTTCATGTGGACGAAACGCACGCAAGCATCAAATATTTAACTCAACATGGATCCTACGGAGAGCATGGATACCGGTTTTCGATAATATCGAAAAACCGGAATATCGGAGCAAATTTCCGATATTGAAATATCGGTATTTTAATCACACAATACCGGTATTCCGCTATTTTAGAATAAAGTTTTACTTTTAACAGATCCATGCAAACAACGAACGTTTGTTTGATATATGAATTAAAATTATTGGCCAAGATACAAGGGTGTATAATTTAATTAATTATTAAATTATACACCCTTGTATCTTGGCCTTGTAGGACTATTCACTAACTTCAATCGCAAGAAAATCGCGAATTCGACAGCTTTTATTGCTATTCGAATTAAAATGCGAGCAGCTAGCAATCGATTCGCAATCCTAGTTAGAAAATAAGGGGGCCGGTTATGGGTAAAGTTCCCGTCATCTAAATAAAACGCTGGCTTATACCTGAGCAGTAAGCGAAATTAGGATCAAATTGGGGGTATGAAACCCCCTTTCATAATGCACCCGAGCTTAGGACCATCCCCTCCGCTGTCGCCCAGCTTCTTTTTACGTGGCGTTAAATGTATACGCAAACTAGCAGCGGGAGATTCTTCATGTATCTTTGGACAGTTGTTAGCCATGTGGCTGGCGGTCTACCTTTTATCCTTTTGCCTGTTTTGAGGGAACGGCATTTTCTACAACGTAGTCGTCTGATCTACGTATTACACGTCCAATGGCCATACCACCTCAGCCTGGTCTTTAAAAGATTATCAGCTATCGGGGTCATCTTCAAATTACCTAAATTGTGTACTTTTATCTGTTTCTTCTGTTTAAGTGTAGTATTTTTTTGGGCAATAAATATTATTTTTCTTATCTTATTACTTCGTTTTTCAACGTGATACCACCATCTTCGCATCAAAATATTTCAATCTGCTAACTTGTGAAAGCTGAATGAGTTGTGAGATGACTGTCGTCTGGATCTGGTCTGGCAGATCATGTATTCTGTATTGGTCCTGCTGACTTTCAATCCACTACGTTACAGAGCTTCCGTCTATTTATCTAGCTTCAGTTGAATGCTGTGTTTGCTGTTGGATATTAGCACTACATCAACGGCATCGGCTTTTATACTTCTGCTGTAAGGCTGTTCATAACAATGTTGCACAGGAGTGGACTTAAAACGCTGCCTTGATCCAGCCACATTTCAGCATCCACTCGATGGACATTGCTGTTTATTTTCATGATGATTCTCACCTATTGGTTGGGAACATGGTCTGGCTTGGCGAGAGCCAAGCCAGGATTTTAGAGACTCGTATCGTACACCTTTCTAAATCAATGCAGACTACCCAAAGCGACTGTTTAGTAATTTATCGCTTTTTCTATTATCGCTGTTACTGCATGAATTGCGTCCATAAAGCCAAGTTGGTATTCTGCAAAATATACTACTTTGATAAGGCGCTGGAAGACCTTTTCCGCGTTTTTCAGAGTATTTATAGTATGTGAGGTGATGTAGGCTCTCACATAAGCCTACATCACCTTTTTTTTCAGTTAACTAGCAACTTTTTCCTCTAATATTTCGCCATCCATCAAGTATTGTTAAAAAGTCAGTAAACCATGCGATTATTAGAACATTATATTAACCTACTGATTAACGGTAATTTAATTTCAATTTTGATCTTTTATTTAAAAATGCTACGTAATATCGTAAAAATATCGAAATACCGGTTGTCCGGTATTTTCAAATCGAATATCGAAACAATACCGGTATTGGGAAAATGGTCCGATAGTCCATGCTCTAGCTACCGCGCACGGTCTGAAATGCTCGCAGTGTGCGCGTGAACTGCACTGCGTGGAGTGCGTTCAGACTGGATTCTGTTACATTGCATGTATAGCGCCAGACTACACACCACTTGTCATAGTCTCGAAGTAGGGATAAATATCTCTTAATTACGAGGTACCAGACGAGGAATCAAGCCAAGGGAGTCTCCCAGCACATCCAGACCCGAGGCAATTCAGAAAAGATCGTTTCCTGAATTTCCGGGAACACTACAGAAATCGAGGCGAGAAACCGTGCTACAGCGCACTACGCCAACCGTGTCGTCAAAAAAATATTTAACTGTTAGGGTACGTACGCATTGACCGGTTTGCAACGCGGCTGCCCGTCCGGTGACAACTGCGCAGCCGCATGACAGTCCGCATAAAATCGATTTTTTCATACAATTTTTAACTGCGGTTAACCGGACGGCTGACCGCATTTCCGGCTAATCGCATAGTGCGTAGGTACCCTTACATATTTCACCAGTCTGTAGCCATCATTAATCAGCGGTATATAACTGCTTACGATTAGGTGGTTCGTCTAAAGTTTTGGTCTCCTGATCGTAACACACAACTGCGGTATGCGGCATCCGGTGCCGGACACATAATATGAGGGGGCATGCCAGAAGAAATTAGATACTCAAAAACCTTTTTTATAGTCATAATAAATCATAGCGCGAAAATCACGTCGACTGAGCTTCATTGCTGCAAGCGAATTCCCGCCAGTTTCTCGGAAAATGATGCTTTATCAAAAAAATAATAATTGTGTTCTATTTACAAATATATCAGTAAACAACCAGCCTATTAGAGGGTGTATAACTTGTCAGTGTCAATCAAATGAGTAAAGAGTATCTTACTTCTTTTGGCATGCCCCTCGTATGAAAAACGTCTAAAATGCTCTCTTGTACAAAGGCGCTCACATCAACCTTTACAAAACCCTAGAAAAATGGGTCTTATGTCAGCAGCATAAGGTGCCCCTATGTAAAGGTTGATTTGAACGCCTCTGTACCGTCGCAGTATGCGTCAGCGGTTCTATACGATAGGTGTCAGACACCGCATACCTTACCGTTGTGCGTTACAACGATCTAGAGATCAAAACTTACGGGGCTTCTATCATTAAAATTTTGCGTTTTTGACTAAAAAAGATATTTATTTTCCCCAGTGCTTAGTATTCGAAGACTCGCCGCACGGCGTGACGGCGGGCATCTCAGCGGGCATGCAAGTAGTCATGGTCCCGGACCCTCATCTTGACAAGCGGCTCACCAAGCACGCCACGATAGTTCTCCCCACGCTCGCCAAATTCCAGCCGGAACTATTCGGTCTTCCTGCCTTCCAATGATCTTAGACTAACGTAAATCTAGATAGATTACGTAGAAAGCGCGCAGAATGAGTGTTCATTTTAGGATTTCTAGTTGACTATGCCTTTATTTATTCTTCATTGCTTAACATAAATGTGCAATAGGCGGACATAATTATTCTCTACCAGCCAAGCACACTGTTCTCTAGAAGACAGAACAACCAACAACCTTAATCCAAGGATATGCACAAGCGAATAGCAAATAAGAATTTAGGAGTTGAGCAGCATCTCGAAGACCCTGTCCAGAACTACGCACGATCGATGCGTGTTTTGTTATAGAGCGATCGCTGGGAACTTAGCTAGTCTGTTGACTAAACAATATATGCAGCGATGTAACCAATATCGTGCTTCAATTTAGAACGCGTCGCCTGGTCGCCGGCAGGCTCTAACTTCAAGAAAATTAACAGAACTTCTTTGTAAAATGTTGAGACGGAAAGAAATGTTAAATAAATAATACTCGCGTCATTGTGGATTGAACAATACTTTTTTTTATAGGACTAGACAGACATTTGATCGCAATCGCACCTGATGGTGAGTGACGATGCGATCTATGATGGGACATGTCTGCCTAGTAAATGCCTTTTCACTCTTGTCTTGAAGAGACCCAGATTGTATTGGTTCGGAAACACATGCGCGGGCAGCGAGTTCCACTCCTTTGTTATTTGCATTATGAAGGAGTCCGCAAAACGTTTGGTGTGAATGGCTGGAATATCCACAATGTGCGGGTGGAAGGCTAAATGCGTCTTGTGCTCCGATGGTGAAAAGGAGATGGCGGAACCAACTCGTGCATTTAGCTCGCACACTCCCCGAAGTGAAGCCTGTAAAACACCGACAGGCTAGCAACGCTGCGCCGGTGTTCAAGCTCCCGCAGCCCGGCAGAGAGAGCTGGATCATTTATGAGCCTCACGGCGCGTGACTCCACCGAGTCCAGAGCAGCAAGCTGATATTTAGCGGATCCAGAGTTGGCAGCAGTACTCCATACATTTTAGTATTTTTGTTTCTTTGGATTTTGGTTTGGGAGTGGCTTAACTCATCCAGGATCTTAGTTTGGCACAACTGGTAAATTTTGAAATTACCTATTTAAAATGGATTGAGTAAAGATAAAAATTGTACAAGGTAGTTTTCTTAGTAAGTAATACTTTCCAAGAAAGTCGGATAATGAGGTTCAATTAAGACTTGTCATGGGTAGACTCAGACTTTTGAGGCTTGCACCCCTTTGTTGTTTTCTCCCTGTTCAGTAAGGCTGAGGATTGATTAGAAAGAAGTGCTCATGGTGCTACGTATATAAAGAATATAATTATAAATCTTCAGCGCAATGTTCACAAAATTATCTAAAAAAGATCTTAGAGCGCCCATTTCGATCGACCTGATGGTAGCGTGGCAATTTTCTCACTAGAAAAACATTGCACCAAACACTGGTGTATCCTGTGCTTAGGAGAAACTTGGCGATTGTTGTAAAGGCACAAAGTACGGCGAACAAGTGCTTAAGTAGACACTAGGCTTAGGTTTAGCAGTAACTTGTAATCGTAGTGTCTTGTCATTTAAAGTCATTGCGTTAAAAAATATATTTTTACCTTATTCATATAAAATAAAACAGCCTAAGTTTTATGAATAAGGGGAATGGTGATTTTGTTTAGGGGGCTATTATTATGTAATATATTGCTACCTGTCATACTAAACCTACAAAGACGAGAACACTTGATTGCAGTAATAAAGTAGTCTAAGAGTTTTTTTACAGGGTATAATAATTTCATAAAAATATAAGAAAATAAATAATGTATTACATTGCCTCTAGTAAAATCAGTAATTATCTGTCTGCCTTGAAATACACAAATGATGTTCTTAATAGTAAATTTAAATGAAATCAAAACATCACTAAAAATGTCTTCGTACCAGATTATGGTTATCCTCAGTTTTATGGAAACTAGTAACCAATATTGAGACCCAAAATAACATAGATTTAGCTTACATGTTAGTTTTAGTATTTGTTTATTGTCAACTTTTTATTAACAGTTCACTTCATACACAATACATAAATACTAAAAGTAACATTTAATAAACATGAAAATAAGTAGGTACCTACAGTACTCTTTTTCAATTTTAGATTAAATAAATTTTAAGATATTATTTCGTATGTCAATGACATTAGAAAGAAGTGGAAGAAATCTTATCACGGTAGTATTAATGCCTGTTATTTCGATAAAGCCTGAAGTAAGATGAGTTTCATATATTTTTCTAAATTTTCCAAGCTTCATACAGGCTGGTCAAAACATACACGTCAACAAAAATTTTTTTTAGCTTGCTCACACTCAGGGGACAGGGTTATCCAAAAATACCCCATGTAGGTTACCCGATTATTTGTAGTTTTCGGTTATAATTTTTTTTACGATTTTTTTGATAATATCTGGGTTGTCACTTTTATTGTCACTGGTCGCGCGAATTTTTTTTATTGACGTATGTTTGGACCCCCTGTATCTCGAACTTAATTTAACGCGTAAAGTAAAATTTATGCATATTGCGGCATCGGTAATGAATTGAAAATAAGTTGCACATTTAAAATACGGGTAAACGTAACATGAAACAGCAAAGGTTGTAAACCCAATGATAGATATTGTTGTTAATTTAACCTTAATGTAAGTTAACCTACTCAACTTATGAAGCAATGTTAGATATATTAAAGAAATGATTGCGACTGATTGTACATGGTCATGTTAGTGTAATGATCTAGTGCCAGTAGTTTTAGATGATTTTACCCAATGATTGTTATTTTTTTTACAAAGTCTGTAGTTTATAGTCGATTTAAGTATATTAAAATTATTTATGTGACAAAACCAGTTTTTTATTTTGGTACGAACCTAAGTATATCATAACAATTAACCATTAATAAGGCATTGCATTGTGAAAAAAATCATAAGTTTTCGCCTGTATGCCCAAGTGTTAAGGTGTAAAATCAGGTGGTAACTATTTTACCTCTGCCTTTTTAAGGGTTAAATTGGCTTAGTTCCACCTAGCTAAGTATGACCAAGCCTAACATTAATGAAGACAGAAATATGTATTACTATAATTACTTTTGAATGTTACTTTTAGCTTTTTACAATGCTTGTTTTCATTCCCGGTTTGTGAAAGATGCGGGTTCGATTCCCGCTCGAAATCATAGTCCGAAATTCGAATTATATTAGTTTTCCATCTTTATGGTAAGAAACTTTTGAATGGTAAGAAAAAATCATGTTAGTTCTCAAACATCCTGAAAGATATTTAATAAATAAAAATAACAACAATTATTCTATTTGCTATATTATGTACATAATCAAATAAATAAACATAATTCACTTCACTAGTTGTTTGATGGCAGACAGGACATCACTTGCTGATAGATTAGTGAGGGCAGAGCTGCGTTCCTCACCCTTATCTGTAATAATCAGTAATATGTAAATAACAAACAAATCTACACCATAACAACATTGTCACATTGCACCTTTTGGAAGGACAAGGCAAAATTATAAATGCCACTTTCAGAAACTGTAACTGTGTGCCTTACCGTGTGTGAAATGATGAGACTAAAGGTCTTAGCACATTGTCACGGTACCGCAACAGCACCGCTCCAACCCGGCAATTAACTTGCCATTCAGATTAGAGCATTGCATTGTGTGCTCTATAGTATATTTTACAATGTCAATAAGAAAAAGCGGATGACGGAAGGCTCGGGCGGCCGGCAAGCAGGCAGCGAGCCGCCCGCCTTTTATACGGGTCGATGTCAGGTTGGAACGGTGCCATTGCCGCGCTGTGATTTTGTGCTGTGACCTTATGAAGTTCAGAAAACACCTAAATGAACATAATTGTCAATCTATTAGAACATCTAAAACAATTTAAATGACTAAAAAGGAGATGGAGAGAGATTCGATTATAAAAGGAGACACTTGTCATAATGTACAAGCACACTTTCTACAAAGTTGTGATTTCTTAATTACACAACTACAGGTAAAATACTACAAACTCAACAATGATTCACTCTTGACGCTATTAATAAGTAAACTATATAATATATGGCAAAGTACTCAACTACTATAATATTAATCCTTAGCATACATGGTACTTTTTTTTACTTATTATTAGTGTGAACCAAAAATATCTGATTTACATTATCTGTACATAAATTAGTACTTGAGTATGTACAGGACTTACTAACTTTTAGAATATCTGTTTTAAAGTTTGACAAGAGACTTGATGATAGACATCACTTGTTGGTCATTCAAGTCACAAAGGGACATGAACACTTCATGTCCTTTCTCTGAAAATGTCTTATATTTATTAAAGTTCTCCTCACACTTTTTAATTCTGAATAAATGGAACTTTTTGCCAGATATTCAGCAGAATATTTGAAATCAGAAACTGATTGTGTTGCTTACAGGTAACATTGTGATCCTAACATCTGCAGTTACCATAGTATGGCTAAACAACAGATGGGAAAAGTCTTGTGAATACATAAATACTCCGTTTTGGTTGGAATAACTTAAAAACCTATGATATTTGAAAGAGAGACTGCTTGAACATACGTAAATGTAATGTTGGCTCCTGCTGTATTTGTTCCTTTACACAACACAACTGTGCAAGAGTCATATAATAACTTTAATAGCCCTGCTTTTAATAGTTTTTGTTAGTGATAAGTAAATAGGTTAAATAATGAAGAACATTGTAACATGTGTTACTGGCAATTCCCAGTAGCACTTCATAAATTTCGAAAGTAAACCACATATAACATAAAACACTAAGCCGTAACCAACGTAAAATTTGTTGCAGTAGTTTACTTTTGACAGTAAAATTTGGTATAACATGCACGAAGGATTTATTGCAAAATAGACTTACCATAGCGAGCCCAAACACGCGGCTGGACGCCGCTGCATTCTCGAATGAGTATGGGGAAATTAGGATTCTCTTTCTTAATGTTTACATAATTTTTCTGGATAAATTCCCTGAAATTAACAAAAAAGTTAGCAAAAGCAGCTAGGTTATGATAGTGTTTATGTAATCAAAGCAGCACTCATACCGCACTCCAGCGGATTGCTGGTTAGTTTGACACAAGTGAATCCTCAATTCTTTCAACACGCCACCTAAACGGATCGACATTTTGATTTATTTTACAGCAAAATTGAAGAAAAATTAGTAATCCGAAACTTCTTTTTCGATCTGATAAATGTCACTGTCATGTCAGCAGATAGCTCATGTCAAACATAACATGCAAGCGAGGAAATGTTTACTAAACAGCTTTTCTTACCCAAAATTACATTCACATAAACAACAAAGCCGCAAGGGTGCCGACCATAAAGTCATATACAGGGTGTCCTTGGAAGTAAGGATCAAATCGAAATAGCGCATATCTGGGGTCTTTACTGAACTTTTTAACCCCATCAACATTGTAAAACAACCAACATAACATAAGTCTGATGTCAAATGGGATAAGTTCAAAAAACTCAGAAACCGCTGCAATATGGTGGTGAGGGCTGCCAAACGCCATTATATACATGAAAACGTGCTGTCTTCGTTTCCAGATATCAGAATCTGGAAATTTCTTAAATCTCTTGGTTTCGGCAAATCGTCATCTCATCTTACGCTATCTTCTTTTTCTCCAAATAAGCTTAATACTCACTTCTCCCGTCCCACTTCTCTCGATTTTACTACGTTAAACTCCACCTTATCTATTATAAAATCTTTAGCTCCCTTGCCAATAGAAACCTTTTCCTTCTCACTGGTGTCAGAGTCAGATGTTCGCAAGATTATATTGTCCATAAAATCCAAGGCTGTCGGGTATGACGATGTTAGTAGATCAATGATAGTTCTAATTTTGGCCCAAATACTTCCTGTGATAACACATATTGTTAATTTCTCTCTTGATCGTGGGTATTTTCCCTCTGCATGGCGTAAAGCCTTTGTCATTCCGCTTCTTAAAGTCTGTAGCCCTGACTCGCTCAATCAGTTTCGCCCAATTTCAATTTTACCTTTTTTGTCCAAAGTCTTAGAAGCTGCTGCTCACAAACAATTATCCTCCTTTATTTACGCTAATAACCTCCTTAGTCCCTACCAGTCTGGTTTTCGCCCCAGTCACAGCACCACCACTGCTCTCATGAAGGTCACTGCTGACATCAGAGCCGGCATGGAGGAGTCGTGCCTAACGGTACTTGTTCTTATTGATTCCTCTAAGGCCTTTAATCCCGTTAATCACGACATTCCCCTTGCTGTGCTCTCTTACCTTCGAATTTCCCCTTCAGCACTTGATTGGTATGGTATTCTTCGTATCTCCGTGATCGCCACCAAGCTGTTCGAGTGGGACAATCTCTCTCAGATTGGTCAGGTTTGGATACTGGTGTCCCTCAGGGTGGCATATTGTCACCTATGCTATTCTTAATTTTTATAAACGTTTTGGCTGGCGAACTTGGATGCCCCCACCATTTTTGTGCAGATGATCTACAGATCTACAAGCAGGGAAAGACTGTTGAGATTAACAGCACTATTGGACGAGTTAACCGCGATCTGGAGTGCGTTGTTGAGTGGTCTGCCAAATTCGGAGTCAAGGTTAATCCTATTAAATGCCAAGCCATAATAATCGGGGGCTCACGACAACTGGCGAAGCTTGATATGAGTGCAGTTTCACCTATTGTAATGGACGGTATTGTTGTTCCTTATTCCCCTTATGTGAAAAATCTTGGCATTCATATGGACTGCTCTCTCAGTTGGACCAAGCATATTAGTGAAGTGAGCAGCAAAGTAACTGGGACTCTTCGCGCTCTCTATTGCCTGAAGAACTTTCTGCCGTCATCTACAAAGACACTGCTAGTGCAAGCTCTTATCTTGCCTTTGATTGATTATGGTGATGTCTGTCTCAGTAACGTTTCACAGGAGCTTTTGAACAAAATGGATCGACTTCTAAATAACTGTATACGTTTCATTTTCGGACTGCGCAAATATGACCACGTCTCCATTTTCCGCTCTTAACTCAACTGGATGCCTATCCGCCAGCGTAGGTCCATTCGAATTTTAAATGTTCTCTTTTCTATTCTTTTTGATCCTAATTCTCGATCTTATTTAAAAAGTAAATTTCAATTTCTTCATTCTTCACATTGTCGTCAGTTGCGTTCTGGAGATACTCTTTCCCTTCTTACGCCCTCTCATTCTTCCGGTTTCATGTCTAGTTCTTTCGCTGTATCTACGATTCGTCTTTGGAACAAACTTAGTGTTCCAATAAGAAAATCTATTAGTAAATAGGTACAGGTTTAAAGTGGCTGTTCGAAAGCATTACGGATCGGTGGTCACGCATTAGGGATGGGTCCTTGAGTCACTGTTAGGTGAATGTGGTTCAAAGTTAATACGAGGTTATTCTGTGGGGTTTATATGACTATTATTAAGTTATTTTTTTTGTGGCAAGCAATTCTTGGTTTGGTTGGTTCTATTTATATTATGACTTCTGTTTATTAACCCCCGACGCAAAAAGAGGGGTGTTATAAGTTTGACGTGTCTGTGTATCTGTGTATCTGTCTGTGGTATCGTAGCTCCCAAACGGATGAACCGATTTTCGTTTAGTTTTTTTTGTGTCATAGATAATTTTATCCCGAGTGTTCTTAACCATGTATCATGAAAATCTGTTCAGCCGTTTGAAGATCATCAGGTCTTTTCTAGTTGATGAGGGGATATGACTAACTTCCTTATGCCCGATCAATTCGAAATTTAGTACCGTGTTACTTCAATGATATTGAAAGTATATGGTAAGGCAACCATGACCTGATCAGCCGTTTGAAGATCATCAGTTCATTCATGGTTGATGAGGGGATCTGACTACCTTTCATATGTCCTAATGATTTAAAATTTGCTACTGTGTTACTTCAAACTCAACTATTTAATCACTTTAAATACCTTCCTAATATTTTACCTACTTTAAAAAGGACAAAATAAAAGTAAAATTAAAAAATTTAAAAACCCCCGAACAAAAAATAAACTCCAACAACTAACAAATAATATTTTAAATTCACATGACATGTATTAGGTAAGTTCAAATATTTTTATTTTCCAAGCGTCGCGTCGCATCGGGGGACCGCTAAGTCAGAAAAACAGGTGTAGTCGCAGATTGCAAGAAAAGAATTTACTCTGAAAAATTCGCAAAATCGATACAACCGTCAACGTAGTCTGCCCTCACGTGTCTGCCCGTTCTGGTCGCCGCACTTAGTAGCGCCTACCCCCGCGCCGCATACCGCACACCGAGCTCGCAGCACACGGCATTACGAAGACGACTATGCATGAAACTTAAGATCGCTTGTAGGTACACTACATGTAATTCGTAATAATTAATTAGCTGTTGTTGGAAAAATACTTCATAAACTTGAGCAGTCCCCAGACACGACGCGACGCTTGGAAAATAAAAATATTTGAACTTACCTTATACATGTCATGTGAATTTAAAATATTATTTGTTAGTTTTTGGAGTTTATTTTTTTGTGTCGGGGGTTTTTATGTATGTTTATTTTTATCGATTTATATTGAATTTATAGGTATATTATTTATTTTGTTGTTTTGTTATTTTATAATAATTACCATCTGTTGTTGTTTTCAAAAGTAATTTATTTAGTTTAATCTCGTGCACCGTGTTTAATTTATCTGTTTGATCGTGTGGTTGACTGGTAAAGAATGCCCTTTGGCATTAAGTCCGCCAATTGTATCATGAATTTTGTGCAATGAAGAATATATAAATAAATAAGTCTTTGTTACTTGAAATAAATAAAATTCATTTATTCATTCATTCATTGGTCCAATTTCCAACCGTTATAAAGATAAGATCAATTTTAGTTTTTTTCAGAAAATCCCGTAAGACCATACAAAAATATTTATTTAAAAAAATGTATCAAAGGTACCTATACACTTATTTTTTGTGCCAAAAGATTAGCAGGTGATTTATCTTACTTTAAATGGTTATTTTATATAGTTAGAATATCCATGTCAATTTAAAAAGTCAAAATATTGCAAGAAAAATCTTAATCATAAAAATTACTCCATGTTCAAGCAGATGTCGTGAAAAAAATGTACTACGGAAAGCTGTCGATTGTTGTTGCATTTACTGTAAAAAAACTAAAATCGATCATAACTTTTTAACGGTTGGAAATCGGACCAATATTGATGGTGTTAAAAAGATCAGAAAAGACCCCAGATAAGCGCTTTTTCGATTTGATCCTTACTTCCAGGGACACCCTGTATATAATTGCCGACTGCCGCTTCATATTTGCCCTTCCACTAGATTCTACCCCTAATGTAAGTATGTGCTTGATAAACCACTGTGTTATTACGCAGTAGCAGCGTTTTACCCTGAAATAAAACGCATATTAAAATACTTACCTAACTGGAAGCTTATATTGAGAGAGCATTTCCGTTTCCCGTCGATTTCCTGTAACTTTTCGTACTTTTAAAGACCATGACGTGATTGTATCGTCATGGTGAACGGAACACTCAGAAGCCCACTTTTCAATAATGGTATTAGAACCTAGATTAGATTAGATTTGATGTCGATTTAGCATATTTAGAATTTGGTATGTTATTTCCATCAGACATTTCGATTTCGTACCTCCTTCCTATCGCAGGTGAGCGACAGCAGTCTTGTTTTTGCACCGTAAGAGAATCGAGCTGCGACGAAGCAAGTATGCGTGGTACTCCAACGCATGACGAATTGCCAACATTTCTTTCTGGTTGCAATGTAGAGTCTGTTCTTTCTGCGACCAACTGCCTGTTATCGCTATGCTGTTCAATTTTCACCCCAAGCCTGATCCGATGCGTCGGTGGTCAGGAAATGAGTTGAAAGGGGTTGATAGCTGAAAATTCTGAATCCACAAATTCAGCTCGTTCTTTACAACCTGCGGTAGTGTGTAAGCAATTTCATGAACATTAACAATTACCGATGGTTCAGGCGACCCCTAGAAACTAAAAAACTGCCAAAATTCAATAGTCCTACTATTATTACTTTGATTATTTTAGCATTTTACAATGCTTATTTTTCATATCTAAAGATAGCAAAACTGGTATAATTCGATTTCGGACCTTGATGATCTCGAGCGGGAATCGAACCCGCGTCTTTCACAATTCGGGTGACTGCTCTAAACCACTGAGCTATCGAAACCTCCTTCCTTTTTTCTATTTTTAGTCCTGCTATTCTTTGTATATGGAGGTAGAAAGCGCCTGTGGGATTCTGTTACTTTCAAGTGAAAGTAGGCTTGAGAAAGATCGATTTTGCACATCTAATCGCAAGCCAGGAGGAAATCCGGTATGCGGTACATAATTATCAAATGGACGTTGGAGTTTGAACTGGGCCTTTATGTACATTTGGGTATATAAGTGGAAGCTGGACTGGTATGCGATGCCCTTGGATCAACTTCAGTATAATTAATGGTGCCTCCAATCCCTCCCATTTTGATTGGTAGTTTGCTAACTGACCGGCTTGAAACTGTTGCGAGTCATTGAATCTTTAGCGGCCCTTGTAAAATTCGATCGACCTCTGGTATTTCCACGGTGAGGCCGCGAGCCTCGGTTGTGAAAATTACCTCTCCTATTGCCTCTGGGATCTTGTTGCGAATATTGTTGTTGATCCTGATGAAACCTTTGGTTGGATTGATATCCACCCCGCGAGGGTGTAATATTACAGGCATGCGCTTGCATAGGAAAACCTGATTCATGACCACTGTATCGAGTTCCACGCGATGGATCTAAATGTTTTCGCGTACCCTGCCCCCGCGAGATGCGTTGGTTAGCATGGTTCACTTTGAATTATGATATATCCGTTTATGGGGGCCAAAAGGCTTTGTGGACCCCCCCAGCCTTTTCTAGTGCAGATGCGAAAAGTTTCTACTCTAACAAGTTGGTCGATAAAGGGGGTATTTTGTTTAGTGAAGCTTTAACTAGGGAATCTTTAACCTGACTTGTGATTGTTTCTCGACGAATTTCAATTGTTTTGGCACGGTGGCCCCAAACAAGTTGCAATGATTCTGAATAGACTTTGTGAAAGTCACCTTTCTGAAATAATTCCTCCAACTTAATACTTAAACTATCACATGTCAGCTGTATCCTTGGCCCAGGAAAGAAGACTTCGTATCCAGTAATGATTCTTCTTGTTTTAATATGCAGTAGGTTATAGCTGCTTATGACTTATCCGCATTTGCCAAATGGCGTAAGGTGTCATACATTTTCACCTCTTCGTTTGTTTCCAAGTCTATGAAACCTGGAGCATGATTGTACAACTTTTTGGGTCTAAACATTAGGTACTGCCTAAACGCTGAACATCAAGTAACATTATCAAAAGTTATCTGAAGTTTTTGGAACAGACGGTTCCTTAAGTTTAGTTCCAATGTTAAAAGTAAAGCCAAATTTGAATGTAAAACAATATGATAAGGTATGAACAGTGATTTTGTATGAACACATGTAAGTAAGTACACCTACCTAGAGAACTATTCCCAAATCACTTATTTTCTACTGGACAAATATGTATTTACCCACACCTGTGAATTTCTCATGGAAGTGTGACTGTGTGGTTTTTAATGTGAAAATAAATATTCTTTAAACCTGAAGCCAGGATTTATACTTTCAAGTCCATCCATAGGGCATGGCCCGTCAGAGGCGTAATGTTGTACATAGAGGTCCCCCAACTAACTCACGAACAAATGGATACAGTGTCACGAAAAAGGTCATCATTATTTGGCATCGCAATATGTTTACAGATTTTATTCATTTCTTTAAAAAGTTTGTTTATTATACGGCTAGATCTGCTAGCACGTTTATTTTTCTTACGGCGGTGGAGGCGCGACCGCTTACCTCGTTTGACACTCGAACTACACACACGCACACTCACACACACAGCTACAACAGCACAGTTACAGCTTGAACAGCTGTTCCTCGCAGAGCTGCTGCTGCTTCGTTCCCGCTTAAGAGACGTACCGCTTGGCCCAGCTACAGGCTGCGGTTTGGCTTCGGAAGGGTCCATTACTGAAAATTAATCAGGTTAAAATCTATTCCAACCCTAATTTTACTTGTAAAAACAAGGTACTTACAAAACTATTAATTTTAAAAGCAATGATACAAGAAACTAATGTTTAATTTTACACTTCGCTTAAAGTATTGTTTTTTTAAATTGTAATAAATCATTTAAGCAGGACAATCTTAGGATAAATGTATACAACGTATTTTTTTTAATAATTTAATGCGGGTAGGGTAGTGCCGCATCCGAAAAAGGCGTTAATAAAACGATAACGTCTGTTTTTATCACTCGACACTTGATTGTAGTCTACACATTTAAAATTAAATCTAGTCTGTGATCCGAACGGTAAATTCCGATAAAGATAGTGATCACGTACAAATAATATTTGAAAAAGAAATTTTTAGTACTTACAGGAAATTTTCTTAACACAATGTTACCACTTTTTATTCACAGACCGTGTACTTCACCATAACATTTTTATGCAACGATCGCAGGTTCTGACAGAGACACTGCGCTCAAGTTGCTTCGACGGAAAACTCAACGCCAATGATCTAAAAATGGCACGACATTTCTTATGAAAACTAAAAAGCGCGCAGTCGCTAGGTGGCGCCGCTGAACAGGAAACACGTCAAGGTCTTTAAAAGTACGAAAAGTTACAGGAAATCGACGGGAAACGGAAATGCTCTCTCAATATAAGCTTCCAGTGACGGTCAAGTAATTTAATGATAAATTAAGCACTTACTTACATACTAATATTACGAGCAACAGAGCCACCTCCAACGGCTCCAACCAATGAAGTTATTAAAGGTTACATCCCATATTGGATTGCTACGATTGGAATGCAAAAAAACAAATTGAGTTTGAATCTTATGCCGGGTGATTATCAAAAGACTTGAAAAAACGAAATGGCATTCCCGGTACCTAAGTGATGTAGAAACTATCTAAGTGAAAATAAAATGTATTAAATTAACTTTCAGTCAGTAAGTCGAAATGTCAGTATTTTTGTATGAAAACCTTAAATTGAAAGTCAATTGGAAAACTCAACTTTACATAGTTACTACATCAACTCTTCAGAAAGGGAAACAGTGTTCAGAGCACAAAAGAGGTGTGTACGAGTTCTCTGTAAACTCCAGTCGACAGATAGCTGTAAACCGTTCTTTACCTTACCCTCGAAAGAAAATTTAGATTGTTTAACAGGTTCATGATTAATAATAAGTCCAACCGTTTGTATTGACACAAAAGGAATATTTGTAAAAACAATCTTTTCTCTTTTCTAAAATTATCAACCTCACTCACCTCTTCGATTTAAAGAAGTCTTATCGTGTCAACTAAATGTGTAGCTAAATCTCTCATTAAAGCTTAGGGAAGTAAGTAATATAGTTGCTGAAAAAAAAAACGTCAAACATACCGGGTGATTAACAAATAACTTCCGAAAACGAAATGGCATAACTACTCCCTCAGTGAGTGGTGTGGTGTAGTAACCATAGGGGCGAAAATTATCTTTTTTCCATTAACTTTAATTTTAAGGTTTTCATACAAAAAATACTGACGAGTTCCAGTGATTTGTATGGTGAACTTGAAATGAAAGTTAGTTAAATACATTTTATTTTCGCTTAGATAATTTCTACATTACTTACTGAGTATGCCATATAGTTTTCGGAAGTTATTTTAATAATCACCCAGTATAACAATTTTATTGACAAGTGTATAGGTATTAATGAACAAGAATAGATATGCATACTATTCATCACAATAACTGTGAGAAAAGTCACCAAAAAATAGCCCAATAATACGACGGATTTTCATTTTAAATATAACTTAATTACAATTAAAAATTAAGACAGTAGGTATATGTACCTACCTATGATCTTCATTCAATCGAATGTATAGTTTTATTTACAACCCAATCAGTTTATTAGACCTAAAGATGTAATGAAGATACCCCCTTTGCAATAATTAACGAATTCACGATGCACACACGCGTGTTATGGCCGTGCGGCCTGTGCGTAAATTCGGTGAATGGCTTTTAACAAGATGCAATAGGTAGGTAGGTACTTGCTGAGCATTAAAATATTCCCGACGTACAGGGTGCCAGCTAAAGCACAGACAGCATGATACACGCACGGGCAAGGTGCGTCGCTGGCTCCAGTCCTACCTAGCAAACTACAGTGGCAAACGGCAGGTGACCCGTGGCACGGTAATAATAGATAATATTACCGTTCCCGTGGTCCCGAATATCGTCACGTACGCGGGAAGTTTTCTCACGCCTAGAACCCAATAAATAGTAGTAGTTCTTTCGGTGAGAGAAGTTTGAGTGATTTTAGAAAAAATCTTCGGAATCCATTTTCTCACTGACTGTATAGGGCGTCCGAGAGGCGCGACGCGAGCGCCAGCGGAGACCAAGCGCTGCGCCGACGATGCTACGCGGACGCCGAGACGACGCAACGTCCAAATTACGCTAGCTAGTGTGGGGGGGTCGCCGGCAAGACGCTGACACAAATTAGGGGCCGTCCATTGATCACCTGATAATTTTTGTAGCACTTTTTAACCCCTCCCTCGCCCTTGGTGATACGTAGTGAGGTTTAAGACTAAGACTTTTTGCCGAACCCTCTCCCCCCTTTCGAGCCTCACGTGAGTAATGGACGGACCCTTAGACATGCGCGGCGCTCTGACAGATAGCCCGCTTAGAACAACACGCCATTTTTGACGCACGCACACAGAGACATGAGTTTACAAGCGAAGTCAGTGAGCCAGAAAGTCGCACTGTCGCGAGTGTTTTTGTTTTTGTCAAACTTGGTGCAATTTTTCACATGATGAATTTTGTTTTTGGCCGGTTCTGTCAAGTAGGTATAACTTACTTAATTAATTTTAAAAATTCAGAGCGAATATAGTAGTGTGGGGCGCGGGGGGGGGGGGTTGTTCTTAAGCGCTAAGCTAAGCACTATTTTTCAAGGATATTCTAATATCTAACTATTATTATTTTATTTGATGGCAAATCGTTCTAGGCTTGATGAACTATCAAATAGCGAACACGAATGTAAGGGCCGAGCCATGAGGGACTTATGGATGGTCGCAGAATGACTAAAAAAAAACAAATGAATTCAATTAACAATTTAATGCAGCAATTTTATCTTTTGTACAAAATTACGTACCAAACACTTTTAACAATGATTTTTGTTGCATGTTACCTTAGATAGAAGTATGATTTCCCCTAAAAACATCTGAAAACCATGAATTGAACATAAAACCCGAACAAGACACTGCTAAATTACTGTTTAATTAACCCCAACCCAAGGGTCAGGCAGGCCATTAAGATGAGAAACACGCAACTGAGTTCCACCAGAAGAAACCTCTAAAATGTATGGGAATGACTGAATGTCATTTAATGTTAGTCTCATTCTTCTCCCACTGAAACTGGGTCAATTCCCACTGAAGGAGCAGCGGCTTTTCGAGTCAAAATATTGCAAATCATTTTGAATCTTATCCGTGTGATTATAAAGTTCATATTTATTTCAAGGCAAATGAGGGGCAGCGCCCCGCCCCCTCCGCCGGACGCCGTGCGTAGCGGCTCCGCGATCAGTCACTTGCTCTAAGGTGATTTTAGCCGCCAACTAGCATCACCAATTGATTTATTTTTATAACTTCCAAATTAGATATTGTTTTTGAAAACTGAACAATGAATATCTCAAGAAATACTTCTTTTAAAAATTGAATGTCTGTCCACTTTCATTGTTTTTTAGTTTTAGATCGTGTTTTTGCCAATAGTGGCCACTTCAACTAGGTGGCCACCGCTCGCCACCGACAGGGCATTCATCCTCACACTCTGAATCCGCAATGGTCTCGTACAATTCGGTTTCAGAGATGTTTCCTTCCGAGGACGCTTAAATTGTGGAATGAACTCCCTGCCGAGGTTTTCCCGATGAGTTATAGTATGGAGTTCTTCAAGAGGGGTTTGAAAAGGTTTTTACAGGGTCGACAACGCGCGAGTGATACCCCTGGTGTTGCACGCGTCCATAGGCCGCGATAACTGCTTACCATCAGGCGGTCCGCGTGCTTGATTGTCACCGACGTAGTATAAAAAAAAAGAAAAAAGGTACTACTAATTTGGAAGTTATTAAAAATAAATAAATTTTAGTTAGTAAAGTAAGTATGTGATCGTATTTTCAAAGGAGTATGGATATATTCAAAAGTGCTGAAAATAATAAAGTTAATATGGATTTTCATGTTTAAATCAAATTAAAACAAAAGTCCTTTATTGAATTTCATTTTTGAGAGCCAAAGATAGACAAATAGTGACCTTATCGCTTTGAGCGATTTCTTCTAGACGACTTCGGGATGTGGAGAGATTGCGAAAGAAGATAACAGACTGTTCAATCAACTGTCCTAAAATCTTTTATTTGTTAACAAAAAAACTAAAAGCCTTATAATTAGTAGATTTTGACTTTCAAATAACTCGGAAACGTGAAACTTTAGGGTACCATTTAATGAGACATTTTTTGACTGTTTATGTGCTTCCTTTCCATAAATTTGTATCGTGCATGGAAACGTCGAGAAAAAAACAGAATGGCCGCTGGTATGTCATTTTTTGTTCCATTTTAAATCACTAGGGGCGCTGCACCCGTACCCCATACAAAATCGCGGTTTAGGGTGCACGCCCACGTCAGACTTTTTGTGGGACCGATAATCGGGCCGATTTTGTAATTCACTTTATTTCTGACCTACTTTTTGTAGGACGTGTGCGTTGCTCCATTGATATCAGTACATTCTATTTTATACCTACAAAAAATCCGTCACCGATTATCAGACGTGGGCGAGCAGCCTTACCCGGACTCTAATGGCTGTCGATAATGTTACTACTGTAGCCCTTCATACGGCCGCGACGCAACATTGATAGTCTGGTCTGAAAAACGTAACTGAAATATCAAGTCACACGAATCTCAACTTGCTCTTCTACCTGAGCCTTCACTATGCATTAAAGATCAATTTTGCGAGCTTCAAGCCATAGGGGCGTTAAATAAGCAATGCCCCTACTTTTCAGGAGGCAAAAAAAATACCTTTTTTTAAATGTTCCTTCATAAATTAAAATACTTTCTTATTTAGGTAAAGTAATTAATTTCTTTGTAATCATTATAAAATCCCTAACCACTGTACGTCTTTTTTGTATAAAAATAATACCTGACTGCCGGCCATACGTTGAAGTCTTTCATATATATCTTTTAAGGTGGTCCCTCACCTGGAGCATTACAATACAGTACTGCCTTCCTGACATGCCGAACATTTGCCTTTAATTTGCATTTCAGATTCGATTTTGAGCATTATATTACAATTCAGCCTTACACAACTTCAGGGAAATTGTATCAAAATATTACACATTGTAACAACAAATTGCGCACTGTAATGCTCGGTTCTCCTCCCTCACCGATGTAATGTTCGACTCTGTAACGTTGCATTACAGGAAAATGCTCTAGGAGAGGGAGCAGCTTTAAAGTAATTTGCCGATTGGTTTAAAAATCGGAGGTTGTGTTAATCGATATTAAATAAATAAATAAATAAATATCCCTGGACATTATTCCACACAGCGCCATCTAGCCCCAAAGTAAGCTAATTAAAGCTTGTGTTATGGGATACTATATAAGATTGGCGTTATAGAAAAACAGTTTTTTTTTGCACAAACGCCCATCTGGCTTGAAGCCCGCGATACATTTTGAGGATATTTGACAGTATGGGTACCCTAACGTACAGGTTGTCTGTGGGTACAGTCAACAGCAAAAGTAAATGATGATTAAACAAACTTCCAATTTGATTTTAAGAATGAAAAATACGTAAAAAAATGATCACAAGCAGCATATATCCATTATAATGAATGAAATGTCTCATTTATATTCTTAGTAGTTTAATAAGCTTTATAGTTTTTGTAAAATCATCAATTTTGGCACGTTAAATTATCACCTTCTTCTGCTGTTGACTGTACAGACAACTCAGCCGTAGCCCGTTCGCCCACCATGAGTTGACCGTCACGTTAACAACAGCAGATTGTGGGTCATATTATTTTTTAGTTCCAATTCTATTAACCAGAGGCGCTCTCTGAAATTACATTCAAATATTTTACTACGGACGCTGGCGACTAGCGTCGTCGGCTTAAACTCATGGTACCTACGCTTACTGTAATTAAGTAGACGTTTTCGTTAAAGGGCCTCAAACACATTGACAAAGTCATATTTCTTGTAGTAAGAAGTGCCATTAGAGAGCAAAGTATTTTACTTAGCTAGGGCTGCCTCTGTGTTTATACATCTTTAAAATGATAAATTGAAGTAACTGCAGATTTTACCTGTTTTCATGTTTCATTTATTTCATCTAGGCATCATGATTTTGCCATTAAAACAATTTCCGTATTAGCTCCATAAAAACTCACAGTGAAAGAAATTCTAAGCTTTAATACTAAAAAAAGTAATATCATTAATGTGTATGTACATATTTACATCTTAATTTAAATTTGACGGCAGACTATTCTATAACGTAAAGTAGTTTCTCTGACAATTTAGAAAAAAAACATTTAAACTTTATCTTTTTCACTAAAAGGAACCATTATTCCATTAAGTAACAACCTATGTGGGTAATAGGAAACTGTATCAACGAGAGTCTACAAGGAAAAATTATCTAACGGACGAAAAGAGAGTCCCATACAGAAGAGTGAACTCACCCATACCCATGGCCCTGTTCAATATATCCTGAGTGAGAAAGATTATTCCACAATGACAGAACATGATATCATCGAATGTAAACAACAATAGAAATCGCACTACTTATCGTGTCATAATCATTCATCACAACCTCGCGATTAACGAAACAAATTCACAAGGCGAGGGTGGATGGAGCTGTTGGAAGGGGAAGGCCTAGACGGACGTACTCTGACAAGTCCAAGACGTGCTCAGAAAAGGTCAGGTCAGGAGTACCCATAACTGACGAGCATGTATGAAAGGATTAATGAGTGGCAGAAGCGCAAGAGTCGTGTCAGGACCGTAGCAAGTGGAAAGATGTGGCCTCTGCCTACCCCGTTGGGAAAAGGGCGTGATGGTATGTATGTATGTACAACCTCAGTGCTTTAATTTCTTAGAATAATTTTCATCATTCGATTATAAGGTACTGAAACAGATCCTGTAAAACTCCCCTCTGGGTAACCAAGGCGTCCCCTGAGCCCGAGAGTAGCCTAAATAATTTGGAACATCTTCAGTGTTTCTAGAAGCGTTCCAAAACAAGTGATAATGAAGGTGGTTTTATTTTGTAAGGAAGAATAAGGCAAGATCATAAGGCAAGAAAGAGGAAGTTTTGGAACCTTTTTGAGCGAGTCACACTCGCCACAATGTTACAAAATACACTGAGAACTGCAGAGTGACAGCTTAGCTGATTATGTTGACTGTGCAAGAGTCGTTCCCTCGGTATTTATAATTTTTAACATAGCTTCCGGACTTTCCCACTGAGGATAAATTACAAAAATCACCCTTAGTCATTCATAAAAGTATTACAGGTTAATTTTGTCAGTTTCCTTACTGTCTAGTACTGAACTGAGGTGAATCGAGTAGAGATAAAACAGCGAATAGTCAAATCCTGATACTTTTAACAATAGTTCATTCTAAAGGCTCCAATTCCACCATTCAACAGGCCGCACTGAGTTGCATTGCACTGCATAAGGCTGCCTGTCCGCTGAAGCGGAGCGCGGCAACGGAGCGGAGTTTTGGCAACTTTCAACCAATGGGATTGCTTGAAGGCACGCCTGCCTTCAATCCTATTGAAAATTAGCAAAACTCCGCTCCGCTGCCTCGATCCGCTTCGGTGGACAGGTAGCCTAAGGCTCTGTCTACAAGTATCAAGGATGTCCCTAGGCCGTGAAAACGGGTGACCAACCAGTATGAACTCAGGTTTGTTATTAGACAGATTAAATCTGGATCAGTTTGTTAGCAGGATACTTGTAGTCCTAGCCTGGCATTACAAACGAGGCGTATTTCAATTTCAGTTCGTGACTAATCTGATAGCTGGTTTTCATCAAATTGCAGTGAGGTATCAGAGCGAGTTAGCATGAAAAAATTTGTCATCAGTTGAAGGTCTCTTATTGGCTAATTTTCTTCTAGCTCATTGGCTAAACCGCCTTGCTGAAGAAAACCAGCTTCCAAATAAGTGCAGTGCACGCAACCCAAGCTGAATTACTTTTTTCGGCGTAACGTCGCAATGCGAAAAATATACACCATTAAGATAATTTTATATAATGATTGCTGTCCTAAAGTTGAAGGGAAGCAGGTTGAAACTTACTATCAATACTTTTTACACGAAATTTGAACCCTTTTTCATAAATCACTTCGTAATAGAAGTTAATAAATAAGTTATGTACAGGCTAAAATTATGCAAGTTTAAACTTTATACTATCCAATTTATTAAATTGGACTGAAACGTAATAAGTGCAAAACACTCTTTATAGGCTAATAGTAAAGATTTAACGTTAATATAACGAGTCTTTGATGCACATGCCCAATCGTTGTCCAATATGCTTTAATCGGCGAAGGTTTCGCAATGCGACATCACAACATCAACACTTTGCCTTCTTTACCACATTACATAAGTCAACTACCCAACTCAAACAGTATGAGAACAACAAGCCACTCAACTGTACAGAACTCGAGACCATACAACACGAAGCGGGACAGTATTAGCAGTGTGTATGCTTTCAACGATTTAACATAGCTGTGCTCTTCATCATCTGCATACACATATTCTGCTTCATTCGTGTCGTAGGGGGTTATTAGCTAGCCTGACGCAGGCTCGAGTGCTTTAACAGCATCGGCGGTGAGTCCCTGCTTCTGGCACCACTCCACGAAGTCATCGATCAGCACAGGCCATGCTCCTTCGGCATCGTAATTGCTCATGCCGTCATCGATATGTGTTGCAAAATCAAGCAGCAGGTTCCATGTGTCCTTTGGTATAGATCTCTTGTGATGGTCCTGAAATCGATGGAATTCAACTTTTGTAGTAATAGGTTAAATGATTTACTGGCGAAAAATATTAATTAATACAGAGTTCAGAAGACAGCTGATAAAAATAATATCATGATCTGTTATAGGAATATTGATGAATAAAACAATATGATGAAGGGATATTGAGGGTCTTTAAGTGACAGCTTTAAGATCACTCCACAACAAGACCAAAACAAATCAAATCCCGCTTGAGCACCTAAGATCAGGTCGATTTTTACTAGTTTTTATCTTTGTGTAGTAAACAAAAACAATCCATAATTCAATTTGATATTTAAAAATCGATCAATTTTTGGGTTTTAATTCTTAAAATGTAAATCATCATTGAAAAAACAGAATGATAATTTGCCGAATCTTCGATACAATTGCCTTTTTAGAAACCTAAATCAATGTAAATAATTGTGTTGATCATGTTAAGTCAGTATGACTAGTGCTTATATTTTCTGAAATAAATATGAGCTAAGCTCTTTGTTGAAGTATTTCAATCATTGGCACGAATCTGTTGGCTAAATGACAAAAATTGTCACACTCAAATGCAATATAAAATTCATTACAATTGTTCTCTCAATGTTGTGAGTATTATTGCCTTCAGATTGAATCTATAATCTGAAACTCCCACTCAACTTTTAGTAGTACTCATAAAGCTACTATCCACTTAGCTGACATTATGGGTGAGGGGTGGCAGAGAATATTGGGGTCTCTTTACTGGCAGTGAGAAATATGCAATAACATAGCATTCATAATAAATTAACTATAATGCTTTTAGAAAGACAAATAAAGTATAACATGATATATCAGCACATATTCCAACCCAATTTAAATTTAAGATTAATTAACACTTCAATTGCCAGAAAACCAGACACAATAGAAAAATCATTGTTTATGTATCAAAAATGATACACTAGCGTCAGCGCTAGTAATAGTTCTTCTTTTAATAACTTATTTCAAAATAACATACTTGAACAGATGAAATATACAACAAATGCGAAAGGTTGGTGAAGTTTGTCCTAGCTGGGGATCAAACCTAACAGTTCAGCCCTTCAGGCTCCTGCCTCCTCATGACATCCTCGTTATCTCATTTCATTGTGGCTAAGGGCCAGTTTAAATACTAGTAAGGAGGTTAATTATTTATAATTTAAATATACTAACCGTGAGAAACTTGCACCAGGCATCCAAGAACTTAAATCTCCCACGGAGCACAATATTCCAATAGGCTATAGCCATATCAAGCTCGAGGCCCTTCTGGCCAGGGTTCTTGGCATAATTAAACGTAAAATGATAAAAATCTTTAAATTTATTCATATCTTTTATTTCTGACTCAAGTGTGGGAAGTTTCGCTTTTAATTTGTCTATGCTGTCTGCTCCTAGTTCAAAAAGGCCCATTGAGAACTCATCTTTAGTAAATTCACACTGTACTGCTGCCTTACACTTCCACGCAATTATCAAAACTAAAATAGATTCTGGACTAAGATTTAAGTCTTCTAAAAACTTCATAACACCATCTACAGTAATTTTATCTGTTTCCTGCTGATCCTTGTACTTGATAAATAGTTGTTCAAGCTTCTTTCTGTCAACTGAAGCCTTCGCTGGGTCCTTATAGTAAGCATCTGGGTTCTGAAAATAATTGTCACTCGCTAGGTCCAATTTCCAATCATTTTGGGACAAGCAGTATATTGCTGTGGTCTCACTCGTCTGCGTGAACGCGACGAACTTCTTCACTTTGTCCCTCTGTGACGATTTTAATTTATTCTGAAATAAAATTCAAGAACGTCATAACCTCGCACACTGCTGCTTAGCTGTCACTTTTATATTCCAACTGAATTATAAATTCTGATATTTTGCACACCTAGATTTAATTTAAAACTACTGTAATCATTATTTGTCAACGATCACTCACCATTTTCGTAAGATTTAAGTTATTTCTAGTGACTTTCACTGTTATTTCGACATCTGTACCAAAGTGGAATAACAATCATAGACAATTTTTATTGCTACAGCAAAACGAATTACCACTTTTAAATTGTATTTTTTTTCACCCAATTTAGATTTATTTTATTTTTCACCGAATTATTTTTTTTGAATATAGCTTTTACGATTTTGTGAGCCAAAGGTGTAGAATCCTATGGCTTGAAAAAACATTTTTTTTTCTGCTGTTATGGCATTTCCTTAATAAAAAATATTTTGTGCGGACTTTTGAATATTTTGATTTACTAGAAAAAAACTAATTTAAAATTTACGTCAACATTCTGTCGCAGTTTGGTCCAACAATAAAGTGCTGAAATGTCTAAGCTCAATACTAAAAAAAGGCCGGTTGAAGTCCCACTTTAGTTGAGAAGTGCCCATTAAGGTATTTGACTATTGTTTAATCAAAAGAGCTCTCGAAATAATAAACATTGGCAAAAAAAATTTTTCCGATAGCGCTAAAACTCCCCGAGATATTGCAATTTTAAAAATCACATATTTTGGACTTGCCTAAAACGCTAAATACAAATTGTCGTCTGTTTTTATGTGTTTTGCAAAACATTTGCTCTGCAGCTATATTAAATATTACGTTTATGAAAATGTTTTTTAACAAAAGTTGTTATTAATTGTGTATATTATCGATTCAATTTCAAAAATGGGATTTCCCACGAAAGTTTGAAGGGCCATAAAATAAATTGTACCTAAGTTATGAAACTAAAAGTTTACATATTGCCCTTTTTTAATGTATTTTTCTATAATATTGAATACTGAAGTACAGATTTTGTTTTAGAATACAGGCCCAAATAAATTATTATTGAAGTGGGACTTTTGCATTTGCATTTGTGGACTAACCTTTGGTTTTCATGACCGAACATTTTAAATTAATTTTAATAGTGGATTAGATATATAGACCAACTAACAAGTAACAGTAATTGAGCCCGATCATTTCTGAAAAATAATTTACTAATATTTATTTCTTCACCGTTTTTTCAGTTAGAAATAAACAACTACAATGGTCAAACAGCGATCCCTAGCACGTCAGAAGCAAAATTACCTAACTTTAGGAAAAGTTTTCAATGCTGGCAACATCACATCGACTAAATCAAACGTTCTGAAATTTAGAATTAAAGAACTTCAGGCCATAAGATTACCTTTTAATTTTAAATAAACTTTGAAATTATCTTTAAATGAATTTGTTCGAAAGCCATTTGGTTACATCCAGTTATATTAATTGATTTCAATGACTGTATCACAGTCACTCACCTTACGTAACTGTCAGTTTAATTTCTAAACGAATCTAGGAACGTCAAAATCTTAAACAGCTGAGTGTTGTTGTTCTCGTCATAACCTCAAAATTGGGGTCTACTAATTGATTTACTGTATACAAACAGTACATTGTTAAAAGTAATTTAATCAATAAGTGTATATTCAAAGTAAATTATTTCTGAAAATGAGTTCTGTGTTAATAAATCGCCTGTTAGTTGGTGTGCGTTTAAAACTATGTCGGACATTGAAAACGAATATTCCCCGAGTGAGATTCGCTCCAAGTCCAACAGGATACTTACATTTGGGCGGTTTGAGGACTGCTTTATATAACTATTTATTTTCAAAATCGCGTAGTGGCGTTTTTATACTCAGAATTGAAGATACAGATCAGACGAGGAAGGTAGACGGTTCTGTTGATGCTTTGGTGAGAGACTTACAGTGGGCAGGCATTGAGTGCAGTGAAGGGCCTGGAATAGGAGGGAACTATGGGCCTTATGTTCAGAGTGAGAGGCTGCCTATATACCAGTAAGCTTTTGCAGTATCCGGCTAACTTCCTACATACTTTATTATTGCAACAAGATTTCGCCAATAAAGAGACTTTTCACAAATTAAATTCATATCATACTTTTAATCATGTGATTTTCCACCGTAATTTATGAGAACTTTTTAATTCACCTAAGGCGAACACCTTAAATTCATGTTACAGACAATCAATATGATAATATGTGTGCGTTTAGATAACATTCAAAATATATGTTTTTTAAACTTTCCATCATCTCCGTACAAAGTTGTTATTTAACTATTACTACTCACAACCAATTATCAAGGAATTAGGCAGAATTTATTTAGATTATTCAGGACACAAATATTTGGACTTGATCTATGTCAAGTTTTCAGGGTAACACTTATGAAAAGTGCAGTGAATGGTTGTAACAAAATATTAACTAACCAGAAATAAAATAATATTCATAAGTCATGTGATTGTGATGTGTATCAAAAAATTATGTCGCCCATTGGTTTTGGCAACACACTTGGCGCGGCTTGTTGCAAGTAACTATCTTTCTAGGCGTTATCATTCTCAGGTTGCTACTGTGCATTCCAGAGAGCAGATAACAAAACTCCTGGAGAATGGCTCAGCATACAAGTGCTTCTGCACTGAGCGGAGGCTAAGCCTGCTGCGACGCGATGCGGTGAGGTCGCAGCGCGTGCCGAAGTACGACAACCGGTGCCGCAGTCTGTCGCAAGCAGACGTCGCAGAGAAAATAAGAGCCGGCACCCCATATTGTGTCCGTTTTAAGGTAGTTTTTCACGCTAGATGCACATACTCCCGTCTGTAAACATACTCCCATCTATACACATATATGCAGAACACACATAATCATACTTACACCACCCACACACACACCCAAACGAACATGCACACCCAAAATGCACGCGCATGCACACACACACACACGCAGCCACACACAAACGCAAACACGCAGCCACACACAGACACACCCACAAACACGCACTTTCTACAAACAAACACCATTCAATCATGAATGACGGTGAAAAGCTATCAGTGCGCTCTTGAACAAAGGTTCCCGAAGTAAGTACTACAGTATTTTGGCAATCTCACTAACATTCTGAAGTTTTTTATTGTACCGAGGCCACAGGGGCGCAGGGCTTTGACCGTTAGCTAATTTTAAGATAACCACATCATTTAGTCATTTGATTTTTTCAACCAAACTAACCAATTCATTCATTGCCCAGCTTTCATCCGACTGCTCATCATTCGAAGACCTGATCTTCGGCGGGATAGCGTATGACGTGTCCCTCAACGAAGGGGACCCGGTTCTTATGAAGAGCGATGGCTTCCCCACGTACCACTTCGCCAACGTCGTCGATGACCACCTGATGGCCGTCACGCACGTCCTGAGAGGCGTGGAGTGGCAGATATCTACAACTAAACATCTGCTTATTTACAAGTGAGTGATATAAGATTTATGAATATAAAAGAAAAGTAAATTCTTATTTATTTATTTATTTATTTATTTATTTATTTATTTTAAATTCATTGTCATACATTACCATTACAGGTTTCCCTAATGCGATATTGTATACATAATTAAACTTTAAAATTTACAAAACATTATCAATACTTATTATAAACATTATTATTATAAACTAAACATAACACAAAACAAACAACGTAACCTTTGTGAATTCAGTCACGGAGCAACAGAATATGTCTACGGCATTAGACACCTCGTTGAGTGTCCCTAAAGCTCGGGTAAACGGTGCCTTTCTTAAAATATTAGTTCGCGCAGGTGGAATTGCGAATAGAGGTGGCCGCCGCCGCCGCCACACGTACCTGTTCGGCACGCACAGCTCCATCCTCTGCAACACAGCCTGGTTGATCACCTGCCCCCTCAGCAATCTAAACAAATAAGAAGCCAGGGCTAAGCCCCGCCTCACTTCTAGTTTATTGTACCCCACCATACCGAGCACAAACAATGTTGGATACATTAATGGGTAGAACGGATACACACCATACAGTTTGAGGTATATGAATCTGGTAAATTTATTCTGTATTCGTTCAACCATCAACTTATATTTGGCTTCATGGGGTGACCAAATACACGAATTGCATTCCAAGTGGCTCTTAACGAGAGCTTCATACAAAGCTCGCACTGCATTCATATTGGTATAGCCCTGAGCCTGGCGCAGAACAAAACCCAAATTCCGGTACGCCCTTTTGCAAACCTTGATTATATGTCCCCTGAAATTCAGATCGGCAGTAAATTGAACACCAAGGTCTTTCATGTCCGTCACCCTTTGCATTGGGGCCCCATCTATGCAATATTGATAATAGTATGGCTGTCGTGACAACGTGAAGGACATTACTGTACACTTGGACACATTAAAATATAACCTGTTACTCTGGCTCCACTGCACCACCCTATCAATATCTGCTTGCATTCTATTGCAGTCTGACTGGTCTCTGATTTCCAGTACCAACTTTAGGTCATCTGCAAAAAGAAGGCAAGTCGATTCCGAAACTACGTCTGGCAGATCGTTAATCATCAAATTATTTTCCGGGGGCCCTAAATTACTTCCTTGACTGACCCCTGACCTGGTGTAGTATGGTGCTGACTTTTGACCGGCCCAGTCTACATATTGACGCCTATTTAATAAATAACTGGCAAAAAAGGATAGCGTTTTCGGTGTGAAACCCGCTACCGCCAGTTTCGTAAGTAGTACGTCATTATCAACGGTATCGAAAGCCTTCCGGAAATCAAAGTATGCGACATCCACTTGAGTTCCGGAGTCCACCGCAGGCCCCAATTGTGTCATCAGCTGCAACAGGTTGCTGCCAGTACTGCGCGTAGGTCTTGATGCATCGTCGCTGCCGGTGGCTAAATAAATGTAGCAGAGCATCGCATGCCCTTGTCGCAAAGTTTCCCTTGCATTATGGACGCCAGAAACCGCGAAATGAGGTACCATAAACACGCAGACAAGTGACGCGGCATCGGCGATAGTAAACGAGCCCGTAATCTGCCTAATGGTAAGCTGTTAGGCCAATCTGCAAACACCCGAGAGATGGCTTGTTGAAAAACTTGTATAAGAATAGACAATGGCAGTCAATCTTGGATCTCTAGCTTACAGCTACCAAATAACAGCTTCTTAATAAGCCATTGCTACTTAATTTACATACGTTATGTTATTTAGATGGTAGATGGTGGTGGTGGAGTGGATTTTCGTAAAATGGATATTCAGACTCTGTGTTGGGCCCATCCCTTAGATTAAAACAAAATGGAAGATAGGTAGGACTCGCCTTTAGCGCGTGGACCGCCAGCGCCTAATTTCACTCGGTCGCAATATAAGACTGACGGGACTTTACTCTTAACGCACGCCTGTCTCGCTTACGCTATGGTCAAAACAAATAGGTTTGTCTCTATCCTTCAACATCGCACAACGATAAATAGAATCACAGCGGTGTGAGTGTATGTGCATGTAGTTGTGCATCACCCCCGTTTTCAGTTGTCAATTTTAAGGACGTACCGTATCTTCAGGTTTTGATTTAATCTAAGGCCCGTCCGCTCTCTCCTGCCCGCTATACTTTCGATAGGTAATTTCCAAGCTTGATAAAATATTTGAATGCTAATATTTTAAATTTCTCAGGGCTTTCGGCTGGACGCCCCCGCAGTTCGGCCATCTCCCGCTTATAGTCAATGCGGATGGCACGAAGCTCAGCAAAAGACAGAGCGACGTTAGAGTAGAAGACTATAGAAATAATGGTAATTTTAAAATGTGCTATTAAAATAAATTAATTTAATTTAAAATAAATTTTAATAGCACATTGTGTTTTTAAATTTTAAAATTGTATATTTCATTGAATGGTTTAATTTCATTAAATTTATTTGTTCACCAATTTCTATTTTGTATGTGAGTTAACTCCTCAAATTTATCGTCACTGAATTGCCTTATATTCATGTACCTACGTAGGTGAAGCATAGAGCTCAAAATCTTGTAATAACATCTTTTTATATTATGTACCTATGTTTATGAATGAATAAATGATTATGATTATGATTATGAATGGTATGTAAAATGTAGAACATGATAAAGGGTGTAAAAGACCCTTAACGAAGCCGAGACCTACGTATTCTGCTCATCATCAGGAACATTTTTTCTTCCTAGACCATACCTGGGAACTCAGTAGTTACGAAGTTATTGAAGGTCAAAATCAAAAAAATAATAATTCATTATTACTTAATTTTAGTCCTAAGAAACATCATCAAAATTTCAAGTATTTCCTAACATAAAATTGCTTCTAAACGTTCAACTCGCAATGTACATCGTGCGTACCCCTTGATGATGCGTACCAGTCACACACAAAAGCGCAGGGGCGGGCGGTCTGTTGCACGCGTTACATTGCGTTTTTAGGTTTAAAATAGACACATGAAAAAAAATAACGTTTCCCATCAATTTTTTTCTCTGTGACTTGATTTAACGGTGAGTGCGTAGACGCTGGCTTCATTAAGGGTCTTTTTAATCATGGTCATTTAGAAAAAAAAAGGTAAAAAATCATTTATTCACTTAAGCTTTGACTAAGAAGCACTTATGAAATCTCAAAATTCACAAATAATATATAAACAATAATAGACGTAAATAAAATAATACAATAATAGTACATATCCTGAATAAACATAATGCGAATCTATCACCGGTTCGGACGTTGCTTCTTATCGAGAAGACTCCGGCAAGAAACTCGATAGTTACTCTTTCGAATTGTTTTGTTTTACAACAAATAAATTCAGAGTACAGTCAAAAGAACGATAAAAATACATTATTTGAGCAGAGGAGCAGATTATTCCTACTATGGCCACAAACTCTTGTCGTTCAAGTAATCCCCCACATTATAATAACCTTGTTTTATCAACTTTTTCAGCGCAATAGATATTGGGTGAATTAGTCGCGCAGGAATCGTTTGATTTTATAGAAGAACTAGCTGTTAGTCAGCGGCTTCGCCCGCGTAAGCTATCCCTCCTGTCATAATAAAGCCAAAATTCAAATAAAAATAACCTATGTCACTGCCTGATAATGTAGCTTTATATTGGTCAAAGAATTTTTAATTTCGGTCCAGTATTTTCCGAGCTTATATAATACAAACAAATATGGCAATCCTCCTTTGTGAGCCGTAGCAGGCGTTGCTACGGGGCTCTTCGTTTTTGCTACGCCGTAGCCCCCGCTACATACACAATGCTACGCCACTCAATCCACAACTCCACACACGCACGTAGTGACGTAGTCGTACGTTCGTCGTAGCTTGTTTATTTATTCTCCGCAGCCCACATTACTGTTGTAGATTACGTCATTACGTCAAAAAAAGCTAGAACTCACCAAGGTTACCGATTACACTTTCACGTAGAAAAATACAATACCTATTTATTTTATTATCATTTCGTTAGTGGGGTCATCGTAAGGGTGCGCTTCCACCAGAGATGTGCGAGGATGCGTTGCGAGGAATGTGTTTGTTCAGAACCAATAGAATCGCGAAGCTAGGTGAATGAAACAATTCTATTGGTTCTTAACACACACTCCTCGCAACGCATCCTCGCCCATCTCTGGTGGAAGCGCACGCTTATCCAGTTTACGGTTAACTGTGATATAAGGTTCTTAAATTTCATGTTTGACATTTCTTCAAGGTTGATCCAATGAAATATTGTCAAGAGTAGCCCCAGTACTGACTAAATGACTGTAATTTTTTACGTATTTAATACATTAGACGCATTTACCGACTTCGGTCTGCGGTACGCTGTCGGTTTGGGGATCATACCTTTTATCTTCCTATGATTTTCTATTGCCTATCTGCCTATTGTTCCAGGAATATTCCCCCTAGCGCTAGTCAATTACATCACCCTGTCTGGCGGCGGCTTCGACCACGTGCCAGGCGCTGGCATCAGGCTCAAGACCATGCAAGAGTTAGCCGATGAGGTAAATATCTATAGAACCTGGTTAAAAAACTATGCGACTATATCTAAGACTAGCTGTCAAAATATAGCCCACGTCATTCCCTGATATTGTAGCTTTATATTGGTGAAAGAATTTTTAAAATCGGTCCAGTAGTTTCGGAGCCTGTTCAATACGAACAAAAAAACGAAAAAACAAACAAATACAGATCTTTCCTCTTTATAATATTAGTATAGATAAAAAAATAGAGAAATTTTTTCGATAATATTTGCTGTAACACAGAAGATATTAAAATCAAAAGCCAGGACCAACATTAATGTTTGAACCGGTAATTTATTTGATGGTAAGCGAACCCCCGACCCGCAGTTGTACAGTAACAATACTTACCATTGCGCCAGTAGTCCCTTCGATATGACAAAGAACTATAACAACATGTTCTTTGCCACGGTATCCCCAACGCAGTCGGCAAATAGGCAAGTCAATGTCCAAACATGCTTTTTAAATGCTTTACTTACAAATTCTTTCGTTATCGTTCCCAGTTTAAAATCGAGAGGATATCCTCGCACCCGAGCCGTCTAAACTCTGATCTCCTTCAAGAATGTAATAGACTGGAACTAAAACGGCAGTTACAAGATGATCACCTAAGCCAAACAATAGTATCGGAATTGCAAACGCTTATCAAAGAGAAATATCCAGATCAAAAATTGAACATCAAAGACGAGCACGTCAAGACTGTACTCGCCTGGGCTGTGGCTAGGATAACAAAGATTGAAGATTTAATATCTTCCAAATTCGGATTCCTCTGGATTTTGCCATCAAACAACCAACTACAAATCAACAATGATCTTCTAGAAAAGCTTATACCTAACCTGGAAAACCTAGACAATTTTGAGCAAGATAGTATAAAAGACAGTTTGAGGGAGTTCTCAAAGAATAACGGTGTTAAGTTTCCTGAGATGATGAAAATGCTCAGATCAGTCTTGAGTGGGCTAAGTGAGGGGCCAGGAGTGGCTGAGATGATGTATCTGTTGGGAAAGCAGCAATCGTTGGAGAGAATAAAGGCAATTGTAAGATAACTCTGTGTTTTATTTCCTAGAATTGTAAGGAGATCATAAGGGTCTCTCCAGACGTCGATTCCTCACAATCAACAGAATCCTAAACTGAAATTTGAAATTGATTGTCTTCATTAGCAGCCGTAAGATGTATGTTACTAACCATAGGCCTTCTCTATGGATTTACAAAGCGGCCGGTTATTATCAACAATCAAAGTCAAAGAGTAGGAGGTACAATAAAACTCCGCAATATGAGTAACACTATAATTTATTGAATTCTCAAATATAAATATCGAGAGGAAATATTCAGAATCATATAATATTATGTAATATCGGCGGGACGCGCCCGCAATAGTAAAGGTATATCGACATTCGACTTATTCAAACTGGTTCTTTATGACTTTTGGTCGCACATCAACAATCGTAAGTTAAGCAATACTCACTGATAAAACAAATCAACCAAGACGCCATGGCACGGTATCAAAATAGCTAAAGCAGTACAATAACTACATAAACTGATTTAAGAGATGCAGGCTTCTTTGCATGCGCTGTCTGTGTCTAGAGCTCAATCTAGCTTCGGCACGGTATTCAATTGAATTTAGAATGCCGTCATTCTCATACTTCTTAAGGCCCATTGATCTTTACGATCCGTCATTTCAGATCGATCAAAACGACTGTTTGTGTTGTTACTGAAATCTGTCACGATCTTGACATACACTAACGATTCGTCGTCTGAAACGATGATTCGTAAAGATCAATCGTCCCGTATATGGGGCCCTTAACGGTTTACTTAACGTCAGCATAGGTTGCAAGTAGCCATCGCTAATAGTCTAGTTGTAGTACTGCTTTATTTATTACACTGTGGCCCTGGTCAATTTGTAAAAGAGCTGTCTATTATTAATTGTCACTCCTTAACTCTTATGAGGTTCACTACCGATTAAGTAATAAAGTCGCGAGTCCCTCAGAGGACTCTTAAACATTTCTCTAAAGAGCGCTTTTCTCAAAATATGCCTCTAAAACAAATATCTCTCTTCTAAATCAGACAACGGTACATGTTTTTTCTGCGTTACTGAACCCTGTCATTTTGCGTAAGTTCCTTTAAATATCTACGACTTCTTTAGCCAGGTAATTTGATTTTCTGACTAAAAAGTTATAAGCTTACACTATCTTTCTGATGTATTGATGTGCAACCACATAGCAACAAAAAATACATAAATACATAGGTATGATGTAAAGATTCAATTTCTTTTAATCCTACTCACTTAAATACTTAACAAAAATTGAGCAAAACACATTCTAAAAAAATGTTTAAAAAAGTACCACAGATAAAACTATTTCAAATAAAGGTGTTAATTATACATTATTATTTTGTATTTGATAGATATTCATTTTAAAAGTAAACGAATCTTGCAAGTCGTCAGATAGGTTATAATTTTGATTTTCCTAATATTTTGATGAAAAAAAATGTTTAGTGTTTTTGGCAAAACAGAGTAATTTAAACAATGAATTATCAAATGCTTATAATATTTAAGTAGCTTAAAGTAACTCAATAAATTTAACAAGCATTCATTTAAATTTCATTAACGTGTCATTATAATTTATAAACTCATAGCAACTAATATAATCTTTAACACAATATTATTCTACTTGAATCTCACAACTTGTGCCAGGAACATTATGATAATGATTAATGACTAGAAAAAATATATACTTCGTTTCTTTCTAAGTTGGCAACGTATATTTTCTAACTGCTGGTAGGCTGTTATAGCTTAATCTGGATAGTAAAAACATCTTACTAATATTATAAATGCAAAAGTTTGTGAGTATGTAACGGATTTAGTTGAAACTCTGCAATTGATCAATATTGTTATATATGGCCTAGTTACTTCCGTACGTTGCTGACTTAAGAAAAAAAACCAAGCATCACGACACTTAAGTAGAAAATTGAAGCAAAATATCGATGCTTATTGCTTAGAACGTAATTCACAAACAGGGCCGGACTCAGCAAAACGAATCATGGTGTGATTTGAATATGTACTTATATCAATTATACGGTTATATTCATTAAACAATATTGGGCTTTAATAGTTCTCAACTATGGTTATTTAATACATTTATTTTTATAGTTTTCCAATGTGTTATGTTATATAAGGTAAACGACAGCGTTCTGATACTAGGTACAGCCCTGTTTAAAGAAAGTTAACAAGAGCGTCGTTAAACCGACTTAAAAATATTGATATGATTACATTTATAAGAAAAATATTTAAATTACAACAATCATAATTATTTCACATTTGTTGACACGCTTTAGTTTTGAAAAAGAAGATTATACTCGAAGTGGATTCATTTGTTTTTGTGAGTTTAAGTTAAACTCATGAAACTTAAAGTTGAACGATTATTCAAATAATACATACTTCTTAGACTCGAAGCTAGAGCGTGACTTTCATAACTCCATTAATTCATTATAATTAAAACTTTATGCGAACGAATGTTACACTTATTAAGAATTAAACCTTACAGCAAATAAAACCATGTAAAAATAGCTCACCAAATCCAGTTGTACAATCCTACAGATTTCGTAAGAATATCAGTGATTAATTGCATAAAAATATTAGGTAAGTACAGCGCTTAAAATAATATCATCATTAAGTATTCTTTAATGATTCGGATTATTCGAAGAAGGTTCATTAACACAGATAAAATAAGGCATACAAGAATATCTACATTTCGAATAAAACAGATTACAATTTTTAATATAAAGTACTTTTAATAATTTATTATTTTATAATAAAATAGTTCTAGATCGTCTAAGGCATTAACGTGCCGCTGGGCGCGGCTGAAATATTTTATTAGTTATTTTTATACAATAATTTAATAGAACGATCACGAGTTAAGACTAGTATTATAAATGCTCATATAAATATAAATAGACACACAATCATTACTCACGATTAGACATAGCACGGTAGTTAGAGTTATAAAACATCTATAAGGCAGATCCGTAAAGGAGAACCGACCGCGTTGGCGCTTGTCAAAACCGTTACCAAAAACACTATAAAACGCATCACACTTATGCTAATAGTATAACTAGAGTAGAGGGCCTCGTTCCGTTTGCTATTTCTCAGATATCACACCAAAAACCATCAATACTGATTCTGTCACATAATGCCACGAATACAGCGTAGTACGTTTCGGTAAATCGCTGAGTAGTCTCCAATCTGGATAAGGCTTTAACATTAAAATATAAAGAAACGAAGTACACAGCGTCAAAGAATAGACGAGTCGTTCAGACCGATTTGATATCATTCTACCTACAAGATCCTTAGTCCGGGCCTGTGACTTAACTTACAGAGTTGCCACAACCAACGCAGTCGTCATACGTTACCTAAAGATTAAAATATAAAGAAACACGAGAGATCACATTTCACATAGTCTTTCGATATCGAAATACTTTGACACACACACACATATATAGAATAGAAATTATGAAATTGCTTTTATCATTATAATTTGGAATTGAGATTAAGACACCTAAATATTATGTATGACTCTGTCTACATGAACTGCTCGATTACCTACCTACTATACGGATAAATGGCAACTAATTGCTCAAAGGCCTTACTAATAAATTTTAAAAAGGTTACGCCTGATATTAAAATTGTAATCGTCCATAACTAATAAGCAACGTTAGTTATAGTCGTTCTAGACGATTTCAATCTTGTTAAAGTCGTCAAACTCAGAGAAGCAGAAGATTTAACAACAGTCCTGCTTGATTCTATCACCGCGCCGATGTTGCCATGACTCAACTATACTTCGGTCCAAGTAGATTCACTAACTTGGATTGCAAGTACCTATGTATATTGCGATTTAGAAATTGAGTTATTGAGCTATTTCACGTGCTAATATGGGGGGCTTAGTCCGCGCAATTCAGTCCATCAGCAAGTCAATCCTATATTCTCTAGCTGGCAACGCGGTTTAATCGCAATTTGCTCGTCAAATAGCTATAATCGCTTCCAAAATTGCGATTCGCGATCGAAGTTAGTTAGAGCGCCATGGATTTCATCGTCATCATCATCAGGAATTGAAACCAGAGGCAATAATTTCTAAATTTATTAGTATGGCGGTAAATGTTTACTGCATGCGCAAATTTAAATATTTATTTTGCTATGGTTAAGAATTCTACATCCTACGTTACTGTAATGAGTAAGTTTCAAACCTCGTGGAAGGCGGATAATTTACTATAGTGTACCTATTGTACAATTTTTTCTTACTATAATTCAAAACTATGTAATTTATTTTCGTTTTCTGTAACAGTTACGCTATAAGAATGAAATAAGTTGTAAGTATAATTAATCTAGTCATTTCACCCAATTTTATCTTTATTGTTGTTTGCTACAACACACATATTTAACATACCATCACGACTGTATCCCAAACGGGTTAGTCAGAGGCCAGCGACTGTTTCCGTTATGGTGAAACATAACTCTTAAAGGTCCACTTTTCACCATTGGTATCAGAACCCATTGTGGTAGGTGGTCAGCCTTCCGCAGTTATCCGGGTTGATTTGTGGATTATAAATTTCGTGTGCTCTATCTAAGAAAATATTAGGATATTGATAATAGTATCTCCAAGGCTTATGGAGGGTAATAGCAGTTTCTAAAACATTACTACTTACTATAACCGTTCTTGAAACTTATGGTGAATGTAAAATGGGATCTACAAATATGCATTTTCATAGGCACTTGCCCGTTTGTTCATTTATTAATTCTCATATGGCGCTTCTTTACTCTCAGTTAAGTTCGAGAAGTTTCGGCCATTACATACGGGGCCTTTTTACAAAGTTGAGACACAATTTAGTGAAGTACAAAAGAGACTTCATGCTTCTCAGTACGCACAAGAAGTGGCTTTGGTAAAAACCTCGAAATCGAATCATAAATTTCATATTATCTTAATTGTTGGTTGGATTCTAGCGAAAAAATACACATTAGTTGTACATTTTCTATCACCAGAATTCTCACCTATAAGGATTTATAAAAATAACAGGTAAAACATGTGCAAAGATAAGGGTATAATATAATATGTATATATTGACGATACTAATAAATTCGATTTGTGTGTTCCCAAGTAAGTGAGAGTCACAAAATATACAGTTGATAATTGTCACTATGATCTCGATAAATCGAAACAATAAATCAGATTAAATAAGTCTAGGATGTTTCATCGAGGAAGAACATCTAATTGGGAAGATGTTTGAAATCTACCACCAGCCAGCTCTCACTGAGGGGGATCTAGTTGTGCTATTGAAAGTGGTGGTAGCCAAAAATGACTAAAATTTATCATTTTTTAACATCTTTGTCATCCCCGATCACGACTGCGGAAATTCTGCAGATTTCGTACCTAAAGAGATTTAATAATTTACCACCAAGATTTGTAAGCAACTGTTAGTTATTATAAAAAAAACAGATATCATGTTTTAATATAGGAACATAGTAAAGCAGAGGTAGAAATTTCGATGTTTTAGAGGAAAATAAAAAATTGATGGTTGAAAAGTTTAAATATAAAAGAGATTACACTTTTCAATATAAATATTATTCTCTATAATAATAATGTCGTTATCTCGTTGAGTTATTACTTGTATACTTCATTGTAATTAATTTCACTTCAATATAAACTTTACAGAAAGCTGAAAAATCTTTGTTTCTCAGTCTTTTTCACCAAATAAGGTAGATGAAGCCCAGTGTCGCTCCATGGAAAAAATGCGTTGAGGACACACACTCGAACACACGAACACACAGACACACGCACGCACGCGCCCTCGTTGCATGGTAAAGGATAGTTTGGGAATCGAAAATATTTCTTAGACTACTTTGAAAACTGTGATGAGATTAATAATTAGATAATTCAAGAGATTCCTTATTTGTTTTGATACATGCTGACAAAACTTTATTTTGTCAAATTGATCTAATATTCACCAATCTTTTGTTCAATTACACGTCATTAAAGATTGAATTATAATCTTATATATAATAAAATGGGTGGGTATATTAAAACATCATTGACAGATTTAAGTAATGTTTTTGCGCTCAAGAATAATCACGACGATTAATAGATAGTTAATATAATATAATATTCTTATATACTAGGGTTTAGAATTTTGGTCGAATAATTTTCCAATTAAAACTAATTTATGTCACATATTCGAGACCAAAAAGTTTCGATCAATATTTTATGTAGTATATTTACCAATTTTACACATTTTTTTAAATTATTTTGGCTTCAAGTAGGATTTTTTACCCATCTTACATAGTACTGGTTAGCTACGAGAGATAAGAATAGGGGACTGCTTTTTTGTTGAGATAACTCGAAGTGCTATTCATCATGCACGGTACGAGTCGGACTTCGTTTAAAATTGGCTAGGAAGTGCGTCGAGTGAATCGTTTTTAGTCGGTCCTATGTTCCCGGGAACATAACTTGAAACCTATGCAATCAAGACCAACTACAAAACGTCAAGCTGTTTTGAGTAGTCCCCTAAGGTTTAGAAATTCATTTCGATGAAACAATCAGACAGTATTGCAATAACATCGCAGAACAATTACTGGAAGTACCTCGTTCTGTGCCACGTAGTATATCTCTAATATTGAATACACGGACACAGAAACACACACAGACACACCATTTATTATTATCATATAAATAGATTAGATATTGCTAGATGATTATGATGATCACAACACTTTAAACATTTATGAATGATCATCACACCGCAATATCACAGAAAAGGTAGGTAAGTTATTGCAAGTCTGGCAATATCTTTCTTATCCGCCATTGACATCAAATGTCAAAGAACGTTTACATAGACAGCTTCTGAAGAGCTTATAAAGTAACAGGAGATTGTGCCAATGACATGTTTTTAAAGATCCATATGACTTCTTTATTTTTATTATTTGGCTTGCCTTTAATAAATATTAGTTAATTTTGTTGGAGAAAGCGAAATGCAGACAAGTCACAGTTAAAGTCAATTTGTCTTTCATATTAGCGCCGCAACCTCTGCTTTGAGCATAAGCCTCATAACAGCTTTCTACATTTCTTAAAGAGTAAATGCCAATGGCTGTACCCATAATAGAAGTTAGAATTAGAACTCAGATCACAAATCACTAGTGAGAAAGAAACCGTTACAATTTTTTGAAAGTGCTACATTTTCACCTGTCAAAATTTGTTCAATCCGATTCCGCCAGGGGCGCTGTAAAATTTCATAATTTTACCTAACGTGAGTTGACAGTTTTGTTTCACCTAGTGACGCGTGATTGGAACACAACACAAACAATTGAACTATCAGTAAAGGGAAGAAAATAAGTTGACGTTGTCACAGCCGACTACCCAAGGCCATCTCCCTCGGAGCGGCCTCTCTTTCGTCACTGGAGTTCCTTGACGGCCTGGAGAATCCTCTTGACGTGGCCTACCTTCGTCACGCCCAGGTCGCGCAGGTCGCGCCTGGCGAGCGACAGCAGCTCCCGACCGGTGACGTCATGCTTTGAAAAAGCGTCAGAGTACTCGCCGAGTTGGAGGGACTCGAGCCAGGCTTGTACCTGGTAAACGAAAAAATCACACACTTTACATTGTCTTTATACACGAATATTATGCTTTTCTTTTTCAATACGAAAAGGAAAAGTCAAAATTTCATGATCTTTTATTCAATGAATTCAAAAATAAAGATTTAAGTGTGATAGAGTCCAATATTATGAAAATGTTAAAGCTATTTTCAAGATTTAGGAGAATAACTTATGGGAATAAAAACATGGACCGTAATTGGATAGGAATTAATTAAGAACGGAGGAAGACAGGTCATGGCCTGCAACACCACAGATCCCCAGTCCGTCCGCATAGGCGTTGACGTGGTCGAGCGCACGGACCGTGTCAAATACCTGGGATCTGTGTTAAGCGCGTCCGGGGACATCGACCGCGACTCCAGAGCCCGAATTTCCGCGGCTTGGGCTAAATGGCGTGAGGTGACTGGTGTCATTTGTGACCCCAAAATGCCGATCAAGTTGCAGGTGCAGGTCTATAAAACCATCATTAGGCCTGCCCTTTTATATGGCAGTGAAACATGGCCGTTACTAGAGCGACACAAGCAGGAGCTGCGCGTCACAGAAATGAATATGCTGCGGTGGATGTGTGGAGTCACACGCAAAGATCGCGTGCGGAACACTCACATCCGCGGCAGCCTTCGTGTTCGTGACATCGAAACAAGCTGCAGGAGTGCCGCCTTCGTTGGTACGGTCATGTCTCACGGAGATCGGCAAACTACGTGGGCAACAAATGTCTGGCCATGCCGCCCCCGCCAGGTACCGGTAGAAGAGGTCGACCCAAGAAGCGGTGGCTCGACGTCGTTAAGGGTGACATGCGTGCCAACAGACTCACCACGAAGATAAGAAAGGCGGACCCTGGGACCCCACACACTAGTGTGGGTTTATAACCGGGATAGACCGCAAGGATGATGATGATGGAGGAAGACAGGTCATCCTTCACAAAACTATTGCAAAATGGGTCTTAAAATACGTTAGCAGCATAAGGCTCGATGTGAATTTGTGTGTACATACCTCTTTTATCCCCCACGAGCGCACCTGCGCAGCAGTGTTAGTAGACCCCGGCCCCTCGGACACGCTCCGGCGCCCGCGCAGCCAGCGGCCGGCGCCCTTCTTCTGCACCTAGGGTCAGTGGACAGGGCGGGGTTAGGTCCACAGGTTTACTGGTGATGAGCTAGGGGGTTTATGTGGTGAGGCATAAGAAGGGTTGAGGTAGAAAAACACGAAAAAGAAGGTTTTCTAAAAGAAAGGTCTTCCTGTGACTTCCTCGGATGATTCAACAGTATTACTTACTTATTCAATCAGACAGAACTTTAAATTTTTAATTATAATCAGTCAAATAAATAGTCTGTACGATACAGCATAACTTGAGGAATTGCTTTAACAACCAAAAATTGAGATTTTTATGCTGAAGTCTTTGATTTCCGCATTTATTCTCAGACTGAGAATTATATCAATAATTGATAAGTTTAATGCCATCTAGCGACAGTCTCCGGTAGGCTTTACTGGATCTTAGAAGAGTCTACGACAGAGGGCGGGCGGTTGTTGGACAACAAAACAGTGTTAGTCAATGCAGAAGTCAAGCAATTTTGTGAAACAACACTTCTATTTATGAGGAAGATTGGATACGAAATCAAAAGTGAAAAAGTTATGTTGTAAGTGTTTCAGTCAAGTAATCTTGCTTACTTTGAAACGGTCACCTGCATAAGCAAACAACCTGTGCGAGTCTAAATCTAAGACTGAGACTAGATAGTTAAGGTCCAGAACCAAGTTACTGGGTTTAACTTGGTTGCAAACCCAAAGCTCTAAGGGGCAACTACCTAGTTATTATTATTAGTATAACGTTATATATTATTATTTAAGAATATAAATAGTAGTCGTAGGCAGGCTCGAACGCAAGGCGTTTCGAAAATATTTTGGTTGTAAATTTAAATGAATACTTACTTAAATCGACATTAAGGTGACGAAAAAAAACGAGGTGGTGCAGTTGAAACGACAAATTTAGTCAGTTTGAATCAGAAGGTCTACACCGGTGTAAATATGTACAAAGTTTCGTAAAACTTTCAACGGTTAAAAAGCAACAAAAACGATTTCGATGTTTGTAGGTTTTGTATACCATAAATCATATCTATGACACTTCGCATTAGGAAGAACGATCGTAGGCATGCTACGCCTATGAATAAGTGTATTGTGTACCTCGTCGGTGTGCAGGAAGGCGAGCGAATCGCGCAGCTCGACGCGCGTCAGGTGCGCGCGCAGCGCCGCCGCCGCCGCGCCCGCCGCGCCGCCGCCGCACACGCCGCCCTCCACCAGCTCCTGGCAGCTCTCCACCTGCGGGGGGGGGGGGGGGTATCACCTAACCGGTAATACATAAATGCGTCAAGCTGTCGACTCATATGTAAGCCCCAGGCAGTAGGTTATAATCATCATGAACAGACGCAAGGTGAGAGGTTTTTGAAGGAAAAGTTTAGGTATTTAGGGAACCAAGCAAAAAGCCTTCTCAGGATCCCGCAGAGTAGATCCGATCGTTATTGACTTCAATACTGAAATATAGAATAGGACATCATTCTGGAATGATTTAGTACCTAAAGAAACACGCCAACTCCCACCACATTCCAAATCCCCATAATCAGAGTGGCAAAAAAAGTTGACTAAAAGTTGGTTAAGTTGGTGCAATTGATCTGAACATAAATAAATTATACCAACTTTTTGAGTTTTTTTTATTTTATTTATTTATTCCAAAGAAAAACACTTATTATCTAAATACAGAAAACCAAACTACTATTGCAGTACTACTAAGTAGGAAAGTATTCTTTGATTCATTCATCTTGCAACAAAATCAGTTGCAATAAATATGTGGAATAATTTAAACTGACCAGTGTGGCAAGTAGCCTCCTGAGCTGAAGTGCTGGCAGCAACTTCCCGTCGGCGTCCTGCAACGCGTCCGCCTGCGCCGCAACTCTTCTAGCTGTCGCCACTCCACTTGATATTCCACCGGATACGCCACTTTCGCTTATACAGGATAGCTTCACCTGGAACCGCACAAGTTGGTTTGATGACTGTTAACATTAATAAAAAGTTGAGTGATATACTGAGTCTGGGGCAGTTGTGCGAAAAACAATTTCGCGAAGTTGTTTGCACTCACTGACAATATCGAGAAGACGGGGGAAGAGGAAGAGGAGAGAGAGTCACTAGATGCGGGTAGGATGCCTATTGATTATTTGCCACTAACTTGAAAATAAGTGAAGAGAACATTTTTTTTTCCAGACAACACACCACTTGTCATGGTCTCGAAGTAGGGATAAATATCCTTGTGTTACGAGGTGCCCGGCAGGGAATTAAGCCAGGGGCGTCTCCCAGCACACCCAGACCTGAGTCAATTCCTAAAGATCATTTCCTGAATTGACCCGACCGGGAATCGACGCAAGTCTAGGCCGTAAAACCGTGCCACAGCGCACTGCGCCAACCGTGCCGTCCATTTCGGCATCCAAAATATCTCTATTTACAAATAATAATATACCAATCACTTACATGTTTGACGAGCGTGTTGACCTCGTCAAGCAGAGCCAGCAGCTGCGCGTTCTCCGCCGCCGACAGCGCCGTGCGCCACGCTCCCGCCCCCGCGCCCGCTCCCGCCCCCGCGCCCGCGCCCGCTTGTGTGTGCGCCTTCATCTGTTGCTTCTCGTCCCATGCTCTGCAAATACGGTTACGGTTAAAGACATTTATTTCTCAAAAAGAATACATAATTCACTTAACAGAGAATTACGAGAACATTACTTTTAATTATTAGTACGCGAGTGTACAGTAAAACAGTGTTACAAAATTATAAATATTAACGTGGGTAAGATGTTACAAAAATTGGATTAAATTACGTATCAATAGGCACTTGCTATGCAACGGCTATTTCATGGACATTACGATAATTATAAAATATAATGTATCATTCACTACATGGTACAGCTATAGTAGCGGATGGCTCATTTATTAGTGATTTTTGCCTCTAAGATGGTTGAAAAAATGCTAGTGGTAGAATGCTTCGAGGGGCTATTGGTAGGTTAAATTGCCGATGGCGATTTATGTTTTGAATCTTTATGGTTATGGTTGCGAGCGATGCCTTTCTAAACTGACCTCAGACTAGTCTCCAGCGCCCTAGACCGGCACAGCATCTGCGCCCTGTTCTTGTGTATGATCCGCACGCAGCCCGGCGGCTGCAGCCACGCCTCGCCGTCCACCTGCACCGGCACGCACTCCTCGCCGAGGATGTTGATCTGCACGGCGCGGCACTGCGCGATGCGGTGCTTCTGCAGGTTGATGAGGCGAGACGCCGCCATTTGGGCTGAGCCGAATACTGCTACGACCTGGTGAAGGAACAAGGATTGTTTTTTTTTACCATTCATTGCTACAATAGGGTATTCTACTATGTTTGAAAAAGTACTTCAAAATGTGGATTTTCCTGATGAAGAGCTACAAAAAAGTATATTCCTGCAAAATAAACACGCTTTGTTGCCATAAAATTAAATTAAATTTTAAACCTTTTTTATTCCCGCGAAAACGCTGTCAGCCTTTTTTGTGACGTTATATTGGTAAAAGCAACAGTCGTGTATGAACGACCGTCGGTATCTATCAAAGTCAAGTTGATAGATATGTACCTATACTCCATTCATTATAACATTAGAAATAAGAGGCTCATAGAAGAAGGGGTGCTAAAATGAATGATAATTTGCATTTGACGTTGCAAATCCGAATGACATACCTGAGTATAACCTGGCAAAATTTAAAACCCCTTTCGCCACAACGTATGAAGGGATTATGTAACATTTTAGATTTGGTAGAGTTATAGTGACAGTAACATGTGTTCGGATACTCAAACCCTGCTTCTTTTTTGATTCTTAACATCGACATTAAAGTTTTCTTAAACATGCTCGGAAATATTGTCATTACTTTTGAATAAAGAACACGCGAAGTATCATATTTACGTAGACTGAAAACCCAAAATCACTTCCCGGCGCGTTCTTTGAATTTCGAACGAAGAGCGCGCCGGCAATGTTGTATGAAACGGTGTGCTGTTTGAATTTAGAACTCTTTCATCTATCGTACACATTGCGTTCTCGTGGCTGTATAGCCACAGATGCGTTTACCTTTCGGCACAAATTGACCGGTAAAGCGGAGTTGTTATTTTGTTAATAATATTAATTAAATTTATTATGTAAAAGGCCCTTTTTATTTCCTTGCATTTTTTTAAGAAAAGCACTATATATGCCTCGGCCGAAATGTCAATTGCCTGTCTCGTATCATTGAAGTCCTCGCCTGCGGCTCGGCGTTCAAACTCATACTCGACCTGCAATTGCCTATTTCGCTGCCTTTGCAATAATGTACTATTTATGCCAGACAAAATATTATATTTACGCAAAAGCCCCCTAAATTCTGAAGTTACTTTACTTTAAATGAGAACAATTAAGTGTGACAGCTGCTATATAAGAAGATTTTTATAAATTCGGCATAAATCTTACAAGTAATAATGTTTATTGCACTTTTGCCACTAAGTGTACCCTAAAAATAACCTTTTTTTACTTCTGTCTAATGCTATAGTGAATGGAGTATGGCTGTTTACACTGAACTGTCAATTTTTGCCTATATGACGTCACACCATCGTGGCTCGTGTTTTAGGTCACGTGATGTACAGATTGAAAATTACGAAAGATAGAAAAACTTGAAAAAATCGATTTCAGACCTTGATGATCTCGAGCGGGAATCGAACCCGCGTCTTTCACAATCCGGCTGACTGCTCTTAAACCACTGAGCTACTAAAACCTCAGAGGGACGAACGAATCTTTCCAGTACACATATACTTAGGTACGTTGCAAGCCAACGTTATTCCATCAATGTTTCAAAATTTTTTTTAAACCTTTAAACATCCGAAAGAAATATTTTTATAAATATTTAAACTTTCGGTTAAGAGGAATTATGCTATTTGATTATTACTTTGACAATTTTAGCATTTTACAATGCTTGTTTTTTCTATCTTTAGATATGAAAAAACAAGCATTCTATAATGCTAAAATAATCAAAGTAATAATAAAAATTCCGACTTTTAATTTTAATATAATGAAACAATAATTTGCTTTTCTGACTTAAAATCAGAATATTTATAGTACATTGTTCACCGAGAGGAGAAAGAGACCGATTACCGCCGAGGGTGTCGTTTGAAGCCCGAGCCGTAGGCGAGGGCTTTAAAACACCCGAGATCGGGAATCGCACTTTCTCTCGAGTGAAACATAGTGCTTTATACTACACCTAGGAGGAAAATAATAAACTAAATCTTTACTAATTGAAATTTGTATTAATTTATATTTAAATTGTTGCAGTTAGTGAAGCTTAATGTAACACTTTTTCAGTAAATGTTTGTTTCAACTGCGGCGGAGTTAAAAAATCTTCATCATCAGTATCACTACTTATCATTTTGATAGTTTTATTTTACTTTCTACGAAAACTGAATCCTCAAACAACACACAAATTGAAAATGGCGCCAATGGCGTCTGCAATTTTCACATGTTCTTTTTTCAAATTGTTTATCCTGCCGCCGCAGGGTCGCACTGCCAGCCCGACACCATCCGACACACAGCTAGTGGCCGGTGTCATTTTGCGAACTTGGAGATAAAAACTCACTGTAAAAACTTTTTGGCTTTTGATATTTAGGTTACCGGCGCATAGTCTTACCCAAAATTAATAAAGAAAAACCACGTAAGGAATGGATTTTCATACACTTTTCTCTCCCGCTCAGATGCGTTTTCTCCCCGCATATTTGTTCGATATGCAATGACGTACTTTCTACCGTAAATTTGATAAAGTATCAAGGTACTTTCCGAGCAGGTGTAGTATAAAGTATATTTCTACATAAAGAACATTGCCAAGGTTTGGACCAAGTGCTGCCTAGGAATATGAGTTGGTCCAGTATTACTGTAGCATTAACATACTATGAAAATATTTTTTTTGAAAATGTGCCCAGAAAAACAAAACCAGTTTTTGTAATAAATCTTTAATTTAAACAACGTTTTTTAGAAAATATGTTGATGATACCTAATGATTATGTACTACAACATCAAAATACAATTGATACAATTATAATTCAAAGCACAATATGTTTTCAATAAAAACGGTTTTTCTTTGGACTCCTGAGATAGATTTTTATGCGCTTTGAATTACAGATTAGTGATAGTCTACGGAACAAAATGCACTATATGAGCATTTTAGGCAACCTTGGTCCAACTTCCATACAAAATTATGCAATCTCCTTTAAATTTTTATCAAATTTCATAATTTATTTTCACTTCCGAAAGACCCTCGAAAACACACTGCCAAGTGAGATTTAAAACCAGTATCCCTACCATGAGTTTACACCAATGACAGTCGCTAGCGTCCGTGTTGACGTTTTTGTATGGGATTTTGGTACATCGCCTCTAGTGATTAGAAATGCAACTAAAATGGCACATTTCTAAACTAAACTTTCAGGATTTCAGATCGAGCTTTGTACACTCGGCCACGGAAGTGTCCGGTAGCCATAGTCTTTCTTTCAACGGGTCATCGTAATATGCCAGTGTAGTGTTTTTTTATTTTTGCTGACCATTTCGCAAAAATTGCATCGTGATTTTTAGACCGGTTTACTTTACAATAATCTGTGTGATCATGCCAAAATGAAAACTTAAGTTTTTTACAAAACTAAATCAACTGTGCAATCTTAAACTAACTCGATATGGCATCTGCCAATAGTATATTTTATATCGAGGGACTAAACGAAGCCATAATATACCAGCTCAGGGAGTCAATGAAACCGAGGGTATATTAAGTTGGCGTTTAGTCTAGGGGTGCAAACTGTACTTTTCACTTTCGAGTGCAAGAAAAATAGTCAATTTAGTACATAAACATTTAAACCGAACAAATTTACACTCGACAAAAGTTCTGAAATTTTCGCGGTCAGTTTTTTTCTTCTGAACCAGTCACAGATTAACAATTTAAAACACATGGCGCCGCCTTCTTTGTGGAAAACCATGGAACTAAAACTCTCAACATTTTCGCAATGAAGATGATCCACACTCCACAGATAATAGTATATTTACTCGCTGTCAGAAGTAGTCGCTGTGTAGAACAACAAGAAGGAAATTAAATAACTAATTACTTTTCACTTCTTATAGACTAAAGTGGTCACTTTGTTCCCGCTTCGTAGGGCTGTATTGGCGTTCTTTTAGAGCATGAGAAGTGAATGAAGAATACTTAGTCTATTAGAGCTATAAAATGGAGTTATTTTGCATTTATGATGGCAACTGACAATGGATGCATTATTTACATTTTCGACTAACCTCAAGAATCCTATCGTCAAAAGAAGGCGCGAGAAATAAATCATCAGCTCGTGTTCCACCCCAGAAGTTAGTGCCTCCCATGAACGAGGGTATGTTCAGCACGACGATGCCTTGCAGTTCTGGCAGCGGTATCCGCTGCCCGTCGCATTCCAGCTGCACTCTTTGGCCTAAGTGTCTAAACAGAATAACGGAAATATACAAACAACTCGTCAGGTACTTAACCACTTAATAAAAGCCAGTGGTAAACCTAAGGAAGTGGCTCTGTGGCGGCAGAATATTATTAGCTATATGAGAAAATATTCACAAAAAAATATTGAGAAGAGGAATAAACAACTGGAACCTTACCTGTAAGTCCTATTGACCCATTCCTTCGAACCAAGAACCCCGTACCACATGTAGTTTCTTGCCCTCGACCTGCACTTCTCTGGATGCTCCTCTCTCTTATTGTGAAAGTCCAAGGTTATTTTCGCGTCAATGCCAATGCCGAAGTAATTATTCATTACTGCCCTTTCATAGAAGCCTTCGCACAGTGTCTCGTCAGGGTCCATCAGTGGACTGACTGCGGCGCATAACGCGTCAGCGTTGGCCAGAAGACATTGGCTGATGAAACCCTGAGCTACGTGGGGCCAGGCCGGCAGTTGGACTAATGGATTAATGATGGGAAGTTTCTTAGCTTTTTCGTTGACTTCTGACTTAGACGACCCCATTGCTCCTCCTTCTCCCCATATTGATGATACGGATGTGGATAACCTGATTTGAAAAACAATGACTTTAGGTACATGCTTTACCGGAAAGGAAATAAAAAAAAGTCATGAAAGCTTCGGCTGCATGGACATTTACGATAATTTATTTATTTTATCACAGCAATCAAGTGATAGGAGAAAAACATAAACTGGCGAGAGAAGGATTTCGAATAAATATTCAACAAAATGTGTGTTTGTCTTTCTGATGACCAAAGATTTCTTAACTTCGGTGGGTTCGGGATTGTGATCTACCTTTGAAGGCTTTCACTCAACAAAAAAGGCTGTCTTAGCCTTCGAGAAAACAAATGAAGTAATAAGAATGAACTTACTTGTCAGGTTCGCCAGGTTTAAAAAGGCTGCCACAGGATATTCTCCTCGTCGCTGCTGGAGAACAGCTCAGAAACTTTCCATACTCAGGATCCGAACCCAACAACTTGGGATTGTCCGACTGTCTCCTTTCCCTAGCTGTGCCAATGCTGGGCTCTGGAGAGGCTACACTCAAAGTATCAGTTCCTTGCTCAAATAGATCACTGAGAACTGAAGCCATTCGACTTCCGTTATTCTTTAGACTTTTCTTGTCATCACTGTGGGACGGAGACGGAGGCTCCACCACAACGCTTACTTGAGGAAAACAGTGCGTTTGATCGTCGTCACACATCACCTTTGTTTCACATAATCTAGGAATTGGCAGCTTTTTTGGGGAGTCCTGATAGTTTGGATTGACATCACCTTTTGATGGCTCCTCAGATGTAGTATATAAATGTTTACTCGGGTCTTCTGCAACTCTCTTCTTAACGCTCTTTTTTAGATGCTTTTTAAAGGATTTTCTAGCAATATCGTTGTCTTCTTGAAAATGTGCTAAACTACAGTATTTTATTTGCTCCTCAACTTTCGATGCGTTTTCGATGTAAAATACTCTGTTTTCAAATCCGAATTTTTCCACTTCTCCATCTTTGGGTTTCTTGATTTTCGATATGTATTTCAGTTTGGTGTCGTGATTTTTCTCTAAGCTGGGATTTCTGCTGTCCATCGCTAAGTCCGACACTGTATCAGATGTGAAAAGAGTTGTGTCGTCCGTATACGTTTCGTTTTCTCCGTTCTTTCCCATCATAGCCATCAAGACTTCTTGTCCTAGCATAGAACTGATGTCGTCTATGATTGATTCTCCATGTAGCGTTTCTGAGTTGACGTATGTAGTGTCAGAGACTTCTGGTGAGTCGATGTGTCCCATACATCCTGTTTCTTCTACATCACCTGGTTTCGCATCCATGATTTCTGACATTAAGCTATAGTCGTCACTTATGTTGGACCCTTCGGAGCTCGTTGCGTCTATCTCCAGATCTACACTCGAAAGTCGCCTTTCAGGTGTAACTTCGCCACTAATAGGCGAATTTCTTGCACTTAGCTCACTGAAGTGAACGTCGTCGGTATACGGTTTGTCGATGTCTATTATAGTCAATTGGTCCGATTCATAAGTTTCTCCCTGTAATATCGAATCTCGCTTATCGCTATCGTCTGAGACGACTAAGTTAGGTATCGTAAGACTACTACTATTATAAGTGTTCCGCTCCGTGTCCAGCTTGCAGAGATTCCTGTCAAAGATAAACAAAAATTCATGTATGTCCCCAGGTCAGGTCGGGTAAGTATAGCTGTTGACTTTACATAATCAAGAACAGATGTAGGTACTTCGTGACTAGCAAAGTGAGAAAAAAATATGTTCTAATATTTATCAGCAAATACTGTGGTCGAGTAATAATAACGTCATCTAATTATATATAGTGAGATAATGAGATGTTATTTAGGTGTACAGTAACTTTTGATTTCATCTTATACCATTGTTTATGGCATTGCTTTAGACTTACTATTGCATTTTCCAACAATTTTTTCACCAATTTATGTTAAGTCCGAAATATACACACTGGAAGCTGGTATGCAAATACCAGTCACGTGACAGCAAAAGCCAATCAAATGCTGTATAATCTGCAGGATCGTTGCAGGTTTTACAACATTTGCCACCATTAGATTGGCTTATACGAATCTGACCTGCAGGAGCTAGTATCACAAGAAGACAGGTTGGACAGCGACAGCCGGTCCTGCGGCGAGGCGGAGCTCGCTTTGCTGCACTCGCGCTTGTCCACCTCCAAGCTGAGGCTCGGCTCCGGATTTGAGCTGATCAACTTAGCTATGTCTTCATCCACGTCTGGAATGCTGAAAAATACGACGAGTAGCTGAAATAATATGAACGCAAGGAGTCATTGTGAGCAGCTCACTTCGGAAAACTGGCTGCTCGACGTGAGCACGAAGTTAATAGGGGAATTAGGTCTGTCAGAATGTTTAGTGGTTCTTCTGTAGAATTCACAGCCTATAGCAGTAAAATCCTTAAATCTAAAACGATCATGGGTATATACTTTTAGGATTTCTGAAAGGGCTAAGTGGCTATGTCGCACCTGATAGCTGTTGTTATAGGGAAAAAAATAAACGGACATTCATTATTGGCAAGAGTATAATAAATATATAACGTAAAATTGTACAAGACGCTTGTTAAAGGTCACACAGCTAAATTTGGCTCAATGAAAGATGTAGAGTATAGTTCCCGTCATCTAAAAAGAACACTGGCTAGATCCTACGCAGTGACCGAATTAAGGGCAAAATTAATGGTATGAATTAGCGTCCTTTTTATCTGTCATTGCTAACTTACTTTTCAGGGTTAATAGAAGCCGCCGAAACAGCAGACGCCGCAGACGAGCGCCGGCTGTCGGCGAACGCGCGCGGCACCGGCAGCGCCGACATCTCCGCCCCCGCGCCCCCCGCGTCGCCCGCCGCCCCCGTGCCCCCCGCGTCACTCGAACCCCCCGCGCCGCCCTCGCCCCCCACCGCCGCCGCGTCCAACGAGGACTCCGCACCGCTTGTGCAAGTGTCGCATGACTCGGATTCCTAGGGAAACACATTGTAGGATCTAGAATATCTTAATTTTCGTTAATTTAAAATGTGACAATAAACTGAAAAATTCAGGTTAAGTATAAGTAGTTAATGACAGATGGTAGATTATGAACACCAAATTAGACGAGATATCTTCCGATGGTTCTGCAAAAGGAAATGAATTTATTTTTTGAAATGCTGAGTGAGATTATCTACCAGAGCCTGTCATGGTTGGCGCGGATACCGAGATAGGAGACCGAGACAAGTGTCGGTCCTAAACTGCAGTCAACAAGCAATGCGACTAACGTCTTTTTCGTGTTTCCAGCTTCATCTAGAAAGCTTAAGGCCTTGGCAATGATTTGAGATCGTACTAAAAAGGAGTCAACGAAAGCATTGTGACTAACCTGTCTCGGCTGGACGTGGCTGAGCGCGCGCACGAGCGAGTGCAGCGCGCGGCGGACGCTGTCGGCGCGGCTGGCCAGCGCGCAGCCCCGCGCCGCCCAGTTCAGCTGCTCCTGAACAAGTCCATGGTCAAAACTTTGAAATAAGACGACGACCGTATAGTTAGCAAAAGTTTCTGGAACATCAGTGTGATTGACTTCTTAATTATGTTTTAAAATCTTTTACATGAAAACTACCGCCGATAATCTGTACGTCTACCACGAGTTGCCACTTTAAATTTACATTATCGTTCGCGAAAAAAACCCTGGGAGCACACACCAGTGTGAGTTCAGAACCGGGATAGACCGCACGGCTTATGATGATGTTCCCGTAATTTTTTTTATTGGGATTTCAAATTGTCATGTCATGTCATGTGTAATCCCAATACATTTTTTTACGCGAACGATAACGTAAATTTCAATTAGCCACTGGTGGGAGACGTACCTACTGCTCATCTGAATATAACCACAGGGAGTTCTGGGACATCATATCAAGAAGTAGACCAATTCAAAATAGCGCATAGCTAGGTTAGTTTTTCGACGTAAGTATATTGATTAATTCCAAAATGATGAAATATGATTGATTCCAAAATGTTAAAAAGATATGGTCATTTTTCGTTTTCTTTTATAATATTGCCTGAACCCATCTTAAATAAATAAGAAAAAACTACCAAAGTTATTATAATTCCCAGGACACGAAACTTGAGAGATAAGTCAATTCAAAATGAATAAAAAATAAAATAGAAACAGTTTTTTTGATCCAGAGACCCAGTGTAAAGAAAATGAAAAGTTGTACTGTACCTTTTCAGTCTTTTCGATGCTGCCCTTTTCGGCAACTGGTTGAGCTTCGGGTTCGCTGTCACTTGTAGTTTCAAGCGGTTCCCAGGAGCTAAAATAGTAATTTCGCTTTCATTGTTACTAAAAAACATGCCTACGTCTGTACTTCTAATGTTAACTGACAAACATTTCATAAAAGTAATTAAACAGAAAAGAAATATTATTTATGCTTATGCTCAGCTGGGTCCTGATGGCTAATTTAGATTAGATTAAGCTTTTTACCAAAACTTCGTAGAAGCAGCAAATCCCCTAAAATAATAAATAAATAAATAATAAATAAATATCTGGGACAATTCACACCAAGATCATCTGACCCCAAACTAAGCAGAGCTTGTAATATGGGCGTCAGAGACGTAAACATAATTAAATATTTATTAATACATACTTAAATAGATAATAACACCCAGACACACAACAAATACAAATGTTCGTCACACAAATACTTGTCATGGGTGGGGATCGAACCCACGACCTCCGGCGCTAAAGGCAGGATCGCTGCCATTGCGCTAACAGGCCAGTCAAAATGATCGAAATAATGTTATCTAAATAAGCCGTTGTAATCCCACTGCTGGGCAAAGGCCTCTCTTCCCCTCTTCCACACACGTCTTTCTTTATCTATTATAAGCCAGTCCCCGCGAAGAAAGAAAAAGGATCGCATTCCAGCAAAACGAGAATGTTTGGTCGTCCAACCTCTCCGGAGATGTAAGAACATTTACCTGCAGCGCTCATGGTTGTGCGCGAGGTGCGCGCGCGCATGTAGCAGCAGCGACAGCGCGCGCTTGAGGCGGTGCGCGGCGCGCGCGGGCGGCCCGCCCAGGCGCTCGCCCGCCTCGGCCAGGCGCGCGCAGCCCGCTCTGAGCGCGCTGGATGCAGTGCCGCTCACTTCTCCCGCCTAGAATAACATGTCTTTAATAGTCCTACAAAAAAAAACAATATCACCAAACATCCTAAAAGCATGGTGTTTAAAGTGAAGACAGTCTGGCCAGTTTTGTTTGTGAGTTTAAGGTTGTTATAGTACAATCATTTTACGAGCGCGCGTGCTGACGCTCTTAATCCCGAACAATAAAGTTTAATTTTGTTACATTCACGCGCGCTCGTGATTTGCAAGAACTATAGTACAATAATTACTACGTTCCAACCTTCGGATATTTGCTTTTTGATATTTCTGACGCTGAACTTAAGTTCAATAAATCGCCACTCTTTTTTATCTACGCTAATTATTGAGAGCAAAGTTTTATTTGTTGTTTGTAATGGAGAAACGCGAAAACTATTGAACGGATTAAAAAATAGGAAGCCAAGGCGGAAAACTAGTATCAGACATGAAACTATTATTCACGTCCGCACAAATTATCATAATTTTTTGCTACACCAGTATAACGTAATGTAGTCTGTATTTTTTAGCTTTTGCGATTTTTACTCGTAGGTGCGTTTGAAACTAACCTGCATGATATCCTGCAAATTCTTTAACAGTGTCGCCTCTTCTAACGGGTCAGGCGGCGCGGGGGGAGGCGGCGGCGCTGTCAACGATCTCTCATACGTCATAATTGACCACCTGAAAGTTACAGTTAATTAAGTTAAAAATGCCTAACAGTCCGAACTGCTTTGAACTTTAAGCTAAGAACTAAAAAAAAACCTAGTGTCATTGAAGATTTGTCATAGGTACTATATTTAGCAGCTGTTCATATAGCCACGGCTAACTAAGTTGGCTTTGACGATTCGTCTTAGCATATTTCTAGCCTCTAACTTCATCTATCACCCTTGGCTCAAAACTAAAACTAAAAATCACCTATCGAGCATCTTGGTCGAAGCCCTCTCGTAACGTTCCAGAAGCTGCTGAAGGTTCGCGGCATCATCACAAGAAGCCCCCCAGCCCAGGACCCTCGCCAGGTCGTTACCGGTCCCCAGAGGCAGTACCGCTGTTTGTACTTGACGCTGGAATGGAAATATCCTCGTAAGTTGCGAATACCTGCCAAAAGGTTGTAAATGGATTGTGCATAGTCGTGAATGTAAAGAAATTGCAATATGATCTGTACTCCTGCCATGAGGTTACCTCAAGAAAACTACGATAGTTGATTACAGCAGCTTGTTTGCCATTTTTAGTTTGCTATCCACTCAAGGCGCTATACGGAAATCCCATAAAAAACTTGACAACAGACGCTGGCGACTGTCAGTGGCGTAAACTTATGGTAGGCGTACTGAAGACAGAATTTCTACTAAGCTGATACAATGGTAAGTCGCTCCAGGTGGTAAAAATGTGACCTACAATGAGGCAGTGAGTATTAGATAAACCTAAGCTACAGCTACTGTAGGTAATCATGATAGCAGAATAATAGATAAGATAAGAACTACTTGATAACTAAGAAAACCTGTCAAATTCCTCGGTTGGCTAAATGCAATCTAAAATTTCCAAAAATCCCTAATAGTAACAAAGATGTTTACCCTTACGTGCATATCCAGCTTATCGACTTCCTGCAGTACCCAACCGACGGACCCATCTCCGGAGCAGACCAGCACTCTCAGTGGTGCGAAATGCCTGAAGAGTCGTAGTCCAAGTCTTGGTCCGGCACCACTCAGCTCGAAGACCTGAGCTGGGTTGAGCAGCTGCTTGAAGCGGCGGAGGAACTTCACGCCTTGGTTGTCACCTGTTAATGGAGATGAAACATTGAATGAAGGCGTCGCGTCTGCTTCATTAAAAAACAAAAGGAGCCAGCCACGGGAAAACATTCAAAGGACTAGCAAGAAACAGGGACAAGACACGTTATCAAGTTTAAAGCGATCCAGTCAATAGAAGGATAGTTAAATCACGCCTCGGCGTATTATTCAAGAATGCAGCTTTGTTTCGAGCCCTGATTAAAGCAGATCAAACCATCTCTGTGGGTAGACATAAAAGTAAAAAGATTCATTATTATAAAACATTTTCCCAAGAAATTGCACTTTGTGTTGCACTGCCTCCTAATAATCTCTCCCAAGCTAGGCCCTGTAACATTTAGCGGTTGCACGGCATTGTGCTTACCAGATCTTGAGTTCACGAAGACTATAAGCGGCGAAGCGTTAGGTGGCCTATCAGGGACCCAGGCGTCGTCTGGTCCCACGGAGTGCAGTCTCGTAGGCGGCACGACAGACGCGCGCGCAGCGCCGAGCGCGCACGACGCGCGCCAGCTTGGCTTGCACGCGGCGTGCACGCACTTGCGACACCACACACATCTGAAGTCTTGCAATCTGGAAGAGGAAACTTATTTCAATAAATTCCAAACGTGTGGTCGAGTTGTGTTGTGAGTGGCGTTTGGCCCGAAACCCGGGGGTCAATATTCAATCGTATACAAATGTCATTCATATGCAATCACTTGATTGCTACCGTTGTTAAATCGGTGTATCTTATTATGGTCTTGTTAAAAATAGACTTTTACAATCGCCGATTGCAGCGCCACCATGATGGCGGGTCGCACAACCCGCTATGTCACCGTGACATTGCTGCCAATGGTCACTTTTTGGCTAGAGCGCTTGGCTGTGACGGACGTTCACTCGGTTATGGGATTTGTGACCTAGTTCTTAGTATTTTAGTATTCTACTTCTTGTTATTTAGTCTTAGTTATTTTGGGTTTCGTTGTTGTAATCTGTAGCAGTTATATTTTTCATTAATAAATTGTTATCGTTACTAGTTAATTTGTGCTATCTTTTTATTCTTAATCTATTCCACCTATGATCCATTAGATCAGAAGTGGGATAGCCACGCGCTTCGCTCGCTTAGGCCATCTTTTCTGTCCCGTACGAACTGTCACTTTGACAAAAAAAAATCGATACTCATCCACAGATATTATAGCTCTAATTCAAGTGATAGTGTTCAGTGTTGTTTGTTCGTGTTTTGTTTTCCTGAGATTAAAAATGTCGGATAGTTTTCTTCGAGACTAAACGAGGCCGATCGCGAAGGCGAGTTAATAGTAGGACTCGACACCGTCGCAAATATTGTGGGGAGTTCAGAACAATATAACGAAGCTAGGTCACCTAGGCGTTCTGCTTGTGAAAGTTGCACTAGATCTAGTAATCGTCGCGATCGTTCCTGTGGTTCTCGTGATGATTTACGTGAAGAGAGTTTGGGAAAAATATTAGTGAGGTTAAATGAAATTGAGGGTAGGCTTTATTCGTCATTAGTACCAACATCAACTGTTGTTAGAAACATTCCAGTACTCTGCGACGTCTTGCTAACTGAAACAGTTTCCAATGCCGTATTTATGTGGCTGCCGGCAACAATGGTCTCGACCGTACCTGACCTTGTTTATATTAGCACTGATAAGACACCAACAAAGGCATAAAAGACCCACGGGCAGGGTGTGACAACGAAGTTGATGTTGATACTAATGACGAAAAGCCTACCCTTAATTTCATTTAACCTCACTAATATTGGTTAATTGGTAACAAAATAACACAAAAATTCTCATTTGGCAGATTTTTAATGAATACTCGTATCACCTTTTTCATATCGATTTTCACCTTCAAATAACTCGGAAACGTGACACTTTAAGAATCTTATATTTTAGGACATTTTTCATTTGTTTATGTGTCCTTTTTCCATATTTACAACTTCCATCTTCCAAAATAACAAAATGGCGGCTGGCTGGCTATGCCACAAAGGTTCAAACCCCTTTCTGTTAGTTCAAGCTCTGCGTAGTTTGGCGTCAGAAGGCCATGAGGTAAGAAGTGCTAAAGAAAGATGTTTTGATTTCTAATAAGATAGGAACGAAAGCTGCTTTATACACAAATAACTTGAAGTCTGGAACAGTCTGGCGTAAACTTAAAGTTTACTAAATTTTACAGTGATTTAATTTGAATAGGTAGTCAATTGATAAATTGCATTATGCGGGCCAACCACTTATACCTGTCAGCGATAACATTATTGAAACATGTAAGATAACATTGTGAGGACTACCGTACGAGCGGTCAGACACTGTTAAAAGCTTTAATGACCTAAGAACAAAATTAATGATGTTGGCCGGGAATCGGGAGAATCTATTATGCAGCTTTTTATTCGTTAATACTTTATGAGGTATAAAGTTTTTTAGTAAAATCAACAAGCAGGGTTCAGTCGACAGTGTTAGCAATATTAGGCATATTATTTTTAGAAGTTCAACCGTTTTTTAAACTGAAATTGCAGAATAATCCGTTAAAGTATAGATGAATAAAACCCGTAATACCTTGGCTTCACCTATATCCCTCGCTCTTAACCATTTCATCCGACATTTTTCTTTGTAACACGCAGAATTGCGGGTTTTTGTTTTAATACCTTCCGGGTCACGCCCTTGTTCAAAACAACAAGGGTGATGGGAAAAGTAAACAGCCTACCAGTTGAGGTCTCAGTTAAATTAAAAACAAAGTTTTAAATATTGCACGTCGCTTGTATTTCACGCCTCGATTTGATTTTTGACCAAATATTATAATAAATATTATGATAATAATAAATAAATATAAAAATTTTTCCTAATCCATATTTTCAACTCAAATTCAATTTCATTTTTTTTATGTTTGTTACCTCATAACTTTCGACTGGGTGAACCGATTTTGATCATTCTTTTTTTATTTGAAAGCTGGTGCATCCCGAATGTTCCCGTTTGGTCTAGTTCTGACAGTAGCATCCATGAGAAAACCATATCAGTCTTAAATCTAGATAGACAAAATGCGCGACAAATGGACGAATAACTCAATATTACGCCAAACCATTTTGATAACTCTTTATTTATTTGAAAGCTGATGGTGCCCGTGTGGTCCTATTTTAATTTGGTCCAGTTCTGACAGTGGCATCCATGGGAAATCCATATAAGTCTTAAATCTAGATAGACAAAATGCGCGACAAATGGACGAATAACTCAATATTACGCCAACCGATTTTGATAATTCTTTTTTTATTTGAAAGCTGATGCTGCCCGTGTGGTCCCATTCTAATTTGGTCCAGTTCTGACAGTGGCATCCATGGGAAATCCATATAAGATAAACCATATTCGCGACTGGACGAATAACTCATTAACACGCCAACCGATTTCGATGCTTCTTTATCTCCAACAATAACAATAATTGTACCTACATTATATTAACGTATAAGTTTTAGAAGAATACGCAATTATTTCTTTACTTTTTAGTGCTTTGTTTTGGAATAGTTTTTTTTGAAGTAGGTTTTTTTTTTGTTAAATTTTTCTGATAATTGATCACCAACCCTCCATTTGGGAAACCAGTAAAGCCAATACCTACCCGGTAATGGAGCTAGTGACTATAAGATTATTAGTAGATACTAAAAATATGTTATAAATATGTCATAGATTAACAATGGAGGCTTTTGTATGCAGCGAGCTAATTTAGACGACTACATATGACTTTCAAGCGTAGTCACTCCTTACCGCGTACTTCCAAAATATGGAATGAGTTCTTAGCGGCAGTATTTACAGAAAGCGCATCATTCCTAAAAAGCAAGCAACGCTTCGGTGAGACATGAAGTATTGCAGTTGCCAATAGGCAGAAATAATCACATTTCACCAAGCTTGTTTGCTTCCTCTTTCATTTGAAAAGAAATGGTGATTCCACCAGCTCATTTTACCCATTGGATTACCAGACGCCAATTGGACCCTTCGTTGATGAGGCCTAATTTGTTGCAAATAGCGTTCATGTTACGCTTTTCAAGGAATATGCCTATCCCTGTCACCCTGTATACATAGCATGCTAATACACTTATGACATAGGTAAATTTTGAGTCCACATTACCTGCAACCAGGCGGGAGCAAACTGGCCGCCTGCCTACACATGCGAGAGTGAGAACTGTTAACTCATTCAAGTCGCTGCTAAATGATTAGGTGTCCCCAGTTATCGGCAAACAGAAATGGCAACAGTCAACTCTCCTCTGACTATCCCGTTTGGGATAAAGTAACAAATTACGCATGCGACGCGGCGCCCATGACAGATAGCCCGTTTAGAGCAAACCCGCCATTCAGATCACGCACACAGACACAGTGAGTTTACAGGCGATACCGGTGAGTACCGGTGCTATTTAAGGACTCGGAGCAAATACCATGAAGAACAGGACGGTTTCTAGTCTCTACCGCACAATACACTTTGCAGTGAAAGCGCTTACAGCTAGACGGGAGGTAAATTTAACGTAGCTCGAATTTCGAACTAAGAGGTTTCGTATCGTAATGGAAATCAGAATGACGTAGGTATATTCGCCGGGTTCCCAGGTCTTATCAATAACTAGCTTTCCGAAAGCGGCTTCGCCCGTGTGGACTAAGATGAATAATAAATATTAGGGACAAATTACACCACGATTATCTGACTGCAAACTAAGCAGAGCCTGTAGCATGGGCGTCAGAAACTGATAAACATACTTGAATATTTATTAAAAATAACACCCAGACACTCAACAAACACAAATTATCGTCACATGAATGTTTTTCATGGGTGGGGATCGAACCCACGACATCCGGCGCTAAAGGCAGGATGCCATTGCGCCAACAGGCTAGCAGTCTTAGCTTTTTAATAAAGGGTGATCAAAATTCCTGTGGGATTTTCAAAAGTGAGTGAAGTAAGTAGGTAAAGTTGGAACGAAATGGACAAACCCGCATCGTTAGAATACCCGAGAACTATATGGTGCCGCCGTAAAGCCGATCCTCCTGATGGTCCGCGGGACGCGGGGCGGCGGGTGAGCACGGGTACACTCGACATTACCGCCGGGCGAGATATCTCAACACATGATCAATAAAATCTCCGCGTTGTTATTTAGGAACTTCATAACTTCAAATGTGTGTACTTTTTTTAGTATTATAAATAAAAATAAACTAATTAAATATTATTAAATTTATTTATTAGACGTGGGACCAAATACGGCCGCTTTTACTTTACTTTTTAATATTTGTTATAGACACGCCAGTAGCCTCTGAAATTGTCTTATTTACATTTATATCTTCACCTGAAAAAATCATGATTATACTAACGACATAGCAATACCAATGTACAAAAAAACAAAATACATAGAAAATACTATGGAAATTTTACTAACACAATGTAGAAAACTAAATGATTGCACACCAGAAGCAGGCGCATGTTCCATTTTTTTTCTTTGAAAATAATTCGCCACATTTAAAAGCATAATCTTTGCTTGACTTATTGATTTTAAATTATGTAGACTCGGTAATTCCATGTTTGTATTTATCTCATGTGTACCGGACACAAGGCTTCCGGAGAACAAGCTTTGACGTTGAACGTCTATCGCTGTCGGTAGCCGACAGGTGACTGATTGAAGTAATAGATTGGCCGAAAGCATCAGGAGGGTCGTCTTTATGGAGGTCAAGCTATAATATCCACCGAGTTCTAGCAGAAGTAACTCCGGAAATTTACAAAAATGTCTTCGAAAATTACCTCGAGCGAGTTACCTTCTGCAGAATGTCCAAAAGCGGAAATTTAACTTGGTCATTTTTCTTATTGGATGTTAAACACTAATTATTACGTCGATAAATAAAGACTAAAAGAAAATAGCGCGTTGTGTTTTTAAAAAAAATTTAAGTTCGAAAGCTTCAATTTGATCATCCTTTATAATCTAGCTCACTCCCTCAAAATATAGCTTTATATTGGCAAAATACTTTGCAAAGTAGGTCAAGTAGTTTCTGGATTCATCCATTACAAACAACATTACGAAATCCTTAAAATATAATAAACAATATTTTATTTTATCAACTGATTAGGGTAGAAAACTACACTCCGTCGCCGGTTGTGGAAACACATCATATTAAATTCTTTTATATTTTATACAGAAAAATATTGTCATTTTCTTCTGATAGAGGATTAATCTGGCCGATGTGATAGGATGAGATGTAGAAAACGATTGTAGGTCGATTTTTTGTAGTTACGAAATTCAAATTAATTAAATAACATACAAACATGCGGTTTATAACGCGTGAAGTGGAATATCAAGCCAATGGGCCAGTTATTCAACCATGAGATAAAATACAAATGACACAGAATAAACGATTTCATTAAAATAATTCAATCATCGCCGCAAATACCACATATGTATGCACGTGTCGCATTTCCTCCTATCTATTCCATTTAATAATTGGCTCTATTTCCGAAGGTGCACGTGAGAGGCGCTCTTTACAGTTTCACTGTAGATGCCTCTGATAGAAGTCGGAATGTTCAATAGCTAGACGAACGGTTTAAGAAATGGCGCTGAAATAGACATTCGTTCCTGCACTTTTCTCAAAGGTCACGCGACGGCCGAGTGAATTTTACAAGGAAAGAATTCTCACAGACAGAAAAAAAAAAAAATTGTTTGGAACGGTTTCTAGTGGCGCATACTAGCCTAACCACCCGGCTTCTGTCAAATCTTCTTATAACTTATCTTCGAAAGCTTTCATTAAAATCTGTAATTGGATATATTTCTAAGTGAATTTTGGTTCCATTTCTTATCACTAAAGGTGCTTAACGAAATCACATAAACACACACAACATCCTAGCGACTATCGCCTGTCGCCAGTGTTGAGTCTGTAGCGACATCTATCTCGCCACATACGAACTTAAAACTGACGTATCCTACATCGCGATATTAAAGTTATCCGAGCGATTGAACATAGATACAAGAACCCGACCACAACCGTCGGGCAGTAGCTCACCAGACACAACACCCGTCTGGTCGGAGGATCTTCCCTTTTCAATGGTGGATGAGGAACTTTACACCCTGTTCCTCACGCCCCCAAAAGTCATCACATGGTATAAGGGCACAGAACCCTGAACGGATGAAATATAGTGCTGCTGTCGGCACGACAATAAGCAGAAGAAGATTACTTAATTAATAGTTGCTACGTAACAGATAAATCACTTCATAGAAAATTGACAATTTTGTCATTTGTAAATGCGTGCTGTCATGTGACAGGCATAATATTGCCAGGGCTACCTCTTCCGATATAGATGTCAGCTAATCGCTACTTACAGTTACGTCAGTACATAATATTCCTCTATGGAATTCTTTTTTTTATAGTGCCCGTCAATATGACCTCACTCCACATGATGGAAAGCAGTCGTGAGGTCCAGATATGAGGATGACAAGCACAATAATGCAAAGCAATAACTGAGCTGGCCATACTCATCTTGAAGGCCTGCCCTGGCACCGGTTAGTGCAGTGTTGATCCCGGAACGCGACCTGACAGAGATAGATTAGAGTTACTTGGCGGGTTTCACCACACAACTGAATGGTGGTAACATCAACCGGCCGACATAATATGTCTCCTACCTGAAGAGCAGATGGTCTGCTGCTCAGCATGTTGTCAGATGGGGCGGTGGAAAGTATTCTTTTATAGTGCCGCCACCAGCACGGCACAACACTTCTGGTTCATTTATTTATTTATACTGAACTTCTTGGTGACAATCAACTGCCAAATGAGTCTTGAAAGACCTGGCAGCTGGTAGGTAACTATCGCGCGCAAGTACATGGAGTGACAGAGGCCTGAAGCCAACGCGGCGTATTTCATACCACACCGATGCCATACAAACGAAGAGAAATGAATACCCGCCCATAATACGGCTATCAACCAGGCTCATCTTGATATATATACTTTCAATATCCACCCCTGGGTGGAGATTACAAATCACTCGGGTTTCGGGGATAATCTTGTGCTGACGCGAAATGACAACCAATGAGATGCAGACATTGGACGAAGCTTCGTGAAGTAAGTAACATTGACAGTAACATTGAATATTTAACTGAAATATTATGAAGAAACTTAGCTAACGTGTATCATTAGTAACTGAATGGTGAAGTAATGACATCGATATGAAATATTAAATTAATTATAATATGAAATAAAAATGTTTTTATTTTTAGCATTTAAGGCCAGGTGGTTCTGCACCTACCTGCACCATTTCCCGAAGGAAACTGACGAGAGCCACGAGGACCGAAAAATCACTGAAATTATCGATTTAAAAATTAATAGATGTAATAAAAAAAACAATCGGATGAAATCCCTTTAGTTATCTTTAAGCTTTGTTTTGGTAAAGGACCCATATTATCAGATCAACTATTTTAGGATTAAAATCAAAAATAGAAGAGAAAATGTCACAAAAAGAGGTAACTTTGTGAATTTATACTATAGAGTCAACTTTATCAAAGCATGTTACCACCGGATGAATTCCCTGTATTATCCCCTTAACAATATCAGTAAATTTTATAAGATATTAATTTCACTGTTTACTACTTCAAAAATGAATTATAAAACCGTGTATTGTGAACCACCTTCCCTCAAAAATACACTATTCTCTACACAAAGACAGACACTAGAAAAATTCGACCTGATCCTAGGGACTCAAGCGGGATCTTTGTGTAATCATATGAAAATATAAAACGAATTATTTTTCCGCTCACTGCTTCGCCTGCGTGGGATAGGTACACAATTTTAAATATAGTTTTGCATTGGTAGAAGATTTTTTAAAATAGATAATAGTTTTTGATTTAATACATTAAAAAACATAAAAAAACAAAGCTTTCCTCTTTAATATTACTAAAAAGAAAAGACAAACAAGCAAAAACTAAATCTTTCCTCTTCACGATATTAGGGAGATAACTGACGAGCGTACAAAGAACGTTTCTTCCCCTTTTGCAATCTCAAAGAGCTTCTAAACACAATAATATTCGCAACACGTATTATCCCTTAAAAATAAAATGAACTGAAATACGTAACTAGAGACTGAGTTGCTTTCAGACGGGCTTAAAAAAGCATAAAACTGACAAGACTATTACTTCCAGCCGAGTTGGCGTCTGAAGCATCCAATATCCAGCTGTGACCGGCTGAGCTGCAAAGAGAAGTATTTGCGGACACGCCGCACCGGGACAGCGGAGACCGCGCATATAAAACTGAATAGATGACGCAAAACGCTCCGTTTGAAAAAAAACACTGTTATTAGGGGGCTTGTTATTTTTTGAGGTCGATATCAGCACATAGATATTACATTAAAAGTGGATATGATTGCCACGATCACTAAAAAAATTATTAACCCTAATAATATTATTTTTTCGCGTCTTTGAGTAATGTAAAACGTTCCCCACGTTTTCAAAAAAAAAAAAATCCGACAAATTAAGACTCTCCTTTTTTAAGTTGGTCAAAAATGTGGCTGTCGCTTTTGTACGCTCATTGTAGCGTCATCTATCATGACTGACATGACATGATTTTGAACTAGACTAAATGAAGCAGCCTCCAACAAGGTACACCGCACTCTTTTCTAATACGCGAAATACTTACACTAGCGTCATCTATGCCACTGTATGCCTGTGGTGGGAATACGTCGTCGGCAGTAATCCCGGAGATACCGGGATCCGGTGCATTTATCCCGTTTCTCAGTTTCCTAGCTCGGGATAAACTTGTGAAAATGAAAATATTGGGTGCATCACAGTTATCCTAGATAATCTTTGCACGACCAAGAATCCTGGTTGGACGCCTTTGTAAGAATTGATGGCGTAAAATGGCAGTCAAAAAAGGATAGGTGTTTTCTTTGGTTTCGAGATGTGGTTTTTCCACAATTTTACTAAGTGTGCATGAGTGGACATGGTTTATTAGACTGGCTGTCCGTCAGTGGCTGCGCCCGCGTAGACTGTCTCTCTCGGCAAAATATAGCCTAAATCTATATACGAGTAAGTATATAAAAGAAAGTCGTGTTAGTTAGTTACACCACTTATAACTCATGAACCAATTTTTATGATTTTTTGTTTTTGATTGGTCTACATCGGAAATAGGATAATAAGCATTAAAAACATTGAAAAATAAATAAAAGCAAAAACATTCTTCCATTCTAAATGTTCACAGCTGTCAAGAATTTGCCAATAAGTTTTGACAGAACGAAGTTTGTCGGGGCCGCTAGTTTAAAAATAATAGAGCCTATGTCACTCCCTGATAATGTAGCTTCATATTGGAGAAAGGATTTTTAAAATCGGTCCAGTAGTTAAGGAGCCTATCCAGAAACAAACAAATCTTTGCCCCTTAAAATATTAGTTATAAATGATGCATAGAATAGCGCCACGCATAGCTAACTGAAACTAATATATATTATTATTTTATTTATTTTGACGACACGATTGGCGTAGTGTGCTGTAGCACTGTTTCTCGCCTCGATTTCCGTAGTGTCCCGGGTTCGATTCCCGGTCGGGTCAATTCAGGAAACGATCTTTTCTGAATTGACTCGGGTCTGGGTGTGCTGGGAGACGCCCCTAGCTTATTTCCTTGTGTGGTACCTCGTAACACAGGGATTTAATAATCCCTACTTCGAGACCATTACAAGAGGTTTGTTGTCTGGCGCATATTTATTTATATTTAATTTATTTGTATTATTAAGATAATTATAAATATACAGTAATTTGATTATTTTTTACGTATTAGATATTAATACAACAAATGCGAATATATTATGTCTCCTTATCAAGCAGAGAGTTCACTGAAAGTAGCGGTTAGCTCCGCTACCAGACTAGGAAACAGTGACCGGTACTTCTCACTTAGCTTGGCTTGGCTATGTATGCGCGCATCAATGTACAGAAGACACGAGACAAAAAAAAAACAGCTATGATGCAGACAGATTATGTTTGTTTTCTATTGTCACGAAAACTTCGGTCGGTCACCAAAGCAATCCTATAATGCAAGAATCAAGCGTCCGTAAGCTAAAGTTTGAAATATTATTTCCATCTACATCTAAAGGGTCCGAGCGGCAAAGAGACGGATTTACGGATATCACCGCTCCGGCTTACGGAAGACAGATACTGCTTCACTATCCGGATCTCTTTGGTTTCCATCGGGATCGGATAAATGGAAATGTCCGCCACTCTGCGCTCGCGTGCACCTGGATTTGACGTTGAAGGAGGTTGAACTGGATTTCGGTTACGCCACGTGAATATAGTATCAAAAATAATATTATAACTTTTTGGGCAAATACATTCATATACCGAAATGAGAAATGCGAAAGTAACTCTGTTTCGTTTGTGCCACTTTTGGTGTGCTGTTAAATCGTACCTTAGAGAAGGATATTATTATAAATAGTAATAATAACTCATTTATTTCAGGCAATATTACACTTTACAAAAGTTATATGTAACAGAGGGCCATGAGTCTATGAACCGAGGATATATTAAGTTGGCGTTTAGTCTCGAGGTGCAAACTGTACGTTTCACTTTGAGTGCAAGAAAAGTAGTCAAATTAGTACAAAAACATTTAAAAAATATTACTCAATAAAATAAAAATCCCAAAAAAAAATTATATGTTCTTTATTCCTCCAGTCCATAAAACTTTGGTAAGTTTTTAGGTAAATCTTCCGCGATTTTGGCGGCACAAGATAATCAACTCGTATTAATATGTCTTTTGCTCTCTGCTAGACGTCAAAACTCTCGTCAAAACTCTTCACTGTCACTGGACATTCTTGTTAAATTGATTTAAAACCGAACAAATTTACACTCGACAAAAATTCTGAAATTTTTCTTCTAAACCAGTCACAGATTAACAATTGAAACACATGGCGCCACCTTCTTTGCGTACGAACTATGGACGTAAAACTCTCAACATTTTCGCAATGAAGATGGTCCACACTTCACAGATATTATATATTTACTAGCTGTTTGAGTTTGTCTATGTCACATGAAGGAAATTAAAAAACGAATTACTTTTCACTCCTTAAAGACTAAAGTGGTCACTTTAGTCCCGCTTCGTAGGGCTATATTGGCGTTCTTTTAGAGCATGAGAAATGAAAAATAAATATTTAATGGATATTTACAGAAGGCCTACTAAGCCACGCATATTCTATGGTTGTCGGGAAATAATTGACAACATTTCAAAGTGAATACTTAGATCAAATTAAGACACCCAGACACAGACAAATAAACATTCTTCACAAAATGTTCTCCAAAATCTTCCTAAATACATATTTGGGACATATCCAAGTCCAATCCTGAATCAATTTGAAAGTTTCTTAAGCCAACATTGACTTTGCCGCAAATAGAACTTACTAAAAGAATAAGGATGCGAATCATATTGGTTTTTGCTAGTAAAGACTCCGTTTTCCTTATTTAAACATACTCGTAGTAAGTTAGTAGATTTTTATGTAGGGTGGGATTTTAATTTCCCTGATTGCTTCTCCAAATCGGAGTTCAACACATGTTCGTATGTGCCCAAAATTGCGAGCAGTGATGTAGGTACTCTTGTATTGCTGAATTAATCGAAACGTTATTGCCACTAAATCAATAAAAAATGGCTATTTAAACTTTAAACATAACTGTAACATACAATCAAGACTTCTACCCCATTCGGGGTAAAGTGACTGATGCCGTCATGGTATATGGAAAAAAAAGTCCACTTTTCACCAATGGTATCAGAACTTAACGTGGTAGGTGGTAAGCCTGCCGCCGTTATCCTGGTAGATTCGGTTTTTCTTTGATGTTTACCAGCCCTGAAAAGTTAGTCGAAAATTTGACAGTGAATACAAAGACGGTTCTGGCCAGATTTGAACTACCACCTGATCCACGATTTTGAGTCGGGGTGCTTAACCCCTAGGCCACGACGCTCTCTGATGAACTTTAAAATCTGTTCATAATGTAAGCAATACCCCAAAACCTCAATCCCGTTCTAAAGATAACCTGTATAGCGAAATATAAATAGCATTTGCTAAAATGCTGCATACATTTTGAACAAAGGCTTTTAAATAAACCCTCACTTGTAACAGATGTACAGTGAGGTGAAGAACATAATTTTCCCGTCCGTTTGAAATATGAAATTTGCTCGCGCATTAATTTTACTGCAAAGGCAATAACGGTATCTAACGTTCACGGAAGCGTAGCATAGATGAACATACGCTCACGACTATACAAACCGGCAAGCAGACGTTATTTCAGTATTAAAATAAATAAACATCTGGGAGAAATTACGCCAAGATCATTTGACCCCAAACTAGGCAGATCTGTACTATGGTTGTGACCGTGTGAGACTTAATAAATATACTAAAATATTTCTAAAAGCACACTCAAATAGATAATAACCACCAGACACACAACAAAGAGAAATGTTTGTTATTCATGATCGCTACCATTGCACCCACAGGCCAGAAAAATATATGTATAAGTTTGTTATTCATGATCGCTACCATTGCACCCACAGGCCAGAAAAATATATGTATAAGTTTGTTATTCATGATCACTACCATTGCACCCACAGGCCAGAAAAATAAATGTATAAGTTTGTTATTCATGATCGCTACCATTGCACCCACAGGCCAGAAAAATATATGTATGAGTTTGTTATTCATGATCACTACCATTGCACCCACAGGCCAGAAAAATAAATGTATAAGTTTGTTATTCATGATTGCTACCATTGCACCCACAGGCCAGAAAAATATATGTATAAGTTTGTTATTCATGATCACTACCATTGCACCCACAGGCCAGAAAAATAAATGTATAAGTTTGTTATTCATGATCGCTACCATTGCACCCACAGGCCTGCAAAATATATGTATAAGTTTGTTATTCATGATCGCTACCATTGCACCCACAGACCAGAAAAATATATGTATGAGTTTGTTATTCATGATCACTACCATTGCACCCACAGGCCAGAAAAATAAATGTATAAGTTTGTTATTCATGATTGCTACCATTGCACCCACAGGCCTGCAAAATATATGTATAAGTTTGTTATTCATGATCGCTACCATTGCACCTACAGGCCAGAAAAATAAATGTATAAGTTTGTTATTCATGATCGCTACCGTTGCACCCACAGGCCAGAAAAATATATGTATAAGTCAGTCAGGTATATAAGCACTCTCCCCCCCATGAGCCTTCACCTTGTCGTGGCGGGGGGGCTTAGTACTGGTGGTAGGTGGAACCACCGGGAAGCTAAGAGGGCTCAGGCATGGCAGTGCGGTGGAGTTCCCACCCACCCATTGCCTGCCGCCGGGCGTGGTGGTGGTATGGTGCTACCACTGCCTGCCCAAAGGGGCGCCCACGGGCGCAGCGCCTTAGGGTGCGAGGTGGGAGCCGCGGTGCACAACCGTTTGGAGGGGGTCAGTGATCCGAGGCTGGCCCCCCTGTGCACTGCGGCTCGGCGGCGGAAGTACCTGCGTGCTCCAGGTACTTCCGTGGCCTCCCCCCTTCATTGGGGGGTCGGCTGGAGGTGGCCCCAATACGGGGAAACACTGGCGGCGGGGCGTTGCGAAACTTTTTAGGGACCCCGCCTCGCCGCTGAAGTGTTGAGGTCGAGTACCGTGGGGTTTTGGTCGGTAGAAGTCCGACATAATCTCGTCGTTCCCCCGAGCGACGAGATATCCATGAGGATTTCCCCACGATAATAAAAAAAAAGGTATATAAGCACTCTGTAGGCGTATTAAGACGGTAACTTGTTGTTGTCATTCATCTCTATGATCTTAGTAACAAATCCAAAGCTGCATTGACGAGCGTCGCCAGTTTGTTTAATTTTATAGCTGATAAACGACCAAGCGCCGGAGTATCGATGCAACTTCGAAACCTCATTTTAATATAGTATTTGAAACTAACTGGAAACTGTAACATGAAAGAAATAACCTCTGTTTTGAAAATGAATTCAAATGCTCTAGAAGAGAGCATAAATCGCGTTTATGCAGATTCGCCTCGTGCCACCCTCGTGGAAGTGGCGCTAAGTTGAGACGAATCTGGGTCCTATTTCAATTAACTAATGTTTTGAAAGCAGTTTTAGTTGATGCACCTTCGTATAATATGTATTATAAGAATAAATTGGACTCACCGCAGCACGGATCCGCAGGTCTTATCGCACACGTCACACTTGGCGGCCACAGGTAAGTTTCCCTCCAGCCACTGATGAGGCATAATTATGTTCTGGAACAAATAGTTCATAATTATTATTCGGCTTTATGAGCACCTAAATACAACGAAACTATTATTAACATTTTGTGCAGTTTATAGTATGTAGTAGTATGTAGTGTCTATGGCTTTTGCAAAGCTCTATTACGATACAGTCGCTCTACAAAATGGTTCGCCTCAAGTTGTGATAATACTACAAAAATAACGTTGATCAAATACTAGAGCAATTAGCCTAACCGTCAACATGCATTAAAACGAGTCGTCGCTACGATTTATGGGTATTGGCTTCATCACGCTATGCATTGAAACATCCGGCCATTTTATCATCTATTAATCTGCAGCGCGACTCGATTGCTAGTCGCTCGCATTTTGACAGCTTTTCAGACGCTGACAATGCAGTATTCGATGTCAAATAACAATATAGCTCTTCAAAGTCAGGATTTTCTTACGATCGAAGTTAGACAATAGCCACCACTCGGTTTTGGCAGTCAAAAAATATAAATGATATCCAAGAAGGCCGAGGGTTCCTAAATGAAATTGGTAAGGAGTTTTTAATTCAAGTTTTTTTCTTTCCGTTAAAATGGCACCCCCACTCGGCGGGCGAGTTCTTTTCGCGTATTCACCGCAAAAAGACTTCTATTGTAAAGCGTAATTAACGAAACAATCCTGCTAAAGTCGTAATTACGATAAGGAAATGCTCGGAAAATTGAGCTGCAGACAAATGGAAAACCAATGAGCTTAATAATGTTATTCCGCTTCTGATGATTCGAGCTATCGAATCTAGAACCTTGGTTAAAAATAATAGCATTTACAAATAGAGCATTTTACGAGTAATTAATTATTTTAGACGACTCGGTTGGCGTAGTGTGCTGTAGTAACAGTGGCGTGCATTGCTTTTCAGAATTGGTAGGCACTAAAGGCCGCGTGGTGTCTGGTCTAGGCGCTATGACGCTCAATTCTACACGATTTTGCCCAAAAGATATCATAGCCATATTCAGGCATGCATGCCTGAATATGTTTTTCTGATTGGTCATGTTTTTTTGCAAGATTTGTAAAATTGTTCAAGTCAGCGTAACCAGTATCATTCCAGACAGTTTTTGTTGTGGAAAACAGAAGACACGGTAAACAGAATAACAAATTTGAATGGCAACAGCCAGTTAACCGTGTGAATAGTGACTAACCAATATTACAGTAGGTACTTCACGTAAAAATGCCTGACGACTTTACCTTTTTCTTGCGTTAAATTTAGATTTGGTGTCGATCTTTGAAATGCAACATTTTTTACTTCATCGACATGAAAACGATCCAAAAGGATTTGACCGCAATTAATTTAAGCAAAGCGATTGATCGCCACACTCTAAGCAGTTTAGGTTATCCATTACACTCACTCATACACAGTAACATGAACAGCAATTAATTCTAACTTAACCACACTAAAATAACTACAACAAACAAACAACACGGAAAAAAACGGCGCGCGCTTTCCCGAAACAAAACAAATCAGCGCGAGCGAACGGTCATTGCGCTACATATACTCTCTCCTTGTCGCACGCCCGCGCAGTAAATTATCTATCGCTTTCTTGCTTCACACAACCAAATTACAGACATAAAATTTCTGACATTCACATTCGGCCGGTTAGTTGAGTAAGCATGCCTACTTAAGGGTGATAAATTGCGAAGGTCGAACGTCATAGCATTACGCGTGGGAAGTACGTCATTTTTATTTCGTCGTATTAATTTGACGAGAAATTATTAATGCCAGTAATAGTAAATTGTATAGGATTCAAGTAGGCCGTCGGGTGATTGCCTACTGGTCGCGCACCGCGCGTTTTTTATGAAGGAAGTTTCTGTTATAATAAAAATTAAGTGTGATAATTTAGTGAGCTTACAATAATAATTGCGGGGCAGAGATACTAAAATTTAATGGTGATTTTTTCGATTTTGCGAGGTAGGCACTGCTTATATGCCTATATGCAATGCACGCCACTGTGTAGTAAGTACTACGCCAATCGTGTCGTTATCACTAATATGCTCATATTATTATTATTTTTTAATTTTTAAGTCATCTCTCACAAATTACCAACAAACGGTCAAAAATCTATATAAAAACAATTAAAACCCACTTTAATCTTTTTTTTCTTTCATGGAAATTCAAAAAAATAATTGTTAAAGTGTTCCGATAAGTCTTTTTGGTTTTTTTAACTTCCGAACCGTAATACTGTATAAACAAGTTTGAAATCAAAATATTGTGTCTATGAAGTCAAACATCACTACACAACAAAATTAAGATTTATTAGTTGAAAGCTAGACGATTCAACTCTAAGATTAAATTCTGTAAATTAAATTTTGACAGTTCAACTATAGCAATATCTTTTAAGTTATAATTTAAGATCTGAATTTATTCTCGGGGAGAAATACGATTTTCAGGCAAGGCAAGATTTATAGCCAATTGCTTATTTAGCCAAAGTTTGGAAAGAAAATGGTGAAAATGGAAAATGGTTAGATATTTATTTATTAGCCCATTCATCTTCAGGTTAAGGAATGAATTCTGAAATATATAATTAATTAAATTCACAAAATCAGATTCGAGGCAGCCAACAATTCGTGAGAACCTTTTCAACCTAGCTCTTGCCCGCGAATTCATATGTCCGTACCCATTTTTCCTATCTTAGTTTTCCCCTAGACTCCCCACGGAACCTACATTCCAGAAATGAGGTTTCAACGCCCAGTAGTGTCTGTCGGCTGTAGGTACGTTGTCGTCAGAAGAGTTTTATTGTAATTTTTTTTTATAGTGCCCGTCAAGATGACCTCACTCCACCTGATGGAAAGCAGTCGTGAGGTCCAGATGTGAGGATGACAAGCACAATAATGCAAAGCAATTACTGAGCTGGCCATACTCACCTCGAAGGCCTGCCCTGGGCACCGGTTAGTGCAGTGCTGATCCCGGAACGCGACCTGACCGAGATAGGTCAGAGTCAATTGGCGGGTTTCACGCAACTATATTAAATAGGAAGAGTTTTATTCTACATGTTTGATTGATAAAAATCTCGACAAAGCAATTTAGGGGTGTAATGCATCTCCAAAACCGAACGCGACCGGTCCTAGGCTATGTGAAAGGGAACTTGTTTTAGAGGTAGAAAATGAGGAGCCAAGTGTCCCCCTAGATTTTTTGTGTTATCTTATTTTACGGCTCCCATTCAGTCGCATTCCACGTCTTGATTGGTAGTTTCTGTACCGACATAAAATGACCAAGTTGGTATGCAGGCGCTATGCGTTAATTCCAAAATATGCTACAAGGTAGCTATCAGGTACATTTACACTTGTCGTCCCTAAGGGTCAACTCACACCGAGACGCGACGCGGCGTTGCGCGCACTTTTTCATAGAGCTACTCAAAATGAAACTTTATTTTACGAGATGCCTCGTTGTGCTGCGTGGTGCAACGTATTCTGAATTCTCATATATCTTTTTGTGTAGTAAATAAGTTGAATTTCGAGTAGCTCTATTGAAAATTGCGCGCAGTCGCGTCTCGGTGTGAATCGACCCTAAGTGTAGGTACATGAATTATAAATGGGTCTACCCGTAGAGCTAGCGCCTCGTGGCGGCGTGCTAACGATATTCACGGCTACACTTAACTTTAATTATTCACTTGGCTGTTTTAAGAGGTTACTTGCATAAAGAAATAAGAATGTTTATAGCCTAGTAAAGCAAGGTCCCCTTGTACGCCTAACAAGACCTAACTTGATCTTTCTGACACCTTTTTTAATGGCCTGTGTTCTTTTTATAAAAGCATAATTTGCTTTGCTTCACATTTATTTACTTTGTATACTAAAGCCCGCCTTTTCAACGTCGGATGTTTATACAAATTAATGTTTTTTAAGTTTTATCCTAAGCCTTCTTGTTTTTTATTCTGTGGGGAAAAACTTATTTAACCCTTAGTATACCCCAAAACTGAACTGTTGAGGTTTAACTCAAAAACTTATGTGTTATTGTGATCTAATTGTAAAGTGGCATTATGTATTGACTTTGCCAAAATAATTTTAAACATGTTATTGAATAATTTGATCGAAACATTGATATGAAAATGTTGGTTGTGAGGTAAAAATTTGTCAACAGTAACGATATAGTGAACCAATCTTCACACTGTGCCACTCTTTTCACAGCTCGTATTTTTCACACTCTCTTATTAGAATAAGCCAGGAGGGGTAATATAAAACACTGGTACTTCCTTGAAACTGTATTTCGACGCCCAGATATTCTCAAACTCCGTTACATCAAAATATATCTCGTATCTCTCCGCTCGTTGACATCGCCCGAGTCACAATGCCGCCATCTTGACTTTCTACTTATTCTTAGCCCGTATTATTGCTATATCACAAAAAATATTACAAATAATTAATTTATAAAAACTATTTCTTAATTAAATTTTAAACAATGCTAACACTCTGTCCTCGAAAATGTTTACATAGATAGTACCCGAGGTACTGAAGTTAGCTATAGTATTTATACATTTATTTATATATATATATGATGAAAACGCAACAAAAGCCTCGATGTGAGAGTCTTACTCACACTTGCGCGTTTGTAAGCAATAAATTATGAACATTGAATAAATAATTAAATAAATATGCGCCAGACAACACACCATTCGCAATGGTATCACAGTAAGGATGAAAATCTGTTACGAGGTACCAGACAAGGATTTAGCCAGGGGCGCCTCCCTGCACACCCAGACTTGAGTTAATTTAGAAAAGTTCTTTTCCCAAATTGACCCGACCGGGAATCGCACCCGGGACACCACGCAAGTCGCCGTAAAGATTAATACCACCAACTGTCATAACTTTACCGGATTGTGAAATAATACGGTCGATAATATTCAGATCGCTTTAGGAGGGAATGTTAACGATTATAACAAACATAATCGCTAACGACGTACAACACGGTACCTACCCAATGACGAACGAGGCTAAAATTGCCAGATAAAAGTTCTAGGTCGTTGTTATAAGAACCACACGGATAGTACTGACCTAAGAGCATAGTAATGCTAACATTTTACGCACAGCTATCATAGAATTTCTATGGAAAGTACGTGTCGAAGAAACAACGGTTGCTAGTTGCGACGTACCACAACATAATTTAGTCAATAAGACCCCTTATTGCGCCTGTCTTTAAACGCTCGTCCTAGCTCTTATGTGAAATGTAATCAAGAGGTGAGAGGTGACATTAAAAAGCAAAAAAAAAGGCTCAGGCTAAAACCCACGGAGCGGTTTTCAAACGCGCCCGTCGCCAGGGGTGGTACAGCAGTTTTTTACCCAAACTCAGGAGACCGGAGAGCGACTATCGGAAGACGGGCGGTTGGACACCCGCCGATCGACCGCAGAGCGCGCGGCCGCAAACCGCTGCGCGGCTGCCAGCGCGGGAATTAAAATCTGCTTACAATTTTTGTATACATTTCTGCATTCTTTAGAAGCGGCTGGCTAGGCATAAAACCTCCGTCAGTTCTGAGCCTTAGTATCGTTGTTCCTCTGCGAGTATCCACAAGGATCATTTGATGAAACACAGTGCCTGAGTGAGGGATCTACTTCTACTGAAAAATTACGCGAGACTGATTGCCTATGCTGAAAACCATGGATTTTTTAAGTAGCGACCAACAAGCTATACCGTTATCGTCAGAAGTGTAACATGTTTAACATGTTAGCACATCAAGTAGTCGATGTTTTCCTATTTCTTCGGAATTGATCCTATCAGTAATTGAACAGCGTGACATCAAATCTTCTAACCAGCAAATAGTTTCTGCTGCGACACTAAATGATCGAAATGGCTCAATTTCTCTGATTAAAGTAGAAATCAATAGCACTCGGGACTCGAAACGAGGGCAGTATAAAATCTTGCTGTTTTATTGCCCTGTCACTGGCAATTGCCACTTCAACTCATCTGAATTATAGATTAAAATTATATGTCTCGTATAAGGCTATATTTTCTTATGATTGAAGAAAAAAATCAGTGGAAAATAATAGTTAATGTAAATTAAGTCGGAAAAAAGCGGGCAAAATTGACAATGGCTGTCAAACTTTTGAAAGAACGAAGTTTTGTCTGGGCAGCTCATAAACATTCACGTTTGTAGGAAATGACTAGGCGCAATGATACCAGATGATGACCAGAGGTCGCGGGTTCGATCCCCGCACAGTACAAACATTTGTGTGCATGAACATGTCTGTTTGTACTGGTCTGGGTGTCTCCTATGTATAATAAGTATGTATTTACAAAAGAAAAATGTATTTAAGTATGTTTATCCGTTGTCTAGTATCCCATAACACAAGCTTTAATTAGCTTACTTTGGGGCTAGATGGCGCTGTGTGGAATAATGTCCAGGGATATTTAATGATGTTTGGTACACAGCGGGCATCGACGGCATGTACAGCAGGCATTGACTATTTAAAAGTACTGATTAAGTCTACTTATTTAAATAAAGATATTTCAGTTTGACTTAGAGTTTGACAGATATTTTTCATAAAACCTTGGTGGCATGCGAATAGCCGCAACGAATAGCTATCGGACCTTTTGGACATGTGTAGCAAAATGGGGGCTTTAACAAAACTTTCTTGAAGAACTTTGAGCCATTTCTGTCTTTTTATTTTATTAGGTATACCTACGAGTACTCTGAGAAACTTTTAGGAGTTCATTACACAGTTCTATTTCAAGTATGCTATTGTTAGCAAGATGCAAAAATGAACCAATACAGTGTAACTATTTCTCATTCGCTGTTATTGGTCTTAAGCTATTAAATAATTTTCAAAAAAAAAATACAAAAACAAACTTAAAAGTCTTTAGACTATCCCATAATTTGGCAATGGCTTTTCACCAGGAGTAGAACGCTCATTTTAATTTATGAAAAATGCCTTAAGAGAATTGCCTTAATCACCATGCCAATATTATGAAGGTTGGTGAACACAAATCGAAATACACTTCCCTCAATAAAGAAAAAAACACTTTGGTACAGCTTTGTACAGTAAATAATAAATAAACGAATATAGCAAGCGATATTACTAGGTACAAGTACTCACCCCTTCAGCGTCTTCAACGACATGCGGCCCGAGCGACGCCAGCGTGCTCCACTTGCAAGATGGCGGCGCCCGCGACGCGCATCTCTTGTGCGCCTTGAACTTGCACAGCTCGCAGGCCAGCGCGTGCGCAGTGCCGAGCGCGCCGAGCGGCTCGCGACACACGTTGCAGAACGTCGGCCGGGCGTGCGTCGCTGCGTACCTGTTGGAAAAAACGAATATACACCGTAAAGTTATGGAAATAGATAAAAACCCGCTTGGTTAGAGCATTATTAGGCAGGGCTGGATGACCTCAAGCTAACTCGCTGACTGCTCTGGCCAAAACAGCTACCAAGACTCTAACAGAACTCTCGAATCCTTTAGGAGCCTCCGTCGAGGACCTTATTTTGTTTGTCTCTTGAGCCTACATCATTGATACCAAGTCACAGCTACTCAAAAATGTTTTAGCGGTAATTAATTACCGTGCTTGACAAAATTGAGACTTTATTTTGACTTACTTACTAACCAGAAACTTGATATTGAAAACCTGGAAGTAGACTCACTTCGAATAGGGAATTGAATTCGAGGAGATCCTAAGGCTAAGTGCCCTCACAGCTTTGTCAAAAATCAGGTACGCCAACAGAACTGACCACAGAGCTTTCCTTTTCAAGATCTGGCTACCTCTTCAAATAAACAGAAGGAACATAACTCTTACAACTACAGTCACTAAAATCATTGAGCTCTTACCAGTGGTGGTCACCAGAAGAGAGCCTGGCTACCAGGTCCGCCACGTCAGCGCCGCGGTGCAGCGCGCCCCGCAGCGCCCCCGCCCACGACTCCATCTCGTCGCGGTTGTCTGCGCACAGCACGAGACACCGGCTTGCTATTATTACCTGTGAAAGAAGAAATATAAATTATGTATATGTCTTCATAGCAACATCATAACATCATTCATCATCATCATCATTGTTTTTTATATAAATCTGTTTTTTTATGTGGGTTATCATTTATTGAGATCAATTAAGTAATATACTATATATATACATATCAATACGTTATAGTACATACGTTTCAATAAAAATTAAGAATAAAAACTAAATAATAAAACTAAAAACTAATTTTGCCCCTGCGGTGAGGTGCCCAAGATGCTGGCAGAATTCCACCGTTGGATGGCTAGGCTCACACGTTGCGCGAGGAATGTACCAGCTCTTGGGTCACCAGTGCAAGAATGAAGTCTTTTAGACAGTATTGTAATGAGATTTTGTGCACTTGGACCCCACGGACCCAGGGTTTCGACTCCGAAAGGCACGAAAGTGTACCCTGATCCTATGTTTAGGTACTTTTGCGCCTTTTAATGTTTAATTTAATTAAATGAATGTTATGTTATTAATAGGTTGGGAAAAAGTTTCTTCGCATTTTTTAAGAAAATTTAAAACATTTTAATATAGTTTATTTACATTTAACTAAAGTATGTAGGTGCCATTTTGTTCGATTACTTTTTGGCATCTTGTAGGTAGGGACATGATCCCATTGCTATAGGAATTTTGAGGCTTCTGATCAAAATACCGCGACAAGTGGTTTTGGCAGTCCTCTCGTGATGTTAACCTGACACTGCCTAAATAATTCTGAAGAGACCGAAACAGGTGGAAATCTGGTACAAGGTCAGTACTATACGGCGGATGCATTAACACCTCCCAGCCAAACTCTCTTAATTTTTGCTGAGTGGCTAAAGATATGTGAGGTCTAGCGTTATCATGATTAAAAACCACACCCTTTCTGTTGATTAATTCCGGTCGCTTTCTTTCAACTTCTTGCTTTAATCTCATCAGTTTTTCACAGTAGAGTTCAGAATCGATGGTCCTGCCTGGTCGCAACAGCTCATAATGAATAATGACCTTCCAATCCCACCACACACACAGCATCACCTTGTTGCGAGTTAACCCGGGTTTCGCCACAGTCTATGAAGTCTGACCGGCCTTTGACCACGACCTTTTTCGCACGTTCTTATCATACGTGATCCACTTTTCATCACCAGTTATGAGCTTCTTAAAAAATGTTTCAGTTTCATTACGTCGTGATAAAGAATCACAAATGAGTACACAGTTCATAAGGTTTCTTTCAGTGAGCTCGTGAGGTACCCAAATACCGAGCTTTTTTGTCTACCCCGTTTTTTTCAAATGCGCCAAAACTGTTTTGTGGTCAATTCCCAGTTCTTCAGCTACGTCTCAACTATATGCCGATCTTGCTCCATTTTTAAAAAATGGCATCCATTTTATCCGTAATAGGCCGGGGCGACCAGAGCGACGTGCATCTTTGACATCAAGATGTCCGGATTAAAAACGCTTAAACCAAATTTGTGCTACTCTCACAGATACCGCACTAGGTCCATATAAATCGCAAATTTTTTTCGCGGCTTGCGTTGCATTTTTACCTTTTTTGTAGTAAAATTATGAAATGTATCTTGACAGTAAGAAAAACAAAGGAAAATCACACATTTTCCTAATTTGAATTTGGAATTATCTTCTTTAAAAATTAAATTTTTAATGGTACTAAAACCAGCCAGAAACAAATAGTATAGCCAAAGAGATTTTTATACAAGTTCATACATACTAGGTATATGCGAAGAGACCTAATTAAAGTTAATTTATATTGGTATTTTTCACTTATGTTTATTTTATCACCAGCTTAGTATGAGCTGTGGTATGAGTTTGAGCTAAGATTACCAATCCCTAAATCAAATACTGGATAAGCGCCTGAGTTATGAGACATATTTACTGTGATGGGTAATGATGATGTATGTCAGTTAAAGCATCTACTGACCAATCGGTGGATACTATACTTAATTCCAAAGTAGTTCCTTAGTATTTGAAAGCGTTTTGTTAAAAAGTCCATTGGGTTCATATCGACTCCGGCGATCGAATCCGACAGCCATAAATATTACAGCGGGCGTAATTAATCATTCTGTGCTATTTGTATTGTAACAAACAGTTATGTAGTCTAAGGGAGAGTGTTTAAAGTTAGTTAGATTTGCTCGCGACCATTGATATATTCCTAGGCATTGATATCTTATCACTGGATACCTAAAGTTATCGTTAGGGAAGAATGATCTGCTAATGATCGACGTCGAAGGAGACGTCTCAAAGCTGTAAATGTATGTGGTGGTGATAACAATGTATGTGGAAATTGATTGATTAAATTTATTAAATTTAGCTATTACAAAAATTCAGTTACCTAAACTAGGTGATTATTAGTACCGTAAGGATATTAAGTAAAAGAATACGTCATACTCAGTACGTGATGTAGAAACTAGTTGGGTGAATGAGTATTTTTTTATCAACTTTTAATCCCGGAAAGTATAGCCCGGCCCCTGGACTACGACAGTAGTTTTTCTACAAAGTAATTTGCCTAATAGTCACGCCATCAGGCGATTAACTGTGCACGGCTATCCTGTGTCACTTGTAGGGTTATGGGCACGCTTGAATTAATAGAAATAGAAAAAGAAATAGAAAACATTTATTACATTTTTAGACATCGTTACATTTGAGGAAAAAAAAACACGTAGGTGGTAGGCATAAAACAACAAAACAAAATAACAACAAGACAAAACAATACCATCAGACAGCGACGTCCCGATGCCCAAAAAATAAAAGGACCTCACTCAGCATTCAGCCTGGGCTTTGAGGGCCCCGGCGCTGATTTTCAGTGGGCCGCGAATGAGTAGACTCACGAACACTTGCGGTGGACACACGTATGTTACCACTGAATTATTTGGTAGGCTCATAAACTTATAGCCAGTGCCTTTGGTTTATTCAATCGCTCATTGAAAATGAAAGCTCAATGTGGTCTTTCTGATTCCTGAATGTGAACCCAGTGTTAAAACACTTGGTCATTTTGGAATCAGAGCTATTGACTTACTGACCTAAGGTTAAAGTACCGACTTTTCTACCGACAGCATTATAGAGAGATAGGAAAGGGCGGATAATATTTAAACTCACAGAAATTTTAAATCTTGTTCGAACTACAAACACGAGTTATGTTTGAAAAATCGAAAAATACATAAATATAAGTACATTTCCATATAAAAAAAAATTAGGTGATCCGCATGCTTGATTGTCAGCGACGTGGTATAAAATAATTAAAAAGCATAAGCGAAGCGAGAACTTGGCCATCGAATCGAACAACGAATGCATTTTATCGGGTTATTATTTACATATTGCATACTCTGCAGTAGGTGAAAATACGATTTCATTAAAAAAAATTATGTCTGCTTGATTTTGTTTATTATCTTAAAAATAAAAGTTAGGTAAATAAACTTGCTTTTCTCTCAGATAGTTTCAACGTTATAAAACGGTATAAAATAATAATCATCGGTTTTGTACGCTATTATAATAAAATACCATTGCGTGTTCGTCGCGCCCGACCTCGAACCACGAAAAAGGGTAGGTCTTCTGGTAAATCTAGGATTGGTAGCACTTGTTTGAGATGGTTTATAAACCCATCATGGTTATTGTATTTGTTTACAAACAAACATCGTGCATTGAGGAGGCGACTGCCATCCTAAGATTCTTCAAAGCATACTCCCGTTCATCCGAACACGAAGTATCGCAAATCGTCAGACGTTTAACGTCTAGCGATTTACGTGTGGGTATGATGGGTTGGTATGATACCAACTATACCACACGGTGTCGGGTGTAGTATACGGAGTAAAATAATATTCAAAACTCACGTTCAAATGTTTGTATTCCCAACACAATTATTAGAAGGCACTAGCATTAGGAAGATGAACACACAGCACATGCACAGTCAGATAGTAGGTGGGCGTTTTTTAAAAAAGTTGTCTCGAGAGAAAAGTCAGTTTCCCATGACTTTCATAGCGTTTTATTCAAATTCTACCAAGATAATTAAAGTGAGATGTCAATTTTTACAACAAATAACTTATAAACTGCTGAATCATCTTTAAATAATGCATAAATAAGTCTTAAAAATAAAATTAACCCAAAATAAGTAAAGAAGAAGGCTGTGTTTTGGCATGTCCCACACCAACAGTGCCAAGTTTGTAAAATTGAAAAGTAACGTTTTGATTTTAGAACCCACATGTTAGATTATTATGCTGCTAAATAGTGAACTTTGCTTTAATTTTCAACCTTAAAACAGGTAGATAACGTTCACATTTATTAAATAAAGCCGGTTTAGTGTTGTCCTGCAAAATTACGTATGGTGGAATTTCCGCCTACGCGACCGATTTTTCTATGACTTCCATCAAAATACTACTAATTTGGACATAATTTTCGAATTGTGGCAACATTATTGGTTTATAGTAGTCGCCATTTTGTAAAAATGACACTGCAGTTCATCAGTAAACGTCATAGAAGGTGTCATCTCAAACTGGTTCACAAAAAAAAATCCACAAACGAGTCTGCTTTTCATTAGGTAATGTATTGCTTTTTGAATTTTTATTGTGAATAACGTGTTTTTTTATGTATATTTTAGATCTTAAGTTTAAATGACTCTTAAGTTTAACAGTGATGAGTAATTTATTACTAAAGTTTATCTGGATTAGATACGTCACTTCTATTACGCTACTTTAGCGTGAATGGAACCAAAAAGTAACGTAATGGAATCCTAAAGATGATTTCACAACGTGTTTACACGCTGGTCAACCAAATGTAAAACAGAAAGATTTAAGTAAGTTTGTACCGTGAAGTACGGTATCAAATTATACGTATATGTACATAAATTTAAAAACGTAAAAACGTGTATGGACATTTTAAAAATAAACCGGGTTAATTTTTCAGATTTCTAGATCCAAGCTTTACGCTACAAGGGTTAAGTACTTAGTCAGTTAATCAGTTAGTCAAGACTTCTTTTTATTCATGGACACATCATAAAAAAAAAATATGCCATTTGTTTTACTCCTGTACTCAAAAAATACTTGTTAAGTGCATAATATGATGTTAGTTTTTAAGCCTTTTTTTAGATTAACATCTAAAAAAAGGCTTAAAAACTAGATACTGTGTTATGTATGTATGAATGAATCTTTTTAACCTGAAAAAGAGCTTAACAACTAGATGATTATGTATGTATGATTGTTTTTAACCTGAAAAGAGCTTAACAACTAGATGTGTTATGTATGTATGTATGAATATTTTTGAACTGAAAAGAGCCTAACAACCTACACGTGTTATATGTATGTATAAAGTTTTTATCCTGAAAAGAGCTTAACAACTACACGTGTAATGTATGTATGTATAAAAGTGTTTAACTTGTAAAAGGTTAAAAACTAAATGTATAACACATTCACTTACCTACTTATGGAACTATTTTTCATTTTAGGTATAAATATGCCGTTAACGGCTGCAGAAAAGTCGAAGCGGTATCGCGAAAAAATTAAAACCAACCCAGAAAAATATGAAACTTTTAAAAGAAAGGAATTATAAAGACAAAAAACACCAAAAAAAAAATTAAAGAACTAACTGAAGACGAAAAACAGGCAAGAAGAAAACACTGGAGGGAACAAAAACGAAAACAAAAAGAAAGAAAAAAGAACAGTCAGCAGAGTCAGCCTATACAACCATGCGAAGTACAGGCTGTAGCAACTCATGACACTAACGACACTCAAACAAACAAACAAACAAAAAATATCTTTATTTAAATAGACCTGTAACAAGTACTTTTAAATCTATTTGTGTGCATACTAGTAGGTAGGTTAATTCAAATAATTTTATAAGTATTTATGACTGATTCGTAGTAGGTAATTCGTATTGTCCCATTAAGGGCAAAAGAAGTGCCTATCTAAAAAAACCTCAAAAATTTTGATTTTATGGCATCGTATCATCTTTGAGGGTTTTTTTGAGATGCCGCTTTTGCACTTAGTGGGGCAGATCAATATAATGTTGTGCCATATGAACGTTTCCTTACAGTTCCTCAACGTGATTTTTAGTTTCTTCATACGTCACTGTCCCGTTATTGCTGTGATTTAATTTTTAAGATAAAAAATACAGATCTCAAACATATTTGTTTAATTTTTGTACAATATATTTTAGTTAGTTAGTTATATTCTCTCGATAGGCGTTTATAATTAATATGACTCATTTGTTGATTTATGAAAAAAAAATATAGTGCAAAGTTATCAAAAGTAGCGTGAAGGAATGTTTTTGTTGAACAACTTGGTTATTTTGTTAAATTAAACTTGGGAATAGATATTTTTGGGAAGACTGCTTTGTTTTTGTTTAATTAATATATTAAGATGATTCCTAACCTCATTTAGTTTTATTTTAATCTCTCTTAAATCTAGTGACGTATTGGAACTTCTAATGAAGATACACAAAATGAAATCATAATTATTTCCAAAATCCATATATTTTTAGTAAAAAATTTACCTTTTCTATACATTTTATACTTTATTTCATCAACTCCTTTACATTTCGAAACTAAATGACAATAATTATTTTTGAGGAATTCCTTTACGTTACCGACAACTTTTTTGAAAAACGCCCAGGTAAGCGACACAGTTCGGAAAGATAGATGATAGAATAGATGTGGAAGAATGAAAGTCTTAATAATAACATACAAGGCACTCAAGCGTAAGTATATAAGCGAGTCAAAAGCAGCGTGCGTTCCGCGTCGTAAGCAAGTTATATAACTGGTGACCCCGACGTGATAATAATATAATAATAATAATAATAATAAATATCCCTGGACATTATTCCACACAGCGCCATCTAGCCCCAAAGTAAGCTAATTAAAGCTTGTGTTATGGGATACTAGACAACGGATAAACATACTTAAATACATTTTCTTTTGTAAATACATACTTATCATACATAGGAGACACCCAGACCAGTACAAACAGACATGTTCATGCACACAAATGTTTGTACTGTGCGGGGATCAAACCCGCGACCTCTGGTGTAGTAGCCAACTTCTTAACCATTACACCAAGTCGGTCGTCTACATCATCACTTCCTCGAGCTTATGAGCAGCGAGTCATACAGCCAGCCTTCTCAGCGACCTTGGCACAGCACACTGCACTTCGGCCGGTCAGCAAGCAGAGACACATTTCTCTCCTGGTCGACGCAGCAGCCAGCTACTACGCAGCACTGCACCACTCCGACTCACTGGAGCATTTGCAGCATCACCCCGACTCACTGGGGCATCACCGCAGACAGTTCCGACTCACCGTGAACTATGCGGCATCTGGTTCCGACTCACTGGAACATTCCACTGGCCCGGCAAGCATCATAAGATGTATGGACGACTCAACCTGCTATCGACCTCCGGTCTCAGAGGGGAGTGATGTAGCGACATCTATCTCGCCACATACGAACTAAAAACTGACGTATCCTACATCGCGATATTAAAGTTATCCGAGCGATTGAACATAGATACAAGAACCCGACAACAACCGTTGGGCAGTAGCCCACCAGACACATCACCCGTCTGGTCGGAGGATCCTCCCTTTTCAATGGTGGACGAGGAACTATACACCCTGTTCCTCACACTCCCTATATACGTATTAACATTCTGTACTTTTTCCTGATGTTTTGCGTATAAAATCTCTAAATATTGGCTTTTGGCGCATGACAGTTTCGCGAAACTTCATAAATGTTGCAACAGGGCCTTTCGTCTGCTGCCGTATCCAACAGGCTGGCAAAACCTATAAAGGTAAGGGAGAGTATCCCATAAAGATAAGGGAACATGGAATTTTTTATGCGGGTATTCTTAATTCAAAAACGATTTTATATGGTTAATTCTAGATGCAAACTAACATATTACTAAACAAATTTATTCCTTGTGTGGTACCTCGTAACACAGGTATATTAATCCCTACTTCGAGACCATAACATGATTATTTTTTTGAAAAAAAAACACAAATGTTGCTTTCATATGTTGCCTGTAGGGGTTGAACCACGACCACAGAATAAGTAAAACAACGCCATGACCGAAGATCACATACATGTCAGATCCACCCCCCGACCACAAAGACACACGCTATAATCAGAACAAGGCTAGGTCATCACAACGATACAATTTGCATGAATATAACAATTGTAGTAATGTCGTATAATGAAGCCCAATGGGTTCGTGTCGGCGAATAGAAAGGGGCAAAGTAGAGGCTCCGACACTCCCTGCACCTAATGACATTGCTACACACATACAGACGTAATTGTTTGGTACTAAAAGTAGATATCGTTTAAGGCGACTAGTCGTAATAATATTGCAGGCTATGTACATTGAATTTTTTAGAGACGTCTAATTAAATCGACAACTTAGATGCAATCATTTTCTGGACATCGGCTCTCGGTTCGCCGCGCTTTGTGCCCTACCCTTAGCTACTTCAATTTCAATTTCTTTACCCACTGGGTATTTAATCATTTATGCTTCGATCAATTAGTGAAAGACTTAGCGAAGCCCTCAACTGTAACATGGAAAATCTTTGCGAATATTAAATATAAAAAAACTGCTTCAAGAGTGCGCGAAAAGAAGCAATTAAAAAGTGGAATCGACTTTCATATTAATGTAAATTGTCGTGAAGGCATGTTATAAAAGAATGGCTCACAAAACTCACAAAGAATTTCCTTAAATATACAATTATTTCATCGCGGAATTTCGGAGACAGCAAAAATACTCTACGGGCGGTGGACTATTGTTATGAAAAACAGAATGATAATGTTAACTAAATAAAAATAATAAAGTTAAAAAAACACGTAAGAGAAAATTCTCTTAACAACCAGATGGAACATAAAACAACTCGCAAAGTGCGATACAGACTCGCATATCAACTGTTATGCTGATTTTGCTGAAAAAGATTTTCAGTGGAAGTTAGAAACTTTGTATAATTCCTGTGGTATTCAGCCAAAATTATCAGGGTAGTAAGAAAAAGTTTTTTAGCGCTCGTTTTCACCCACAAAGTCATTTTTCTTCATATTTCCCGTCAAGATGAGGCCGTGAGGTCTAGATATGAGGTCTACCAGCAATGCAATCAACCAGTGACCTGGAAGACCTCATCTTGAACATACATAACATACTATATCCGAAACGGGTTAGTTAGAAACTCAGAAGCAAGTTGACTGTTGCCGTCATGGTGAACAGAACACTAAGAAGTCCAGATTTTACGTTGCATATTCTAAAATGGATCTACCCAATGTGGTAGGTGGTGAGCCTTCCGCTGTCATCCGAGTTGCTTTGGTTTATATCGCTGTTTTCCGTCACCGGAGAGTTAGTCGCAAAGATTACCAACGAACACACACTCACCAGCGACCACAAGGGTTTCGAGCTGGAGTGCATAACCCACGACGCTTGTTCATCTTGAAAGGCTGTAAAAATGCCTATTCACAAGCCGTTTGAACACTCCGGGACTACAAACGGAGGGTGATGAAGAAGTGTATAACATACACTCGCGTCGCAAAATAAAGATCTTACAGAAGGACCGCTCTCACCTTTTTTCAGAATAATTACCTAAACTTGCCTGATCGCCTAAAGTCACTACTATGTTCGCTCTGAATTTTTAAAAATTGCACCAAGTTTGACAAAAACAAAAACACTCGCGACAGTGCGACTGGCCGCGACACTAATGCTCACTGGTGTCGGCTGTAAACTCACTGTGTTTGTGTGCGTGATCAAAATGGCGGGCGGTTTGTTCATGCGTAATTTGTGCTCGCGTCATCTATGTTGATTAATTCCTGTGTGCATATCCACTGTGTGCATATGCTGAGGTGGTTTGGTCATATGGAAAGAATGGATGAAAGGCGATTAACGAAACGGATTTATGAGGCAAGGGTAAATGGGACTGTTGGAAGGGGAAGACCCAGAAGAACGTTTCTTGGGCAAGTTCAAGATGTTCTCAGAAAGGGTCGGGTCAAGAGTACCTTTAACCGACGAGCATGTATGAAAGGACTCATGAGAGTAGAAGAAGCGCAAGATGTATGTCAGGATCGTAGCAAGTGGAAAGAAGTGGTATCTGCCTACCCCGTTGGGAAAGAGGCGTGATGGTATGTATGTATGTATGTGTATATCCACTTGTAAACACTTAGGTAACACGCAAATGCCAATGCACCCGGCAAGTTATTCTTAGCCGCCGTTTGTAAACTCGCGCACGTGGCTACCGCTTAGCGAACCGAAGTAATTATAAACTTGGATAATACACCGCCGTTAACGGACCGCAAGCCGGGTGTTGACGGTCGCGGAATGTGTTCTTGGCGCACAACTAAACTAGAAGGATTGGTAAATAAAGACGTTTGTAGTCACGAGAGCTTCACTGAGTTTAACCAGCTTCAGTATAGAGCGCTTAACCTAATTTCTGAAAAATAAGCCTCGGTTGAGCCATGGTTGAGGCTGAAGATGTAGGAGTAACTCTGCTTAGTTATTGTTTGGAGGCATGTTCCTCAATAAAGTCTAAGCCCCTTAATCATAAAATTAAACAGTCCGCACTTTACCATACAGAGTTATTTATACCTACTTCGAGACCATGACAATTTGGTGTGTTGTCTGGAGCATCATCATTTCAGCCGAACGACGCCCACTGCTGGGCATAGGCCTCCCCCAAGGATCACCACAACGATCGGTCCTGCGCTGTCCGCATCCAGCGGCTTCCCGCGACCTTGACCAGAACGTCGGTCCACCTTGTAGAGGGCCTACCCACGGAACGTCGTCCGGTACGCGGTCGCCATTCAAGAACCTTTCCGCCCCAACGGCCATCGGTTCTCCGCGCTATGTGTCCCGCCCACTGCCACTTCAGCGATGCAATCCTTCGAGCGATGTCGGTTGTTTTTGTTCTCCTGCGGATCTCATCATTTCTGATTCGATCGAGCAGGGAAATACCAAGCATCGCTCTCTCCATTGCTCGCTGGGTGATCTTGAGCCTTCTTATGAGACCCATAGTAAGGGACCACGTCTCACTCCCATAGGTCATTACTGGCAACACACACTGGTCAAAGACTTTTGTCTTGAGACACTGAGGTATTTCGGACGCAAATATATGCCGGAGCTTCCCGAACGCTGCCCATCCGAGCTGGATTCGACGAGAGATCTCTTTCTCGAAGTTGGACTTACCTAGCTGGACTGTCTGTCCCAGGTAAACATAGTGGTCAACAACTTCGAGTGTAATGTTCCCAACGTTAACTGGAGCGGGTGCAATATGGGCATTCAACATGATTTTTGTTTTGTCCATGTTCATCTTAAGACCCACTCTTTGAGAAGCATTACCGAGATCTTCGAGCATTATGTTCAGGTCTTCCAAGGTCTCAGCCATAAGAACTACATCATCGGCAAATCGCAGGTGTGTTAGGTACTTGCCATTGATGTTGATGCCGCGTCCTTTCCAGTCCAGAAGCTTGAAAATATCCTCCAACGCAGCCGTGAACAGTTTCGGAGAAATAACGTCTCCTTGTCTCACGCCTCGCTGTAGTTGGATCGGATGGATCGGACGGTCTGGCGCATATTTAAATAAATAAAATAAATAAATGAATATCAAAGACAAATTACACCAAGATCATCTGACCCCAAACTAAGCAGAGCTTGTACTATGGGTGTCAGAGACTGTTAAACATACTTATATATTTCTAAATACATACTTAAATAGATAATAACACCCAGACACACAACACACACAAATGTTCGTAACAATAATGTTTGTCATGGGTGGGGATCGAACCCACGACCTCCGGTGCTAAAGGCAGGATCGCTGCCATTGCACTAACAGTTCAGTCAATATTTATTTATTATTTATTCATTTACCATAGTAAAAACAGTGTATCTAAACTGATGAAGAATATTTTTAACTTACATAAAATATTATATGCGCCCAAATGTAACCTATTATGGGTCATCTATACTAATATTATACAGGGGAGCGATTTGACTGTGTGTTTGTTTGTATTGAATAGGCTCCGAAACTACTGAACCGATTTTATAATTTATTTACCATTAAGAAGCTATACCGGGATGATTGTCAAATAACTTCCAAAAACGATATGGCATACTCACCAAGTGATGTAGCTAAACTATCTAAGCGATACCCGGTATTTTATAAGTCTGATTAATACTACTTTTCCAACGCTAACATCGCATACAAAACTAATACTGTACTCGGTTAATTTTCACCCCAAACTGAAAGCTAAGGAAACTACGTAGAGTTTTGGCCAGTAGTGGAACCTTTTAACTATAGTGGTTCTAATGGGGATTTCCGTACTGAAAAAATATATGTCTCTCTACATAAGCTGGCTAAAGTACTTTTAAGTTACAGAATGTCGTATCATCTATCGTCGGCTTTTGTCACCAAACACAAATTCATTTGACATTGAAAAGGCAATTAAAATTAAGTAAATGTGCCATCATTTCGTATTCCCCGCCCTCTCATAAATGTAAAGAAGGGAAAATCCATTATGAACGTTGAATATTGACAGTTCATTTCCTTACATTATGTATACAGGGCTAATAGCAAATTTCGTGAAGAAGCAATCTATATGGCGGCGTGGTAGATAAAAAAACAAATCTAAACTAATATTATAAAGAGGAAAGATTTGATTGTTTGTTTGTATTGAATAGGCTCCGAAAAAAAAAATCCTTCACCTATATAAACCTACATTATTAGGGAGTGACATAGGCTGTATTTTATTATGATTGAACAAAACATACAATGAAAAATAATAGTACATGTAAATCAAGTCGGAGAAACGCGGGCGAAATGTGCTGCTTTACCGACGCCGCGACGTGAAATTACTTTTGAACTAAGTCTGTCGAAGCAGCTGGTTGTACGCCCAGGGGTTCAGCAGTCTAGCTCGGATTCCGTATGGCCCTGAGTTCCAATCTGGTCAGGTCAGAACCATCTTTGTGATTATTGTACAATTTGCGGCTAAATACTCCGGTCGATAGAAAATATCGTTAAAAATCCAAGCAACCTGGATTACGGCGGTGATCGCGCCACCTACCATGCAGGGTTCTTATACTACGTTATTAGCAAAACGCGGGCTTCTGAGTGTTCCCTTAACCAGGACGGCAACAGTCCTCTTACTGACTTAGTACCCTGTTTTGGATATAGTTGCTAGGAGCCTATGTTGTTATGATAAAAAAAAATACATATCTGACAAGTTTCTTTGTAATACTCTAAAGTAAATTTATTGCAATCCACCCTTTAGGATGAGGCTTGAAGACACAACTCGGCAGCGAAATAAAAAGCCAACGTTCACAAATGCCAGTTAAATGAAACTCTATTTATTATTTTGGATTACCTTTTCTACAAATAGGATATAAAGGATTAAATCGGTACTTAATTCTCAATAAGGTACTTGAAATAGGCAAGTCGACAAAGCAACTGAACGGTAAGTTAGTGATGGGCCGAGTGCGGATGCGAATGTCGAATTAGGCTTGAAGAAAACGAAAACAAAATCCAAAAGACTTACACATTAATTGAAATAAATAAATATGCGAAAGGCAACACATTACTTGTCATGGTCTCGAAGTAAGGATAAATATACCTGTGTTTATAGGTACCAGACAAGGAATTAAGCCATAGGCGTCTCCCAGCACACCCACACCCGAGCCAATTCGGAAGAGATCGTTTCCTGAATTTACTGGGCCGGAAATCAAACCCGGGACACTACAGAAGTCAAGGTGAGATACCGTTCTTCAGCGCACTACGCCAAACATGTCTTCTGTGTCGGCAACTGGTAGCCCAGTGTGAGGCAGGACTCAGCAGCGATTGGTATCAGGAGGTGAATGTTTCCTGACATTTCATACCATATTTCTCGTAAAAAATTGATCATTTTTTTAATACCCACTCTTCAAGTAATTTTACCGAATAAAAAGAAAAGTTAAATCAATTTTAAAATACCGATTTAATTTGTGAGCCGAACATCGGTACATCTCTAAACGAATCTTCATAATGGAGAGACACGAACCAGTGTCAAACATCTGCGTAACCTTGACAGTCACAATCGTACCTCGAACGCCTCGTCTCAACAGATATTATAATAATGTCTTACGAAATAAAGCGAGAAATTTCAATGGCGTGCGACATCAAAGGCATCACGTTGGAATGGCAACGAAACGAGCTGTCATTGTTTATTTCGGGGCAACTATAAAGTGAAAAGGGTAATGTGAAAATATGACGTTATTTTGTGATGAAGCAGAAATAGTACCCCTACTATAGGAACTTTCTAATATTTAAAAGAGTTTATTGAAAAACCATTTTGAAATCTATTACTACAAGACAACATTTTATACCTTTTATTGCTTATTTTTTACCGTGAGATTTTATTTTTCTATGAATTTGTATATAGAATTCTTATTTCATTTTATTATTTTTTTGACATTGTTTTATTCTAGTGGTTTTGACATTGTTTTATTTTAATTATTTTGAGATCGTAATCGAGTATTTTGTTATTTTTATTCTTTTTTGTGCCATTTTAGGTAAGTACTTAATTACCTATTGGATTGAGTTTTTTATTTTATATATATATTTTTTTATATTGCCTGTCAAGATGACCTCACTCCACCTGATGGAAAGCGGTCGTGAGGTCCAGATATGAGGTTGACAAGCCCAGTCATTCAAACGAATCACTGGGCTGGCCATCCTCACCTTGAAGGCCTGCAGAAATGCCTTTTCACGCCCCGCTTGAAGAACCCGGGGGGACTATACGAGGAAGGAAACACATGGGCTGGAAGAGCGTTCCACGTCTGGATGGTACGACAAAGAAACGTCACCGAACCTTTTAGTTCGGGCCAACAAATGTTGAATTGTGTGTGGGTGACGCCGTAGTCCAGCACGCGTGGTACGGGAGTGGAAAGGTGAGGGTGGGATAAGCTGGAATAACTCGTCAGAGCATTCCCCATTGTAGAAGCGATAGAGAACACTTAGCCTGGCAATGTCTCTACGCAATTGGAGAGGCTCAAGGGTCAAAGTTGCCTCTGGGTTTCCAATAATATGGATAGCACGCCGCTGCAACCTGTCAAGAGCTTCGAGTAGGTACTTAGCGGAACCGTCCCAGAGATGAGAGCAGTATTCCACACACGAGCGAACTTGTTTGCGCGAAATTTTTTGTTGTTTCATTGTTTAATGGTGAGTTTTATTTCCGACCATTCGTTTTATATTTTTCGACGATCTCAATATGAATGCCTGCAATTTGACATGTAATTTTGTGATGTAATTTTACATGAGAAATAAAATATCTATCTATCTATACGAAGCATAATTACTGAACAATTTAAATCGACAAAAGTATATTAATACAACATACATATAATAATAAGGCAACAACATATACAGGGTCCCGGTCACAAAGTAAGGTTTCCATTCGTGTTATGGAAATAATATGCCGATGTCCTTCCTGCCGGAATACACAACGAAAGGAGCACTAACACCCAGACCCAACACACGTTTCATCAACAAACAATGGTGCGGGAAGCGAACCCGCCACCTGTTGCGTCTAAACCGCGAGTGTAACCATTCTGCTAAACGAGTCGTACCTAACAGTGGGATAGATCACCGATTTTTCTACACCAACCAATCCGCATGGCTGGATCATACATTAACTTGTGAACAAGTGCCACTCTCGGGAACTGGTCTGCTCAAGTCACTACCATTTGGGTTTTTTAATGTAGACTCTAATTTAGTTCTGATTGCTCTTACTGTAAGACTCTGGTTATAATTGTGAAAAATGTAAGTGACTAACCTGAATTGTAAACCACCTCTTTTTTGAAAGAGCAACTACTGAGTTTCTTGCCGGATCTTCTCAGAGGAATCAGCCTTCCGACGCCGGTGGTAGAGTCTCATGATACTTATGTATTATAATTTGTATATAGATCGTATAAATGTCTGTAATATCATCAGCGAAAATAATTGTTTTTGACGATTATAATATATTAATACATAAATACGGTAATATTTGTTCAGAGTTCAGGCAAAATCTCTCGCACATCTTGATAAGTGTAAACCAACCAGAGCGAAAGCTGTGTGCACAATCTCACGTTGCAAATGGCCACTCAGGAGGCGCTCTCTGCTAATTGGGTACAGTGCCTTTGTGGAGCGGACACTTGGCTACTTATGCCACAGAATAGGTAGTAGTGCTCCGTACTTGTGTCAACGCCTGCCATTAGGAGACTGCTTACACAGACGCGCCTGAAACCGATATACCAATAAGAGACCGCCGTGGCCTAGGGCACCGCAACTCGCATCGTGGATCGTGTGGTAATGAGTTAGAGTCCGGCCAGAACGATATTTGTGTTCATTGTTAATTTTCCGACTAACTCTCTGGTGATGGTAAACCTCGAAAAACAAAACAAATTAACCCGGATAACGGCGGAAGACCCACCACCTTCCACGTTGAGTTCTAATACCATTGGTGAAAAGTGGGCATCTGAGTGTTCCGTTCACCATGACGGCAACAGTCACTTGGCCTCTGACTACTCCGTTTAAATTGGGATATGGTCGTGATGGTTGTTATGTTACTAAATGTTGAACATTTTCTCAATTATTAGACATGTGAGAATCGGGCCCTAGAGTGAGGACATAAAGAGGCGGGTTCCTGGTGCAGACAAACCGGTACGGGTAGGTCCGTACAGGTCAAATTTCTCCAATGTTATCATATGCGCTCACGCATAAAGAAACAGAGTGAAACCGGTAACAGGGTAACCTGATCCTAGGGTCAAAATGTTCTATAGTTAGACCGCTTAATTCAGTCCTCGCCTGCGGGGTACAGGGGCGCGGGGGTAGGACGAGAACGGGGGCCGGCGGGAGGTGCGGGCGGCAGGCAAGGTGTTCTGCGAGGACTCAATTAAGCGGTCTAACTATAGTTCCTATCTTTGTGTAGAAAAAAGTGCATTATTAAATGCACTCATAGTATTTAATAGCAGTTTGAATTATACGCTATTTCATTTGTATACTTATTTTACCTGATGTTAATTACTCGTAGCTTAATTACACCAATCTATATATCTATCTATTTCTTTACTAATATTATAAAAAGGAAAGATTTCTTTGTTTGTTTTTTTGTTCGCTTGTTTGTATTGAATAGGATCGTAAACTACTGGACCGATTTTTAAAAATACTTAACCAATATAAAGCTACATTATCAGGGACCGACATAGGGTATAATTTTTTTTTAATTTAGGCTATATTTTGACGGGAAAGACAGTCTACGCGGGCGAAGCCGCTGACGGACAGCTAGTATTTTACCGGGAGATTATCAAATAGCATCCGAAAACGATATGGCATACTCACTAAGTGATTTAGAAACTATCTAAGCTAAAGTGAAATTTACTTAACTAACTTTCATTTCAGGGTCACCATACAAATCACTCGAACGGTCAGTATTTTTTGTATGAAATCCTTAAAATTAAAGTTCATTAAAAAAAATCGCCTATATAGTTACTAGATCACTTACTGAGTATGCCATATCGTTTTCGGAAGTAATTTGATAATCACCCGGTATAAATCAAAAGGTCTCTTACTATCACGAAATCTCAGAAACTTATGTGTCCATAGTTTGGTTAGCAAAAACTTATAAATATTTGTTAGTTACAACAGCACTCATAAGAATAAGTGAATAATGTTTTAAGAAGCTTCTTACTTTGCTTGTTACAGCGATCAAAATAGTATTGGTGCTGGCGCGCATTCTACGCAGCGAGGCGGTGCATCGTTTACGAATCACAGCTGGAAAACTATCCACATGTGCAATTGTGCTTCCGCAAACATGGCCGACGCACTACAAAAGCGCGACTGACCCAATAACATCCTGAAAGCATTGCTATATTGCACGCGTGGAGCGCAGAGCGTCTTTTGACAATACTTCGTCCACAGACTGCAAGTATATAATGATGTACAATATGCTCTAAAGAAAGTTATCTTTACCTGAGCTGAACAATGCCTAATTCTATGTAATATCATGTTTGCTCTGACAGATAAAGCTCTGCGCTCTCGCCCATATCCAACTCATCACGCAGATCTTCTGTTACAAGTGCTAGGAGTTTAAAATTTTGCACAGGTGTTCTTTTTAGGACGTAAGTGCTGACTAAGACGGGATTTTGCTAAATTTCGCCAAATCCCGTCTTAGTGAGCACTAAAGGGGTTGTTTTTGGGGTTGATAGTTTGTTTGTAATAATATAACAAGAGATGTGCGGGAGATTTTGCCTACAAGTATCGTGAGTCGGAAAAAACCCTGTATGTCAATAAAATGAAACCAATTTCTATTATAAATTAGACACACATAAAAATTTAACAATCATTACATATAGGTACATTTACTTCCACATTAACAAAAACATTGAAATACGATTTTTGTCCATTCATAAGCAAACAAATCAGAATGTCGATTTGCGTCGAGGAGAGCGTTGAGTGATGCAAGAAACCATGGTATTGGTGACTGGGCACGGGCCACGGGGCGGTTGGAGCAAATGTACATAGAACGTAGCTCAGCGGAAGGTAAAGTGCTTTGTGAAGGGATTATCCCATACGGTGAAGGTGGTGGAGGACGTCCACCAGCGAAGAGGAGAGACTAAAGAAGTGAACCACATCACTGAAATATCTTTATGTACATAATAGATTTTGCGACTTCCGACGTCCTTTCCGTTCCCGTAAGAATTTCCGGAAATTCTGTCTCATTGCTCGTCACCTATATACCAAACCTCTTCAAGGCACCTACATACCAAACTTCAGCTTTCCACAGCCGGTAGTTTCGGCTGTGCCCTTTCGTCAGTCACTCAGTGAGTACCAGACGAGTTTTCTCCATGTTTTCCTTAGTTTGTACATCAGTCATTGTTGTATTCATTTGTTTTATATCAGTCTTAAATGGTCTCGTGTTCAGATGTCTGCAGAGGTGAGTTTAAATGTGTTTATTTGAATGTGTCTTTGGGTGTTTGTGGTGTTCTTATTTTGAATTAGGGTCAATAATGGAAAATTTTCCCAGTGTATGACAGGTTAATAATAACAGCCTGTTTTGCGGAGTTTACTTGAATGTTGATCTGTTTATTTATTGTATGCTCGCAGCTGTTTTTTATATGGTTTGTATTTTAATGTGTAAACATTTCTTTATTTTTTGTATTTTGTTGTTTCTACTGTGAATTTCATAACCAAATTATAGATATCCCAGTCCCCTGCAATGTCATGCGCCTTCTAGTCACTATTGCTCCTATTGCCTACATGACCGTCCCATGTACAAACGTCATGCTTACGAAAACAATAAAGATTCTGGCGTGCTCACTCTTATACTGTTAATTTTAAAAATACCGCACTCGTATTTTTCATCAAGAATAAAACGAAAAGAAAATATAAACGTTGTTATTGCCAAATTTAAACGCATTTTAATGAACAAAAAAAAATAGTATGGCAATAGGAACTAAGTCTCAGCGTATGATTAGCTCCATAGTTTTCAGACTGGCCATTATGGCAGGTCGGCAATGGAGGAAAATGATGCCAGGAAGAGTATGAATGTAAATATGATATGTATTTTGTAATATGGGGTAAATAAACGTCATTTCTGTATACGTTCAACAGATTGAACAAACGGATAGTTTGTCAACTTCTTTACAGACCACTGCCTATTTACGGCGGCCACAAAAAGACCACTGAAACCTTTTCAACGGCTGGCAATGGTTCGTTAAGTACCCAAATTGTCTCGGCGGCCATTACACTCAGAGCTGAGCACAATTTGCGACAGCCTGCACAAGTTGGAAAAGAAACGTCTGGGGAGTGACGAGAAGGAAAACGTTGTAAATGCTTGTCAAGAAATAGACTTAACTTATTTATTACTAGTTGTCCGTCAGCGGCTTCGCCCGCGTAGACTGTCTTTCCCGTCAAAACATAGCCTAAATTAAAAAAAAAACTATAGCCTATGTCACTTCCTGATAATGTCACTTTATATTGGTGAAAGAATGTTTAAAATCGGTCCAGTAGTTTCGGAGCCTATTCAATACAAACAAATAAAATAAATATTTTCTCTTTATAATATTAGTATAGTAGTATAGATTAAATTCAAATAGTATTGCTGGTCACATTACATGATTAGGTAAGATCTTCCACAATAGGTATGAAGACGCTTTTATATTGCTATGTTTACAATAAGCAATATTATAAGGACTAAATATCTGGGTTCCTATGACCCCAAACCAGCAGAGCTTGAAATATGGACATAAGACAATAATAAAAACAATTCTGATTTATAATTACGGTCTTTAAAGATGTTGAGCCCAGACTTAGAATTAATATAAATATTCTTCCCGAATGAAATTAACAGACACTTAGATGATATGGGCAAGACTAATGGGCTAGCCAAAATTATTTGGTGAGGCGCTGACGCCATTTTGAAAAATGCACCATATTCTGGACAGTTTTGAGCACGCTGTTTTAACCGCAGTAGATGTAACGATGTGGAAAGTGATCATCATGTTCATTAAATTGTTACGCGTTCTGTACTTCCATTCGGATGCGTACCAAACAAATTGGCACAACAATACAAATTATCAACACTATTCGCTTAGCTGGTTTGCGCCCAAAAAAGCTGAATAGTAATTTTAGTGTATAAACAAATTGTAGATACGTGTACTACTAATAGTAATATGTAGGCAATAGATAAAAAAATATAATAATCTATTTGATGATACGTAATATAAAATAAAAGTCATTGTACACAGGAACTTCATTATATCTTTTTAGAGTAAATCCTATTTTAATAAGGCTTCTCCATTTGATTATTTTGTCAAAAAGTTTAAGCATAGAAAATGGTCATGCACCATTCAAAACTAAAACAAGTATATTTTTCCTAACACTGACAGTTGCAACTTCTTACACCACGAGAGCATTGAAGAGTCCTCAAACAGAAAAAGTCACAAGTGGAGTCGAGCAAGGAAAAGATTCGGAAGTCACGTAGCCGGAGACTTGTTCACACCTTTGAAGTAAGTAAGGAATTAGCTTGTTACTGCCCTACTGCTGGGCAAAGAGCTTCATCGTTGGCTTAATATCAAATGCGGGAAATGCCGGAAATACTCCTTTATATGAAAGTTTACTCGTACTACATGGCCATCAAGGTATATTAATTAATAACCTACTTTTAGACATAATTTTTAAACCACTTGATAAAAATATATTTGAAAAAAGTCTTTTTCAATGGCTGCTACTGCACAACTTCTACTCCATTAACGAGTACATGGAGCGAAAAGAAAAGGGTGACATGCTATTTCAAACAATTTTATAATTTACAATAATGTAATAACAATTTGTAACCTATTTCTATTGACTTTGACATTTTAAATTTATTTGTATTTGTATTTTGTGCACTTGATTGCAGGTTGTAGGTACCCTTGCCTATTTTATTATTGTATTTTAATTTCGATTAAAGCTTTTGTCAATTTATATTTTTATTCTTTTTACATTATGACGATCTCAATATAAAATTCCTGTAATTTATGACCATATACTTTTACACTGTTATGTTATATTGAGTAATAAATAATCGAATATCTAATCTATAATAAATAAAATAAAATAAATAAATAAATATCCCTGGACATTATTCCACACAGCGCCATCTAGCCCCAAAGTAAGTTAATTAAAGCTTGGGTTATGGGATACTAGACAACGAATAAACATACTTAAATACATTTTTCTTTTGTAAATACATACTTATTATACATAGGAGACACCCAGACCAGTACAAACAGACATGTTCATGCACACAAATGTTTGTACTGTGCGGGGATCGAACCCGCGACCTCTGGTGTAGTAGCTAACTTCTTAACCATTACACCAAGTCGGTCGTCAAAATAATAAATATTCATTTTAAGATTGTTTCATTCACTTTCATGTTCACTTTGCACTGACACTATTTTTTTTCACCAAAACCTGGCAACCCAGTAAACGTCGGATTATTTCGTCTTATTATTAAAAATATAAATATAAATAAATATGCGCCAGACAACACACCTCTTGCTACGGTCTCGAAGTCGAACGGTCTGTGTTACGAGGTACCACACAAGGAAATAGGCCAGGGGCGTCTCCCAGCACACCCAGACCCGAGAAAATTCAGAACAGATCGTTACTTGAATTGACCCGACCGGGGATCGAACCCGGGACACTACGGAAATCAAGGCGAGAAACCGTGTTACAGCGCACGACGCCAATCGTGTCGTCAAATTATGAATTCGACTTTAAGTATCAGGTATATTTTGTAATACTTAGTCCAAATAGCAGAGTCTAGCATTCTCCCTAGAAATATAAGTTTCTTAAAGTAATCCCAAATGACGTTAGTCCGAGAACAAAGATGGATCCGTTCGCACGTTAAGGCGTACAAGTAAATAAACTCTTGAGAGAGATTGCTACATGTAGAGGCTCCACTGTAATGGCAGAAGCGTGTTGCCGAGAAACTTGCGTTTATTTACTTTGAGACTATGAAAACTCCGCAGAAAACTGTTGTAACGGCTCCTGCTATAATGGCACGCAATAAATCGAATCCCTTGTTTGTGGAAAACTCCATCCATCTAGCTAGTGCAACATGTTGTCTGCCTATAAGTTTACTGGCCTGTTGGCTCAACCGTAGTAAGGGAGATCCACCCTTCAGCGCCCAAGATCGTTGTTTCGATCGTAACAAGACATATAATCAAGTGACCAACATTATTCTGTTTGTTGTGTGTCGGGGTAGTATTACCTGATTTGTGGTGTACTAGTTTATCAGTTTTTGACACCCATAGTACTCTGCTTGGTTTGGGGACCGATCATCCAGGCCGAGTGCAATCAGTGACTCAGATTTTTTTTTTCAATATTCAATATTATTTAAAGCTTACTTCTTACTAATATTATAAATGCGAAAGTTTGTGAGGATGTATGTTTGTGACTCTCACGCACAAACTACGGAACGGATTATGATGAAACTTTGCAGTAATACAGCTTATACATCAGACTAACACATGAGCTACAATTTACAAAAAAAAATGTATTTTAGCCATAAAATATAACGATAACGCGGGCGAAGCCGCGGGCGGAAAGCTAGTATTCAATATTATTACATTCTCAACCGACTTAGATTTAGAAAATGTCCATTTGAATGTTACTACATATTTAATATCAAATATTTTTAAAAGCTTAGGAATAAGACAACCCTAGTAATCGATCGAGAATGTACTCGTACAGCCCTCATTTGTATGAGGTTACTCCACGGGAGTCTAACGAGATTTGCTTTCATAATAATTAATGTTGGCTTATAAGCGATTACATTGTCCCGCTTCTTACTGCTGAGCTAAGAATTGAACCATTAATATAAAGAGCCACAATTATACCATACGATTGATCTTTACGATCCGTCGTTTCAGACCTAACGGAACGACGAATCGTTAGTGTCTAGTTACTAAGATCGTTAACGATCTTTACATACACTTACGCACAATCAATCGTACCGTGTATGGATGGACCCCATACATACAAAGAGATAAAATATGCGCACAGACCACACACCACTTGTCATAGTCTCGAAGTAGAGAAAAAAACCCCGTGTTATGAATGAGGTACCGAACAAGGAATTAAGCCATGCAGGGGCGTCTCCCAGCACACCCAGACCATCTTTGTGTTCACTGTAAAAGTTTGCGGCTATCTCTACGGTGAAGAAGTCACCGATAAAACAAACCAGATAACAGCGGCAGGCTCGCCACCCACCATGTTGGGCTTCATACTCTTGTCGAAACGCGGGTGGTGACTTTCTAGGTGCCCAGGACCGCAATAGTCAACTAGCTTTCGACCACCCCGTTTGGGATATAGTCGTGAATAGATGTATGAGAGAATATAATCAGCCTACAAGAGGATGGATCGAATTCTGCGGAATGAAGGTTTATGGAATTCTGCCGCGAGATACCTGTTCTACTCGTATTGGAATTGTTGTCGTTATTAACGGAGAAGCCGGCCGCCTTTGTGGAAATATTGTGATAGGCGATACGTGTGTGAATTCCACAAGGTAGAATACCTTAGGTAGGAACGGCATCTTCGACATAATTTTATCTAGGGATATTTTTTTTTCATCATGTGTTAATAATGAATTACCTAAATTCTGTAAGGTCAATTTGTACACCACTTCATCCTCCTAAGATATGTTATCATTTTGACTGGTCCTTTGGCAACAATTGGGCCAATAGTGCCAGAAATTCCATCTTCGGTCCCCACGCATGACGTAAATATGTTTGTTCTGTCTCTGGTTATTAATGTGTTGTGTGACATGTTTGCTCTTTAATTTACTAAAATTATTTTGGAATGAAGAACAAGAAAACAATGCCAATGCACTCCTGCAAGTTGCAGGCTGTTTTGGTATGAGATGCCTATAAAATCTACCCTTGACGTAAAGGTTACAGAATATTGAGCTTGGATGCAAATGGGAATGCCTCAGGTGAAAGATCGTCCCACATTTTGCACGTGAGCAAAAGAACGCCCCTTGAGTACTTGCACGAGTTTCTCATTTTCGTCCAATTTTATAACGAAAAATACTCGATTTAAGGTAGTTCTGCACAACATTTCTCGAAGGAAACTGGTGAACGCAACGCGGACCGAAAATCCCTGAAATAATCGTTTAAAAAATTAATAGATGTAATAAAAAAACCATCGGATGAAATCCTTCCAGTTCTCTTTAAACTTTGTTTTTAGTAAAGGACCCATATTATCGGATCAATTATTTTGGGAATAAAACCAAAAATAGAAGACAAAATGTCACGAAAAGAGGTAACTTTGTGAATTTATTCTATCGAGCCAACTTTATCAAATCATGTTTGAACCGGATGAATTCCCTATATCTCAACAATATCAGTAAATTTTATTAGATTTTAATTTCCCTGTTTACTATGTACTTCAGAAACGAATTCTAAGAACGTGTTTTTTGTGTGAACCACCCTTAATAGCTCGCTAGAGAGGTATTCGCGTGCTACCGACCCTGTAAGGCTGCTGGATGTTTTTGTTTTATCAGCTACAAAAAATATCTGACTGAAGAGCAGTTCCTGAAGAGCTCTTGCTATCATTAGCATCCAAACAGGCAGCCTTATTACGGACAGCTCAATTATGTGCTGAGGTACCCACTTTGCCCTACCACTCTTAGGCAAACTGTTTGTTCACCCATCCTGCCACTAATCACGTTTGGTTGTTTAACACGATGCAATTTTTTTTTGTAATAGTCAATCCTGACCTGATGTCGGAGACGGTCGTTTGTCACTCAACACCGACTCATTTTCTGTCACCTCAGTGTGCGTGACACATATTTAGTGGCGTCGAGTAGTGATGCTAAACCATCGATAGATTGACATTGAAATTCAGTCATTAGTTAATCCACTGAAGTCAAACTGCTTCCATCAGTCAGTGGGTACTATTGATATGCAGCAATACTCTCGAAAGTGTTGATAGTATCGCATTATAATATCAATCACACTTTAAATTTGACCGATTTTGTAGAAAACTGTCGAAAGTTATCGATACTGGTAATAGTGTTATAATTTAGCAAAATGAAGAGCAATTTGATAGTTCATTCATTTTTAAGTTTGACCAATGTATGCTGTATTTCAACAAACAGTAGCATCGACATTCAATAGTTTAGCTAGTTTCGGTAATATGGCTAATCTGTCGATATTCTATCGGTAGTGGGCTATCGCGCAGCAACCCTAGCGTGTGGTCGTGACGTGGGGTCATGACTCGCGTCGTGACCTAGTTGGGCACAGTGACGGACGACCCTTTCATTGGTGCTGCGCCGTTAAGTGCCATTCAGGTGACGTCTACAAATAGTAGGGTAGTTATATGTAACCGGGTTATAAATGATAGAATACAAGGGAGTGATGAATGGAGAGAAAACATGCCAAATAAATGTACTTAGGTCACAGTATACAGAGTGGAATTGAATGAATTAATGCCACCTGGAGGGAAAGTACTGTACATACTAAACAAAGAGAATTTTACTCAAAGGAAACATTCCCTTATTTTTAAAAAGAAACAGAACTGCATTCACAGATTTTCGAAAATTCGCTTGCCACACCCGGGAATCGAACCGGGTTAAATCCTAAAAAATACAACCCTGCACTTTTACGGCATCGATCGATGAAGTCAATCATAAGGATCAAATCTCTCTGACAAACGTAAAAAATTAAACAAAAGGAAATCTGATGAACCATTGAGTAAAAGTGCTTTATCTTATCTTATCCCATTGAATTTATAAGTTCAGATTTCATGGTTTTATTTGTACTAAATACTTTATTCATTCTCATTATCATTCGCAAAAGTCCAGTACGTGTACCACGAATTGCCACTATAAATTTACATAACGTACGTAAAAAAATGTATTGGGATAACACATGACATTACATGACAATGCCAAATTCCAATATATTTTTTTACGCGAACTCGTGTTAGACGTACTGATCATGTAACGGTTCGTTACAGTCTTTATGAATAAGATTAGGAAAATAGAACTTATTACTAACTTATAAACTAAATAAAAACTAACTTAAAAAATATAAATCATAAAACTTATCTCATTTCTTAAATAATAAAAATAAATTAGAATGGGGAAAATTAATGACACAAACTCAGACGCATTGATTTCGTAATTTCTGTTTACGCGAATGATGAGCGAACGCTGCGTAGAAACAGGTTCGGCCGAGTGTATGAGTTCACCTTATGATATCGTCTCAACAGTCCGAGCGAAGCTATCTAAACGCAAGGACGCACGAACTTTGATTAAAGTTACCTAATCACGACGAACCACGAGTGTCGTTGATTGTTCTTTTTCAACTTTAAATAATTAACAGTGTGTTGTGTTACCCCGATATTGGGTGAGTGTTGTAAAAGATTATAATGTTTAATTGCAGTGCTTAGTTAGTGCCTAGTAGTAGTAAGTATGTACCCATTTAGTGTTTGAATAGTAGTGCTTGCACGTGCAGTGCTTTAGTGTTTATCTCAATAATATTTGTACGTGGGTGTAACTCCTGACAACGAAAATCATGTGAACTAAAATTAGGATTAATATAAGAAATTATTCAATCCACCCACGTGCATAAAAATTCATGCGTACATGTCCTCGCATGACCTTCACGACCATCAACGGTCATTTGATTTTATTATGTTTTCTATTGTATATTTTAAAATTGTTGCCGCCTATGTTACCTCAAACTATTTTGCAAATTACTCGTAATATGCAAAACTTCTAATTTTACATAACTTAAACATTTTATTTTTATTCTTATGCTTAGTGCTTAGTGCTTAGTGCTTAGTTCTTAGTGCTTAGATGCTTTTGTATGACTGCCTCATCATTAATAACTATTTCTTGCCATAATCATTCCATCTGATCCGCTTTTCGCCGTTTCCGGTGTGATGTCGCAGTCATATAAACGAAATCGGACTTTCATTAAATTGTCCAATTTCCGGAATTCCAGGGTCCCGGTTCCGGACTACAGTACTCAGTAGAAGGGTGGCCCCTGCACCGCTCTTGTGTAAAGCTGCTGAAAATTACCGCGATATAATCCCGCTACCTGGACATATGCAAACTAGGACGGCCGCGCTCCACCGGACGTCAACGAACAAGGACAGTGGTTTTGATTAGCTTAGGACTTTGTAATTTTTCGGTTGCCAATTACGGATCCACTACCTGGGTTTACCTATTTTTATTTTTAGTAATTATAAACATTTATTTAAAATTATTATTGTATTACTTACCCACCTAATTTTGACCGCCTTCCTAAAAGGGTACGGTACATTGGCGCCTTACAACGGGTTTAATTGCAACCGAAACGTTACTTTGTCTTTCTTAGCATTTAATGGTTTTTATTGGTGTTGGCCCTAAACCTATCTTTAAGACTGATTTATGCTAATTTTTGTTGCATTTTTCTTAGTATTGCAAAATACCTACCTTCTGGTAATTCAATCATTTTTGTGCAACTCTTAATTGTTCTTTTCTTAACTTAACTAATTTACATAAATCTAAATTTCTAAAATTAAATAAAATACAAAGAAATATAGTATTACCACACAGTGGTAGGTATTTTTATTCTGCTTTTTAATCATTGTTGTAGTTAGTAAGATTGTTTTCTTTTACAACACACTCTTGATATCAACACAATGTCATACCCCATAAAGTTTTTATCTTTGCAAAAAGCTGAATTGGAATATGAAGTCGAGCTCCGTGGCGGTTCTGGCGATTCTGTTCTAGAGTTACGGAAACAGATTGCAAAATTATCGCAACTCAATGCTTCGGAAGATATTTCCGAATCACACTTAGAACCAAGCGATGATCTCAAGGCCGTCAAAGAATCTCTCCTCAAAGCGCACACGCTTCTTTCGAATTTAAAAACCAAATTTGATAAAAACGCATACACTAGAGCTGAATCATTACTACATCACCTTTATCACCGAATCAATAGGATAACTAATGCACCAGACGTCACTGACATCTACAAAGTTTGTGTTTCTAATTTTAACGCCTACTACAAGGATCTTATTGCTATGAGACCTCAGAGCTCACAAACGCAAGCCGTTACTACACCTCCTGCGGATACTAGTACTGAACCAACTACAATATCTATTTCTTGTAGCGAACGCAGTCTATCGGCGGACATCAGTAAGCTTAAGTACACGGGCAAATCTTGTGTTCACTCTTTTATTTTGAAAGTCGAGGAGTTTGTCGAATCCCGTGGTATATCTTCGGATAAAGTACTCTCGTTAGCTTACGAGATTTTTTCCGGCGATGCCCTGCATTGGTATCGCTATAAGAAGGATAAAGTTAAGTCATGGCAAGATTTAGTTAATCTGCTTAAGCAGGACTTCAGCAGCAGCGACTATGACTATAGACTCGCTGCCGAAATTAGATCTCGTACCCAAGGTGAACGAGAAAATATCACCATCTACATCTCCATAATGCATGGATTATTTTCTCGTCTAACCAAACCTTTTCCAGAATCCGAAAAATTAGAAATATTGCTTCACAATATCCGTCCTTGTTATGCAAGCACACTAGCTGCTACACAAAACATCGACAGTATTGATTCCTTAGTTACAGCATGCCGTAATTATGAAAATGTACAAGCCAGATTCTCTCATTTTCACGAGCCTCCTAGAGTATCCTGCAGCACAATTGCTCCAGAGTTTGCTTACAAACATAATTATAACGCTAATACTTATTATAAAAACAAACCTGGTAATGAAGACAATAAACAAAAAACTAATTTATTTATTCCAAATAATTCAAATCAACAAATTTCAACTACTTTAACCTGTCAAAAACAATCTACCAATGATAAACAAAATAAGATTGGAAACATTAATGTTGTAACCGCTGGGTCCTTCAAACCAATATATTGTCCGAGATGTCGGTCGGATGATCATTCTCTTGGTACGTGCAAAGAAGAACGTATAATAGTGTGTTTCAAGTGTGGTGAGAAGGATTACCGGTATCCTGAATGTCCTAAATGTAACCCAGTTAATGATGAACGTCAAAAAAACTAATAGAGGTGGATTGCAAAGATAGTGTTTCTAGACCTACTTATTCTCATGCAAATTTTAAAGCGTCAGACTGGCAACAGTGGTTGGATTTTGTCACTTCATTTACCACTTACAACGCTGTCTCTTCAATCCACGATAATCGCTTCAATTTGTCCAGACCCTATGTGTCTGTTGTCATTCATAATAAACCCATAATTGGCCTCCTTGATACTGGGTCATCGACTACAATATTGGGCAACGGCTGCCATGATTTTTTGTTACAAGCAGGTTTCTATCTTCAAGAAACGGATACTGCTCAGTTCATAGCAGCTGGTGGTGAAAAGTTGATCTCTAAAGGAATTTTATATCTACCAATCACCTTCTATGGCCAAACCCACGTGCTTAAAACCTATGTAGTCCCTAATATTAAACAAACACTTATACTAGGAATGGACTTTTGGAGATTGTTCGGTCTTTTCCCCAAACACCTTAATCGTATTGTTTATTTTAAGGATTCCGATAGGATTTTCACATCGGAGCTGGAAGTAAAGTCAACCAGTATATTATGTTCCTACGAACATTTATCCCAAAAACAAAAATCTACTGCCGATCACGTGATATCGTTGTTCCGTGGCATATCATACGAAGTGTGTGGTTTAGGTCGAACTAACTTAATTCAACACGCAATTGACACTGGTGATGCTGCCCCCATTCGTCAGCGTTACTATAGAATGTCTCCAGAAAAACAACGCATCATAGTTGAGCAACTGGACGACATGCTTAAGGAAGATGTTGTTGAACCGTGCGAAAGTCCTTGGTCCTCCCCAGTTCTTTTGACACCAAAGAAAAATGGCGAATTGAGGTTTTGTCTCGATAGCCGTAAACTTAACGCTGTCACAAAAAAAGATGCATATAGTCTACCCTATATTGCGGAAATACTTGACAATTTACGCGATGCCAAGTACCTTTCAAGCGTGGATCTTTCCAAGAGTTTTTGGCAGATATTAATAAAGGAAGAGGATCGACAAAAGACGGCTTTCTACATTCCGTCGCGTGGCACTTTTCAGTTCAAGTCCGTGGCCTTTGGCTTAACAAATGCACCCGCAACGCAACAAAGACTAGTTGATGCCTTGTTCTATGGACCGGAGTTCGAACACAGAGTGTTCGTATTTATTGATGACGTCATTATCGTCTCTGAGGACTTCAGTCAACATATTTCCCTCCTGATGCGTGTTCTTGAAAAACTCAAAACGGCTAATTTGACAATAAATTTTGAAAAAAGCCAATTTTTCAGGAACCAGTTGAAGTATTTAGGGTATGTTATAGACGCTAATGGTCTTCATGCTGACCCAGAAAAGGTGGAGTCCATAACCAACTATCCCATTCCGACTAATCGTAAGGAAGTTCGAAGGTTTTTGGGTACTGCGTCTTGGTACCGGAAATTCATTCCAAACTTTAGTACACTGGCTAACCCCTTAAATAAGCTTACAAGTCAAGGTAAAAACGCTCCACCCTTCGTATGGTCAGAAAAAGCAAATAATGCCTTCTTAAAATTAAAGGAATGTCTCATCTCAACACCAATTCTTTCCTGTCCTAATTATGCTAAACCCTTCGAAGTGCATACCGATGCTAGTGATTACGGTATGGGAGCGGTACTCACTCAAGATATCGAGGGTACTGAAAGAGTCATAGCATATATGAGCAAATCATTTACACAACCAGAACGCAACTACAGTACCACAGAACGCGAAGCGTTGGCTGTTCAAACAGCCATTGAACACTGGCGTTGCTATCTGGAAAATGGTCAAACGTTTACTGTATACACAGACCATTACTCACTTAAATGGTTTCTCAACCTGAACAACCCGACAGGAAGATTGGCTAGGTGGGGAGTTAGACTTTCAGCCTTCAATTTTATAATCAAACACCGTAAGGGCTCTGAAAACGTGGTTCCTGATAGTCTGTCACGCGTTGTTCCTGTATCCGCTATCGAAACCGTGGCAGACTCATTAAATCAGAAAACGAACGATCCCTGGTATTTAAATATACTTGAGGGATGTCTTAAATCACCTACATCCTTTCCTAATTACAAAATTCAAAACGGTATGCTGTTCCGTCATTTTAAATCTATTAACCCTTTAACTAGGGAATTTGAGTGGAAAAAGGTAGTTCCGTTAGAGTTTCGGCAGGAAATAATTGAAAAAAATCACTCGCAACCCACGTCAGGCCACTTCGGCATATTTAAAACGCATAAGCGTGTCAGTTTAAATTATTTTTGGCCAAGCATGCACAATGATGTAGTAGGATTTGTTTCTGATTGCAATGCTTGTCTCTCCCACAAGCACCCCAATCACTCAACACTTGGTGTAATGGGGAGGCCTAAAGATTGCAGTAGGCCATTTCAGATGTTATGCGTAGATCTTGTTGGACCCTTGCCTGTATCAAGAAAACAAAACACCTTCCTGTTAGTAATAACGTGTTGCTTCTCCAAATATTGTCTCCTCTTTCCGATCCGTCGTGCAACTTCGGATATTATTTCAAAGATAATCGAAGAAAAAGTTTTTCTTATTCATGGAGTGCCTAGTACTATTTTAATGGATAATGGCCGTCAATTTATCAGTGTCACAATGAAAAAGCTATTCGAAAATTATAATATCCCAAACGTTTTTTATACTCCCTTGTACACTCCGCAGATAAATACGGTAGAACGTTATAATAAGACTATAATGACTGCAGTATCTACATTCATAGAGAGTGATCATAGGATTTGGGACTCTAATATTCCCAAGATTCAGTTCGCTTTAAACAGTGCCGTAAATGAAGTGACGGGATTTACACCATCATTCTTAGTCTACGGACGTGAGCTTGTTGTTTGTGGTTCACATTATATTGACGCCGACCTAGAAAACTACATCATATTCACACCTAGAGACAGCTACGCAGAAAACTTTGGTGTGCTACATAAATTATTTGATAAAGTTCAACTATCACTGATTAAGGCTCACTCTAGAAATAGTTCTAATTACAACCTTCGCCGTAAAAACGTAGACTTCAACGTAGGTGATATTGTTTGGAAAGGGACTTTCTACCAAAGCGACAAGGACAATAGATTCTCGAAAAAGCTAGCACCTAAATTTCTAAAATGTCGGGTAGTTACAAAAAAATCAAAACTAGTTTACGAACTTGAAGACATGACAGGGCGCAATTTAGGGACCTGGCATGTGAAAGATTTTAAGCTCACTTAGATTATTTTGTAAATTAGTGGATTTTATAAGTAAAATCCTAACCTAAAAAGGGGGGTATGTAACGGTTCGTTACAGTCTTTATGAATAAGATTAGGAAAATAGAACTTATTACTAACTTATAAACTAAATAAAAACTAACTTAAAAAATATAAATCATAAAACTTATCTCATTTCTTAAATAATAAAAATAAATTAGAATGGGGAAAATTAATGACACAAACTCAGGCGCATTGATTTCGTAATTTCTGTTTACGCGAATGATGAGCGAACGCTGCGTAGAAACAGGTTCGGCCGAGTGTATGAGTTCACCTTATGATATCGTCTCAACAGTCCGAGCGAAGCTATCTAAACGCAAGGACGCACGAACTTTGATTAAAGTTACCTAATCACGACGAACCACGAGTGTCGTTGATTGTTCTTTTTCAACTTTAAATAATTAACAGTGTGTTGTGTTACCCCGATATTGGGTGAGTGTTGTAAAAGATTTTAATGTTTAATTGTAGTGCTTAGTTAGTGCCTAGTAGTAGTAAGTATGTACCCATTTAGTCTTTGAATAGTAGTGCTTGCACGTGCAGTGCTTTAGTGTTTATCTCAATAATATTTGTACGTGGGTGTAACTCCTGACAACGAAAATCATGTGAACTAAAATTAGGAGTAATATAAGAAATTATTCAATCCACCCACGTGCATAAAAATTCATGCGTACATGTCCTCGCATGACCTTCACGACCATCAACGGTCATTTGATTTTATTATGTTTTCTATTGTATATTTTAAAATTGTTGCCGCCTATGTTACCTCAAACTATTTTGCAAATTACTCGTAATATGCAAAACTTCTAATTTTACATAACTTAAACATTTTATTTTTATTCTTATGCTTAGTGCTTAGTGCTTAGTGCTTAGTTCTTAGTGCTTAGATGCTTTTGTATGACTGCCTCATCATTAATAACTATTTCTTGCCATAATCATTCCATCTGATCCGCTTTTCGCCGTTTCCGGTGTGATGTCGCAGTCATATAAACGAAATCGGACTTTCATTAAATTGTCCAATTTCCGGAATTCCAGGGTCCCGGTTCCGGACTACAGTACTCAGTAGAAGGGTGGCCCCTGCACCGCTCTTGTGTAAAGCTGCTGAAAATTACCGCGATATAATCCCGCTACCTGGACATATGCAAACTAGGACGGCCGCGCTCCACCGGACGTCAACGAACAAGGACAGTGGTTTTGATTAGCTTAGGACTTTGTAATTTTTCGGTTGCCAATTACGGATCCACTACCTGGGTTTACCTATTTTTATTTTTAGTAATTATAAACATTTATTTAAAATTATTATTGTATTACTTACCCACCTAATTTTGACCACCTTCCTAAAAGGGTACGGTACAATCACCTGGAGCGGGTAAATAAACACATAACGCGTCGAGATGGCTTTTAACTGCGCAATTATTGAATACAATTGTTTTTAAACCTACTTATCCAAACCCGTCCGCTGTCATGAATATTTACAAAACCGACCACAAATCTAAAAACAAAAGTCGCCCAAAATTCGCATTCCCGCTGCGTATTCAAATTGTATTTTGAGATCTTCGCGTTTTGTTTTAACCCTTGCGGTTTTAAAGAGCTAAAATTATTTTACGCATCGTAAAACGTACCTTTTAATGCTAAACCCGTATCCAATTACCAGGAAGCAGACGTGGATCTAATCGAGCTGCTGCTTGCTGACCTTTGCGTGTTCTTTTTAAGAATTTTATTACAAATACGAAACCTTTTATTGTGTTAGCCAAAGCTTGTTTGTTGGAGACATGAAGCTGATCTAAATTTCCAAGCGATATTAAACTATCAGGTATAGCACTGGAGTAGGTCGATGGTCTAAGAAAGTCACGGGAGGAGTCCCAACCCCAAATTAATCGCGATCAGGACTGGAAGACGATTTACGTATGTTTATTTATCAGTCAGCAAGATGGTCTCGTTAGCTGTCCTAAATATTGATATTAATCTGGGCTAGTTGAAATGGGTCATTTGTTAGGACATACTTGGTTGACAAATATCTATACAGCCAATCATCATGTCATCCTGGAGTCTACTACCACAGAATAAAATACAAAACTACTACTAAACACTCCTCACTCCTTTTGTCATCTTTTTAGAGGCGAGCACAGGGCGCACCCTTTTGTTGACTTGACGTTGCTGCTCTTCAGGCCCTGTTATTGTTATGTTAGTTATTTCCGCCCGCGGCTTCGCCCGCGTTATAGTTATATATTATGGCCAAGTTACATAAAATCTTAATTATTTGTAGCCTATCTATACGTTATTCTGATGTATAAGCTGTATTACTGTAAAGTTTCATCAAAATCCGTTCAGTAGTTTTTGCCTGAAAGAGTAACAAACATACACACACACATGCATACATACATCCTCATAAACTTTCGCATTCGTATTTCACATTACGTACCGCGTGAGTGTTGGCTTAGGATTTTGACATGTCAGTGGAGGTTACGTCCCTTTCACGCATGCAACTAAACACAAACTTGATAGGATTTTCATTGATTAGTAAAGCATGGATTTTATTAACCTTGCAAAAACTAGGGGTCAAAATAACTTTATAAGGTGACTTCTGTATGCGCTAAGGAACGTGCTCGAACTTGTCCCGTGAGCGTAACTTGCTCGGGGTAGTCGGGCAAACATCCCCCCGGAAATCCCTCAGTAGCGATAAGCCGGCAGCTCACCCACTTTGACAAACGATCTCTGCAGAAACTTACTTTGGAGACCTTGAGGTCCCAACTAGGGGACTTTACTAAGAAGTATACGTCATCGGTTGCGCTGAAGAGCTGGAGCGAGTTTGAAACAAACGAATAGCGACACTGTCCATGCAGCGTAGCTTGATAGACGCATGATTATCATAATACATTCAGTGTAAGCTCTGCTTAAATGCGAGTGACGTGACGGCGACGCGGACGTTGCCGCTCCGACGACAGAATTCCATAGATTTTGTATCTAGACAGCAAGCGCGCGTACACCAATCGTGATTTGACGAATGCATGCAGGAAGGCAAGCTTACTACGGCTATAACCCAGATGAGGAAGTTAGGGGCAGGTTGATGCTTATGGCGTACGGAACAGTCAGAATCGCACACACTTCAGCATGTGTTGGTGAACCCAATGTGACAGGGGCGAGCCTACTGTGATTATGTACTAATTGTCGATTAACACCGATAGAGAAATGGAAGTGGCTGAAAAACAGCGCTGCCTAGGATCCAGATCCTAGGTCAGCACAAGCTGAGCCACCTCCAATTGCTTTCTGTGTTTTATTTTTTATGTTCATGGTGATGTTTGTACGATTGAAAGCAATAAACACATTTTTATTTTATTTATTTATTTATTATCTTGTTTTTTAATATGCTTAAATCGATGTTTGTTATGGGTTACTGACGTTACTGTCTATCAAAGTAAATACATATTTAAATATTTATATCAGTCTCTAGCGCCTATAGTACAGATCTGCTTAGGTTGGGGTTAGATAATTTAAATTTTAACTCCTCCAGATATTAAAAATTGTAAAAGGTGAAGTCACACTTCATTTATTTATTTTTTCACATATTCTGCCCAAAATACCCAATTTATTTATACTCAAACACGTGTCCAAAAGGTCAGGAAGGATAACAGGGCACAGACTTTGTACACAGTTTTCACATTACACCAGACAGGGGACAGGTTGAATGTACCCAATGACATCCATATATCTACTTACTTTGTCACAAAGTGCCTCGAAAGGGTCAAAGTATAAATAAGTCCGAAGGCTCTGGTGTATTTGTGTAACATTAAACGACGGACCTATTAGTGCACGCCAAATAACTTGATTTACGTTTTTGAGTGTCACACGTTGGGTGCCCGCGCACTGCGCCGACGCCTGACAGACATCCGAGTGCAGAGTTTAATTCAGCATTTATAAAATGCCTAGCTGCCTCGACAGACTTCGTTCTGTCAAAAGTGATTGCACGTCGCGGCGTCGGTAAAGCAGCACATCTCGCCCGCGTTTCTCTGACTTGATTTACATATACTATTATTTTTCACTAAATGTTTTTCACTAAATGTTTTGTTCAATTATACTAAAATATAGTCACTCCCTGATCATTTTTAAGATCGGTCCAGTAGTTCCGAAGACAAATCTTTCGTTCTGATAATATTAATATAAAAAATTAACTTTCATAACCAAACATATTTTTTCTGTTTTAAAATTAGTGAGGAGAACGGCATGAACGATGATAAAAACAGAATGATTGCTTAATTTATTTTTTTATTGAAAGCCATTTGGAAATAAGTCCGAAAATTGTACTTGTATTACTTTGATTATTTTTAGCATTTTACAATGCTTGTTTTTTTCATATCTAAAGATAGAAAAACTGCAAAAAATCGATTTCGGACCTTGATGATCTCGAGCGGGAATCGTACCGGCGTCTTTTACAATCCGGGTGACTCTCTAAACTTTTCTTTGTGCATTAGGAAAAGTAAAGTAATTAGCCTATGTACTGTCCCACTGCTGGGCAAAGGCCTCTATCACTAAAACCAAGTCATCGCTACAATTGATGATAATTGGCTTAATCACAACGCTTGCCAAATGCGGGTTGGTGATCATAAACCCGGGCCATAGCCCAAACATATTCCGAAAAATCCGAAAACACACTTTGCCTTGCCCGACCTAGGATTTGAACCCGGGTCCGAGGGGCCGAGCTCTGGCACTAAATAAAATTTCAACAGAACGGACTATTTATAAAACAGTAAACTATGCGTCTGCATGTGCACTAGACGCCATCTTTGATCAATACGTAGCAGCATTCCAAACGCAGACAAATTAAAAAGGCACTTGATGGACCATACATGCAGCCGGGACGCCTGAGTGGACATTCTAGAGCTGGATTAAACCGGTCTGAATAGCCAAATGCCAGACACATTAAAGTGTTTGGCTAGCCAGCCACGAAAATATTGTAACCCTTGAAGCAGCAAAATACGTTTAAAACCTCCTAATTCCCTTTCATCGTCTCAATGTAAGCCAATCAGCATACAACATAAAGTTGTACAATACAACTTTATTAAATGATCATCTTCGAATCGATTGTAGGTACTTTCATATACTAATTTTATCTGAAGCAAATCTCCCTGCCTTCATCATAGTAGTCTTATTATGTAGTCGAGCCGGTCCACCTTCGGGGTGAGCGACCCTCGTTGCATTATGTTACGGTAATTTTAAGGACTCCTTCTGATGATAAATCAATAATTGGTATGTATTTTGAAAGTGTTGAACTATAAATCCGTAGATATAAAGGTAAAAACATGAAAAAGCGAACTGAAACTGAATTTACTGTAGCAACCGATAAAATTCTTTTCATGTTAGGTACGGGATATCTGGTAAAATGTGTTAGCAAGGAGTGCAACGGAAAACCGACGATGTAGGGTTGCCACTTGCCAGCTAAACCCTTTATTCATAAAAAAGCAATCTGGACCTAAATACTATTTTGATTAATAGTGTTCTGAGAAACCTGTCCTATACAGGGTTATTGAAAAACCATCAACAACCTCGCAAGACTAGGTAACTACCATCATACACAACAAGATTTGTTCAACAACATTTGATAATTTGACATATTTTACTTTCATACAAAAATAAATATAAATTTAGTTTTACGTCTGGGTGTTCTTATTTCTGTGCGCATGGCATTGCAAAAATAAGGTCAACAAACCCTTCTGAATCACGGGGTGTGAATCCGAATCACTTAGTATATACTTTATATCACTATCAGCAGAATCGCACACGATTCTCGCACGCGTCGCCTTTTCGTATGTGAATGGAACATAGACTTACAAATGTCATGACAGTACAAAAAAGCTTGTTAATTCATTTTTAAATAATGTATTGAGTTATGATAAAACTTGTAGAACAAATGTTGTTGTGTATGATGGTAGTTACCTAGTCTTGCGAGGTTGTTGATGGTTTTTCAATTACCCTGCATAGGTCACCAGACCCTCCACCCGTGGCCAGCACAGTCTTAAGCTGTGCGAATGATAAAGTAAAAAATAAGAGCAAATACAGAAATAAATGAAGTATGTACTTAAAGTATTGTGAGTGTGTGAGTGTATGTATGATAGAGGTTTGATTTTTTGTAAACAAATAATAAATTATTAAAATCTGGGACAATTTACACCAAGGTCATCTGAACCCAAACTAAGCAGAGTAAAGTAAAGTAAAAAAAGTAAATGTTTGTCATGGGTGGGGATAGAGCCACGACCTCCGGTGCTAAAGGCAGGATCGCTACCATTGCACCAACAGGCCAGTCAGTGTATGTGTGTGTGAACGTCTATGAGGAATCATTATGCAAACAGGGGGGACAGAAACGAGCAATGTTGGTGAACGAAATACTTAAGACGCTCACGTAATGACGGCTGTATCAAACCCTAAGTGGCCAGCCGTGCTGACGTTAATTGGGTTTGAAAAGCCATCCAGAAGATCTAAGTTGAAGCTTAGCAACCCTGGGTCTCGAAAAAAGACAAAAACGCGTCTGTCCGCGTGCAACCATTGTTTAGTAACAAAAAGGCTGCTTTGTCTGCAGCGGCGGCGGAATTTCATAGCTGGAGGAACGAACCCGAGCTTAATATATACAGGGTTTTTGCTGATTTCAATGAAAGAAAGAAAGAAAAAACATTTATTAATTTCATGGACATCGCATTACAACATATCACAAAGCAACAATTACAAAGGAACAAAAAAAACATGAACCAAAAAAAAAGACATGATTAAAAATACCAACAGGCAGCGGTGTCACGATGTCCAAAAAAGTAAATTGGACCGCGCTCAGCTAGTGCCTGTGCCTGATAGGCCCAGACGCTGATTTTCAGCAGGCCCAGCGAGTGGGCGCACGGCAATTGCAGGTACGTTTAAATAATAAAATAAAATAAATATTTTATCAAAACAAAAAGCAAGCAATGAAGTTTTAATCCCAATGTGTAGTGTAACTGTGTGTGTTCGTGTGCGTTAACTTATCATGACAAAACGGCGCGAAAACATGTGACCACCCAAGGCAAAATACAGTTAAACTGATGCAATTGGTGTTCTCGTGAAAGTAAAATGAAACAAGGGCAGTTTGTGTGTGGGGATCGTAGCAACACAGCACCAGGATACCACCCTTTTGAGTCAGTTCAAAGACGAGCTGTGAGAATAGTTGACGATCACAAACTCGCAAGTGGTCTGAGGAGAGACGTTGCCTCCTTATGTGTATGGGTTGTGTTCCGAGAAACCGTTTGAAATGATGCCCACAGCTATTTTTTTACCATCGCACCGCTGGCCATCGACACATTCATGCTCACAGATTGGAACCCCAATGGTCGCGCACAGTGCGGCTTCAGAGGTATTTCCTCCCGCGAACAATCCGATTGTGGAGTGAGCTGCCGAGGTTTTTCCGGGGGATACAGCATGGGGTGTTTAAGAGGAGAGTTAATAGGTAAGTGTCTACTGAATGGTTGGCAACACGCACGGTTGCCTCTAGTAACGCCTGTATTACCAGAGGCACTACGTGCGCGGTCCACAGGCTTCGGTAACTGCCCACCATCAGGCGGGCCGTAAGCTTGTTTGCCACCTTGTGGTATAAAATAGAATAATGCAGTCTATGAATACTCCGGCCCGACAGTTCTACCCCTTTTCCCATAGCAGGACAAGCAAATGACTGCGTGCCATATGATATTTTTCCTCAATAATCTAAGTACAAATTTACGCAATAAAGCTTTCAGTGGTGGCCTGTTTATCAGGTGAAAGATCAGAGAGATTTATTTCTAATCAAAGTTGGGTCATTAAGTATATCTTACTTGGAAGCTATTGTGGGCGTTGTTGATGCTGCATTCGGCGAAAGTGGCGTCCTCTAGTTCGAACTCGTCCCAAAGTTGACTCTGCAACAAAATAAGACGGTTTGAAATCACTGGGATAATGTAAATGATGTTTACACTAAAACAAGAAGAGAACCGATTCAATGAAAATTTAATCCAAAATACAAAAGAAGCATTAATTTATTGTCAGTTCATCCCAGACACATAAACGGAACTAGGGATTAATTTCTTGGTATACCAGCATACGTTCGTTGATAATTTGCAGTCGACTGTGGAGTTAACTAAAGTGTTACGTAGTAGAAGTCACACATCACAAACTATTGTTATTTTAAACTAAAACGTGATAAAGGTATATATTGAATACTCCCCACTGTGAGTTAAAAATATCCCATTGCATGTTCGTGACAAGACAAATTCAAACAGAGCCTGTCCACAAGCTGAATCATATAATAGGCCGACATTTCGCAAAATGTCAACAGCTGCTATTAGATCAAAGGCTTTCATTAGTAAACTCAGCGTTAAAAATCTTATAGCAAATTTCATCATTTTTATTTGAATTTTGCCTTAATGTTTATTTCATAAAATTTTACCTCTTTTTGGAGTTAATTTTTTTCTTCTTCTAATAACTTCCACGTTTCGTTTTTAATCACATAGTGAAACAAATTATCATAGTCTTCTTTATTGCTGGTTCGCTTTTAGGAAAAGTCTCAGGTTATTGAAAATTAATTTGGAAGAACCTTAACCAGGGGCAGGCTTGGCCTGGTAGAGTCAAAACGAGCCGTGTCAAGTTGCAGCACCTTTTAAGGCTACCCGTGATACTTTTGCGAGAGAAAATATCTACTTACTAATTAACATTTCAACAAAATGGTGATTTTAAATGTTTCTAAGTCTACAAGACTCGCAGACCTTCATTTAAATGATCCTAAAGGAGAGGTGGATAAATACTGGGCGAGAATCGTAAAGTGAGCGTCGCCTCGTGAATAGTTAATATATACGGTTCGCGTCTGCCACTCGTCACAGAAACGCTGCGGTAAGGCTAGTGCCGGGGAAAAGGTATATCAATTAAATAATTTATTATTAAAACAACATACATTAAACGAATAATTAAAACCATTAAAAGATATGATGATATGAAATGATATCTTTTAATAGCTGTAACTGTGACCATCAGTGTATCCAAATTATTGTATTATTTTCAGCTCTCATCGCCACCAATTTTTTTTGTTTATTGGAATTGCAAACACACATCCTAATACCACGCACAGTAAATGCTGTGGGTTAAAGTCACACAGCCAGAACTTATTTAACTTTGTTTTTGTCATAAAGTTGCTCGATGAAATATCCATAAATATGTTTTTTCTGCTACTATAGCGTAACGGAAAAAAGTAGTAGTTCGCCTAATGTGTTGAAGTAAGCCATTAAACTTATTGAAGACTTAGGAATGTCAGTTGTTATATTTTAGGTAAAAAGCTGCCGACCCGGTTAAAGTATTTTTTCTGCAACTACTATTTTTCCACACGTTTTAAAATACTGAATAACAAATCTAAAGATAGTAATACTAAAAAAAAACAAATTTCGGACCTGAAATAATCAGGCAGGATTCGAACCCGCGTCTTATTCGAATTTTTCTAGTATTTCTATATTTAAATATGAAAAACAAGCATTGTAAAATGCTAGAATAAACAAAGTAATAATCTGAATAACAAAATATACGCCTTTGCACTGTGTGTTGTAGACCACGTTTTTGTTCCATCCAGTTTCCATCCAACGAACGCGTTCGTTAGTTGAAAATCGTTGGATCTTTTTTTTTGTTTCTGGGTCACATCACTAGTCAAGCCACACTGCAGTAACTGTATTTCATCAGCAAACTACCGCTCACAAGGAGACTGACTGTTATTGAAAAACCTTTAGTAATTCGAGTATAAAATTTAAAACACGTGAAAATGTTCACAAAGGTCCCAACCAGGTAAAAAAAATATATGCTAACCGATTGTTGTGAACGAATAACGCACTATTTTATGTGACGTCTACACAGTGCAGTTACAAAACAGTGATTTATGTCATGCGTAACATGCACTATGAATAAACAAAGTATTTTAGTACTTGCTGAACGACTACTAGACTATTAGCTCACAATCGAGTGAAGCGAACCAGCACAATGTTAGTTATGTTAATCATATAGTACAAGCTCTGGTTAGTTTAAGGTCCGGAAGTTAGTTTAATCTACTAAAAAGCGGAAGGTCACGAAATCTCAGCAACTACAAGTGCTAGGAAGTTAAAATTTTGCATAGGGGTTCTCTTTAGGACGTAGGTAGGTGCTAACCTATACTAACCCCTAATATACTAATCCCTATACTAACTAAGGCGGGATTTTGAGACGGAAAAATCCTGTACGTCATAAAAATTCAATTCACGCAGGTGAAGCCGCGAACGAAAGCTAGTAACAGGGGTGATATACCTAAGAGTAAGATGTTCCTGCACTTAATAGTTGTGTTGACCGCACCGGTGCGTTTCAACCATCGATTTCCTATTGTCTATTTCATGCGGCAGTGAAAGGGTTAAACTTTTTTACCACCAACCATAATCAAACCTGTTAGAAAAAGTAACAAACCAACGTCGTCATTATTATTGTGAAAAAAAGCCCCGTGGAAATAATAAAGATGTATTTAATATTCATGAATATCTTACAGGTGTATTCAGAATAAATTATACTGCTAAAAACTATAATGTAAAATATAAAATCACGCCAAGCCTCGTTCAATCATTCCATTGTTGTAAACAGTTCTGATCTGAAATCTATTCAAGTATAGAAAAGTTTGGCTTCTTGTTAATTACCTTCGCCCTTCGTTTAGATGAAAAAATATCACAAAACTCTTACACCAAGATCATCTCAATCCAAACTTGGCTACACTTGTACAGAGGCGTTCACATCTATCTTTGTAATAGGGGCACCTTCTGCTGCTGACATAAGACCCATTTTGCAATGGTTTTCCTAAAGGTTTACGTGAACGCTTCTGTAATGGGTAAAAGAGACTAATTTAGGTATTTTATAATAATTTTGAAATAAATTCAAATGAAAATTCCTAACCAAAATGACTATAGTTATTTCGATTACTACAATAAGCAAGCAGCCTGGGTGTATCTTTTCAAAATTTTTGCCTCAAAACAATCCGACCCTCAAAGATACAGCTCAAAATTTCTCAAACTTGTTTAGAAAAAGAAAATTATGACTTTTGCTTGCTCAACTTGGCGAGCGCACTACAAGTTCCCTCAGAAATGAAAAAACCTTCCTTCTTATAACAAGCATTGTTATTAATAAAATTGGAAATATACCCAAATTACTTTAGACAACATTTACCGCAACGATGAAAATATTGTGTGGGTCAGAAAATTGGAAAATTATCTGATATTTCTACTTTGCCGATAACTGATTTTGTATTTTTTTCATCGTCCATAATCAAATTTTGTAAACAGGACTGGTGAAAAGCTTACCGATTTAAAGGGTGGTTTTTCCTCTTAAAATTATGATACACAGCGATTTCCATTCGAAAAGGTACCAATCAACTTAATATATAACATATGTACATTTTTTGGTGTTGAAAGTTGCATTGTAGGTTAAATTGAATACTGAATAAACTAGGGAGGAAGCTCATTTATCTAACATGTCCAGTCAAAAGCAAACTGACTGTATTTTTTACTTCTTCAGTGACCTATCGAATCAGAAAAAGAGTACTTAAAGAAAACCGGTTTCCATCCTAACAATGAAATCTATTCCATACAAGAGATGTCGGTAGGTAGTGTCTTGTATAGCCTTTTTCCAGTTGAGATTGATTAAAAATAAGAAAAACTCTGTATTATTTGCTATGGTTTTTATACGCCTTACCTACTAAACCAATAAAATAATCCAATATGGGAAATATTGAACTGAACACTAAATATACTGAAATGCGCCCCAGAATTACTATATCGGCCACAAAACACTGTTTTTAAAATATTTAGAGGGTCAGATAGTATTTTTGGTGGTCAGGTTAGATTAGTATATAGAGGTACACTCTAATTGTAAGTAACTAGTATTTCTATTAAAAATAACTATGATTTTACAGCGTAAATTATTGACTTTAAAACGTTTACACAGTCAGGGTAATAAGCTCCTTGACGTACAGTCAAAAACATTATATCTATACGTTTCCAAGGCTTCAAAAATATCTAAGCAAAAATTTTGCCACAAATATCTATAGTAAGTCAACAAAGAGTCCGAACGAACTCTCGTATTGCTATTTGTGGCTTGTTTTGCTCTTTGGTAGAAACTACTATTTGTACAGATATTAACTAGGCCTTTGACTGTACATATAAGTACCTTCTCGTAGTACTGAAAGTGGCGACGAGCAGCTTAGAATTTCCTAGTATTATGTTTAATGTGGTATTACCGTCAAATTCAACATCTCTGTGTTACTTAATAAATATTAAATTAGGCACACACGGGAGTTCATGTGGTAACTGCGGTTTAATATAACTGAGGAATATGTTATATACAATTGTATGTGTGTAATTTTATTAAACCACGAACTGTGTGAACATTATTGGGAACTGTTTTATTATATACTCTTGCATTTATTTATTATATATTTACATCCACTATGTTTACCTGGGACAGACAGTCCAGCTAGGTAAGTCCAACTTCGAGAAAGAGATCTCTCGTCGAATCCAGCTCGGATGGGCAGCGTTCGGGAAGCTCCGGCATATATTTGCGTCCGAAATACCTCAGTGTCTCAAGACAAAAGTCTTTGACCAGTGTGTGTTGCCAGTAATGACCTATGGGAGTGAGACGTGGTCCCTTACTATGGGTCTCATAAGAAGGCTCAAGATCACCCAGCGAGCAATGGAGAGAGCGATGCTTGGTATTTCCCTGCTCGATCGAATCAGAAATGATGAGATCCGCAGGAGAACAAAAACAACCGACATCGCTCGAAGGATTGCATCGCTGAAGTGGCAGTGGGCGGGACACATAGCGCGGAGAACCGATGGCCGTTGGGGCGGAAAGCTTCTCGAATGGCGACCGCGTACCGGACGACGTTCCGTGGGCAGGCCCTCTACAAGGTGGACCGACGATCTGGTCAAGGTCGCGGGAAGCCGCTGGATGCGGACAGCGCAGGACCGATCGTTGTGGAGATCCTTGGGGGAGGCCTATGCCCAGCAGTGGGCGTCGTACGGCTGAAATGATTATTTATTTGTTACTGCCATTTGGCATAAATACCGATAACACTTATACAGGACTATTTTATAAACACCATCCAAATTGAAATATGAGGTTCTATGGAGAACATTGCAAAATACGTATTTTTCTGTTTGACAACCTTCAGTACTAAAATATTGAATTATTAATGTTATTATAACTACTCAAAGGTATAAAAAATGACTAGTTTCGTTGATACTGCGCGACATGAGTAGCGGCGGGCTCGCAGTCTCTTCAAATCCCCGCCCGCACTTTATTCAAAAGCTGAAATTTAATTTTGAATAAGGAACAACACCGCACGAATAATCTGTTCGAAAATAATATAATAATGTAAAAGTTAGAAAGACCTACCCTTTTTTTAAATAATTGTCTGGGAAAATTTTGGATGGTGTTTATAAAGTAACCCTGTATAAAGAGATAAAAAAAAGTTTGTGAAAGAAGATAATAAATTGGTAAAACGTCCCTTCATTATTTAGCAAGATAAAGTTAACTTTACATTTGTTATTATTATATTAACTGGGTATATCCCAGTGTCAAAGCAGAATTGCCCCTCTGCCAATTAGGTGACTTTCACGACTTTTAATTCATCAACTACGCAGCATGAAGCAGCTCCATTCCGTATTTGGTTCGTCCGCCGTTCATTCAGTTCACTCAACGGCCCATCAATCTTCCGGAACGACTCATTCGGCGCGACCCAAATCTGCGCCTCGCTATTACAATTCTGAATATTCCCAACACCTAATCTCGTAACAGGGTTTTACGTTGTTACCACAGATATACATAGAACTTAACGCGATATCTTCAATGTCAAAAATAAGTTTAGTGCAAGTAAGTAAGTTATGACGCTGGCTCATTTAGTCCACGCTCAACTGTTATGACAAAATATAATCTTCATTGCACATAAAAGAAGAACAACATTTTTTACAGCAAAAAAAAAGTCAAACGAAAATCTAAGGCGGTCTTTTCGCTAAAATCTCTTTCAGGCAACCAGACTAAGTAAGTACTACAGGGGAAAGAGTAAGGCTGTGCAAAAGTGGAGATGAAATAAGAGGCTATTAAAAACATTACATTGACATACCGGGTGATTATCAAATAACTTCCGAATATGATATGGCTTACTCAGTAAGTGATGTAGTAACTACCTATATAAGCAAAGATTTTTCAATTAACTTTGGTTTTAAGGATTTAATACGAAAAATACTGCCCATTCGAGTGATTTGTTAGGAGACCTTGAAATGAAAGTTATTTAAATAAATTTCAAATCGTTTTCGCAATTTATTTGATAATCTCCCGGTAAATTAAGTACTTAAGTATGAAATTTTCGAAAATGAATATTAAATTCGTACTGAGAACGAATACCAAAATCAAGAAGTCTCACTTATTGTTCCTTTTTCAGTAAACTATGTGCAACCGATTGAGAAGTGGCGAATTCCCTTCACTAAGACGCTAATCACGGTCTCAAAAAGCGTACAAAAATTGCATATTTATTTTTCATACAAACGGAGTGCTTTGCGTTATCCATTCATATTCATATCTGTGTTGGTTTTACAGTTTCTGGCACAAAATTGTGAAAATTCTACTCATGATGAGAATACCCACCGCGATTCCGCCTACGTCACCCCGCAACACAAAATGGACTCCATTGTGGGTTATACCTGTGGTTATACCCTCAAATTATTAATGTAAGTAGGTATGATGCTATTCATTCTTTAGGTCTGCTACGCTGCACATTGCGATTATAATATGAAAGATACTGAATATGAAAAAACACTTTTACAATATTTCATGTTTGTATTGGTATTAATTTCATGGTATCTATTAGATGGATAGATTTTCATGAAAATTTGTACACTTATATTAATAACAGGCTTTTCAGGGTAATTAAGCTTCCGATGTTGGGTGTGAAGTATCGTTTCAATGCTGTTTAGCATTGATTAAAACAGCCAGTTATTAAATAAAGTTTTCAGAGTGCTCCTTAACGAGCAACGCGTTATAGTCGCTCGCATTTTGACAGCTCGTCAGCGAATGACGATGCAGTATTCGACATTAAGTAGCAAAAATCGCTTTTGAAATCGAGATTTTCTCTTGATAGCAGTAAGTGAATATCCTAGCCAGTGACACCGCCCACGGCGCGCACCGGTGAAGTAGTGCAGTCCACAAGCTCACTAATCTTACTTCCTACTATCTTACTTAGGTAACTTACTAATATTATAAGTAAATGCGAAAGTTTGTGAGTATGTATGTATGTAATATGTATGTATGTTTGTTACTCTTTCACGCAAAAACTACTGAACGGATTTAGATGAAACTTTACAGTGATACAGCTTATACATCAGGATGCAAATAGGCTACAATTTACAATAACTACAATTACTAATTTGGCCGTAAGTTAAAAACGATAACGCGAGCAAAGCCGCGGGCGAGGAGCTAGTTTCTTTTCAAAACCTCCAGTATTAACTTATCACTATCACAAATAAAACAAAAGATTTCCACCTTAAAACGTGTTCGTGTACTCTCTAGTCGAAATAGCTTACCCTTGATAAAAGCAGGCTTTGGTCGTGAGAAGATGGAATTTTAAATTTGAAAATCAACATAAGACGCAAAGTGAAGTCAGAATACGGGCGAAGGTAAACAGAACAGCCGACTCGTTGAATAATGCACCGGAGAGAATAAGGCCCTATTGGGTCACCGGAGGATTGGGTCATGAACACAGACATAAATGGAAACCGATGACGTGAGATTATGCCGAAAGCGAGTGCAATGCTCTTCTTTTGGTGCTGTTTTATTATTTACGCGCTCTTTGGTCTTTTTTGCACCGATTCGGTGCGTTTTCGTTTCGGTACCGCACCTGCACCGAATCTGTACAGATTGTTTACCGAGCGCATGTAATCAATAGTATATTTTATATCGAGGGACTAAACAAAGCCATAATATACCAGAGTCAATGAAACCGAGGGTATGTTTAGTTGGCGTTTGGCCTCGAGGTGCAAACTGTACTTTTCACTTTGAGTGCGAGAAAAATAGTTAATTTAGGACAAAAACATTTACAATAGAACAAATTTACACTCTACAAAAGTTCTGAAATTTTCGCGGTCAGTTTTTTCTTCTGCATTCTCACAAAGCATGGAACTAAAACTCTCTACATTTTCGCAATGAAAATGGTCCACACTCCACACACACATGTTTAAGTTTGTCTATGTCACATGACGGAAATTAAAAAACGAATTACTTTTTACTCCCTAGAGACTAAAGTGGTCACTTGAGTCCCGCTTCGTAGGGCTATATAAGCGTACTTTTAGAGCATGCGAAGTGAAAATGAGAGTTTCAGACTGAATCGTTTCGGTACAGATTTTTTACCGAGCGCATCAGCGCGCCGTTGCACAGATTCTGTACAGAGTGGCCGGCCTACCCGTCTCACCCCCCCCCCCCCCCCAACTCCGCCGCGCACCTCATTGTCACATCGAATGAACAATACCATACCGAAAACGTTCAGAGCCTGTCAGGAAATATTTTACGAATTCAGTGCAAAGGCTGTACTGAAACGAATAGGCACCGAGCGGGACCACACGATCCACGATCTGAGGTGGGGTCACCCCTAGCATAGTAAAAGTATAGAAGTAGGTTGTCTTCATACATACGCTCAGACCGCAGTTTGTATGTGAGCGTACCATGCCCGTTCCTACGAGCGTCGCACGCACATTGCATCTGACACAATGTAAGGGAAATCGTGGGGCGTCAGTCGTGGCTGCGCCGTCCGTAGGTAATGCCGCGCACTTCAACGCAACGCTGCGCTGCCGCTTGAAATTTTTGTTTCGTGTGCGTGTACGACGTACGTCCTATATTCGAGCTCAAAAATTGCTCGAAATGGTAAGAGTATGTTGTCCTAATAACAACTCATCAAATCCAGAATTGCCTTTCTTCAGCATTACCTACCGTCCGTCCGTAACGGATCGAATACGGAATGTTTGACGATGCATTTTTGACGATTGAATAAATACATGCAACAGCCCTGCGTGTTTAGGCTATTATCACTCGCACGGGTCCCGAGTCGGCTTACTTCTCTCTCCTTTTACTATGCCCCTAGACCACGACTGGGAAGTGCAATCTTGCAGTATATTCTTCAATCTCGGTATTCGCAAGATTGAAGGGGTATAATCTCGCAAGATCTCGGTATTTTGCGAGATCTCGCTAATCTACGAATTATTTTCAATAAATTTACATATTAACTTGAAATCGGAAAATCATATTATTCTGGAGACACAAATGAAACAATGTTACTCGTACCTACATTGTTTCATTTTTATCTCCTTAATGAAGAAATTACGGGTTAGTTTAAAAAGATTCTTAGAAAGCACAATGTCTAGAGTCGTGATAAAAAACTGGCTTCGTATGCTTCTTGAAATATAACCAGCAGTAAAAAACTGGCTTCGTATGCTTCTTGAAATATAACCAGCAGTAAAAAACTGGCTTCGTATGCTTCTTGAAATATAACCAGCAGTAAAAAACTGGCTTCGTATGCTTCTTGAAATATAACCAGCAGTAAAAAACTGGCTTCGTATGCTTCTTGAAATATAACCAGCAGTAAAAAACTGGCATCGTATGCTTCTTGAAATATAACCAGCAGTAAAAAACTGGCTTCGTATGCTTCTTGAAATATAACCAGCAGTAAAAAACTGGCTTCGTATGCTTCTTGAAATATAACCAGCAGTAAAAAAGGCGCGTTCTGCATTTATGCTTGTTGGTACAGATGACAAACATTGATATGCTGACTGTAGATGATGCCCTTTAGCCCAGCCTGATTCATAGAGATTCATCTTTTGCCTGAATGAAATTAATTGATCAAATAATAAGCACGGCATAAGTGAAGTACTCGTAAGGCGTTCTTGCGGACAGGCTTTGAAAATCATCTTAAGTTCTTCATTAGGAGATATAACGGTTTTCTGATTAGCAATTACTGATAAATAATAAATAAATAAATTTAGATAGATTGATGTCATCATCATCATCGTTATCTATTGGTTCTACTGTAACTGCCTTTGTAGAGGTTGATGGAGGAGGTACTTTATTAGCTTCAGGAAAACAGTTTGTTTGGTTATTTATGTATAATCGTTCGATCAGCTTTTTTAGTTTTTGTTGAAATATTAAAGGTGTTATCATCAATCCACGTCAGATTGGGCAGGATCTTTCAAATAGAACAGCGCTGCAGTCATAACCGTCCGGCGCTCAGGTATTCGAGTTCTCATAGCATCAGCCAGCTTCTGTGCTATCGGTGTTTGTTGGTTTTATAGCTTTCGTACCATGATCCTTAAAGTGGTTTCAGCAGTAATGAGATTAATTCATTTATTTGAAAAAGAAGTAACTATTTTTAGTTGAAATCTGATTTTATTTGACATAATACTTCAACTGCTAACTTAACCGGTTTAAAATCTTGCAAATCAAGATTAATCTTGCAAAAATGGTGCAAGATCTCGGTATTTCGAGATCTCGGAATACCGAGATTGCACACCCTGGCCACGACGCTCTCTACATTATACATATTATTATTTTATCTTCTACATCTATACTAATATTATAAAAAGGAAAGATTTCCTTGTTTGTTTGTTTGTATTGAATAGGCTCCGAAACTACTGGGCCGATTTAAAAAAAATATTTCACAAATATAGCTACATTATCAGGGAGTGACATAGGCCACATTTTTTTTAATTTAGGCAATATTTTGACGGGCAAGACAGTCTGCGCGGACGAAGCCGCTGATGGACAACACACCTCTTGTAATGGTCTCGAAGTAGGGATTAATATCCCTGCGTTACGAGGTACCTCACAAGGAACTAAGCTAGGGGCGTCTCCTAGCACACCCAGACCCGAGTCAATTCAGAAAAGATCGTTTACTGAATTGACCCGACCGGGAATCGAACCCGGGGCACTACGGAAATCGAGGCGAGAAACCGTGCTACAGCGCACTACGCCAATCTTGTTATCAAGTTATATTATATGTACTCGTAGGTATAGCAGAACCGAGATTTAACATTTAAATCAATTTCTTACATCGCGTAACAACGCCTTCGACAACCCTAACTAACTATCCAGTAACAAGCTTTATGTAAAGCCGAGCTACACGGGCCTCATTAACCAAAGCAGGTCGACCCATGTACCTACTGCTGAATAATAACGAGAATTTACCCACAGAATTATATTCAACAATAGTGAGCTAAATTAAAGAGCATACCTACTATGTTACTAACATAATATCACGTGCAGTGTTTTTTTTTTTTTTTTTTTTTCGATCCCTACTCGGGCAAACGTTTATTCTCACCATAGTTTTACAATTTTAAGTTTACAATAATCTAACACACACTATAAAAAACAAAGTACAATGTGGGTAGTTTTAAAGTTAAATACTACGGTATGGTCACAGTATAGTTAAACCTGCACAGTGAAGTAAACTATGGCGGGCTAATACCTGAATTAGGTAAAACCTGTAGCTCAGGTTATTAACCCTCCACCCTTTAAGGGGGTCATGCAAAATAGTTTTAACCTGTATTTAAACATTGAAATGATTTGATACTGCACTTAATATAGGAAACAAAGCAAAGATAAGATGAAGTTATTTGAAAAGCATAATACGTTATTAGCGGAAAGTATGACCAATAATTGAATTTACACTTTACCTCCGTAAAAAAAAAATTAGTGAAATTATTTTATTAGTATAATTATTATTCAGATTAATGATGACAGAATAATTAAGCATTTGAAGTTGAATTTAGAATCGGATTATATTTTCAGTCGCCTGGTAGTTTAATGAAGTCAGGTATTTTTTAAGCGTAGATTTTAACGAAGTTCTATTCATATTAACAATGATTTCCCTATCGTTAAAATACCTATAGAGAAACGGCCCTGTGTAAGTGGTTTGTTGTCTTGCAAATGCTGATTTAAGTGAGGGTACGGGAGTGCGTATACGTCTTTTGTGTTGAGGAAGGGTCGAAGGATCCAATGCTTTATGGTACCGAAGGATTGCGTTGTAGATGAAAATTTGCCTAACTGTTAACAAATTGGATTCTTCATATAGTTTTTCAGTTGGGTATCTCCATGGTTTTTTAAACATGACCTTAATGACAGCCCTTTGTGCTCTTTCAAGCTCCAATATATGACTGGTCGCTGCACCACCCCAGATCGGTATGCAGTAGGATATGAAAGATTGGCCGAGTGCCAAGTACACATTAGTTAGAAGTTCCGAGTCGGCTGAATCTCTCAAATTTTTTAATATATGGAGCAGCTTACGCAGTCTTTTGCTCAATGCTAATATATGCGGGGCCCATTTTAGGTGTTCGTCCAACACCACACCCAAGTATTTATGGGTACAAGTTCTGAATAAGTCAATACAATTGCATATAGTGGTTGAGTCACTGCCAACAGTGCATCGCGACGTGTGTGCTTTAATGCCAAAATTGGTTGGTATATTTGTTGCGTTGGAGATTTTTAAGCAAATGTATTTCGTTTTTGGGACGTTTAGCGTAAGTAGGTTGTCGTCAAGCCATTTCATAACCTTTTTGAGACCCGCTTCGGCTGATCTCTGAACGTCTGGCCATGTGTTACCACGAAAAATTAAGGCTGTGTCGTCGGCAAAGGCAAGCGTACTGCCACAGTCTAGCTTAATGTTACACAAGTTGATAGCATACACTAGAAAAAGTGTAGGGCCAAGTGTGCTCCCCTGCGGGACACCATAGCTGATAGGTAGGTCCGTGCTAAAACTATCCCTCACCTTAACGAATTGGCTTCGGTTAGTCAGATAGTTGCGAAACCAGTCCAAGGCAATGCCACGTACTCCCAGTTCCTCCAATTTGAACAGGAGCAGTGGAATGGAAACGGTGTCAAATGCTTTCTTTAGGTCTAGAAAAATGGCCAAGCATCTTTCACCACACTCCAGTGACTTAGTCACTTTGTCAGTGAGGCTTGCAATGGCATCTTCAGTATTGCGACCAGTTCGAAACCCGTATTGATTCTGGGCAAGAAGTCCTTTTCCTTCTAGGAAGCTAGTTAAACGAGAGTTGACTACTTTTTCAATTATTTTGCTTATTGAGCTCAGAAGCGATATAGGCCTATAATTTGACACCTCTTCCACTCCACCACCCTTGTAAACCGGAACGACTACAGCTTTTTTGAAGACAGCGGGGAAGATTCCCGTTGAGAAGCTCAGGTTACAGACATGTGCTATCATGGAACACAAGATTGAGTGTGAATTTTTAAGAATCTTGGTGGGAATGCGATCAATGCCGGGTGCACTATGAGTCTTAAGGCTTAGGATAATCTTATCAATTTCCATATGATCAGTAGGATGGATAAACATTGAATCAACACCACGATTTCTAGAATCTCTTTTTAATAGCTGTGACTCGTCAATTCCACTCTTGGCCATAACGTTGGACGCTAGTTCTTTACCGATAGATGTAAAATAGTTGTTAACTAGGTCCAGCGATTTGTCTGGTAAAGGCAGGAGTTCTAGCAGCGCAGTGGCTTGAGTGCGATTGGTTTTAATGTTGCACAGCTCTTTAACGGTGTTCCATGTTCCCTTACTATTTTTGTAATTTTGCCTAAATTTATTTTTGTAATATTCGACTTTTTGGTGTTTTGCTATTTGATTACAAGTGTTACGATACTTTATAAATGTCTCCTTCAAAAGATTGTCATTGGGGTTTTTTCTTACCACCATTTGCAAACGATCTCTCTTTATGAAGCATTTGACAAGACCCACCGTGATCCACGGTTTAAGAGGCCTATTCTTTTTGGTGAATGTTATTGTGTCAGAACAAAGAGCTATCAGCTCTTGAAGAGTCTCAATTAATGTTGTTGCGGCTACTTCTGGGTCTTTTATTTCTAGGAAGGAATTCCAATCTCTGTCTTTTATTGAGTCCACAAGCGATTGGTAGTGGATTTTAGTCCTGGTTATGGAGTTTTGAGTGGCAGAGCTTTCGGCTAGTGAACTAGATATCGTTAAAAATAATGGATAATGGTCTGTAATGTCAGTCACTAATACGTAGCTTTGAAAAGAACCTACAAGCTTACACATGAGATGGTCAAGACAAGTGCGCCCATGCGTCGGGGTATCAACAGAAACTTGAAATCCATGCGAGCCAACTAATTCCAGGTAATCCCTAGCAAATGCATTTTGGGTGTCTAAAGTATTTATATTTATGTCGCCTGTAAGTACTACATTACGTGACTTGTTTGTAGTAAGATATGTATCCAATGAATCAAGAAAAAGAGTCGGGTTTTTAAAACAGAAGGGTCGGTAAATTCCCAAAAGAGTCATGTTGCCTACTTTGGCTTCGAGACAATTTGCTTCTTGTAGGTCTATTTCTTTAACCGAGACCTTAATATCGTCCTTAATAAACATGATAACACCATCATTTTGGTTAAATGATCTTTTACTGAAGTAGAGGTTGAAACCGTCAATAGAGGGCGGAACTGAATTTTCATCGCACCAGCATTCTGAAAGTATGATAGCATGAACTGGCGTATTCAGTCTCGTGATGTAGATTAAAAGATTATCCAAGTTTTTATTTATGCTCCTGATGTTTAGCGATATAATGTTAAACTGATTGTAACTTTTGGAGCTTAGTCTGTTGGTGTCAATAACAAGGTCTTTTGGGTCGTTGACGACTTTACAGGTAGTGGAGCAAGTAACGTCAATATCATCAAATAGTTGTGTACTATTCATGTCGGTTATTAGTAGTAAGAAGGTTAGTATAGTGAAATAGCAGATAGTTTGGATAGGAAAAATTTAAACTGTCATCTTTAGTTCTTTGTTCTGAATTACTGTAGATAGGCTTAAGTGGCCTGGAATTGTGTTTGAATGTATTTGTGTAATTAATAAAAATAACGAAAGTGAAGTAAACATTGTGAGTAAAGACTGTAGTGCTAAGGGCATGATCGTTTCTAAATATAAGAGCGTTATTTCCGATCTCCGAAAACTTACATAATATGTTCCCGCTGCATTTGTACATTGAAAAGTGTTTGTAGTCTACAACTAGTCAATTATTTCTTAACAGCTGAAGTTGGTCCTCACTTCTCACTAAGATATAGGGTTCTCCTTGTTTTTTCCGCAGGTAAACGAGGCCGTTGGAGGTCCAACAGTACTCGTAGCCCATAGTCTTGCGGAACTCCCGAGCAACGAAGTACAATCGTGACGCTAGAGGCGTCAGATGCTCCGAGATGTATATTTCTGCCTTTGGTCCGCCTATGCCCAGATGCGATGAATTAAGTTGCTCGCTCTTGAATCGTTTTGAGTCCATGTTGTGTTTTTTTGCCGCAGCTAGGAGGTTAACCTTCGTAAGGGTTGATGAGAATTCGGCAACTATGGTCGTGTTGGTCTGGTCTCCTTTGGGTGGCAATCGAAAGACGTCACGCAGCTCGGCCGGACCCAATGCAATACCAAGTGTTGAAGTTAATCCCCTTATCATCTCAAAGAGTTGATCTTTGGTTTCAATTTTCTGTCTGGGGACGTTTCTGATCTGGATGCTAGTCTTGCGACTTGCTCTCTCCAACGTATCACACTTAGCATCTAATTTAGTAATTTGTAGTGCAAGTACTTTACGCTCTTCTTCCAGTCGGTCTATAGAAAGCTGCACATCAGTTACTTTGGTCGAGACAAATCCTATAGATTCCTCGATTTCTCGCGTTTTGGTGAGGGTGGTATCTGTTTGGGATATTATCTCGGTTAGTTGTTTTTCTAACACTTCCAAGCGTGAATTCTGCTGTGATTGGAAAGTACTCAAGAAACTGGAAAGTTCTTCTCGGATTATACTTCGCAGGTCCGTGGTCGCAACCGTTGTGTCCTCTGCAAATCTTCGACGTTTACTATCACGTTGAGTTACATGTACAGTCTCTTCCGACGTGGTGTACAAGGCCACCTTGTCCACATCAGACTCAGACATACTGTGAGATTTGTTAAGTGATGGTGGTGGTGAACGTCGCAGGTTAGGCATGTTATAGAGTTCACTCACTTACTTTACTGCTACACTGTGGCAAGCTCGCAAAATGACGTAGTGATCGGGGCTCGCGCTGCGTCACCAGTGTTCGTGGATGTAGCTCGTAAACTGTTGTTGTCTTTGTCGTCGCGGTGCCGGTCACTTCTCGCACGTTCTGGGCGCCTGGTACTTGGCGTGAGATTTTAAGACCGAATCTTTTGCAATTAAAATAAAAATTGTACAGGTTTCACGTCTGATCACTTTCGCGGTCCAGAGGGGAGAACTTGAAATTGTACTTGAAATGAATAAATAATACACATCTGAGACGAGTTAGGAACATATACATCATTCTGATTTTGGATTGAGCACCAGCGTCGCCAGAGACCGAAAACCATTCTAAAATAGTTGTTAAACGTACCTCATATTTTCATAATAATATTATAAATCTGTACAGTATTGTACATGTTTTCCCATTTTTAAGCGAAAACCTTAATACATTTTGTTAAATTTTGTTATGGAGATATATAAAACATAGATAGTTAAAACATAGACAGTTACCTTCTATTGAAAAAATAAAGCCTTTGAAGGTGTGAAAAAAAACTGGACAAACTCAGGCGCAGTCGCGGGCAAAAACAAGTGCTTTATGAACATAACAAACGCCTTTTGTTCAGTCCTAGACGGTATAGTCAGAGTAAAACTGCCTGTTCTGTATCTGACACCGTGAAAACACCCACTATGTCTACGTGCAACCGAGCGTATTGGAGCCCAACGCGCCGCGGATCATCCGGCAGTAATTCACACCAAGATTATCTGACCTAGGGTGACCAGATTAGATTTCTCATTTTATGAGGCAACAGCGTTCAAAATACGGGATTTAGGATTGAAATAAGGGACAACCTATGTGATAAGGTTTCTATTGTAATTTTTTTTTTTAACAAAATGACTTATTTTCTATTGACACTTTTTTAGTTCGACCTTGTGACAGTTGTGACCTTTAAGATCTTCATTTTTGAGGACAAACTTATAAAAATCAACACATGACAAACCAAAGTTAGCTTTTATTTGTAACTCATTACTCAGCCTTAACACTGTCAATAGATAGGAAGTTTCTATTCTTAGTCCAGGTGGTGCAGCACAAGGAAAAAAATATTTCTACGTAAGTATTAAATGGCGGAAAAGAACAAATGTATAAAAATAAAAATAAATGTTATCAGTGGTCGGCTTTAATATGCGCATCCACGTCTGCAGGAGTTTTCCTTGTTCCTTCTTTTAAATCATTTCGGATATTATTGAATTCAGAATATAAACTCTTCGTAGATAGATAGATAGATTATTTATCTTATTACAAAAATACACATTAAATTACATTTGTTCATGGTCAATTAAAGGATTTTCACGATGAGATAATAGTCAAAGATAATAGAATAGAATGAAATATAACAAAATATGGAACAATTACACAATAATTAAAATTAAATACAAAAGTCCCAAAAAAAATGTCAAGGCAATCACAAAATAGAATATAAAAAATGGCGTCCAAATGCCTTGTCCGATGGTTCGCTTTTTAGTTTTGTGGGCAGTTTTTCATAATATGTCGGACCAATGACTCGCGGGTTCTTCTCTGATCCTAATAATTTACCATTCAATTCGAGACAAGTTTAGTTTCGTCACAATGTCACAAAGGTCTTGGTATTTGAACATTTTATTCACACCACGCCGCGTGGGAGTAATATGCTGAAATACGGGGGGTTGTATTGTCCCGTATTGGTTTTACTAAATTAAGGGACACGATCAAATTTATAGCTGAAAAACGGGAAGTTTTTGCACCTGATATGTGCTATGCAGCTATGCTGCGAGGATGTGCAAGCTAAGCTACGAAACCATTAGACCGTTTCACTGATGCTATGCTACGTGATAGAGCGATTATTATGTACTACGAAGAGAGCCGCCGCAAGGTAGCTGTGCGAGGAAAATGCGCAGCTTGAGCTATGCGATGTATAGATAGTAGAAAAGGGAAGGCACGCACAGCACAGATCCATATGTCATATTAAAAACATAGATTATTTATTAGAACCCGTTTCCACCAGTGCTAAGACTATGTAGAGCTAGTGATGTAGGTACAAGGTTGAGGCTTCCGAGTCCTATTGTCTAGAGCTCGGTGTCATTTACAGGGCTCGCCTCGTTTGTAAGAAGCTCGACGACTGGGGAGTCTTTTCAAGAACTCGTGCCTTCTTGTGAGCTCGATCGATCTCGAGGCTTTTTCAGCGCTCGAGTCTGTTTCAGCGCTCGAGTCGTGGCGAGTCGCACTCAAGTTAGTTTTCGTTTTGAGTCTTCAGAACATAAAGCAGGCAATAAAATATGTGTTTGTGGTATATAATATATAATATATGAGCCCAGCCATGTCTCGCCTGGGCTCGGGTTTACGAGCCTACCGAGCGCACTGAGTCTGGCCAATCCACCTCGAAGCTTCAAAAGTAGAACTCGACGCCTCGAGGCTTGTACATCACTATGTGTAGCAAGGAGTGTGATTGGTGGATATCAAACGCATCAAAGCAAAGTAGCATAGCACATCTCTGGTGGATAAGCCGCTAACTTTGTGTTTGTAAAAGTAGTCCGACGGAGAGGTTTTAATCAATCAGAACTTATTTTGATCAAGGTAAAGTCATAATTCTATTCGGCAATATTTCACGCGGAACTTTGCGCAAAAGGATTTCTAATTAGGGAATGTTTAACGAAACTCTAAATAAATCAAGGGTTAATTAGGCTACTGCGAGAGATCTGGCTTAAATAAACTTATTATGACCTCTGGTAATTAACCGATGATACGAGTATAACAGAACTGCTAAACTACCGCAAGATACTATGATTAATTATAAAACATGCGTGAATTGAATCTATATAAAACCTGTAATTCATTTATTACTACTCAGAGCAGCAACTCCTATATGCTCACGGTGATAAAGAATTTTGCAGTAGCACTACTCGGGACTCTTCAAGAAGGAAGTATATTGACATTCGGAAACGTAACAGAATATCATCACTTATTACGAGTATCATGTGAGAATGTGGTCAATGACAACCTATTTGACTATTAAAATGTAACGTAGATATCATAAGTATCGATAGTGGTACATCACACACCAAATCATTGGTTTAACGCGAAGTATCCCGAGATGGATGTGAAAGTCAGCTCCGTTTCGTGTCACAGTCGAGCGCCAGAAACGTCACGTGTAATTGGATTACGGCAAAATATTTGTTTTGTTTCGCATTTTCGGTCGGGGGATTTCAGTGGTACCCCCCTACCAAGGGTTTATGCTGGCTATAGTCTTTAGCGTCAGTCGTCAGGTATTTCTAGGGGTTTTGGTTCTAATTTAATTTTACAGAAACCTATTCCGATATTTAGACTCATTAAATTGACATTTAGGTAAATTATGAACAGCAGCTTCGTTCAGAGGCGTTCACATCAACCTTCTCATAGAGGCTCTTTATGCTGCTGACATAAAACCCATTTCGCAATGGTTTTGTAAGGTTGTTGTGATCTTTTCTCGACGCCAGGAGGCTGGCAGAAGTCACAGCCAGCCTCGTCATCGGCCGGATAGAGGCGCTAGACCTACGGAGGGCCCTCAACAAAAATGGGGCCCTCTTATTTCATGGGCCTCGGCAGGGACCTCCACCTGGCGCCTCTGTGAGGGTAAAGGCCCATATAAAATATCTAGGCCTATTCTTGGACGGGAGATGGCGATTCGGAGAGCACTTCACCCGTCTCGCCCCACGCCTTATTCGCGCTACGGGAGCTTTAAGCCGTCTGCTCCCCAATGAGCGCGGCCCGGACGAAACGTGCCGGCGACTGTACGCCGGCCTCATCAAAAGTATGGCGCTCTACGGAGCGCCAATATGGGCGGATGCTCTCACTCGCCAGAACAAAACTCTTTTGTGGGCCCCGGCAAGACTTATGGCAGTGTGAGCAATCAGGGGATACCGCACCATCTCGGTGTGGGCTGCTTGCGTTCTCGCAGGTATGCCCCCGTAGGAGCTGGAGGCGCAGGTTCTCGCTGCTGTCCATGACTTAAGCGCAGCGGCGAGAGCTAGGGACGAGCGCCCTTATTTCGATAAGGTGGAGGCCGTTAGGCACCGAGCAAGAGACGCGCTGATCCGGAGGTGGGCTGAGGACCTGGCAGACCCGCTCTATGGTCGCAACACCATAGAGGTGATACGGCCGATCCTAAAACAGTGGGTATGTCGAGAAAAGAGGCCATTGGCCTTAACATACCGACTGGTGCAGGTGCTTTCAGGACATGGCTTTTTCGGAAAGTACCTGCACAAAATTGCCCGGAGAGAGCATACTCTGAGGTGCCACAAGTGCGGCGCTGATGTGAACACTGAACACTAGTAGTGTGCCCAGCGTGGTCGGGTCAGCGTCGCACTTTGACGGCAACTGTAGGCCGAAACCTTTTACTCCCGGCCTTAGTACAGGCCCTGCTCGGAAGCGGGGAGGCATGGATGGCGATGATTTCCTTCTGCGTCATCACGTCGCAGAAGAAGTTCGCGAAGAGGGCCCGAGAGGACGATCCTTAGGCGGACCCTCTCCGACGCAGACGGCGGGGGACAAGGAGACGGCGGTTCGCCCGTCCTGCTCCTGCTCCCTGAAGGCAGCACCGGGGTGTTAGCCAGGGGGCCTTTCCCCCATTTCAAGATGCTCCCGTCTGGGGGTGTCCCAGTATACCGGGACGCCCCCGTTGCGTGAGGAGGCCCGGCGCGTAGTCTGGGCCGACTGCTGGGACGACTTGGTAATCTTTTGCTCCATGTCGTCCCGTTTCAAAGCGGTGAGGTGTACCCAGGTTGTTTTTAGTGGGTATTTCGCTGGCTTCTCCAGCGGGGAGTCCCACACTCCCCCGCTACCTGCCCCCTGGGCAGTGGGATAGTGCTTAAACACATTTTTACCTGGTAAAAAAAGGGGTATAGTGATGGCGCCTTTACAGTAAAATTTTACTTTGAACTTAATTTGACATTATTTGAACAGATTAACGGAACATACATTTTTATGTACGTCGAACGCTAAAAAAGCTGTTCTATTGAAATAATTCTAAATTTTGTAAAATACATTGTAAACAATCTTATGGCAAATGAAATTCGTTGTGATAAATTGCGCTAAAATGATAATTCCCGAATTGGAAAGAGCACATAATATCGGCAGGAGGCCGACCAAAACCGAATTGTTTCCCAGGTGGTGGGTAAGTTATATATCCATCAGGATTTCAAAAAGAATAAGAAAAAAAAATTTAAGATACTGTTAAATATTTAGTTTACGTGGCCTGAACTCATAGTAGGGGTCGAGTATGCTTGGGACATTTTTCAATCTACGTAAATGTATTTGTATATGTTAGTTTCTTTATGGACTCAAATATCATACGAAAAAAGTGCCTTCGATATCTCTATCGGTGCGCTGTACCACGGTTTCTCGCCATGACTTCCGAGTTTGATTACCGGTGGAGTCAACTCAGGAAACGATCTTTTCTAAATTGACTCGAGTCTGGATGTGCTAGAAGACGCCCCTGGCTTAATCCCTTGTCTGGTTTCCATAACACAGGGATATTTAATACTTTCTGGATGTAATGTCTGGCGTATATTTATTTAATTGAAGTTGTTACAACACAGCCATACGTCTCATTCGGCTCTTGCTGTGGTAAAGCTCGTCTTTTATGATCCCCCAGAACTACGTGTAGGTACTAGGGAGGTAAAACGATAATCTGTCTTACAAAGTAAATAAAGGCCGCCTTTTTAGTATTCCACGCAGCCGCAGCAAGGTCACACGGAGTGTAGCCTTGGCACTGAACGAGAGCGGGCGGCCTTGACGCCACGCAGTAGTTGTGAATTGCGTCAGATTATGTGTACACAATCTCGCATACTTAAGTTCTTGGACACGTCTCTAGGCGGGACAAGGATTCAATCGAACGCCTCGATATCCAAGGCAAAATTAAAGGGACCAACCAGGCCACGCGGTAGATCGCACATGCGATGGACCTTGACCAAATAAAGTCTGCTGTGGGTGGCCCTTTGCATGAGTGTTCCAAGATGAACGCTAACAGGCAGAAATAGCAAGAAATTGTAAAGGCGATCACAACTGCGCGGAACACGACGAGTTCATGACGACCATGACCGCTCTGGCAAGAGCGTACCGACAAAGAAGAAGATGTGTACACCCCTGAACAAATATAAACTTCCTTGAGTGGATTAAAAATGTAATGAGGATGTACACACCTTTTCTAGGATTTCATAGTACTAATGAAAACTTATTGTTTAGCCATGACCGTATGTCCGTCCGTCCGCGGCTTAGCTTTGAGACCCTTAGTAACAGAATGCAGGAAATTTGTAAGAATGTGTAAGATTATTATGGACAAAGTTAGTAACAAATCTTGAAAGTCCTTTTTTATAATTGTGGGTTTCAAAGATAGATAGATAGACAGACATTAGTATACTAAAATATAAACTTAAAGCCAATAGCGATCTCTTCCAGGCAACCTACGGGCAGAGGCAAAATGTTAAAAGAGAGGCAAATATGTGCATGAATACAACAGAAACTATTTAGAAGGAGAAACATGTAAAAATGAAACATACTTAAATAAAATAAACCTACATTACATCTGGGCATGTTTAGATACTTACATTCAAATATTACATTAATAGTATAAACTGGCAAATAACTTCGGTAGAAATAATTTTAGCTCTACAATAAACTAATTATACATAGATGAAACAGAACCTATAAAAAACAGAAACCACAAGTAGATGCTGCACATGTTGACCAGAGTCGAAGAAAAAATTTAAATAGGGATAGTTACATAGCAAGATCGTTGACTTTTGCCTTGAAAATAGGAAGGGATTGAGAGTCCCTAATAGAGAGGAATAAGGAATTTCACAATCGGACAGATTCTAAAGTAAAGGATTGTGTGTAGGAGTGCGAGGAATGAGGAGGGAATTAAAGGCGGAGTATTCGAGATGATCGCATTTGTTGTCCCCAAATCGGCTGCAGAAAATGGAACTGCTGCTGCAAAGATTAACAAAATAACCCCAACCCCCCTCTACCAGATTAAAGGGTTGCTTTATTCGGCATAAAATCCACGACAGTACTTTCATCGTCTACGTCATATTATCTACCATTGTAGTGGTTTCTGGTTGATTGATGTTGTTTCAAATGCATGGGAACAAATTTTCCCCAAATGCCCTTTTTATATCTGAAAAAGGGTTAACTTAAAATGTTTACTTTTATTTTCACAGGTGTAATGAAGTTGTTGGTTTAAAAAGTTCAAATAAGCACGTTGTTTCAGAAATAAGTGGCGAATATTTATATTAAGAAATTCAGGTAAGCAGGTCTGCTGTTATTAAAATCTCTGACCAAGCTTCACGCATCAGCTAGTAATATTTAAACACGATTGGTTTGCTTAAAGGATTATCTGTTAGTAGTTATTAATTAACAAGATAGAAACTCGTAATGCGGAAAAAAGACCTCTTGACGTCTTCTCTGTGACCTGTGACTAGACTCGCCAACAAAAAGGGCATTTCCGGGACAATCCATCTCGATATTCGGGACTCAGGTAGGTATATGACGCGTGACACTATACAACTTTCCTTACAAAAAATATTAATCGCCGTTTTTTTCATGGTTTTTAAAAAAACTCTTATTGCTCTTGTTACCTATACTCCATTCATTATAACATTAGACAGAAGTAAAAAAGGTTATTTTTAGGGTACACTTTGTGGTAAAAGTACAATGAACATTATTACTTTTAAGATTTATGAAGGATTTTTTAAAATCTACTCATATAGCAGCTGTCACACTTAATTATTCTCATTTAAAGTAAAGTTAGTTCAGAATTTATGAGGCTTTTGCTTAAATAAATTATTTTGTCTTGCATCAAACTACACACACCGGCAGAATTAGCGGAACAAAAAAAAGGTAGAATATTAAATAGTTATCAGTTACCCCCCCTAAAACTCAAGTAATCATTGTGGGTGGTTCATGGCTGATTTCTAGGTTGGACTGGGATGTTATGCCTTTTGTTGTATTTGATGGCGTTGTAGTTTATTTTAGTAAAACTGTCAAAAATGTAGGTGTTTGTATTGAAAATACATTAACTTGGACAACTCAGGTTGGTCAGGTTAGCTGAAAAAAGTTTGTTGCTGCAGGTTCTTTCAGAAGGCTTCGAAATTTTTTGCCAATACTTACCAAAATTGCGCTTGTTCAGGCATTACTCTTTCCTATTTTTGACTCCGCAGATTGCTGCTTTTTAGATCTTACTGAGTATCTTCTTGAAAAACTTGAGCGGCTCCAGAATTTTTGCATTCGCGTTATTTTTGTACTGCGCAAGTATGATCATGTCTCAGAATACAGATCTCAGCTCAACTGGCTTCCCATCCGTCTTCGTCGAGATTACCATGTTATTTTTCTTCTTTATAACCCTTTGTCGCCACGTTACCTCAAGGAGCGTTTTCAATTTCTGCAGCCAGTACGAGGTCAGGCAATGCGGTCATCTAAGAAGCTTCACCTTCAATTCCCTCCTCATTCCTCACACTCCTACACACAGTCGTTCACGGTTAAATCTGTACGACTTTGGAACTCCTTACCCTTATTTATTAGGGAGTCAGATTCTCCATCAAGGTTATTATAATGTAGAGGATTGCTTGAACGACAAAAGTTTGTGGTCATAGTAGGAATAATCTGCTGCTCTGCTCAATGTTGTGTTCTTTTTTCTACTCTCATTGACTGTACTCTGAATTTATATTTTGTAAAACAAACAAATAAGAAGCAACGTCCGAAACGGTGGTAGATTCACATTATGTATATTCACGATATGTACTAATATTGTACTATTTTATTTACGTTTATTATTATTATTTCTATATTTTTTTGACATGTGATAAGTGCTTTGTACAAGCTTAAATGAATAAATGATTTTTTTACTTTACTTTACATCAATTTTTAAAAAGAGGATTAAAGCACATTTCCTCGGCCTTTAACACTCTGCTTTATCTCCTAATTACTTTCCTCCTTTTTCTTCTCCTCGTCTGTTTATTTAACTAATTTTCCTTTTCTGATCTAACATGTTTTGACATTAATTTGCATTGCAACACCACACTGAAAGTTTATTGAAACAAAAACTAAACAAAATTAATTTTCCTTAGATTTCGTAATGACAGACAAACAGTTGATAAATTATTATTTTCAGGCGAATAAAAATTAATTAAATGATTGTTTATTATGGAGTGTTCCCCCCCACCCCCCCGGTGCTCTGATTAAGGTTTCCATCCGTTTCGGCATGCTGCGGATGATGCTGTCAATGATTTCTTGTGGCAACTCATTCTTGATTTGACACGCCTTTTCAGCAAGTCCCAAATCTGTTCAATAGGATTCATATCCGGGGACCGTGCTGGCCACTCCATCACCGTTACACCAACATGGTTTAGGTATGGCTGTACTGTGCAAGCACTGTGAGCCCGAGCATTATCCTACATTGGAATGAAGTCGTTGGCAATAAAGGGGGCAAATGGTACAACATGTTCTTCTAAAATCTCCCTGATATACCGATTAGCAGTCAGATTGCCGTCGCCAACTACCACCAAATTTGTGCGAGCTCCTAAACATATCCCTTCCCAGACCATAATTAAGCCGCCGCCATATGCCACTGTATTTTCCAAATTTGACTGTATATAATGCTTCTCCTTCGCGTCTCCGTACTAGTTGTCTTTCACCATTCAGATTTAACAGAATTCTGCATTCATCAGTAGAGAGAACATCGTCATTGGCTTGTAGCAATCGATCTGTAGAATCGACCATCTCTTCTCATTTCATCAGCCTTAATGATTACTAATTGCGTTAAATCTGGCATACTTAGATCAGATCAGAAATCGGAATCAGAGCGTCGTGGCCTAGTGGTTCAGCACCCGAACTCAGATCGTGGATCGTGTGGTCCCGAGTTTCAAATCTGGCCAGAACCATTGTTAAATATCCAACTAACGTGCTTTGCTTTGTTTTGGAATAGTTTTTTTTTTGTTAAAATTTTAATGAGAATATTCTTAACACTGGAAAATACGCAAAGCGTTCTGATTTAAGAAATTGATTTAAAAGTGTATATTGATTACTTGAACCAACTGCCCAGACTCCAGGTGGTTTGACCGAGATAGATACCTCACACAGTCACTGATTTCCGGAACAGTTAAAAGCTGACACATATTGGGAATTCCCGGAAAACCCATGCCAATTGGCAAACCTACCCGTGACGCCCGGGGGGCAACCACACGCGCTCGGCGCCACGTGTATCACAATTCAATTAACTCATAAGCTAATTGCTTATCCGCTTGTAGTCTGCAACTGGCTTTACAGCAACCGGTGCGCCCAGGCCACAATTACTTAAACACGTGTGCCCATTGAATTATGTCCGTGTTAGCCAATTCACTTATTTAACAACTAGCTCTGGTCCACGACTTTGTTCGCGTAGACCAGTTTTTCTCATGCTTTTATTTTTACGACCAATATAGCCTATGTATTCTCTCAATTTCAATGCAAAAATTAATTAAAATTACTTGAGTTTCCTTCGCAATAATTTTAGTAAAAATGTAAAGAAATTAGCCAGTTTATAGTCCCACAACTAGCCTATTCAAGGCGTCCATCATTGAAATCGAGTCATTGCTATAATTGATGGGCAATTAGTTCAATCGCCAAGTTGGTGATTATAACACTTGCTGGCTATATTCCAAAAAATCCGGAAAAACAAATTTGATGATCTGGGCCACGAAGGCCGATATTATTATGATTTCAAAAACGGTCTTCTGAAACTGTAATTTATCGATTGAAGCTGATTATTGCCATGACTTTCATAAATTCACATACTAATTAATGAGTTATAAAAACATGAAACTTCTAGGATAGTACGGTTCACCACTGCGCAGAAGGCATTATTTAGGTACCTTTGGAGGTGCGGTGTGAGGCGCGGGCGGAATGCGTCAAGACCGGAGCGATGCCATCCATTTTATATTATTAGTGCCATATTATTTTGTCTTATGGGTAGAAGTCAGAATAATCGTACGTAACTCACATGAATTACGTTCCCCGTATTTGTAACGCCCCGTGCTTTTCGGATCGAAACCACTTAATAAACTTAATAAAAAAATATTTTGAACTTATATTTATTATTTTTATGTAATTCATCGTGTAAATAATTCTGTTAGCTCTCCGACACAATACAATAAAAAAAACTTTAAAAAAAAGTTTATTAGAAAAGACACCTCATTTCTATTTGATACTACACATTCCTGAAAGAAAATCGTTTTTAAAAACTTATTTACTCCACTTAGTCTTCACATAGGTCACCAAAGGTAGAGGACATAAAATTGTTTACCCATGTACGATTATTTTGACTTCGACCCTTATGTATTTACTTCCCGAGTGTGCATGCGCAGACGACCGCCATTTGTTTGGTCATCTTTCGTGAACCAATCTGTATTAATGGTTGTGATTGTAATTTAAAAAGCCGCGTTTTGTTATATTGTTCCACACATCTTGGAATATTGTTCTAGGCCAAGTAAACAGCACTGGGGCCTTATTATAATCCCTTATATCCTGTCACGTTCATTCCCTAAACTGAGCGAGACATTGCGTAAAATTAATGATCTTTCATTTCCAGTTAGTCTGCGGTAACCTGGCAATAACGCATGTTCTAAGCTGGTTATTCACTGATGAAATTGCTCGTCACCCTCAGTTAAGGGAATTACCTTAATTAACGGGATATAAGCGATGTAATAAAGGCCCTGTTGCTTGTTACTTACGAGTATAAAGAGTAGTGCGTCTTGTAGATTTACTTTCTGTACTTTTGTTCTTCTTTCAATATTGTAGTATGCCGCATTGTGTTTGGGTCAGTAAATTCGTTTTTAATTCATTTAACTGCCAGGATTTATTTATAAATAAAGGTCATAGCACATTTTCACTGCGTGGCAAAGGCATCTGCTAGGTGCCAGCTAGCAGTCCGAGCACTGGCCGGCGCGCGGTAAGCACGCGGTCTGCGCGCCGTAAGCGTCTAGTCCACTCGCTTACAGCGCACGGGTTGCGAGTCGAGTTGTATGGTAGTGACAAGCGCGCTGACCGCCCGCCGTCGTCTTTTTCATATTGACATTGTAAAACATATCATAGTTGAAACTATTTAATGCTCTAATTTGAATGGCCAATTAATTGCCAGGTTGGAGAGCGGTGCCGTTGCCACGCCGCGATAATGTGCGATGATCTTAAAGGTCACACTTTACCCGCACCGCAACAGAACAGCTACAGCACAGCAAGGCCTCGTATTTAGGCTACGGCTAGCCGCCAGCGCGCTTACCACTTGCCGTCTTCGAGGTGCAAGCTAGCAGTCCACACGCCGGCCACGAGGTGCAAGCTAGCAGTACGGGCACTGGCCGGCGCGCGGTAAGCTCGCGGTTCCCTCGCTTACAGCGCGCGGGCGGCGAGCAGATTTGTATGGTAGTGACAAGCGCGCTGACCGCCCGCCGTCCGATTTGTTATATTGACATTGTAATAGTACATTGTGATATAAGTGCAGTAAGTTGAAAATTAAAGCCGAGGCGATATTGCTAGCCCGAGCCGTAGGCGAGGGCTACAAGAAAGCAGAGGCTGTAATTATCAAAGCGCACGTCATACGACGTTTTATAACATATTTCCGAGGAAATATACAAAACTCGGACTTTTTGAAACGAATAAATCTTTAATCACTTGATAAAGCAGTCAAATAAATTTTACTAGTTCACAAATTAGCGATGCGCGCGCATTAGCGCTTTTTTTAAGGCAAAGGCATAAAAAACAGCCAGTATTACTAATAAAGTAAATTAATATTTTTGTGTTTTTGTTGGTTGTAATTTATTGTCAAAATTAATTAAATTGAAGAATTAAATGCTTATTTATAATATTTTATTTCCCAAAGTTAATTTTATTCATAAAATGTTGACCTCTTTTCTGACATAAGTAAAAACTCTTTGCTAAAGATTTAAAAAAGTCCCGTTCGTTGTAGACGGAGCATCTTGATAAACCGTGCGTTTTACCTTAATAAAAAAAACTCGTGCGCTCTACATTACGATAACGCACAAGTGCGTAATGAGATACAGTACGATATTGGAATTGGTGAAATAAGAGACCCTTTACGAGCAGATATGTTATAAAATATATTATAGTACTTAAACACTATTCAATGCTATAATTTGAATGGCAAGGCCATGGCCGGTTTGGAGTGGTGCCGTTGCCGCACCGTGATGATGTGCGATGAGCTTTAAGCTGTCATTCCAACACGCATAACCAATTTCAAAGCGGCTATTTGTCGCTCAACTCAATTCACTGTCGTGCCATCACATTAGTTCTTCGTAATTTGGCCGACCACGTGTGTGCATCACAATTTAATTGCATCGAACCGCAGGCACTGACATAAATCGACAAAACTAACGCAAGTCACTCTGCCTCTATAAAAACTAAACATGCCTACTTTTATGACGCTTACCATTTCGTCACGATAGTGGTTTAGTGATTGTTGGGATGACCATTTCTTAGCTCGTTTTTGGTGGCGCGCGTACCTCGTACGAGCGTTGACGTGCTTACAAGCTCGTTTAATCCATATGGATACTGACTCACTACTAGCGCGATACCGGTTTGACACGCTGCGATAATCCCGTGTACGCACTTTTGGTTTTTTAAAGGGGACGGGAATTATAGCGCGCGTGTAAGCGCGTATGCCAAAGGAAAAACGCTAGTCTGTACGTCTACCACGAGTTGCCACTTTAAATTTACGTTATCGTTCGCGTAATTTTTTTTTATTGGGATTTGACTTTGTCATGTCATGTCATGTCAAATCCCAGTACATTTTTTTACGCGAATGATAACGTAAATTTAAAGTGGCAACTCGTGGTAGACGTACTGAAACCGCTCGATTTCATAGACAGGGGAATATTAAAAGTAAAGCTACTTGAATTTGACATCTTTATAACACAAAATCGCAGATTGAATGAGGCAAGTCAAGGAGCATTGCACTCCCTTCTGAGACACGAAGTACAGACACTCGCGTCATTTATTTCAACTACTGTATGTGACCGCCTCAATTACGGTTTACAGGATTCGTGTAAATGGCGGTTCAATTACGGGTAGAGAATTCCTGAAACTATCATATACAACGTGCTAATGAAAAAGCGCAAAACCTGAAATTAGTTAAACAACAACATTTCGCAAAATTTCCCTTTATTAGCTAACTAGCTGTCCGTCAGCGGCTTCGTCTTTTCCGTCAAAATATAGCCTAAATTGAAAATATAGCCTAAATTAAAAATATAGCCTAAATTAAAAATATAGCCTTAATTAAAAATATAGCCTTTGTCATTCCCTGATATTGTAGCTTTATATTGGTGAAAGAATTGTTAAAATCGGTCCAGTAGTTTCGGAGCCAAACGAACAAATCTTTCTTCTTTGACGACACGATTGGCGTAGTGCGCTGTAGCACGGTTTCTCGCCTTTGATTCCGTAGTGTCCCGGGTTCGATCCTCGGTCAGGTCAATTCAGGAAACGATCTTTTCTAAATTCGCTTGGGTCTGGGTGTGCTGGGAGACGCCCCTGGCTTAATTCCTTGTCTGGTACCTCGTACCACAGGGATATTTATCCCCACTTCGAGACCATGACGAGAGGTGTGTTGTCTGGCGCATATTTATTTATTTATTTATTCTTCACAATATTAATTATCAACCAAATTTTCAGTATGGTATTTGGCAAGCGATGACTTGGTCGAATGATGGAGGCCTTTGTCTAGCAGTAGGACAGTTTATTAGCTTATTACTTCACTTCACGACATCTTGCATGGCATATTCCCTGTTCTGAAGTAAAATGTAGATTGGTCATTAGAAGAGCGGAGGTGACAGTTCTAAAAAATAATTTCTATTTAGTAGGATTTTTCCCATAATTTATAGTTAGTTCAAGAAGTTAAGATTACAAAAAGAAGATAATTTTGGCTCTACACATATTTGGACACATTCTGAAAGTGCCAGCCCACAAAAAAAATGGTTCGTTCAGTTAGAAATAGTCATATGAAGCAATAGTTTTATTGCATAAGTTTTAGGATTGTTCCGAGCCATGTTATTCGGGTGCTAAAATTAGTCATCTGCATACAATTATTAATTTTCGGCTGGAAACCCACGCTCAAGAGCAACCCACCAATGCTCCATATTGGTACATATTGCACATATGGCATATACATATATTATAGTTATTATACTGAGTGCTTGCTCATGCTTATTCAATCCTTACTAACACCCTGCTACTCATCTACACTCGAGAATTTGTCGAAGCGTGTCCCACACAAGCACTAAAATGTAGACACCTCATGAATAATGGACAAGGCTTCTTGTTGTCTTATGCTAGAGGAAATATCAATAGGGAAAAACATTCTCAGCGTTCCGCAGGACATTGTATTGAATATTCAGGAGTTTTGGGAAGACTTGGTAATCATTATGTTTGGCCACTTTGATTTAATAAACATGAACCAAATCCACTGTTGCCCAAGATTTTTTAGGACCGTAAAGGAATATCTACTGCCGAAATTAAACCTATTTATACTCCATTCATTATACATTAGACAGAAGCAAAAAAGGTTTTTTTAGGGTACATTTTGTGGTGAAAGTAGAATAAACATTATTACTTTTAGGATTTATGCCGAATTTATTAACATCTACTTAAATCGCAGCTGTCACACTTAATTGTCCTCAATTAAAGTAAAGTGACTCCAGGTTTATGAGGCTTTAGCTTAAATAAATTATTTTGTCTTGCATCAAACTATATTGTCAATGTAAAAACCTAAAAGAAGCAGGGGTTTTTATCCGAACACGTTTTTTCTGTCACTATAACCAAATATAAAATGTTACATATCCCTTCATACGTTGAAGCGGAAGGGGTTTTTAATTTTGCCAGGTTATAATCAGGTATTTCATCGTCATGGCAACGTCAAATGCAAATTGTCATTCATTTTAGAACCCCTGCTTCTTATTTATGATGTTATAATGAATGAAGTATACATTTATACAAAAAGAAATGACACAAAATATCACTACCTACCACGTCAGGTTCAAAACTTCTAATAACTACGCTTGGAGTTTTGATAAGTGGGTTTCTGAGTGTTCCTTCCACCACGACGGGGATAGCTCACTTGCCAACGACTACTCCGTTTGGGATAGAGTTGTAAGTGTGACGAAATGGAGAAGCATTTGTTTCATATAATTGCAGCAGCCAAAAAGCATGTAGGTACTTGGCATATCTGAAATCATCATCATCCGTGCGGTCTGTCCCAGGGTCCGCCTTTCTTATTTTCTACGCCCACTTCGCGCGGTCTTGTGCACTTGGCATATCTTAAATGTCGCACTGAAACGCCACGCCGCCAGACTTCCATAGACGTAATAAGTAGAAATAGTTTAAACAAATACATTTTTAAAATTAGCAAAAAGGCTCACAAAGACTCTTACAGTTTTTAAATTAGTTCAAGTTGTGCAGTTATGAATAATGGAGTGCTGATTCTGTGGAACGACACAAGCTGTGTAGGCAACGACATAATCAGTGAAGTAAGCATATTCCGGAGTGGAAACCAGGGTGCCGCGACGACGACGCCAGATTAAGAAGCTAGATTTGGTGTTTAATGGCTGCTTGCTTAGGATTAATTGGAAATAAACTAGTATGAGTTGGCTTAGTGCGCTGTAGCATGGTTTCTCGCCTTGACTTGCGTGGTGTCCCGGGTTCGATTCCGGTTTGGATTAGTAGCGATGTTGAAAAATGTTACCAAATCATGTAAAGTTATGTTTTATACATTAAAGACAGTATTTAAAAACCTATAACGACGACACGATTGGCGTAGTGCGCTGTAGCACGGTTTCTCGCCTCGATTTCCGTAGTGTCCCGGGTCCGATTCCCGGTCTGGTCAATTCAGGAAACGATCTTTTCTGAATTGACTCGGGTCTGGGTGTGCTGGGAGACGCTCCTGGCTTAAATCATAAATCATAAACATTTATTTGATCTTCTTGTTGTACAAAGATCTTAAAGACGAATATGTAGTTTCAAACAAGAACCCTGCAAGGGCACCACAAATATAATTATACATTTTATTTTTACACTTTAATTTTATTTTATTACTTAGCATTAAATTAAAATATACCTTAATAAATTAACATTAAATTAATAACAATATTATTTTTAATCCTGCCACCGCCATACAAATTAGAATAAACAAATATTGCCTGATTTCTAACTAATTTTCCCTATCAAAGAACTCCTGCAGTGAGTAAAAACAATTCTGAGCCAGGTATTTAGTAAGTTCTTTTTTAAATACTTTGGCTTCCAGTACATTTTTTAAAGATTCCGGAAGGGAATTAAATATTTTAATCGACATTGAATAAGGACCAGTGTTTACTATTTGCAATTTAGAATATGTTTTGGCTAGTTTTTTTTTCGGCCTCAAGTTTTCAGGACGGGAATGTTGTGGAAACCAGTCTTATTTCCTTGTGTGGTACCTTGTAACACAGGGATATTAATCCCGATTTCGAGACCATTACAAGAGGTTTGTTGTTTGGCGCATATTTATTTATTTATAATAAAATTTGAAGAATATATTTAGTCGTCTTAATAAATTAAAGAAATTTAATTCAAATTTCGATATTCAATTCCCCTTATCACCTGACTGCGAACGCCCATCAAAGTCAAAGTGCGATGACGTCACTGACCGGCATACAAGCTGACATAACTGTCATACCCACGTTAAAATCAGATTAACTTTGACAGAGCGCGATATTTTTTATCGGTCTGTGACGTAATCATAGTCACGTGACAGTTTGGAGCGTTTTGGCGAGAATTCTAAAAATTACTTTAAATTAAGTTAAATTTTTTAATTGAATTTTCTACGTATTTTTTATGACATTATTATTTTCGTGTTTAAATGGGGCCAAAAATAAGTCAACATCCCTTATAATTCTAAAAACGATTTTCTCTAAATTGGCTCGAGACTGGGTGTGCTGGGAGACGCCCCTAGCTTAATTCCTTGTCTGGTACCTTGTAACACAGGGATTTTTATCTCTACTTCGAGACCATGATTAGTTTTAGTTTGTAATTTTGCTAGTAATATTGTATCAGTAAAGAAATAAGCCTATACAGTCCCACTGCCAAGCAAAGGCCTTCATAGTTGAAATCACTTTTTATAATTGCAGCATTTTAACTTAAACATCATATTTTTCACTCACACAATTATCTCTACTTTCAAGATTGAAAAGTTTTGAAGCTTGCAAGCTTTTTCCTTCCTTCACAAACAGGCGACCAATAACAAAAAAAAAATCAACTTCCTAAAAAACTATTCTAAAACAAAGCACTAAAAAGTAAAGAAATAATTGCGTATTCTTCTAAAACTTATACGATAATGTAATGTAGGTACAATTATTGTTATTGTTGGAGTCGGTGTCAGCCAAGGAAACACTACAATATCTAGGTATATTGTAGTGTTTCCTTGGCTTATAAATATACCAATTTCTTACATATTACGTTTACGTATGTAGGTAGGTAGTTATAAACCTACATTGGCTGACACCGACTCCAACAATAACAATAATTGTACCTACATTATATTATCCTATAAGTTTAAGAAGAATACGCAATTATTTCTTTACTTTTTAGTGCTTTGTTTTAGAATAGTTTTTTTGAAATTGTTTTTTTTTTGTTAAACTTTTTGTTTATTTCTTGATTTTCAGTGAATAGTTCTTATTTATTTTATACATCGAAAAAGTATCATCCAATTGCTCCTAAGAATTGAAGAGTTCCGTTACTTTTTCATGGATCCCATAATCAGAACCTAACCAAACTCTCATCAAACTACCCTTGAAGTATATTATTTCCAATAAAAAAAGTCGCATCGAAATCGGTTGGCGTGATAATGAGTTATTCGTCCATTTGTCGCGCATTCGGCTTATCTAGATTTAAGACTTATATGAATTTCCCATGGATGCCACTGTCAGAACTGGACCAAATTGAAATGGAACCACACCGACAGCATCAGCTTTCAAATAAAAAAAGAAATATCAAAATCGGTTGGCGTAATATTGAGTTATTCGTCCATTTGTCGCGCATTTTGTCTATCTAGATTTAGGACTTATATGGTTTTCTCATGGATGCCACTGTCAGAACTAGAGCAAATTAAAAAATGGGACCATTCGGGAAGCACCAGCTTTCAAATAGAAAAAAGAATGATCGAAATCGGTTCACCCAGTCGAAATTTATGAGGTAACAAACATAAAAAAAAACATACAGTCGAATTGAGAACCTCCTCCTTTTTTTGAAGTCGGTTGAAAAAAGAAAAAGATTTTAATAAAAACAAAAATAAGAGTAAAAAGGTCAAGTTCGGATTTGGTCAATTTCAAGTAGTTTTCAGATGGGAATTATTAATTCTCCTTAAAACTGCGCCTGCGCGGAATCTCAGATTAGAAGTGGTAGATGGCTTTAATTGGGCGGGCAAGCAGGATTTTAGTTACTATGTAGATATAATTTGACAGCAGTTATAAAAAAGTACAATAGGTATCTTACCGCTAACCCCAGCGTGAGGAACAGACAACCGTTAGGGCTGAACTGTGATCATCATCATCATCATCATCATTTCAGCCGAACGACGCCCACTGCTGGGCATAGGCCTCCCCCAAGGATCTCCACAACGATCGGTCCTGCGCTGTCCGCATCGATTTTCTGGTTGTGCAGCCATTTTGGGGGGGGGGGGGGGGGGGTTTGCCATAATCGCCACGCTTGGCAGGCGGGTTGGCGATCGCAGTATGGCCTGCTGTTATCCGGAGACGCTGCTGCCCATCTCCTTATGGCAATTTTCCCTCGGTCGGCTCTTACGACACCCACGGGAAGAGAGGGGGTAGTGCTATTCTTTTTTATGTGCCGGCACTACACGGCACGAACTGTGATATAGAATATTAATTGATAGCAAAAACAGCGTGAGACCCTCCGTTCACCCGTAATCAAGATAAAGGTTGCATAATTTCAAAGGATGCAGGCTGCCAAGAAGCCCCTGTAGGCTGCATTTATTGAGCTATCGAGTAGTTGACGTCTGATGGTGATGACAGCAAAAACGTAAACCAAGATCGCCCAAAATATCTACGACTCCAACTTTCTCAATAAAATTAACAAATGATTATTCATCGCCAGCTCGTTGAATTATTTCAATAGAGAAGTTTCTGATCCTCATTCGAATGACTCAAATTCTCTCAAAGCCGCAGGTGCTCCCCTATTTAACACCGACTCGGTAACGGGTTCAATCCTTTAGATATTGCCGATGGCATTCAGACGAAATGTTTAAAATTCAATACCCGTCCCTCAGTTTTGCTTGGGAAGCTAAGAGTATTATGCCGTTTGGGCATTTTACAGAACACAGCTCGAATAGGGTTGGTACATTTTATTTAGATTGATTAGATTACATTTTAACCCAATCTTAAAATGTATTTAATTTTTTCATCAATCTATCATAATTATTTGTTTTTTCAATTATAATGTGTTTTTACATACATCAATTTAGCTAAGCCAGGGTCAAATAATTAAACCAAATATCTAATGCCAAAAATTGTTCGTGAAGCGCAACAGCAATTTCTATCAATTTTGTTTCCTTCCTTCTTGTTTCACTACCAAATTTAACAAGAAGTTTGGCTGAAGGCAGGCCAATCTTTAGTCAAAATTTTCGCAAATAGTGAAATGAATGAATGAATTAATGAAATATTTATTTCCTCTTCACATCAGGACCTTAAATATAGCACTTGAGTATATAATTACCTAAGTAATGTACATAACAAATTAAATGTAGGTAGAAAACAAATTAAACAAAATCATTTGAAGTGGTACTTTAGGTGTAACATAATTATAAAATATAATACTTCAAACAGTCTGTAAACTAGTCAGGTGTTCCGAGTCACCCATATCCCAGGTGTCCCGAACCCAGGGCCCTCGTAATGCCGAAATGCATATCCTGACGCTTAAAAGACCGTGTATTAGTACAGAAACACTATCCTGTAAACTTCAAAGCTCCATTTTATCTCTAATATTAAGTATTTGTAACAGGTCTATTTGTATAATTTTTGTCAGTATTTAATTCATCTTCTATGCCAAAAACCATTTTGATTTCACCATTTGAAAATTCAGGGCCGTCATGGCCTTTAATTACCTTGGCAAGGACAATGTATATTTGGCAACCCTGGAAAGAATTGCCTGGCAGGCTCCCAAGGCATCTCTAAAGGAAATACTTTGGGCTTGAGAATTCCTGTCAAGTACGAATACTGCTACGTAGTTTCAAAGGCCTAGTAGTCGGGTTCAAGGATTGTGTCTTGCTCTGAACAGGCAAAGTTTTTGGGTAAGCAAATGTGGCCTTTAGTTACTGTGAATGAATTATAAATGGGTTTACTAAATTCAAGAGAGAAGACGATAAATATGCTGTATGTTTCTTGTATGAGTACGATGTTCCGTGACATAATTATTACATGCTAAAGCATGACAAATTGGCTGATTTCTTGTTAACTTTCCATTTAGCTTTGGAATTATTACTGAATATACGGAAAACTGGAATATTTAGAAAAAATAGATATCGTACAAATAAAATTTATTCTCTCAACATCAAAGAATATGTTTTAATAAATAATGGAGAGTTTATAGGTAGATAAAGATAATTTCAACCTCTAATGTCCCACTTCTAGGCAAAGACCTTTCCCATATTCCTTTACCTGCTTTTTAAATCGTAATACCATAAGAAACACTTAATTGCATAATGAACAAACATAAAATAAACAAGTAATCATACACATCCACACACACAGACACACACATAAGTTCACATTTTAAACTAAAAGTATTGAGATTTATGTTAAAAATAAACCAGCGAGTTAAGCACCCACTTAGATATATTCTATGATAAACTATCCTACGTATAAATATAAAACCTAAATATAGTTTCCGTTCCAGCTGACTGAAGACAAAACCGAGATCTTGTGTAATGTAATCAGAACGCCTCCTACTGCGCAGTCACAAAGGAAATACGGTACCGCATCTCTTGAAATGTCTTCAAGGGTTTGAGCTCACAGAAGGGTATGCAACTATAGCATAGTTTATTCACGATCTTGTTGACAGAATATCTACATTTACACTGTCAACATTTCTTGCCAAATTACTTTAACTTATTATAATGTAGTGTATGTATTTAAGTAGTAGTTAAGACTAGAATTTGTTGTGTGTCTTTTCGTGCAGAGCCCAAAATTCCTATGTTCTCTGCTAAACCTTGCGGTTAACTGGTAAAGAATGCTTCTAGGCATTAAGTCCGCCATTGTAATTAGTTTTGAAACGCAATAAAGAAATAAATAAATAGGCACTGTTTCGCACATAAATAACGTGTGATTGTTTTTTTGAAATTAGGCACTTCCTTGAGTATAAACTACTCGTAAATTGCATGTCAAATATGGTTCCGCCACTAGAGCCACAAATCATTCACCCCTAAAGCAGTAACTATTAAGTAATCTGTGCCTCAAGGTCCAACATCAACATCGTAAAACCCCATCAAATATGTGGTCGTAGTTCACACCGTAAAACGAAAATTGTCTTACATGGAGAAACTAGATTTATAGAGATAAATCTAGTTTCTCCATGTAAGACAATACCGGCCTTCAGGGATTCTAAAAGAAGAATTGGATCGGAGGGCTTATTCAGAACGGCGAATTTGATCCGCTAATCATTTTACTAATAAGAACTGATGACAGCCCTAGCGTCTGAAAAAACCACGTTGACGTTTTCATATGGGTACTGCGCTCCTAGTAATTTAAAATTGAACCAAAAATGCCATACAACTCTCTCGACACACATTTTTAGATTAATGTTTTGCTACATCGCATAAAATGTTTGCGACAGATCTCGAAGCACAGAAAAGATACACAGATTATCCACTTTAAAATGAGACTTGAAATGAATGACTTCCCACGCTATGTAATTTGTTCACACAGCTTTTCTAAGGAGTTCGGGGTCAGATGATGTTATGGCAATGCCTGTGTCAGAAATCCCAGGGGGGCTAGCCAAGAGCAACACGTCACGATGATTTCTACAATAGAAATCGTTCAAATGTATGGGGATCACATAAGCGCCAGTGACAGCTTATGTCATCCCCATACATTTGAACGATTTCTATTGTAGAAATCGTAGTAGCGTGTTGCTCTTGGCTAGCCCCCCTGATATTCATTATTAATGACGTGCTGCGGACGTCGTCTCACACATACGAGTATAACAGCTTCTGCATACAGCAACTTTGAATTAACAATTTAAAGTAAATTTAAATTCTTTACTTTTAGTAGCAATGTCCGGTCGAGTCAGCCTGACCGAATTCAGTATAACACCTGTTAGGGTCGATTATTACTTCACTATTCCTACGTCGCTAAGTAATTAATTATTTTTCTATTGATAGGACTAATTATAATACTCTCATTACCTACCTGCTTGGAAATTCACGGGCCCATAGGGACCCGGTCCTTTGAGGCTTGCGTGGGACCGAAGCCAACACGTAGAGGCCTTTTGGTACCATTAATCTACTTTGCAAAGTGTACAATGGCCGAGTTTTGTCTCTAGATAAATATTGAACATTTGCCTAAAGATAACACCCGGCACATGTATGAACTATGGAATCATGTATAAAAAAGAATTACAACCGGGCTAGGGGGGTGAAATTTTCAGTGTCACTCACTCTTCAGGGAACTTAATTAGCGACCAAACAGTCAGAAACCGCTTGCATGAAGTGAACCTTCATTCCCGAAGACCGCTAAGGGTACCACCTATAGCAATGCACAATCGTAGGATTCGATATCAATGGGCTCTTGAACACAGAAATTGGGCAGAAGAACAATGGCGTTTCGTGTGCTTTTCTGATGAGTCTCGTTTTGGCATGAGACCGGATACAAGACGTATACGACACTGGAGAACCCCTGGACGCCAACAGCGATTAAAATCCTGCCAGGAAGTCCATCCTTATAGTGGTGGAACCATCATGGTATGGGCGGGTATTTGGATCGGCGGAAGAACTGAGTTGATTTGGATCAGAGGCAACCTCAACGCTCAAATTTATGCTGAGACGATTGTATCAGACGTCATCGTTCCTCTACAAGTGCAAATCGGTCCCTTATTTCAGTTAATGCATGATAATGCACGACCGCACACCGCAAGAGTTGTAAGACAGACTCTCGCCGCAGCTAACATCAATGTCCTGCCCTGGCCTGCTCAGTCGCCAGACTTGAACCCGATTGAGCATGCATGGGATATGCTACAGAGAAGAGCTCTGCCGAATATGGAGGGTATCCAGTCGCAAGAAGACCTTTTTTTGTTGTTGCAACGAACATGGGCGGCCATTTCACAGCGTGATTTGGATGAACTCATTTTGAGTATGCCAAACGGATGTTCTTGTGTTGTTAGTGTTCGCGGTAGAAACACGGATTATTAATTGTTTAAGTTACCTAATAAAATTTAAAAAAAAACTGTTATTTCAGTCTTTTTTTCGAACTTTAATGTTAGTGGTTCAAATGTCAAAAATCCCTTTATTAGGAAAATGGCAAATTTCTTTATTAATGCGAAGGTGACTTGGTTTATCGTTACTGTAGATAAACGAAAACACTTTATTTGATGAATCCTTAAAGAAAATTTTAATTAATATCAATCAGGAGAAAAGTTATTGCAAAAATATATGTTGATCCCTAGACACTTTTGATGTGTGTATAACAAAATTAACTACTGCCGATGAGTGACAGATTAATTCATATTAAGAAAAAAAATACCAAATCGGTCTTTATCGATCATCTTAAAAATAAGCAGGTAAATTTTTATGCGTCGGCACGTTTGGGTGGCCCATTTAGTGAGTGGCTAGTCACCGTCTGCCAGGAGAAACAAAACATATTGCATGGCAGACGTCCGTTGTCTCAGGCAATAGCCCGGTTTCAGTCCACTGAAAATTTTACCCCCCTAGCCCGGTTGTAATTCTTTTTTATACATGATTCCATAGTTCATACATGTGCCGGGTGTTATCTTTAGGCAAATGTTCAATATTTATCTAGAGACAAAACTCGGCCATTGTACACTTTGCAAAGTAGATTAATGGTACCAAAAGGCCTCTACGTGTTGGCTTCGGTCCCACGCAAGCCTCAAAGGACCGGGTCCCTATGGGCCCGTGAATTTCCAAGCAGGTAGGTAATGAGAGTATTATAATTAGTCCTATCAATAGAAAAATAATTAATTACTTAGCGACGTAGGAATAGTGAAGTAATAATCGACCCTAACAGGTGTTATACTGAATTCGGTCAGGCTGACTCGACCGGACATTGCTACTAAAAGTAAAGAATTTAAATTTACTTTAAATTGTTAATTCAAAGTTGCTGTATGCAGAAGCTGTTATACTCGTATGTGTGAGACGACGTCCGCAGCACGTCATTAATAATGAATATCAGGGGGGCTAGCCAAGAGCAACACGCTACTACGATTTCTACAATAGAAATCGTTCAAATGTATGGGGATCACATAAGCGCCAGTGACAGCTTATGTCATGACGTGCTGCGGACGTCGTCTCACACATACGAGTATAACAGCTTCTGCATACAGCAACTTTGAACCCTTAGCGGTCTTCGGGAATGAAGGTTCACTTCATGCAAGCGGTTTCTGACTGTTTGGTCGCTAATTAAGTTCCCTGAAGAGTGATGAAGCCTCACGGCTAACATCATGGCGGTTATTGTTGGAGCTCTTCGAGTTGTGATTTGAATGTATCGGTCTTGTCTCCGTGTGGTGCAGCGATACCGTCCTCCATGGCGCTCAGCCACGGTACCAGTGCTTCGGTAACGTGTCCAAAGCCGACTGATAACACTCTGACTTGTATTCAGAGCTAAAGCCACAGTACGTTGTCGGGAACCAGCTTCTATCATTCCCACGGCTCTGAGCATTTCTTCCCTGCTTAAATGACGTCGCCGCTCCATAATAACGTTGGTTTTAATCAGTAGTAGGGAAACAGTAGCACTAATAATGTCTTCAATGCGTTGTATGTTTTTATAGGGAAAATATTGACAGCTGATTTTCATCTTTTACTCGAATTTGATTGACAGTTCCTGTTTCAAATTATGAAATGCACCAAAAAGGATCCATATAAATTTATAAAATCATAAATTTATTACAAAGCCACATCTCAATCTCAAGAAATCCGCATAAAAATGCTTGATCCCTAGACACTTTTGATGTGTGTATATAAATAATAGTTTAATAATAATATATATTTATTTCAAGTAACACAACTCATTTCATTTGTTAGTGACAATTGTACTTATACCTAAAATAATAAATATAAAAACAAAATAAATGAAAATACTTAATATCTAATTTAACTGTCAGCACATAAGCCTCTACCTCACTACCCCAACCAGAACCAAAGGTTTAATAACCAAAGGTTTTCAATGTCTTCCATGAGTTTCCATGACGTAAACGTTGCGTCGTTGGGTTCAGAATATTGTATGGCATATTTGGTTCAATTTTAAATTACTAGGAGCGCAGTACCCATATGAAAACGTCATCGTGGTTTCTTCAGACGCTAGGGCTGTCATCAGTTCTTATTAGTAAAATGATTAGCGGATCAAATGCACCGTTCTGAATAAGCCCTCCGATCCAATTCTTCTTCTAGAATCCCTGAAGGCCGGTATTCACTTTGCTTAGTAGTTAGTGCAGGTGATTAGTGCAGTTGTGCAGTTAGTGCAGGTGCTTAGCGTTAGTAGAAAACACGTGTGGAAACCGATAGATTAGTGCAAGTGATTAGTAACCTGCGTACTAAATACGATTAGAAGCGTGTTCTACTTTTTTGCGAGTGGCCTCGTCCCGCGTGCCTCCCATTCCTCTTACTCGCCGCGTGCCTGCCACTTAACATGTCTGGACAGCAGGTGTTAGTGTTTAGTGTTTAGCGTTTTGCAAAACTTACATAGAATGGCAGAGTAGACGGAAGATTTACCATAAAAATGTTTGCAGGAGTATGTAAAAATGAACTAAACACAGCAACTAAACACATCCACTAAACAGAATTGGACACTACTTGCACTACACACCTGCACTAATCAATCGCTCCTACTAGTCACCAGCACTCGCACTAAAGTGAATACCGGCCTTAACTCGGCACGTCACTACGCAGCCGCGTCGCAGGCTTCAGAACTAAGCCCGCTGCCTCGCGGCCCACAGGCAGCCGCGCGCGACTGACAGTTCTGATAAATGAGCAACCCCTTCAAAAGAAGTTCAGTTACGTGCTGCCGGGGAGCGTCGCTCCCGCAGACATAATCTATATCTATACTAATATTATTATAAAGAGGAAAGATTTAGTTGTTTGTTTGTATTGAATAGGCTCCGAAACTACTGGACCAATTTTAAAAATTATTTCACCAATATAAAGCTACATTATCAGAGAGTGACATAGGCTATATTTTTTTTTTAATTTAGGCTATATTTTGACGGGAACGACAGTCTACGCGGGCGAAGCCACTAACAGACAGCTATTTGACATAAATTGAAAAGATGATGAGAGTTTTCGTACTTATGTTCGTGGTTATGATTCCGGTCGTTTCAATTCAGAGAACGACCTCTTCTAAATTGGTTCGGGTCTGGGTATGCTGGGAGACGTCAACTCAAGGACATTATATCCTTACATTCGGGGCCATGACAGTTGGTTTTCTATATGGCACATATATTTATTAGGTAATTGATAATCGTTCGTGTCAAAAAATGCAGTGAACCTCTTTGGACGCTGCTTCTCAAACTTAACCGTTATGGCACCGAATGTCAAAATAAATTAAATTTACACTAACTTTTTTGTTGCTTTACACTAATTGCTGCCACGCGCTGAGCTACTAGTGGTAGCCACTAGACGCGGCCACAACTGTAGCCCGTGGCTTGGACGCGGCTACTCGAACGCTTAGTCTGACTCATTGTATGAAAAATCACAATGACGTTTGACGACGCTAATGGCGTAGTGCGCTGTAGCACGGTTTTTCGCTTCGATTTCCGTAGTGTTCCGGGTTCGATTCCCGGTCGGGTCAATTCAGGAAACGATCTTTTCTGAATTGACTCGGGTCTGGGTGTGCTGGGAGACGCCCTTGGCCTATTTCCTTGTGTGGTACCTCGTCATCATTTCAGCCGAACGACGCCCACTGCTGGGCATGGCCCCCAAGGATCTCCACAACGATCGGTCCTGCGCTGTCCGCATCCAGCGGCTTCCCGCGACCTTGACCAGATCGTCGGTCCACCTTGTAGAGGGCCTGCCCACGGAACGTCGTCCGGTACGCGGTGGTACCTCGTAACACAGGGATATTAATCCCTACTTCGAGACCATTACAAGAGGTGTGTTGTCTGGCGCATATTTATTTATTCATTATTATTTATTACAATGACATTTTAATAACAAGGACTCCGCATCAGCGTTCAGTCAAAGGAACAGTGACACGTGTGCCATGTCTAAGCCTTTTAATAATAATTGTTTGGCAGCAAAAAAGTGATGCATTTAGTTTTTATACAAGCAAAGCGCCTTGCTTTATCTACTTGGAATTGATGTCTGTGGTTGCCCCGGAGGATCGCGATTCATCACACCCGCTTTCCGGACGGGGATGAGCTGCTCCGATAGCTGTGTTCCGGTTAATCTGTTCCGTTTCGATGACGTATTGTTGGGGGATTGGTGGCTGTAAAGTTGAAAATCATAAGAAATGGGCTTTTTGTTCATTCTGGCGTTCAGTTGATTTTAATAAAAAGGATATTACCCTGTTATCATATGGTATAACTCACCCGACGTTACGTATACTAAGATTAAATACTGGTGGAGTATTACATAGGGTGACTTTTAGATCCGTAACGTAATTTCTTGGTAATGAAAACTAAATATAAGTAGCTTAAACTTTAAACGTTCAACTTCACCGTCGTGGTGAACAAAATACTCAAAATCACACTCTTTGCCAAATTTATTGAAGCTAAAACCTAAACTAAGGCTAAAAAATATCGTCGCTTATCCATTTTACCAATAATCATTCACAAAGAAGAATTGAACCACTTTCTATAGGTAAACATGAACTACACTCGTATTTTCTCAGAATCATACAGGGTCACTAGATGAGTAATGAATACGGAAAATCTGCATTGTATTTTTGTCGTTCAACTTGTATTGATATAGCTCATTGCACAAAAACTCAAAGAATAGAATATTATTTTTACAAAGCCACAATTTATTTTAACACAATAATTTATCTAAAGTTCGAGTATTGAACGGCGGATTACGCAATACGCATACATGATGAGTTCTTCGCTGCATTTCACGAGAAGTCGAGAAGTATATACTTAATGCAATGTATAACTATCGAACTACTATGGTGACGATGAAATTGTTAACGCAAAAGCGGTATTTTTAAGAAACTTAAAAGTCTGATTATTTCTTTAAAGGCACTATCTGACTGACGTTAGTGATAAAGCAACTTTTAATTCAAAGCGGACCCTTTTTATTCACTAACAGACAGATATTTCATAGAATGCACAATGAAATAATGAAATTCCAAACGAATACTTGAAATCAGAAATCTTTTCACGCTAGGGATTCCCTCCGACTAAATACCAAAAAAACTCAATAATGAATCAAAATCAAAAATAACTAGAATTAACCTTCAGCAATTATTCATGTATGTGTGGGTGTGAATAAAGTTGAAGCAAACTACTTATATAATACTGCAATAACGGTTCAGATTATCCCGTTGAAATGAGTCTATTTATAAAATCAATTATAGCAGAAGCAACCCACACCTTGTGACCTAGGTCGCAAGTGCTTATTATTATATTAAGGTCATATAAAAATAAAGGTTCTCCTTGTTCGAAGCGCCCGAGTGCACTTATATAACTGGTGCCGTGCATTCTTCATTTTCATTATCTAGGAGCCGGCATGACCTAGATCTGAGGATCAATACTGGGACCCCTAAAGTTCAGTTCATTAAACTCTCTACTGCTCATGTGTCTTCTGGGAAGAACTCTCTTTGAACTGATCAGACATATCTCTTCCAGTACATACATTATGTCTATTAAGATATATAACAAGTTGCCTCTAAAAATAGCAGATGAACTGGACGATAAAGAAGTTTGAACTTGGTTTAAAGGAATTATTGCTTTTAAAATGTTATTATGATATTGAAGAATATTTAACAGATCAAATATACTAAATAAATAGATATTAACATAAATGTAAATATAATATACGTTATAACGTATATTATATTAACATATATAAATAATTATAATATATTTTGAATTGTTATTATAAACGTTGAAATTTTCGAAAATGTATAAATGTGATATTGATTATTGTGAGTGATGTTCTTATAATAATTTAGTCATTAAGTGAATTTTAATATTTATCTCTATGTTTCCTACATTTGCAGCGCCCTACAGGGTCCATAATTGATACTTATCTTCAATACTATCTTGTGTACCTACCTACATTATGGTTTGCAATAAATACATTAAATAAAAAAAAATAGACTATTGTTTGTTTTCTACCAGAAAGTATCTTACTAAATAGTATGCCAACAAGTTAATTATTTTGTTTCTTACAGTAGTGAATCGCAATCTATCTGGACTTATGAAGAGCTATGCGATTGTCTCCACCTGCACAGCGAGCTGGCATTTTGTGTTTTCCTTAACCTGAAGAATACATGAAAGGAAATTTCCATTAATTAAACGAAACCGAAAACTTAATTTTCTTTAGTAATTGTTCTTGAATAATTAATACAACAATACTATTACGAGTATATGTACAGTTAAGACAACCTATAATTAAAAACTAATTGACAATAAAATTACCAGTTTGTCAATTTCGCAATATTCAAATTTATAATAATCAAAATTATTCGAAAATCAAAATGGAATATTAAGTACACAAACAAAGCCAAACTTACGTCTTTAAAATGCCATTTCTCCACAAATTCCTTGACGGCAAGACACTTTATTTCGTCATATTCTTGAATTGAGTAATAAAATTCGAATTCCTACACATTATTTCACACCGAACGACATTTCGACCGAATAATTCTCTCGTCAGCCCTCTGATTATCACTTCTCAACAAAAAATCAAAATGATATGGCACCGTAAATAAAAGGCTCTTTTGATATTATTGTCATAGTTTTATTATTCGATTTAGTGCTATAAAAGATATTTATGGGGCATTAAAGCCGGCGTAGCAGCACTAAAATACGTGTCAATGAACTTGGGGAAGGAACATTAAGAGTAAGTAGGTAATGATTGTTTGTAAACAATTAGTGACTAATTAGGTAAGTAATATAATATAATATTTTTTATTATTAGTCAACGTTTCGGGAGGATCGAGGATATTAATTTCTAAGAGCGGTTTCAGACTAGCGTTTTAGCTCGTTTTTCGAATGCAATGTACAGGCGTGCCTTTTCACACGCGTAACTCGTACGAGCTTTGACGTGCTTATAAGCTCGTATAATCAATTTAGATACTGACTCTCCACTACTGGTTCGAACTAACGCGCCGCAATAAGCCTGTGTACGCGAGTTTGGTTTTTCGTAACGCGTTGTGCGCGTGTAGGTACGCCAAAGCGACCACATAGAAACGCGAGTATGAAATCGCTCTTAGATTGTTTTTTTGTTCTTTCCCGAGGTTAACGCCCTTTCAAACTAGTTAGGTGGATGATTCGGGATAGTTCTAGAGTAAGCAAACATTTTTATCCGCATTATCCGTTTTCCGCTCGATGATTGTTTTAGTTACTCCTTGTCTAATTGTAGAGCATGCTGAAAATAGCCTTGTGTCTGGGACGATGCTCACATGTCTAAACATGCAGGATGCAGATATTAATGCTAACTTACCAAGCTTGTAAATCATAACAAGCTTTGGTACAACAATGACGCAATTGTAAAATTTCAAAAAATGTAATTGTGTACTTGTTGCGTAAATGCAACATTTCAGAAACTGTAATTGTGCCTTTCTTGCACCAAATGAGCCAGAGATATTATCTTTATTATTATAATATCCATAACCTGGACTAGTCTTTTATCGTCAAAAGACGACTTATTATTCTTATTATTCAATTGAGGCGTCTTGCAATATTTCGCTTACATTCTTGTTCATTCTAGGATTTGCAAAGTTTTTTACAAAACAAGCATGTAGAAATTTGCCTGTACAGCAAAGATTTTAAACATTTTTTTTTATGTTTGTTTTTAATAATGGAAATGGGTTTTTGGGAAACCTAATCAACTAACAAAAATAGCATATTATCAAAAGTATACGTTAAGTATGATTTCAAAACATTTAAAAAACAAAAATGTTGTACTATAACGTAGTTAACCAATGAATGTGTACATAACCAAAAAAAGTAACCACTCGAAAACAGAATAAAAAGTGCCAAGTACTCAATTGAATTTGCCCATACTAATACTAACTTTAGTAATGAAAGCTCTGTAAGTTAGACACCAGTTATTACCAGTCGTTAGACCGGCATGATCTGGGTTAGTAGGGCGAACACCGAATGGACCGGATCAGACATTTGCCAGGTGAAATCGCGCCTGATTAGAAGGAAGTCGGCTTGGCAGCGAGCTAAAGAGATAAGTTGGATGACGTCACGTATTATTTCTACTATATGAAGCGTAGATAACTTTTTTTGCTGCGGTCGATTTGACATTACGACAACAAGGCCGTCTCGTGTTTCTATCGTTCCGGTTTTTGCATTGTGAGTCATTGTTTGCCATTTATTTCTTAGGGTTTTCTTACGAACACCCGTGTGTTCGGCTGACACTCAAGGGGTTAAACCCATTTGTACAAGGTCTTTGACACAATAAAACACCAACTTCTAGTCCTAGGATGCACCGTCCGTGCGGCGGCTACGCAGCGAGTGGCACGGCGAGCCTCCCGCTCCCCGCGCCCCTCCACTACCCACCCCGACGGGGTGCGTTCCATATTTATTAGTATGGTACATCTACCTTTTACAGAAATGATTAAAAACAAAGTTAATCTAAACTTCTAACATAAATAATATAAACTAAAACATCCAATAAATTGTTCTTATTGATGTGCCCTAAGAAGAATAGGCTCCATAACATATTGTTCAATTATTATTATAACCTTCTACATAGTTATTATTATTTCATTCCATGAGATCATTACCAGTAGTGTCAGTGGAATGATTTTCATCTGCACAGACCTTCCACTGTCCCTCAACACGTTTCAGGTGCACAATATTCCGGCGTAGTCGCTGTCCACTTTCATCGTTTTCAAGAACAATATCATTGCCTTGCTTGTTAATGACCGTGTGAGTGGTGGCATTAAAGTTGGCAGTTAGTTTATTTTCCTTTGTCATATTTTTCACATAAACTTTTTCTCCGGCATCAATATTTGATTCCGTTGCATGTCTCTTTCTGTCCGAATATTCTTTTCCTTTTTCCTTTCTTTCAGCGTCTTTATCCTTCGTTCCTAGATCTTCTCCTGAAAATTCAACGTCCACCACTGAAGGCAGCTTATCTCTGAATTGCCGCCTGAAAAAAAGTTCAGCGGGTGATTTTCCCGTTACAGAATGAGGGGTGCTATTATACATTGTGAGGTACTTCAACAATTCATCTTGCCAATTAGACTTTTCAATTTGGCTGATACGCAGTCTCTTTAGAATGCTACGATTCTGTCTTCCTACCTCGCCATTTTGCTGAGGCCAGTAAGGAATGCTATGGAACAAACGTATACCAAACTCTTTGCAAAAATTGGCAAAAACTGAGTTTGTAAACTGACGGCCGTTATCAGCGGTGATACTTACGGGGGCTCCTAATCGTGAAAATATTTCTTTAAGTGTATTTACGGTATATGTTGCGTCTATTGTTTTTGTAATTTTCACTTCTTTATAACGACTAAAATAATCGATGATTACAAAAAGATAATGTCCACTAGGTAATGGCCCTAGAAAATCAATGGCAACTTCAATCCAGGGTTGTACTGGAAGTACCCGTCTGCGCATAGGGTTAGGAGGATTTGGACCAGAAACTAAGGTGCAACCTTTGCAAGCTCTGACGTAATGTTCCGCCTCTTTGTCAATTTTGGGCCACCACACTTTGGAACGTAACCGGGTTTTCATCGCTACGATTCCAGGATGGCCTTCGTGAGCAGCTGCTAATACTTTTGACCTAAGACTGGAAGGGATTACAATTTTATTACCTCGCAAAAGTAAATTGTCTTGAAAGCAAAGTTCTTGTTCGAAAATTTTGTAACTAGTTACACTTTGATCCCTGTCACTGTGGTAAACACCGTTCCTAACCAATTTGAGTTCATGATCTTCCTCGCAAGCCTGTTTTAGTTCATTAAGAGGAATTGCCGTAGGGCGTGCTTGGTCTATTACTAGGTTTACGTAATTTTCATCATCAAATGGACATGGCAAACGGTTTTCAGAACTTAATCGTGATAGAGAATCAGCAATGTTTTTCTTTCCTGGACTATATACAATATTAAAATTATAAGACTGCAACCGTAAAACCCAGCGTTCGATTCTAGCACAGGGTTTTGAATTTGCGCCGAATATAACCTCTAAGGGCTTGTGGTCGCTTACTAGCTCGAAACTATCCTTACCAAACAAATACATATTGAAATGTTCTACTGCCCAGACTAAGGCGAGAGCCTCTTTCTCAGTTTGGCAATAACGTTTCTCGCGATCTGTGAGGCTTTTATTACCGAACGCAATTATTCGCGGCCCACTTGCACCATGTTGGACAAGTACAGCCCCTAAACCTACTGGACTAGCATCAGCGAAAACTTGGGTCCTATCTTTTGGATCATAGTATCCTAAACTTCTAATTTGAGTCATGGCTCGTTTCAGACTGCTAAATGCTTTTGACTGCTTATCGTGCCAATAGGAGGTTATATCAGCACCTTTTCCCAGTTTCAATTTCAGCAGTTCGCGTAATGGTTCAGTCCATGTCGCTAGATTAGGGATCCATTTGCCTACATAGTTTACTAAACCCAAAAAACTTTGAATTTCTTCAATGACGATTGGTTCTCGAAATGACTCAATTGTTTTAACATATTTATCGAGGGGTTTTACCCCATCACAAGACATTTTATGTCCAAGAAACTCTATTTGTTTGACTTTGAAAACGCATTTTGCATCGTTAAGGAGAACACAGTTTTCTTTTAAAATTTGCAGAACTTTCTCGAGTCTTCTATCATGTTCAGCCTCGTGGCTCCCGAAGACGACAATATCGTCAATAAAATTTACTACTCCTTCACATGGCAATAAAATCCTTTCCAAGTTCTTTTGGAAACATTCAGGAGCGCACGAGATACCGAACATGAGTCGTTTGTATCTGAAAAGACCCTGACTACAGATAAAGGTTGTTATATATCTGCTGTCTTCGCTTAATTCAAGCTGATGGAAAGAATTTTTAAGATCTAATTTTGAAAATAACTTAGCATTTCTAAACTTTGGCATTAACTGTTCCATAGTCGGCAAAGGGTGCTTTTCTCTAACAATAGCTTGATTGGCCTGCCTCATATCAACACAAATTCGAACATCACCATCCCTCTTGAGAACAGGTACGAGAGGAGAGATCCAATCTGATGGACCATTAACAGGCTCTATAATATCTGTATCAATGAGTTCTTGAATTTTCCTGTTTATTTTGGCCTCCAAGGGAATGGGTACTCTTCGGCAAGGCTGAGAGACTGGTTTTACAGATGAATCTATTGGAATATGAATTCGAACATTTTTGATTTTAGGGAACATACCATCGACTGCGTTCACTCCTAGTCCTACCCTCAAAACTCCAAGTTTGGTAGCGGTGTCTTTTCCGAGTAAATTTTTGGTGCCATTCTTGACGACGTAAAATGTAGCAGTTTCTTCTCTAGGCCCATTGCTGACTGATATCGAAGAAACAAAAGATCCTAAAACGTCTAAAGGCTGCTGGCTACCGTAAGCCATGAATTTCTTATCCGGACACTTTACTTGATTTTTAGCGCAAATACTTTTGGACTTGAGTATTTCCCAAGTAAGATCGCTAATGATGTTGCATCTACTGCCTGAGTCTATGAGCATATCAATTTCTACGCCTCCCAACACACACTTTATCGAGTCATCACCATCAAGGTGAAATATGTAGTCTACTTCTTCGGCAGGCTTGGGTTTGTATTTCTTTTCAAGTCTGAAGGATTTGGTCGGGGCATCACCAGCTTTCCGTTTACTTGCCCTTGTTCTGCAGTGCATGCGGTAGTGCCCTACAAACCCACATTTTAAACATTTTTTTACTAGCGCAGGGCAATTCTTACTATCGCTTGAATGATTACCACCGCACCGTGTACATAACACAGGGTTTGTTTTTTTCTTAGCAGTTAGTACCCGATTTATAGTCAAATCATTATTAGCTTTCTGCCCGACGAAATCAAAATTATTAAGCTGCCGGTGGACAGTTTCCAGCGTGTTGGCTTCAGAGATGATTTTATCTAACGTGACTTCATCGCCAATAGTCAGAATTTTCTTTCGTAATTCAACTGATTCGCATTTCTCTGTGATTTGATCGATCATGTGCTCCTCAGGGGCAGTAAACTTACACTTAGAGCACTGATGTCTTAGTCTGACAAGGAATTTATCAAATTTCTCTCCTGTTTCCTGTCGAATGAGTCTAAACAGATGACGTTCAAAAATGCTACTTTGTTTCGGGGAGAAATATGAATCTAATTTCTTGACAGCACTTGTAAAAGCGTCATCGCCCTCAACGAATGTATCTGGTATATTAAAGTATATTTCTTGTAGGGCTAACCCGCCCACGTGCAAGAGTGTTGCCTTTTTTGACTCCGCTGCTGTAATGTTTGCCGCCGTAAGATACCAGGCCTCGCTTCCACTTTTCCCAACGTATGCCAATTGAGGCTGGCTCACCCTCGCAGTCTAATGCCTCAATTGCCGGCAATTGTGACATATTTGTTTTTTTTTATTTGGACTATCTGTAACAATCAATTACGCACATCTATAGGTACCGTTCTGCCTCGAACTACCTTTTTATATATATATAATATATATGTGTGTGTAGGTACCGTCCCGATTTTCATCGAACTACCTCTTGAACTTACGTATTATTACGATTTTTACTGATAATTTTTCAGAAAGTTCATTTAGGTACCGTTTGGTTACCCAAACTACCTCTTGATAACATCTCAGAAAGTTCATTTAGGTACCGTTTGGTCATCCAAACTACCTTTAAGTCTTAGTGTATAATTTGAGAATTGTCAGAAATAGGATAAATACAAAGTTCAATTTTGTTTATCATGGAAGTTGCCTTTAAACAGGTAATCACCAGAATACGGACACGTCGGCTAGTTTACAGAATAAGGGCATAATGAATGAGTGATTGAAAGTAGCGATGTGGGTACTTACTTAGGTTAGAATCATTAAAATAATCAATTAATACGATGAATTTGTGCAAAATATCATGATCAGGTTATTGTCGACTTAAATTGAAATCTGTAACTAGATTTTATCTCTGACAAATCAAGGAAACACTTGAGTTTATAACGTTTACCGAACGTTAATAAAATAGGTACCAACCCATTAAACAGGACAAGTTTGTTGCGAATTTAAAACCTTTAGCGGATCGAATTAGATATTTTACAATAGGTTTTAGAATTATTGGACACTGTGAGGACAATAACAACAACTTTGGTTTTACGTAGGTAGTTTAGTTTGTTTACTTAGTATTGTTACCGCAACTTAATGCACAACGGTGATCGTGTAAAAACAGGTCCCGTCAATGGATTTACCTCTTATTTAAATTGTGTCATATTAGGTATATGGAACATACCTCCGGTATTTTAGTCACTGGCAGGATCGTCACTTGTACAAGGTCTTTGACACAATAAAACACCAACTTCTAGTCCTAGGATGCACCGTCCGTGCGGCGGCTACGCAGCGAGTGGCACGGCGAGCCTCCCGCTCCCCGCGCCCCTCCACTACCCACCCCGACGGGGTGCGTTCCATATTTATTAGTATGGTACACCATTCACTGCCGAATAAAAAAGACAATAGGAAATCGATTGTTAAAACGTACCGGTGCGTGGTGTGGCATTGAAAGTGTTAAGCTAGTCTCATGAAACTATGAGGCAACAAGGCTTTTAGCCAAGCTCAAAGCTAGCTTAAAGCCTTATTGCCGTAATGTCATACCTCAACCAATGCCAGTTCATATATTAAATAACAAAGAAACTGTAAGATAAGATAAGATACTCTTTTTTGCCCAAAAACAATACGGAAAACAATTAGTAAGAATTACTTACTTACATTTAACGTTGATGCATAATTTAGGCGCTCTTATTGCTAAAAGCAATCCCTCCCAGACGACGTACTACTTATAGAGGAAAGTTAACAGAAAGGACAAGACTCCCTGGCTGACTTTCAGGCCGAGTATTCTTAACACTGTTTCTTGAAGTTGTTGGCTACAAATAGCTAATCTTTCCCTCCATATCGCTTTTCTTGCAAAGCCAAAGTATGGCAGTTCTTATTAAATGCCGCCCAAACTATGAAAAAGATACACTGTAGGGTTTGAAGCGATAATGTTTCATCTTACAACAATCTCGACTGATTTTTCATACCGTGAGATATATCGATTGCGTAGACCTAAACTTTCAAACTTTTAATCTGAATTTGATTTACTGAAGACACGAGAAGCGAAAGATAAGGATTTGAATTTTTGACATAGATAGGGTCTATAAAAGCTTGGCGGTCCATTTTTTCTTGTAGCAATTTTTAGTTCTAATTGTAGTTTATATTTAAATTATATAATGTAGGTAGGTACGCTTAACACAATAACACGAGTCAAAAACCGGAAACTATAGCAGCCATAATAAATGAAACGGCCAAAGTGTCAGGGGAAGTGTCGCTAAGGGAATTATATAGGATACTTGAGTTTTGAGGGCCAATTCCAAATTAGAACAACTACTAGGTTTCTGAACCGCTTTGTAATCTAAGCCAACCACGCTCTTTCCAGTAGTAGCACAAGCAAACACTAATACAAGTACTTAATGTTATACAGACGTACATACCCGGAACTTAGTGTAGATGAGATTCTGCTTCGATCAGGAATCCTCCCTTTCACCGGTTCATAATACTCACACAATAACATTGATCGCTGTGTCCTGACAAAGGACGACCTCTAGTAACCACAATGTAAGCCAACACGAAATAACTTTGAACCCAATATTATTGCTAACTACCTGAAAATGTAACTCTAATATTTAGATTTCGAATGCTGCTTTGGCACATTAGGCATTTTGGCACTTGTACGAAACACAGTCACAAATTAAAATTGTGTTTTCCAGTTTGAATAGTTCATTCATGGTTTTTTTCTGGATGTATCTCCATGTTAAGGGCGGGTCGTCCAAATTTTTTTTTTTGCTTTTCTTCGAGGAGCCTAACAAAGTTAGAGTAAAATTTCGATCTGAATGAACTGCACAAAAACAACATAGTACGAAGAACTGATTCCTATTAAGACAAAAAATGTGGAATTAAGGGCCATTGCCGCGTAGGACACGGTTGCGACGAACGATCTACGTCATCGTAAATCGCCAATTTTTTCTACTGCTGAGTTAGGGCGCCAATGAGACAATGGTAGAGGCCAGCTTTTTCGTTTTTTGCTTTGTCTTATCGTCGTAATGGCTTTAGAAAATTCTATCTATATACTCTATTTTTGTGCACTTCTAGATAGCATAGTATAGAAAAAAAGGATAGGTACACTGTGGCATATAGGCATCGCAAAAAATTCTCGCACGCGTCGCTTTTTCGTTTGTGAATGGAACATAGACTTAGAAATGTCACGACAGTACAGAAAAAGCTTGTAAAATCATTTTTCATTATTGTATTGAGTTATGATAAAAGTCGTAGAACAAATGTTGTTGTGTATGATGGTAGCTACCTAGTCTTGCGAGGTTGTTGATGTTTTTTCAATAACCCTGTATACTTAGAAGCAGAAAATTCGAGCCACTCCGTTTTGCAGATTTAATCGTTATTATTACACAATACCAAAAAAAATACGAAAACAACTAAAATGTCGGTTTCGACGTCTTCACTCCCAAGCGTAGATCTTTCGAGAAGGAATACAAATAAAAGGAAATAGCTCTATTGTAATAAAACGTCACAAAATTCATTACCGAGGCGTAGCCATCCAAGTGTAACAGTTAATTGAGGCCCCGTCCCCAGCATTGATTGCGACCTAAAATTAAATTTGGTCCGTCGGCCCGGCGACGTCTAACTAATTGGTGCTTACTAAGCATAGCAGGTAGGTATAGAATTCCGTTAAATACAATCTCCTGTTTGAATTATAGTTATTTGAGCACGAATAATTTAATTTAAAATCATCATTTTTTTAATTGACGACCTACTTGGTGTAATGGTTAAGAAGTTGGCTACTACACCAGAGGTCGCGGGTTCGATCCCCGCACAGTACAAACATTTGTGTGCATGAACATGTCTGTTTGTACTGGTCTGGGTGTCTCCTATGTATAATAAGTATGTATTTACAAAAGAAAATGTATTTAAGTATGTCTAGTATCCCATAACACAAGCTTTAATTAGCTTACTTTGGGGCTAGATGGCGCTGTGTGGAATAATGTCCAGGGATATTTATTTATTTATTTATTTACAAACAATGTTTCGACTGGCCCGATGCAATGGGAAGATCCTGCCTATAGCGCTGAGCCTCGTTCCTAGGTTTGATCCCAGGCCAAACATTTGTTCAGTATGTTTTACAGTATCTCATAATCACAATACAAGCTCTGCTTCGTTTTGCCTTAAACGGTTTTGGCGTAAACTGACCCATATTAATATTATCAAACTCATCTCCATGTTTTAAGATGAAATCAATAATTAACATATTTTCAATCATACATACGATGAAAAGACCATCTTAAGGGTGCGTTTGTTAAGAACCAATAGAATCGCGAAACTAGGTGAATGAAACAATTCTATTGGTTCTTAACACACACATTCTTCGCAACGCATCCTCGCACATCTCTGGTGGAAAACCACCCTAAGTATCCCTGCAATCTACTGTGACGTTCCGTTTGATTCCCAGGTCAAACAGATTGTTGATGTTCCAAAAATTAGATTTTAAAATAGCATTACTCGTTCGTACATCGCAAAATGTTGGATAAAATGCCAAAAGGAATATTAAGCGCATTCATTCCATTTCACTGCGAGTATTTAGTGAAACTTCGTCGTAATTTTAAGAACCTGTAGAGAAATTGTTGTTTGATCTTTGAAAATCAAATCAATAATCTTGGTTGGACCGTTGTAAATTTCATAGTCGCTGAACTCTTAACTAAGAAGAGAATGAGAGGAATATATGTTAGTTCAGTCAGTTTATTCATATAATATACTAGCTGTCCGTCAGCAGCTTTGCCCACGTAGGCTGAATTTCCCGTCAAAATAGAGCCTAAATTAAAAATATAGCCTTTGCCATTCCCTGATAGCTTTATATTGGGGAAAGAATTTTAAAAATCGGTCCAGTAGTTTCGGAGCCTATTCAATACAAACAAACAAGTCTTTCCTCTTAATAATGTTAGTATAGATTAGTATAGATAGATAGATAAGGAAAGCGTTTACTGCAGTTCATAGACGCGTCAAAAATAAAGAAAATCGTTCTCGCGTTGCCGAACCATTTAGGTTGGAACAAATTTTAAACCTCTTAGTACTCCATGCTAGCTCAACGGGGAAATCTTCGCAGGGAAATTTTCCAACTTCCCAACAATTTAAGCGGATTGGAAAGGAAAACGAACTACACGGGAGTGTCTACATGGCTAGAATGTGAAGTTGAAGAACCTCAGGCGATGGCCAACGCCGTGATGATAGAACATAGCCATGATCGTTAAAAAAAAACAGTTCTTCAGACATCCAAACACAGCCCGTTAGAATTGAAATGAGCCTTCCCATATACTATTTATTACAGACCATGAACTTTAAGCTGCAATGCTGACGAAGTATTCGTTAACAGGAATCACTTACCTGAAAAAAAGAAATATTTTTTGGTCAAAATACGTTTCTAAGCATTTCAATCAATAACAAGTTAACTAAAATGAACTTATTAAATTATTCCTGTTTTTTCATTTGTATATTAACTTATGAACTAACCTCGTATATCTATTATTATCTTTCAAACCATGTTGTGGATCGATAGCGCTGGAGCTTTTATAAAAAATTATAGTTTTTTTTTTAAATAGCAAGAGAATCGAGATGATAAACTACGCACTGGATTGTAAACTCGTATCAATGAATCAGAATGAAATGCTGCTAACTTGCAAACAAATAAAAAGTAAAGAGATGTATGAAATCAAATAGACACCATACTGACTGCCTATGCTTTTGAAGTTGAAAGTAAAAATAAAAATATCTTTTTAGATCTTTTTGGTTAAAGAGAGAAAACAATCAGTTTTCCTGACGGAGGTGGGTCGGAGAGTTGCGGACAGTGAATGTGACCTATCTTCGATTTGTTCAATGCTCATATCTGACGGGTTTTTCGAGTAAAAAGTGAAAGTAACGATTGTAATATTCCGATTTCAATGGAATCGTTTTTTAAAATGGGTTAGAGATGTCTGATGTTACGTGATCAGCCCCCCGATTCAGAACGAAATGTTCGGCCGATTTGGTGACTTCCCTTTTTTTAGTAACTCGCATCTAGCATTCAATGTTTTTATAGGTTAAAATCAAAGGGCTTTAGTTTTTTGAACAACTCCTCAAAGTGAAAAATCTAATTTAAAAAAATACCTTATAGGCTTTTTTTTATAAGCTTCATTCTGAATCAGAGGACCGTCCGCTTTGCATGGATTACCAATCTAGGTACATAACTAGGTAGTTATGCGGGTATACGAGTGATGAAATCGTGATGTTATAGGAATACGAATGGTCAAACGAAATCGAAATACTTTACTTCACGTGAATGCCTGTCAAAGGAAAATACTTCTGATAATTTTTTGTAATGAACATACAACTCGCATTTTTGTGTAAAAGATCGGTAGGTAGTAAAATAAAAGTCCTCGTAATTAAGCATTGTTAACAGATTATCGCGGCTTTTCGCTTGTTCAAAGCGAAGTTCAAATAAAGGGGTAGCGAGTTGAAAAGGAACAATTTATAGGGCTGTCACAAAGGCCGGCGAATCCGGGGGTCCACTGAGTCAAACGGTATGTCAACAGCAGTGAGCTGACCTTTGAATGCTTTATGTGCCAATGTCACACGTAATGATGTGCCTTAGGCAGGCACGTCTATCGCTCTCTGTTTCGCTACGAGAAAATGAGGCGTGAGTAGATCCACCTACTCTCGATTCGTCTCGATGGATTAGCTGATTCAGCACCAAAACAACTTTTTACAGTTCAAATTAAAGTTAAGCCATTTTTAAACATTGAACAAAAATAAAAAAATATTTATTTTCATAACACATTGGAATACCTTAAATCATATTTTGGACTTGCATGTTTCATCAACTTACCGATAGGCCAATATTTTTGGGTCGTTTGTTTGCAATGCAGGTCAGGTCAGGAGTACCCATAATCGACGAGCATGTATGAAAGGATTATGAGAGTGGAAGAAGCGCAAGAGGTGTGTCAGGACGTGGCAGCAAGTGGCTGTCAGCAAGTGGAAAGATGTGGTATCTGCCTACTCCGTTGGGAAAAAGGCGTGATGGTATGTATGTATGTATGTTTGCAATAAATTGATATTGAGTCATTTGTCACGACTGGCCTGTTGGCGCAATGGCAGCGATCCTGCCTTTAGCGCCGGAGGTCGTGGGTTCGATCCCCACCCATGACAAATATTTGTGTGACGAACATATGTATTTGTTGTGTGTCTGGGTGTTATTATCTATATAAGTATGTATTTAGAAATATTTAATTATGTTTATCAGTCTCTGACGCCCATAATACAAGCTCTGCTTACTTTGGGGTCAGATGATCTTGGTGTGAATTGTCCCAGATATTTATTTATTATTATTATTTCTTAAACAACATTATTAAATTTATTAAAGAACAGTTACTGAATTAAATAAATCACTTAAATTAAAATAAAACAGTAAGGATTAAATATGTTTACGTTGTCAAAAGTTCAGATATTATATGGGTCATAAAATGATTCTCTGGTACAATGTCAACAATGAAATTGGTAGTACGAGTAAGCTTGTGTATGAATATTATTAACATTTAGAAACATCAAGGTCATCATGGTCTGCTGGAAGATATTCCTATTGAAGATACTGAGAACCTCACCTCACCGGTAATCTTTCTTTTCTCAGCGTCTAAGCATCGAATGGTGAAAAACTCTTCACAATTAGGTACATTCTTACAATTTTTGTGTATAGAAATAAGACACGTTCTTTTATATGAACATCAACGTCTTGTTTACTAGTAATAGTGATAAGATATTTGTAGTATTTCTTAAAACTCACATTAGCTTCGAAATAAAAAACACACACATTTTAAAATGTTATGATGCATCCTTACCTAAACCCTAAAAAACGAAATGGCTGTTCCATTTCCCACACTTCCAAAAAAATATGTTTCAGGGAGATTTTTTTGTATAAACAGACTTTCACTTCATTTTCCATGTATGTGTATCTACGGGACGTACGTCGAGCTCATAAAAAGTTTTTACGAGCTAGTTGAAGCGTGTTCGTCTTCTGAGATTGCGTATATGTCGAACCCCTATCACGTAACGTACAATTACGCTGGGCTTATAGTTTGATCCATCAAACGCGTTGTGATCTATGACGCACCTCGCCTCTTCTCATCTAGTATTGAAGGTATCGGAGGACCATTAGTGTGAAGTTATGGCGTTGAAAGTATTGGAAATGCTGAGCGCAGGTAGAAAAAAATTCAATCTGATGAATTTATAGCAGATAGGTAGAGATGTCGGTGGTCGAGGATGCCAGAGTAGGTACCATCAAATGCACCAAAGGAAGGAGAAAGAAGATGAGGCGAGGAACGACATACATCACAGCGTTCAATTTTACAAATAACGAAAGCGTGGATGAATTGGGGCCTTACATGAATACATTTTGAGAGCGTCGTGCTCGTGACCTAGTGGTTCAGCACCCGAACTCAGATCGTGGATCGTGTGGTCCCGAGTTCAAATCTGGCCAGAACCTAAATCTTTTTGTTAAATATCCGACTTACTCTCACCGATGGAAAACATTGATAAAAAACCAAATCAACCCGGATTAACGGCGGAAGGCTCAACACCTACCACGTTGGGTACTAATACCATTGGTGCAAAGTGGGCTTCTGAGTGTTTTGTTCACCATGACGACACAGTCACTTGCCTCTGACTACCCCGTTTGGGATAAAGTCGTGATGGTATGTAAGTATGTATGTTATGGATATTATACATCTTATAAATAACAAGCGCTCAGTAGAGCTGAGTGAGAGTAACGGTATCCCACTTCTGTGACTTTCGGTATTCGCCACCAAAAACGACACTGGGTGTACCTTCAGCCTCAAGTGGTTGCCAAGTGATATCACTTGCCCCGCAAACTTGGATGTCTGATGTTTTAACGGTTGACAGTCTGTCAATAATACCTAGGACGTATCATACACGGGGTTAACCCGGTAATGCAAGCCCATGCTAGTGGCTAGTAGTGGAGCCTTACCGCGATAAGTAAGGGCCTTTACTTCCCTGAGTCTAAACTCTAAAGAAAGAACCTTATTTAAAAAATTTCTTCAGGCGGTTCAACAAACATGGTAGTGCCTCATTACAGTAAGCACCTACAGTATGTGCAGTTTGATCACTTAGATGAAAAAAAAACAGGGAAACAACAAACAGTTAAGTCCGAAACAATAACCTTAAACCATTCTATTCCGCAAGGCAGCGTCCTGGGATGTGTATTGTTTCTTGTATACATTAATGACTTGCCAAAAATAACTCAAAATAAAACGGTACTTTTCGCAGACGATAATATCAATCTTATTTAAATGTTCGAACGATGACGATTGTAGTCTTCAAATAGAAACTACTTACAATACACTCAATAGTCGGCTCTTAAGTCATAGTTTAGAAATAAATATAAAAAAAACCGAATGAATACAATTTCATCCATACAAAAAACCACCAACGAACTTATCAGTTGCAAAGAACTCTCTTAAATTAGTAGAAGTTCCATTTCAAATAACTAGGCATGAATATAGATACTCATTTAAACTGGAAAAGTCATGTCAGAGAGCTAAATAATAAACTTTCTAAATTCATTTACGCCTTACATATAATCAAAAGAAATACAAATATCGCATGTGCGCTAAATGTACACTTCGCTTACGCCTATGCATGGATATGCATCTAATATGGATATGGAATTATTCTATTGGGCTCTAGAACAGACGCACATGCCTTTTCCGTGTATTTACATATTAGAAGCAGTATTATTCGTAAAGAAACACCATAGCCTCTTTGAATTTAATAAAAACCCTGGGAGCCAACATGATATTGTTCTTCCTTAACCAATAATTGAAATGTATAAATGTGGTCCATACTACAGATGCATACAAATATATTAACTACCAAAACATATAAAAAATTAAAAAAACAACGATAAACGTAAATTTTTTTTTATAAAAAAGTGTTATTACACGGTCCAAGAATATATTTCTCCTTTTAAGTTCAATCCACGGAATGCTCATTTAATGTATTCGATTGTTATGATGTTTAGATTGTAAATGATAGCCACACCTTAACAGGGTATGTACGACTATTCAGTCCATCACATTTACGTAAGATCTTTATGCTGTGAAAGTGATCCTGAACATGTGCTGTATTGAAATGAACAAATAAATAAATAAATATTAGTTAAGCCTGATGCTATTTGTAAAACCATTTTTTCATTACGCTTGAAGTTGCCTGAGCATAGGGTTGAAAGCTTCACTTTCAACCCTAGGGCTGTAAAGTTTTTTCAGACCTAGGGCTGTAAAGTTTTTTTCAGCCCTAGGGCTGAAAGTTAATAACTGTCAAATGTCACCTTCTATTTTGACATTCCTTTTGCGGCAAGTCAATGTATTCTATTCAGCCACAGCTGTATTTGATTTTTTTTTATCTTGATTTCAAATGAATATTTAAACAATCGAAGCAGGAATATACTCATTAATGTATGTTTCACTTAATTAATATTTAATTGAATACATTTGAGCTAAGCATTTACGATAGAAATAAAAAAAAAAACTTTAAAAAAAATAAAGCGGGGGAACTCACTCATCATTGTCTAAGTATGCTTTTTTACAAATATTAAAAAAAAATGGTTGAATTCCACAGACAAAAAAAAGGCGGGATCGCAACTATTCGCACTTCATTCAGTTGTTTCGTAAATCGAGTGAGAGTTTATTTGGTTGAACTTATGTATCTGATTTTTATTTACTTCCCTTATATTCGTAATGAAAAGCAGAGTGTTTACCTCGGAAGAAAGACCTTTTCAATGCCCTCGAACTATTAGCGCGCGAGCGTAAAAGGTAACTTTCTCACCTTGTGTAACAATCTACTATTACTTTCCATTGTGGTAGTACTAAATTAAGCAGTTTTTAGTGTTCACAAATGTTTTTGCCTCGCCTGTGTACCTTACATGCGTCGAGGGACGTTCTGTGTGTCATAAAGCTTGTTTACGAGCGCGTCGCGGCCAATCACCACTTCCACCGTCAACCCTCCGAGGTTGTGTACATGCCGATAGAACTACCACGTAATGTACTATACCTTGATTTAATAGTTTGTTAACTGTGCCCTGAATAATTTCGACACTTGGGGAACTAAGATATTAGCAACTGGACTGAACTGGTGTTTTAGTATGCGTGTATGATAATACTGTTCCTTATTTTCATGACCACTTCGCCAATTAGAAGTCATAATCGTCATTATAATTCATGTACGCGATGTTTATAACAGTAAGGGTGCGTTTCCACCAAAGATGTGTTTGATAAGAACCATTTTTTTTAACCGGGTGTTTAAAATGCGTTGCGCACTATCCCACTGCCCGGGGGAAGGCAGTGGGGGAGTGTGGGACTCTCGGCCGGCAAATCCGGCGGTGTACCCACTAAAACGCACCCGGGTATACCCTCACCGCTTTGGAATAGGGCAACATGGAGCCTTACGGATTACCATGTCACCCCAGCGGTCGGCCCAGCCTATGAAGGCATGAGCCGGGCCTCCTCACGCTATAAGAACCAAAGAATCGCGAAGCTAGGTAAATGACAGCGATTCTATTGGTTCTTTACAAACACATCCCTCGCAACGCATCCTCGCACATCTCTAGTGGAAAAGCACCCTAAGGTAGATCTAGAATGATCTTTTATGTTTCTGATATAAGGCGGACTTCAAATGCGATTAGTGGAAGTCCACTTTATCAAACAAATTCATTATTTAACTGTAATTTTTACTTTTACTTTAATAATAATAAAAACTCATTTATTTCAGGCAAAAATTCATATTACAAAAGTTACATGTAAATACACATAAATTATGTTTTTTGGGAACTAAGTAACACGTTGTGGTAGCGTGTATTGTGTGTGTATACATGTGTGTGAATTTGTTCGCTCATTTAATCACAGGTTTATTTTTTTCGAAACAGTCCTTGTTTGGGATCTCCTACCGAAATTAGCTTACATAGTTTAGTGATTAGTTCTATACTATCATCCAAAATTAGCGATGACTTAACTATTTTTACTTATTTTTATTATATCTCTGCCTGGTCGAGGGACAGTATAATATCGGCTGACTTCTTCAATTTATTTTTGTTAAAATAAAGCACCGAAAACTAACAAAATCAATAAATGTCAAAAACATCCATCACATCCACAATGTTCCTAACTCTGTTTGAATAGGTTGTCATACAGGGAAATTGTACATGTATCCAAAGTAGTTATCAATCACGTAGATGAAGATTGATATCAGATTCGGGAGTAACATTTATACACACTCTTTTGCCAAAGTATATTCACCTACATATAAGTAGGGGGGAAACCTGACTGACCTGATATCATAGCACAGCATTAATGAAGCTAGGAACGTGGAAAATTTGTGCCTCTTATAATTCGGGCCAGTACTGAGTACGGGAAATTATTTAACTGAGAATAAGGTGAAATGGATGGATGGGAAATCTAAAAAGCTGAATTTTTTATTAAAATTTTAATTGAAATAGCTTATTGTAATCAGTGCAGCTGAAGAAACTATTTTTTACTAAAAATCGTTCATTAAAAACAAAAAAAATTGTTACTAATATAGCTTGTAGGTAAGTATATAACAAAAATGGACCTGCGTAGTCCGAAAAGAAACAATAAATTGAATTAAATTAAAAAAAAGTATTTTCATTGATTGTTAATTGAAAATAAATTTAATACTTATAATATAATACCTACGTATCATGGGTTTCCAAGAAATTAGTTAAACTAAATACAAATATTTGCCTTATGTCAATCATTAATCAAGAGTAATCAGTACGTCAGATCTGACGAGGGTTCATCTTGCGATGCTGAAAGATACTTATTGTACTTGTAACGTCGCTAATGGACCATCACCGTTAATTTAACCTGATGTCACCCAAATAAAGCCTCTGAAGATTCAACCATAATCTCTATTAAATGGCAAATCCAAGCAAACTCACCACAACTCCTTAATGAGCTCTTGCTAACTTACTAACCAGCAGATACACCACACCATACTGCCACTAACATTGTATTTAATCGTTTATATACTTAAGTATGTATTGACGAGTATTTAAGTAGGTTTATCAGCTTCTAACAACCAAGATCAACAGAAGACCAAGAGAAGAAGGAGACCAATTCATGTTTTTACAAAACGCCGCCAGAACGATTTCTGCTTCGCCAGTGGTTGACTCGTAGAGAATGCCATTAGGCATTAAGGCCTTTTTAAACTGGATATGGCACGGAAAGCCACGTTCTGGAAGTTTGTATCGCGATATGTGTGATTCTAGAAAAACATTCAAAGCAAATCTAAAATCATGTCAATTAAGACAGGATCAAATAAAAATGGACTTATTGGCTTCACAACATGAATGCAAAAACTTTTCTAAGTTATGGAAGCACACTAAGAAGCTTAGCCCTCGACCGGCTGCCCCCGTGAGCGTAGGAGGAGTTAGCAAGCCTGAGGAGATTGCCAACTTGTTTAGTGGTCACTTTAGAGTGGAACCGGTTCTCTTGTCTACGGAAGTTGAGGGTGAACATGCCGAGGGCGTCGTGTCAGGTGAGCCTGTCAGAGTTACACCCGGTGAAGTGAGGACTATAATTAAGAACATGAGTAGAGGCAAATCACCGGGACACGACGGTCTCAGCATCGAACACCTTCAACATGCTGGGTTTCACCTCCCTAGGGTACTATCTTTATTTTATACTTTCTGTATAAGGCACTCTTACTCACCATCAGAGTTGATGAGGACAATTGTAGTACCCATTGTAAAAAATAAAACAGGAGATTTAGCCGATAAGACAAACTACAGGCCTATATCGTTGGCCACTATACTGGCAAAGGTTCTTGATGGGGTGCTTGAGCGGAGACTTAGTCAACACCTGAGACTCAATGATGCTCAGTTTGGGTTTCGACCCGGTCTGTCAACGGAAAGTGCTGTGTTTTCGCTTAAGCACACCGTCAGGTACTACACTCAGAGGGGAGCACCGGTATACGCAGCCTTCTTAGACCTTTCCAAGGCCTTTGACCTGGTTAATTACAAATTGTAATGGTCAAAACTAGCTGATATAGCATTTCCGCCGGAACTGGTTGGCACTTTTCAGTACTGGTACAGTAACCAAATTAACCAGGTCCGTTGGGCCGGGGCTTTGTCTGGGGAATACGTGCTAGAATGTGGAGTAAGACAGGGAGGGTTATCCTCTCCTGCTCTTTTTAGTTTGTATGTAGATAAGCTCATCTCTCGACTCAGCAGCACCAGGGTTGGTTGTTCTGTTAACGGTCAGATGGTTAACAGTATAAGTTACGCGGATGACATGGTGCTGCTGTGTCCTACGGCTAATGGATTGTGCAAGCTACTAGCAATGTGCGAGGAATATGCTGTTGAACATGGACTCCTCTATAATGTTAAGAAAAGTGAAATGATGGTGTTTCGGTCGCATAGTAAAAACCCAGTCGATGGACCTCAGGCGACGCTGTTAGGTACTGCACTGAAGAGGGTGTCGCAATTTAAATATCTAGGCCATATTGTGACAGAAAACCAGTCAGACAACTATGACATAGAACGAGAAAGGAGGGCGTTAGCTGTCCGATGTAATATGTTCGCCCGTAGGTTTGCTAGGTGTACGAAAGAGGTCAAAGTCACCCTATTTAAGGCGTTCTGTCAAACATTCTACACCTGTAGTCTGTGGTGCACTTACTCGCAGAGGACATATAACGCTCTCCGCGTTCAATATAATAACGCCTTCAGGGTGTTGATGGGGCTTCCCCGATTCTGTAGTGCATCAACAATGTTCGCGCAGGCTGGTGTTGATGACTTTTACGCCATCATTCGTAAGCGCATGGCCTCAATGCATGGCAGAGTCCGGGGAAGCGTCAACAGTATCCTGATGGCAACTAAAGATAAGCCCTCATGTCCCATGTTTAGGAACTGGGTTCGCATGCATGTGCAGGGATCTAAGAACCCTTTCTTTGACTGAAAATAAATTACTTAAACTTATAAATTTAGTTACTAACATAGTCTTTTAAGTTTTATGTTTCACTGATACTAACAAAATTGTATGGATTATTATCTGAAATAAAATTATTACTATTATTATTCTCTTTATTTAGCATAAAACCTAGGTATAAAATTTGTACAGTATTCTTATAAAAACAAAGATTTACAACAATAAAACAACTTAAGAATTATAATTATAAAAACAAAATACATAATCACAATTATAAAACCTAAGCCTAAATTAAAGTTATAAAACAATGATTTATAAAAATACTATAAAAACCTTAACCTAGGGTGCCGCCGGCAGCAGGGCAGGCAAGGCCCAGACTACCGGTGGTTAGGGCTGCAGAGAGAGGAACCTCCTGACAATGCGAGCCGTGTCCAGGAGTACCGCCTTCTGCATCTGACCCTTGATCCAACCGCTGAGCGAGAGCCTCTCGAGGTGTTGGTCGAGGCTCTTCGCTATTAAGCCGTTTGCCGACACGACTATCGGGACAATAATCGTCGAATCAACATTCCACATGGTGGTCACCTCGTGAGCCAAGTCAAGGTACTTGCTGAGTTTGTCCTTCTCAGCTTTTACGAGGTTATCGTCATGTGGAATGGTGATATCGACGAGCACTGCCTGGCGTTGGGATCGGTCTACCAGCACGATATCAGGCTTATTGGCTACAATAGTCCTGTCCGTGATGATAGAGCGATCCCAATAGAGCAATGCACGACTATTTTCGAGAACTGGTACCGGTGCGTACTTATAGTACGGTACCTCCGACTCGACAAGGCCATATCGAAGAGCAAGTTGCTGGTGGATGATCCTGGCTACTAGGTTGTGTCTGTGCAAGTACTCTCCGTTAGCAAGGTGAGAACAACCGGAAATAACGTGGCGAATAGACTCGCCAGGACGGCGGCATGCCCGACAAATGTCAACCGTACCGTCCTTCATGATGTATTTCCGGTAGTTATTCACCTTGATAACTTCATCAGCAATTGCACAGACAAAACCCTCGGTTTCCCCAAAGAGGTCCCCGAAGCGTAGCCAGTTCACCGATGCGGAGATGTCCACATCGGGCCCTGTCAAGGCCCGATAGAACCTACCATGCAGCTCCTTGCTCTTCCATATTTCCTTGCGGTCGTCGGTGGTTAGCATCGGTAGTTGACGCCAGTTCTCGTTTGCCAAGGAGAGCGGCGTGAGCCCCTTGTCAACTGCCACAACGTCGCGATGAATCCCACACTCGTTGTTGAGGAAAAACCTCCTGAGATTGCACACCTCACGGTTGTGAAGGTCCTTGGCATTTAAGAAGCCACGACCCCCCACCTTCCGTGGGATATACAATCTCATAACAGACGAGCGTGGATGTAGCATGCGATGCGTTGTGAGCAGTTTTCGGACTCGTGTATCCAGAGCACCCAGCTCAGTTTGAGTCCATCTCAGTATGCCAAAGGAGTATATCAATAAGGGCATCACCCAACCGTTGAAGGCGCGCACCTTATTGCCACCTGACAAAGAACTCTTAAGTACCTTTGTAAGGCGACTAAAGAAGCGTTCCTTCACCGATTGCTTGACGTCTCCTACTGATATACCCAATGACTCTGACATACCAAGATATTTGTAGGTTTCAGCTTCAGAGAGGGATCTGAGTGTCATCATCTCAGAGAGCTGTAAATTCGGTGAATCTACAACCCTCCCTTCTTGTACATGCATGACCGCACACTTGTCTACACCAAACTCCATCTTGATGGCATTGCTAAAAATCTCAGTGATTTTTAACAGTTCCATCAATACCTGGGGTCTTGGCGCAAACAGCTTCAGGTCATCCATGTACAACAAATGAGAGATGAACTCACCCCCCCTGCGAAGCCGATAGCCTAGCTTTGAATCCTTTAGTAAGGTACTAAGAGGATTCAAAGCTAAACAAAACCACAAAGGACTCAAACTATCGCCCTGGAAAATACCTCGCTCTATCCTTATGAAGTCCTGCGAATCAGGGGAGCCATTTCCACCACCTGGTTGACGAAGGACTGTGATCCACTGCCCCATGCATGTGCTCAAGAAAGATCTCAAAGTTGTATCAATTTTATACAGCTCTAAGATCCTCCTGAGCCATGAATGGGGCACCGAATCATAGGCCTTCTTATAGTCAATCCAGGCAGTTGAAAGAGCTTTCCGATTCCGCCGGACTTGTTGGCAAATAGTCGTGTCTATGAGGAGGAGTTCTTTAGTACCTCGGGACCCAACCCTACATCCATTCTGAGCAGGGGCCAAAACATTGTTCGCAACGATATGCGAGTTAATTTTTTTTGCTAGAATGGACGTAAGGAGCTTGTAGATGGTAGGTAAGCACGTGATGGGTCTATAGTTTTTTGCTTCCGAGGTACTACCTGACTTGTATAAAAGGAAAGTGACACCAGAAGTCAGGAAACTAGGGAGAGAACCAACCTCGATGGATTCCTGGAACTGCACTGCCAAGCATGAATGCGAGCATCGAAACCACTTAATCCAGAAGTTGTGCAATCCATCCGGGCCGGGACTTTTCCAGTTCTGAGCCGTCTGAATTGCACAACTAACGTCTTCGGAGTCAATACTTACTGACTCCATGGTTTCGATGGATTCGCATTCATGCTCGTCAGTACGCATCCAGTCACCCTCCGTGTGCTCGACAGGCATCGACCAGATACTGCGCCAGAAGTCAATCATGACACTTGCATCCGGTCGCTGACCGTCGTTCTCACGTTGGTTAGTCTCTTCCCAGTTTCGGTACACCTTCCTTTGGTCACTTTGGAAAAGGCGATTTTGTAAATATCTGTCAACACGTTCTCTGTAGCGACGGATACGGTTTGCCCACGCATAGACCTTCTGCTTCAGAAAGTCAATGCGTTCCGTGACACAAGCCATATACTGTTCGGGCCTAATACCCGTCCCAGCAAAGACTTGGTTCACGTAACGCATAACCCGAGGGCGATGGTTCCCCCGGCTGAAGCAGACCAGCTTTGCAATGAGGGTCCTAAACGTGTTGATACGCCGCTCGATTCGCATTTGCCATGCGGGTACATTTGCGGCAGGTCGCACTGCACGGTCAGAGTCCGGAAACTTGACACGAGCAACACGGCATGCCGCAATGGCCCCGCAGTACAGAATCGAGTGAGTATCAACTAAATCTTCACTAGTCCGTATAAACGGAGCTAGTAAAGCGTCCAGGGCCCCCATTAACGCTAGGTTGCGTCTATTAGTGGGCAAACGCGGTAACCGCGGCCTAGAGACTGGTGCGGAGCGATATTCCAAAATCGCATCCTCCAAAGCCCTCCTCAATTGCTCTTTGACCTGAGTACTTACGCATACGTTCGCACTGACTTCTGCATCGACATCTGGATCCATCCGGGGCGCTACCGGTACCGAGTCGCTGACCGGGTTCGGATGCAGCAGCGTTTCGGACGGGTCCCGCGTCAAGGAAGAAGTCGCGCGAACTGAGAGTGCCTCCAGGCGCAGCCGATCAAGCGTAGGCTGATCCAACATCTGAAGACGCTGAATCGCCCGCACTTGATCCGATAATCGTTGGGCGGAAACAGCCACGGTCGGGTCAAGGGCCTGAAACAGAGGCATCATCCGGTCACGATACGCAGACAGGTTGGTTCCTCCCTCTGTAGCCCCGTAATAGGCGCGCATGCAGTTGACATTCATGTCGTGTGTCCATCGCATGCGGCGCACTATACCACCGGTAGCGGGGGCCCCGCGCGAGGCAGTTTGCCCCACAGGCCCCAAGCGTGCCGGCAGCGGTCGTCGTCCACGTCGCGCAGGTGGTCGCGGCGGTCGTGGCGGCGGTGGCCCACTCTCATCGCTGGAACTTGAGCTCGTTGTGGTGTCAGGAGGAGTAGCAAACTCCTCCACCGACGACGAGCTGGGCGACGGAGTGGGCGGTGGTGGTGGTCGTGCGCTTACATTCGCTCTCGTCTTTGCTCTCGTAATCATAGAATATTATTGTTTAAAATGATGCGTAAAATTATGGGTATGTGTTCTATGACAGTTGCCATGGTTATTGGTATATTGGAAATTAGGGCTGAAATTTTCGTAAATATTATCAAAATATATTTTGCGGTTGCTTGTCACTGTTTTTCTATGGAAATAACTGAAATGTAACTGTAAAATACACTGAAAAATAATATTGTAGAAAATGATTACAAAAAGACGTCTGTCAAAGAGCGTGTCTTTTTTTATTTTTTTTTATTATTATTATTATTATTAAGTCCGCCAATTGTACTTTTCTTGTGAATGAAAAAAATAAATAAAAAAAAACCATCTGCTTTGTTTTGGGTCAGAAGATCTTGGTTTAAGATTTCCCAGATATTTATTTATTTGTTTTATTTTGCTACCTTCAAGCTGTTGCAAGCGAAGTTTGCGTTGACTTAGCCGTCAAAAGCATTTACCCAGTTTATAAATTAAAAAGTGTCCTATATTTTAATCTAGTGTTACAGACTGACCACTGAGGATGCACAAGACCGCGCGAAGTAGGCCAAGAAAATAAGAAAGGCGGACCCTGGGACCCCACACACCAGTGTGGGTTCACAACCGGGATAGACCGCACGGATGATGATGATTATTTTAATGTAGTGTTAGTAGTAGGTATGAGTGTGAAAAGTTTCAATAAAATCCATCCAGTAGTTATCACAAGAACAGACAAACAAACAGAACCAACCAGTTCCCAAAAAAGGGGACCGGTCTGACCCTGCCAGTTACCGTCCAATAGCCGTAACCTCAGTTTTAGCTAAAGTGTTCGAGCGGATCATAAACACGCAGCTCATCCGCTTCCTAGAGGATCACTCTCTCATTCACGACCGTCAGTACGGCTTCCAACCAAAACGGTCTTCGGGTGATCTTCTAGCGTACGTAACACACATCTGAGGGGAGGCTATGGACAAGCATGGGAAATCTTTGGCCGTCAGCCTTGACATTGCCAAAGTTTTCGACCGTGTATGGCATCGTTTGCTTCTTTCCAAGCTTCCGGCATATCTGCCACCTCGCCTATGCGACTGGGTCGCCGGATTTCTGGAGGGACGTAGAATTCGCGTCCTTTGCGATGGTCGAAAATCACGCTTTCTTCAAATTAATGCCGGAGTGCCGCAGGGCTCCGTCTTGTCTTGTCTTGTCTTGTGACTGACATCGAGGAGAAGAGGCAAAGTCTTGTTGTTGAGCTTGACGGAGTGTTGAACCGCATTTCAGAATGGGGTGCATGCAATCTTGTCGAGTTCAATGAGAAAACGCAGATGTGTGCATTCACAGCAAAGGCGTCGCCATTCCTTTCCCATCCCACTCTTCAGAGCACCCCGCTACCGATTAAGGATAGCCTAAACATCCTTGGCATGGATGTTCGTAGCAACCTAAACCAGCGGGACTACATTGAGAGCGTCATTAGAACTGCATCCCGTAAACTCGGAGTCCTGAACAGAGTACGACGATTCTTCTCGCCTGAGTAGCTCTGTCTCTTGTATGAGCCACAAGTTCGCTCGTGTGTGGAATACTGCTCTCATCTCTGGGACGGTTCCGCTAAGTACCTACTCGAAGCTCTTGACAGGTTGCAGCGGCGTTCTATCCGTATTATTGGAAACCCAGAGGCAACTTTGACCCTTGAGCCTCTCCAATTGCGTAGAGACATTGCCAGGCTAAGTGTTCTCTATCGCTTCTACAATAGGGAATGCTCTGACGAGTTATTCCAGCTTGTTTCACCCTCACCTTTCCACTCCCGTACCACGCGTGCTGGACTACGGCGTCACCCACACACAATTCAACATTTGTTGGCCCGATCTAAAAGGTTCGGTGACTCGTTTCTTTGTCGTACCATCCAGACGTGGAACGCTCTTCCAGCACATGTGTTTCCTTCCTCTTATAGTTCCGGGTTCTTCAAGCGGGGCGTGAAAAGGCATTTCTGCAGGCTTCAAGGTGAGGATGGCCAGCCCAGTGATTCGTTGAATGACTGGGCTTGTCAACCTCATATCTGGACCTCACGACCGCTTTCCATCAGGTGGAGTGAGGTCATCTTGACGGGCAATATAAAAAAAAAACTAATTAATTTCATATGTGCCGTTCATTTTATGTATTGCAATTGATTTAAACAAAAAATACTAATTGTACAATTTACAACATGCATTGGCTGAATTTGTATTGGGTTTTTTTTAAAGTCCTCTAAATCGTTTAATAACTTCACAGTTGACAAAAAAATACGATCATTATTTTTTTACTCGAATTTTTGAACGAACAAAAGTTGGTTGATCCTTTATTTGAGTGTCGTTTTGAGCTCGGACTCCAGATATAATTGAATTCCTTTTTGGAATTCTTTCATTATGTTTTTAAAGATAGCATGGGATATCTAGAAGTAGTCGTATTTGTATAGGATTACATAACAGCGCGTAGTGCCTCTAGTGAACTAAACATTTATCTAAAAATGGCTTATAATTTAAATATCTTAATTTACACGACATAAAAACACATGGTAGAGACACTGTAATAAGTACTTGCTAATTGACCAATCTAAACAAGATATTCAAAATCGAGACTATACAAACTACATTAGATATTAGTTTATGCATTATTTTTTTGTGTTTCTTACTATGTTTTTAGTCTTTCAACATACATACATACAGTATGTGTGTTGAAGCAACTATTAAAAGGATATTTGTCCATTGTAGTTAGTTTATGTTCCAAAAAGCAATCTTGAGTAATAAAAAATATTCTCGTATGACGTATAAATAAAAAGATTATTTATATTCAACCAAATAGCCCGCATTGACTTGAAAAAACAAGTTGTCATCTGAAGCTTGACTTTAAGAAACATCCTTCTTTAATACGTATTAATTAAAAATACCTATAATCAGCTATGCTTTCCGTTAAACTCCCCCGAAAATAGCCCGCACTGACTTGAAACGACAAGTTGTCATCTGAAGTTAAGTCTGAAGTTGACAGAACTTCAACCTAACTCGTCCGAAAGCCACCGACGAACAAACTCGCAACAGTGATCGTTTGTAATTAAAAATTCCTAAACTTGAACATAAAAAAAACAACCGAGGATCTACGGGCTTCACCTCTCGGAAAAATGTCGGGATAAAGTCGACTTGTAAACTTTTTAACTTCGCCCGCAGAGAGTTAAAAAGTCATTAATTTACGAACCACAAAGGCTTGGATATTTAGTGGTGTAAGAAAATCGAGTCCGTGAGTCTACATTTATAAACTCAATTGTGTATCGGTGATCGGTAGTCTAAAACCCGCACGAGTGAGTTAAGTTGAGAGCGAGTCATTGGTGCATAACTTGAGTGTAAAAAGAACTTGCATCGCAAATCTAACACGAATATGAACAAAAATCAGGCAAACACTTAACCCAAAGCGACTTCCACTTTTCAGTCCTATACTCAGGGTTCAATCTTACTAAATAATAAATAAATAAATGTTTAAATATGCGCCAGAAAACACACCAGCGGTCACGGTCTCAAAGTAGGTATAAAAATCCCTGTGTTGCGATGTACCGGATTAGAAATTAAGCCAGGGGCGTCTCCCAGCACACGCAGACCCAAGCCAATTTAGAAAAGATCGTTTCCTGATTTGGCTCGACCGGGAATCGAACTACTAGTACGTAAGTCAAGGCGAGAAACCGTGCTACAGCGCAACACGCCAATTGTGTCGTTAACAATCACCCATTAGTTCGACTGCGCAGCATTCAAATTGATTCCACTAAACACAGTGACATACATTGCAAAAATACTAGGAATAAGGATAAAATTGCACTTCCACTCTTTAGGTTACAAAAAGTTTTAGGATCCTTTAAGGGACAAGGTATACATTATTACAACAAAATTCCAAAAACCATTTACATAGATTTAAAAATCACATCAAAACAGCTTTATTAAAAAAGAGCTATTATACTACAAAAGACTACCTTATAGATAAAAATGCCTGGGTAAAAGCTCCCTGCTCGATGCGCGATTAAATAGCTCTATTGTAACAGATGTTTTATTGTAATAGTTACCTAGTACCTAGTATGTACTGACTAACAATTTTTCTTTTTGAATTGAATTAAAATTTGTTTTATATTCTTTTATGGTTGGTTTTTTTCTCTTTGTTTTATATTCTTTTAGGTTTATTTGTATTAAAATGACACACTGCTTGTACTTTACTAACGCCTGTTGTAAACCCAAAACAAGTTTAAAAGAGTAACTGCTGAGTTTCTCGCCGGGTCTTCTCAGCAAGAAACAACTCCGACGCGGTGGTAGAGTCGCATTATGTCTGTATACTGTTTATTTACATATACGTATTATTATGGTATTTATGTCTATTATTTAATATATTTTGCTGTAAATTTGACGATTTGAAAGTACTGATACAGTCTATTTGAATAAAGTTATTTGAGTTTGAATTTGAGTTTGAAATTGTCATACTAACTTTGAACATATGCCGTTCTTGTACGCATACCAGTAGCAAAGAGTATTAATTTTATCTATGTCAGTAGTATACTTGATAGACTAGATCGCGACTCGATAGAAAGTGCGACTCCAACGCACAACCGAGTCATGCACTATTGCTATGTATACTCGTGTTATACCAGCAGCTGTTGAGAGTTGAGTTCTCATTTGTGTCGGTCGAACAAATGTTTGCCTTTAGCGCCAGAGGTCGTAGGTGCGATCCCCACCCATGACGAACATTTATGTGACGAACATTTGTGTTTGTTGTGTGTCTGGGTGTTGTTATCTATTTAAGTACGAATTTAGAAAGATTTAAGTATGTATATCAGTTTCTGACACCCATAATACAAGCTCTGCTTAG